>OX381713.1:62445092-63133723 GCA_947462335.1 Harmothoe impar | reverse complement strand
AGTTTTTCGCGTACTAAAGTGATTTAACCCTTTAATGGCCACAACGTGATTTAGTCCTTAAGGGGCAGCAAAGTGCTTTAACCCTCTAAGGGCAGCATAGTGCTTTAACCCTCTAAGGGCAGCATAGTGCTTTAAACCCTCTAATGGCACCATATTGATTTAACCCTTTAAAGACACCATATATAGTGCTTTAACCCTTTAAGGACAACATGGTGCTTAAATACACTGACCTTTTGCTACCGGGATGCATGAATGAAGCCCTGTCATAGCTGCATTTATGCATCATGCCGACACCACAGGGTTGATACACTCCAAGAGCGTCGCTCTTTAAACCCGCAGGTCTCGGTACCCCTCCACCGACAGTCAGGGCGCCGTCGGGACAGGTACTCAGCCCTATTAATAGGAGAGCTGGGGCTTTAAGGGCCAACTGTTTGACAGTGTTTTACGTTTACCGGTATATACGTTAGATCTACATACTACAGTTGCATCGTTACATTAAGTTTACAGTATTAGCTAATTGCAGGTAGCAAATACATATTAAATACGCCTTGCCGTGTTCGGTTCTATACACACAGGAAAGTAAAGTTGTCAACTGTGTCTCCCACGTGGCTCTAGTAAACTAGAGAGTCAAACTGCTAATGACTCTGCTTATATGAAGGGTCAACTTAAGTTGACTCTGTAAGATCTGTAAGATCAGTGTCAACTCAAATTGTCTCTGTACTATCAGAGTCAACTCAAGTTCACCCTGCATATAACCAGAGTCATTAGCAGTTTGACTCTATTTTACCAGAGCCACGTGGGAGACACAGTTGACACCTTTACTTTTCTGTGTGTAGGTTTTATAGAAGTGGCCTGGGAATACAGAATACAGGTTGATTGCCACCAGGAAGCCCCCAATGTTTCCCTACATACCTGAGTGTACTACGCCTCAGTTCTAGGTAACACACAACCACTTCCCTTCTAAGTATTTTCTACCAAACAATGTAGACAAAAGCTTAAATGATGGTTTGTGAGGAGGTTCTGCTAGTGGTATTCCTGGGTAAATAATATAATATTAAATATAGCCTCGCTCTACCTAGATTGCGCAGTGAGATAGTAATTTTGATTAACACACAAATATGTATTCTTGTCGTGAGTAAGGGGGGTGGGAGTTGGTTGGAGGAACGACCAAACCAATATAGGAAAATACGCGTGTAAACTTCAAAAGAAAAGACCCATATAGTTAAAGATGTCACCGACAGTTAATATAAGACGCACATACATATCCTCAAATGTGGTAAATGGTTATATCCTCGTTCTCATTGTGGTTGGACAGGTTTGTGTGTCTGTGGTTGGTGTGTGTGTGTGGGGGGGGGGGGGGGGGGGGGGGGGGTAGGGGTGATGGGGGGACAGAGGTTAGCCACAGAAAAAAGAAAATCTGCATGTCAGCATATTTTTATTTTTGGAGGTAGTGGTGCAATCGATGAGAAGTGAGGGCCCCCTGGATGGAGTCACACCTAAGCATGGATGTGTCGGGCCTTCCTATTTGGTCGCCACAGACGCCCGCCCTCCCTCCAAATCTCCCGCCACTATGTGGTAGCAACCAAACCTGCCGCCATCCAACCCTCACAACCCCCCCCCCCCCCCCCCCCCACCACACACACACCACCACCATCCTATTTTTAATTAATACACAGATATAGGTGTAGGTCGGGGGCTCACCGTACGGGTATAAAAGGCTGTGTCTGGGGTTTGGGAAGCAGTTGCGGCCCTGTACCTCCCCCCTTATAAGGTACCACTATCTAATAAGGGCAGAGAGAGTAATACAGAACCATAGTGTATAGAACTAGGGGCACCCCCCACCCCCCCTTCCCCGCCGTGATTTCGGCTCTTATCAGTGATTAGAGTTTCCACCATGGGCACAACGTCGACATGGTCGATATGCTCGGGCTCAAACCCCCGTCTCACCTTTAAAATGTTAGAAGAGAGGTAAGTTTTCAATTTCAGTTTATATTTTCAATTTTTTGATCAACTTTATTAAGTCTTGTTTCAGAGTATTTTTGTTGGTTTGGAAATATTTTCATGTGATTACGAGAATAATTTGGCCAGTTTTGGGTGGTTTTATGGTTACAACAGATATATGCGCCACTTGAACTAGAGTTTTGCGGGGTTTGTGTTGACTATTTCAAGATCCGAATTAATCAATTGATCTTCTCAAAATAACATCATAACATTTGGGAAAGTAAAAGCTAAAGAACTCAAATTAGCATATGTAACAATGAAAAATCCTATTTAAAACCAAATTGGAAACTTTAAAATCGTGTCTTAGAATGGATTCGATTTAGATAATTCTGCGCAACCCATACATATTTTAGGGGCGGTCTGTTTTAACTTCTTGTGGGGAAGTCCTTTAGAGGGGATGGTATATAATTACTGGGCGTCGTTTGGTCAAGTTATGTTCATGGTCAAGAAATGTTCTTTAACTAAATCACTTCGGAACGGTGATACTATATATAAAACTACTGGATGATCACATAATCTATATGGTCAGAAGATAATATAAAATGAAAAAGTTCTAATGATATTGTGATGGACCGCGATGCAACACACTATTGGCAAGATGGCATTAAATGACTACGCCGTCCTTAGAGGGTTAGTGCTCGCAGGTTAGCGACGCTCATTTTCTTGGTCTTCTTCCGGAACTAAATTCGACAATATACGTGCCTCTACATGGGTAAACATCGACACCCGGCGACACGGCCCTTTTAGGCCCTTTTAGATTTCGACGAAAACAAGAAAATTAGGGGTAAAAATCGACCCTCAGGAAGTCTTCTCTAAGTTCTTATATACAAAAAAAAAACGACAAAATTGTGGATGCCCATGTAGAGGCACATATGCCGTATAGTTCAGTGGCATGGGAACACTCAAAAAATAAACTTGTCTCCAGACTCTTCAACGTGACGGTCATAAAATAAGCAAGTCAAAAACTTGTCTAAGTGACAAGGAAGCGGGTCTTCTAGCTTGAGATAAAAGACCCACTTGGTATGTGCCAGCCCAAAACCCGACATTTTGCCAGCTCCAGGTTCTATTTGTGGGATGGTAACCTGATAGGTTAGACAACTTTTGACTCGTTTATTTTATGACAGTCACTTAGACGAGTCTTAGGGACGAGTTTTTTCAGTGAAGGGTGGTGGTGGGGAGGGAAGGGTGCCCCCCCCCCGCCCAGTTAAAAATTCGTTTCCTACACCACTATAGTTTGTCAGGATGTCACCGCTATACTTTCTCCATCCCATTTCAATTTTAAAAGCACCCACTTTATAGCAGACTGACTCAGATGGTGAGTTGTCGGCCATGTTGTCCCAGACTGTAGGGAGTGGTGTGTGTGGGTGTCAGTTCGTCCACCAGGGGGCACCACAGGCACCCAGTTGCCACCTCATGGTGCCGTCATGGACCTATCACTGCGACCAATCACTATAGTCAGCTCTAAAATACAGATAATAGCTTTTTATTTCTTTTATTTCTTACAAGAAGAAGGGAAGTCAGAAGTTCACTGTTGGGACCTTTCATTCTAAAAGGCACCTGAGTTGGTCAGCTACAATCTTCCTGTATATACTTTGTGGAATTATAATGACGATGTGATGATTATGATATTGGTATAGATCCATCGTAGGAAAGTACTTAGACCCACACGCGACACACATATATTTAAAGGGTAGCATAGCGCTTTAAAACTTTGATGTCGGCATAGTGCTTTTAATGTGATATGCCCTTTCCCATCATGATGCATCGAAGCAGTGCTGGCGGGTTACTCTCCATGCCTGTATTATAATAAACGCCATATTGTATTCAAACACTTAGTGCTGCTAACGGTCTATTGAATGCACAATTCTCTTTGATCGTTGGTGCATCATGTGTGACATTATACACACACAGAAAAGTGAGAGTTATTGCCGCTAAAACTATCCTCACCTAAGCGTCAGCACCGCTTGACTCTCAGGTGAGGGTAGTTTTAGTGACAATGACTCACTTTTCTGAGGGTGTACAAATACGGAGCATGGACGCAACATGCGGTCCTTTAAGGATTGACGCCACATTCCCCTTAGCGACATGGTCATGGTGGTGTGTTTGTGGGGGGGGGGCGAAATTTGGTGACCCCTCTTTACGGCGCTTAAATATTTTGTCCTTTTTTGGATTTTTATTTAAAGCTGAAGAAAAAGCGTATTTTTCTAGTTCAAAAAGGGGAGGGGATGGCCCGGGGCCGAGAGGGGCGTAAATATGTTGGCACCCTACAGGAAATTCCTCGCCCCCCCCCCTTTCTCTTTATCAATAAAGAGTTCCCTTAGTACATGAAAGTGGCACCAGTCCCAGATATAGAACAGGGTACATGTAAACGTGTCGGTCCTTATCAGATAAGATCAACAACTTGGCACCCACTTATCAACACGAGATGAGCTGAGGTGCACTTGGCAACATGGACAGACCTTTTAAGTATGGAGGTAGCCAGCCTGGGCATGTAGCCGGTTGAATTATCAACCAATGAGATAACTCCCTGCTCCTCACTGCGGAATTCTTAGGGGGCATTATGTGCCTCTACATGGGTAAAAATCGACACGGGCGACATGGCGACACGGCCCTTTTAGGCCCTTTTAAAAATCGAAGGACACAGGAAAATCGGGGATAAAAAAATCGACTCCACGGGTTTTTTCTCTTTGTTCTTACTGTAAACGTAGATATTTTCGCGCATGTCTATTTTAGCGATTTGGCAATAAAATACAATTTCGCGCATTTTTAAATTCGCGCATTTTGGAATATAGTAGTTATATAACTATAATGGATTATTATTGGCTCTGTACTTATTTTCGCGGATTTTCATTTCCGCGAAAATCGCGAAAATATGTACATCGCGAAATAAAGTACGTTTACAGTATAAAGCTAAAACTCGACACAATGCCACTGCCCTACTGCTAAAATTCGACCCGGCGATACGGTCAAAATTGCGGGAACCCATGTAGAGGCACCATTATGTAACAGCCTGTACCCATTGTGATTGCTGTATCAGTGCTTATCTCGCTAGTTACCAGATCAAGCAATGGTGCCCCCTACTAAGGAACCTGCAACCTCGGTATAGTGTAGATTCACCATGAGTCGGGCACATACCCTGAGACGGACAGTGAAATTCGAGGTTATTCATGTAAACTGTGACTTCTAGTGCATGTTATTTGCAAAGAATTACATTTAAACTTTACCATAGGTCACAACTGAGGAGCTTGAAATGCTTGAATAACCACAAAATCAAGTGTCCGTCTCCAGGTATGTGTGCGACTTCAGGTGAATCTACCCTATATACAATCCAGACCTCCCAATATTACAGTGGAACATTGACCACAAAATCAACTATATTTTGTAGTAATTCGTACCGTACGGCAGAGGAATCCCCCGAAAATGTGGACATTTGAAAGCTAAAAGAGTCACCCCTGTGATTTGTAAAGATCTAATGGGAAAATGTAGAAAATATATAACAATTAATAAAGGGGGTAGCTCTTAGTCTCTTGAGGGGATCTATCCCATTCGATTTGTCTAAAATCCCATTCAGAGAAGGGTTTTTTAGTCCGTCTTGGAGTCTTTTTCAAAACACAATCCCATACCTGTGTAAAGTCCTCACAGAAAATTGACCAAAATTTAAGATTTCCCAATTTCCATTGAGTATAAATTATAAAGTATAATTGCGTAATTGCACTCAACTTGGTCTTGAGCGGTTAGCATCTGCACCCTAGGACCAATGACCACTTATCCTTTTAAGGACGGTATAATACTTTTATGCGCCATGTCCTTGTTGCCATGATGCATGAATGCAGCGCTGGTGAGTTACTTACCAGTGCTGCATGAATGCATCATGCTGACCATATGGCGTTGATACACGAGTTGATACACACCCGCCGTGCATGATACGCCAGTGCAGGGCGAGTTACCCGCGGGCGAGTTACTCGCGGGTGCTGTGATTGTGCCGACCATGCGGTCCTCAAAGGGTTAACACTCAGTAAGTAGTATAGGACAACGGTCGTGATATGCAGGCACGGACCGGGAGTGGTCGCGTCAACAACGTTAGCAGCTATTTAGCCCCCAATTCCACTGTCGCTATGAATTTTACCATATTCTGCTAGACACATGTAGTCAATGTCACCGGTTGGGCCAAACTTTAAAAAGAGGTTTGTTTCAGGTCACCCGACCGAACCTAGCAAAATGGGGTCGCCCCTACGGGGGTTTCTATGCAATTTTATAGACAATTTTATATTTTTACACTTTTTTTTGTCATTTTACTTATTTTTATTTTTCTATGGTTGGCTGGAGGGGGGGGGGGGGCAACTATCACCCCCAATATAGTGAGAGAAAGGAAGAACATGAGTGCACTAGGGATCGTCCTAAATTTGAATTCGGACGATCCCTAAATTAAAGGCTGCTTGTGGAAAGTGGAAATGTGAATCCCACTCGCAGGAGGGGTTGTGAAGGAGGGGGGGGGGGGGTAGAAAGGTTTGTCACACTCATGCGAGAATCCACTACATACAGGCTCTTCAACACAGTGCCAATGTACTGTAACCAGATTGAACTCTGTAGAGAGATAATGCGTTATCAGCCGCTGTTATCTTACAAAGGTCCTCTGATCTGTACTTGGAGCAGTCAAGGTGCCAGGTAACGTCACCTCTGGTACCCCTTTAAGGGCCACATACTGCTTTAATTCACGGTGCGCTTTGTTGTCATGATACTGACTATCACCAGTGGACTAAATAATACTAGTCCAAATTATTTATGACATAATCATTTTTGTAACGTGTAGATATGTTGACGCTGCTCTTCTTTCATATTTAGACAATGGCAGTGGAAACCGTGATATTGAATAAATAAATAAAAATCGCACAATCTTATAATATGAATGACGACCTAGAGACTAGAGCCACCTTCAAGCATCATGCCACCACTTCGAGAGTGTATCAACCCCGTATGGTCGGCATGATGCTTGAATGCAGCCATGGCGAGTTACTCGCATCCATTCATCATGATGTAGAAGGGCATACTTTTTTAACAGGGATGAAAAAGACTTGTATTTAGCTGTAGAGAACCGTTATTTATGGGCCTCAATGTCAAGACTTCAAATTTATTTTAATGAGTCTCGCCCCCGATTAAAAGACTATGCGGCCCTTAAAGGGTTACCGCCAACTTTGTGGTCACTTTCTGCCCCCGGCTTATGTAAGACGGTAGATAAGGTGGTATTTATAGCCAATCATTTCTGGGAGTGCCCGATAAAGGGCAGTCTAAGGCCAAAAAAAAAGTAAGAAGTTTGTTTCAGGTTACCCGACCCTACCTAGCAAAACAGGGCCGACCCTAGAAATTTCTATGCAATTTTTAAAAAGAATTATATTTTAGGTCATTTTGGGGCTATTTAAGGGTCGATTTGATAGTTCACAAGTCGAGGCGGTTGTCAGCGAGTCGGCATTGAAGTTTGTGAGTCGATTTCTGGGTACTTTTCAGACCAAAGTTTTAAAAAATAAATCATAAAAAAAAAGATAATAATCCGACCTACCTACCCTAGATTTTCTCCTATGTTGCCTGAAACAAACCTTTTTTTTGGCCTTACCTCGGCCCATCTATCGATCACGGTGCCACCTATCGGTCTCCTGAGACACTATCTTGTACATAGATAACCGGGAGAGGTGAAACCAAAAAAGAAGGAATTATTACTCCTTTAAAGAGTGAGTGAGTAATGGATGTTTAACGCCATTTCGACAACTAAGGTCTTATTCATGGCGAGAAACTTTAATTGGAAAACAAAGGGCAGTTAAGAGTTTTAAATTAATGACCCTTTGTCGGCATGATGCATGAATGCATCACCGTTACTCAGCAGTGCTGCATTCATGCATCATGCCGAGCCTATTATCAGATTAGGGGTTGATACACTCCCGCATCATGCTCCAGAGCCGTGGATTGTACATCGTCATGATAAATACAGGGATTTAAGTTTTTTTCTCTGATTTCAATTTGTCGTGAAGACCTGTACTTAACTATAGAGCACATTTATTCAGTGGCCTCAATTTGAACATTTCAAGATTTTTATTCGAGACTGGTGACTTTCATCTTCGTAAATATAAACCATAGCACAATAAAGTGGGCCTAACAGGGTTTTAAAGATACAAGGTTCCCACGTGTCATAGAAAGTTGTCTGGAGAGTCATGGAATGTCATGGAATTTGTAAAAAGTTGCTGTGTGTCATGGAATGTCATGGAATCTGAAAATAATTAAATTAATTTTACAAAATCTCCTAGAATGACCCATTTGCTCTCTAGCTTTTAGGAATTTTCTGGGGCGCCCAAGCCCCTAACCTCCACAACAATGTTGTAAATGTCATGGAAAATTAAGATTTTTGTCAAAGAATGTCATGGAAATGTTATGAAATTCAATCTGAATTTC
This sequence comes from Harmothoe impar, assembly GCA_947462335.1. Taxonomy (NCBI): domain Eukaryota; kingdom Metazoa; phylum Annelida; class Polychaeta; order Phyllodocida; family Polynoidae; genus Harmothoe; species Harmothoe impar. The sequence goes on along the minus strand of OX381713.1, from coordinate 63,125,284 downwards.
CGGTGGGAACCGTGAAATAGTATTATTTGCTCTCTGGTCAAACTGTGCCATAATCAGTGAGTGTACGCGGGGAGTGGCTAATGAATCATGTTGTTTAGACTATTTATACACACTTGGTGAAACAGCGTTTACTCGGTGACTTATGAGTCTGCTGTAAACTGCTGATGTAGCACCATAGGATGTAGGAAGGTGGGGCCCTATCGCACCCCCACCCCCAATAATCACTTTATTCCCTTTCATATAAGTACAATATGCTTATCCAAATTATAAATGATAACATAAGGGTCTAACAATATCTCCTGTTGTCAAATGTAATTTTGACTTTTTGGCGTTTGGCAGGATTCCGCTACGTATAACTGATTTAGTTTTTAAAAACATTTTGAATAAGTTTATTGACCATAAATTATGTAAAGGTATAACACGTTCTGCCAATACGGCCAGGGGAAAAGATATATAGTGCAACAGCAGCAAGACCTGCCATAGTTAATTGTTTTCATTGAAATGAAAATCATCATTTCTAGAGTAGTATTAGTCATCCAGGTAATGAATTAATATGTTCTTGGATAAACAGTAGCATTATATATGTCGTACTTCGTCGTTAATCGAACACTTATCACGCATAGGTCTCACCTATAGAAAGCACTCTTAGGAATGTGGTGCCAATGTTAGGCCACTCATCACCAAGGTCTGAAAAATGTGACGGGGAAGGCTTTTCTCTTTTACTAGTGGGCTAAAATGTATGGGATGATATACGTTTTTCAGGATCAAAATTCACATTTTAGTAGTTAAGAATTTATGGATCTTTAAAAGTAGGAAAATGTACATTATTTCTATCCTACTGCATCAGCTATAATTTGATACCAAATATCCCAATATTTGTCCATTTCTATTTTCAAGTTTTCTTTAAAAGCTAATTTTTATGATGCGCGCGGTGATGAGAAACTTTTTTTTTCTGAGTGGCCTTATGATTTCTAACTTGACTCATGTTATCAGGAATTCGTGACAAAGTTGTGCGATCAATCAGACCAAAAAAAAGAAGCTGTGTTTCAGGCTACCCGACCCTACCTAGCAAAACAGGGCCGACCCTAGATATCTGTGGCCAATTTTGAAAGGAAAAAGACAACACTAATTTTAGCCATTTTGAGGCTGTTTTTGAGTCCAGTTGAGGTTCCGCGGGTCGAGGCAGTAGTCACTAAGTTGGGCCTGACATACACGAGTCAATTTCTTGATACTTTTTGAGGTTAAAGTAAAAAATAAATAAATAAAAAATAAACAATCCTACCTACCTACCCTAGATTTTTATACCGTGTTACCTGAAACACCTTTTATTTGGCCTGATCAAGTGGTAAGTGGCGGGGCTCCCACTCATCAGTTAAAAATCAGCTAAGTTTTATTTGCTTTAAGAGTCAGCTAAATGTCAGTTTAGAACATGTTAATTCACACCACCTGTACCTTGTTTGTCTGACACTTGTTTGTCTGCCGTATACCTTACTACGATGGTAGTCTATATCAATTTGAGATTTTAACATTTTAGAATGACCAGTTTTTTTTGTGTGTTTTTTTTAAAAGAAGAATATAGCATTTTATTCTATTACCTTTAACTCGCTTTATCAACATTGAATGCCACTCAATTGAGGGTAATTTATAGCGGGGTAGGCGGGATTTCACCAGTACATTGGATACAGACACAAGGGGCACATCCTTTTTACGACAGCCTAGTTCACGTAAAACTTTACAATCTAGCGTGAAATCCTGTGTTCACTATCAAAACCACAAACCATTCACAAACGCACCCAATCACCCGCCTACCTTCTTAACCATTGCTTCAATAGAGCTCTGGGCATTTACCTGCTGGTGCTGTATTCATGTATCATGCCCACCCTTCGTGGCTGATACCCCAGGGCTGATACACTCCTATAATATAAAGGGTGAGAATGATACACCAATGCAGCGCTGGTGAGTTACTCGCCGTAGCTGTATGGGTGCTTTATGATAATGGCAGATAGACATGAAGCATTGAAGGATCATGCTTCCCTTACAGTGTTACGGGGGGGGGGGTACTCAGTAGAGGAATGGGTACCAACTGCGGTAACGACCCCAAAGAGGTGTTCCTGTGCATGCGAGAGAAAAAGGGGGCTGTCAATTACAGGAAAGTAAAAAATTAGGGCCTGTGAAAGTACTGAATCAGGGGCTGTCATTATTGATATAGAAATTATGAACCCTTACATTTTATACATGACCCTATATAATTCCAAAATAACCTAATGTTAACTAGAACAGGGCTTATAACTAACAGTGGGCTGCCATATGACTTCTGAGAAAAAGGGGGTTGCAAAAAGTATACACATTTTCAAGGGGCTGTCAAATGACAAAATAGTGGGGGCTGTAGTTTCACAGTTGGTACCTACACTCCAAGAGTCAGTGCCCCCCCCCCCACTCAGTGTTACTAATCCCGACCACCACACCTCCCCCCCCCCCCACTCACCCACACCCACACTCACCCACACTCACCACCCCACTTCCTACTTCCCAGAAGTCTTCTCGGAACAAACCCGGAACAAGCCTCACGTGTCTCATTGAGTGGTACAAGTGCCAAGTCAGCGACACACTTTAGGAAGCGGTCTCATTTTTACAACAGTTGGTGTCTGAGGCGGAGGGGCAGGGGGGGGGGGCAAAGAAATGTTGACCCCTTGAGCGAGGGGGGGGGCAAAGATATTTGGACCCCTTTTGAAGGGATAGGGCCAAAATAATTTCAAGCCCGCGTGTTACTATAGCTTAAAGGGCTGGGCTGCACTCAATTTCAAACACGACACGTGGGACGCAACATTTTGAATGCGCTTGCCTGAAAATCCATCAAAATCCACCCCCCCCCCCTCCTGTTGTCAAAAAAGTATCACTCCTCAACTCGATGTGTGTGTGTGTGTGGGGGGGGGGGGGGGGGGGGTGATAGTAGACAGTACAGCCAGGTACAAATACCAAGTCAGCCATATAGATATAGACACGTTATCGTGGTGTGGGTGCATGGGGTCAGCAAGTGTGTTCTGCTACATATGGAGAACTACCACACTACTGACAGGTTTCCAACCTGAGGTGTTAATTATTCACTCACGACCTACGATAACTTCCTTATTCTCAAGGAAATAATACAGCATACCTACGGCCAACAACCAGTACTGCGAGGGGCGGGGGTGTTTGTTTAAAAATGTATTGTTTCTTAGGAATCTCAAGATTATAGTCCTACTGAAATAATCATACTTAAATAATCCTTTGAAAATAATAAAGGAATATGTAAGTAGAAATGATGCTTTGTGCTGGGACGAGTGGAGAGTGCGGCCATCCTTTCCGCTTGGCTGATCACCTTATAATTACTTTCAGGAAAAACGATAGCTTTTGAATGGAAGAAATATGAGTGGCCAAGGACAAGGGGTGATCTGCACAGCGTGGTGTGTGCATTACTGTGTTGGGCCTAAAGAAAGGGTTGTTTCAGGTGACATGGTAAGAAAATGTAGGGTCGGTAGGATCGGATATTTTCTTCTTTTTTTTAAACTTTTTTTTTAAACATAAAATTACTAGCTCGCCTCTCCGAAGACCCTATAATTGACCCAAAAAAGGGTAAAAATACGAAAAAATCCTCAAAATTGCAGAAACTTAGGGTCGGCCCTGTTTTGATAGGGCCGGTCAGGTGACCTGAAACAAACCTTATCTTTTGCCTTACTGTGTTGGCTATCATTGGGGTCCTACATTTGGACATGTATACGGTGAGAATGGGTTTTACGGTGCCTTTGTGATCCCTTCATGTGGTAAAAGCAATGTTTTAGGAGAAAATTAGAAAACAATTCAACAGGAGATTTCCTCGATATTTACACAATTCATATACGTACGGGAAGACATGCTCTTTGATCTTAGTGCGATGTCCTCTCCTTTCTTTGGACAAGAAACATGAAAACCAGACGCAATAAATAACGCACCTACATAACCACGGAGTGAGGGTTTAGTGTCACGGTAATCAATCTGCTTGTGGTCAGAACTTTGTCGGCATGATGCATGAATGCAGCCCTGGCGAGTAACTCGCCAGTGCTGCATTCAAGCATCATGCCGACCAAACGGTATTGATACACTCCCGTAGGGTTGGCATGATGCATTCATGCATCATGAGGACAAAGGGCCTTGCACTATATAGACCAATGCAGCAAGAAAGGGTGACTTTTCAGAAAAGTTGTCGATAACGTTTTTAAACATTTATTGAGTGACAAATACACAAATATAACCTCAAAGTCCTGCATTCTAATGTACATCATTTGAAACATAATTATCCTGCGAATATCCTGTTATAAAATGTTTACAAATATAGCCATTACACACGATGCTATAGGTATTATGCTGAAACCAACATAAATACAACTTTAATGTGAAAAAGTCCTCCTTTCATGCTACATTGATCTATAGGCGGCCATTGGAGGGCTAACCACTGACTGAGGGTTTAGCGGGTTACGGCAATCAATCACTCAGTCTGCGGTGTCGGCTTATCCTGATTTACGACTTTATAACTTATTATTACGAGGCCCTTTTGTCACTTGGTGGTTTTAGGATACATTCTGGCTTACTTCCGTATCCGGTTGTGTATATATAGCTGTTATAGTAAGACTTAAAGCGTTCATTGTGCGTCTGTGTCATGTATACGTAACGTGCGTCCGTGTAGGGTGCGTCCACCCTGCGTTCACCCTGCGTTCACCCTGCGTTTCAATAACCCTTTACGGGCAGCAGGGTCATCACAATCAATGTGACTTGCACTTTTCTCGTCATGGTGCTTGGAAGCAGCCTTGGCGAGTAACCCACCAAGGCTGCATTTATGCGTCATGCTAATCCTCCAGGTTTGATACACTCCTGAAGGATCGATATGATGCAACAACCCAGTGCCGGCGAGTTACTCGCCAGTGCTGTGTGTCGGTGCATTAAGAGTACACGTGAACTTAAAGAACCATTCCGTCCTTAAAGGGTTAAACCCATTCAATGAAGTAATAAGCCATGGAGACGAGTTGACTGTATAAGATTCTGATATGATTATGATAACACGATTCTACCAGATATCATGTATATCCATGTTGTCACCAGTCCCCTTCCGCCCGGAACATGCATTATCAAACCCCCACTTCTGGTGGTTATAATCATGGAGTAATATAAACATGGGATATGTCACTTTCCCATATCCGCTACATTGAGAATAACAATCGTGATCTGTCAAAGGTAACATAGGACATAAACATTATCACATATCTACTCAGATTTCTAAAAATCCAACTGTGAAACATGCATGAGGAAGGTGCAGAGTTCCCACGTGTCTCAGAAGACCGTGGGAAAGAAAGTGGTCAGCTTATCTTGAGAGATTTTGCACTGGTCAGGGATAGCCGGGGAAAATGGAAATGAATATGATAAAATGCATTGTTAGCACAGGGGATAAAGCTCCATCGGATTGACTAACACCCCAAAACGATATTGCATGTGGAATGGAAGACCGCCCGGAACTATATATATTGCGGCGTACAGTAAATATGGCCAGAGAAAATTAATGGTTATTTTTGGTTGGGAAAAATCATGGAATTTCAATCTGAAGTTATTATTGGAACCGTGAGACGCTCGCCTCCTGAGAAATACAATGGTGTGCACTGTAAATAGTAAATGTAGGTACACACTAGAACCTGCTGTTGCATCTACATTCGGCCCTAGCTGTAGCTTTACAGCAGATTTTACTGCTAATCTACAAAAACCTGTACACCTACAGTCGATTCTACTGTATACCTATAAAAGAGGCAATCGGCTATTTACAGTGTGTGTAGAGATTCGATGTCAGAGGTTGTTTTAAACCCGGGGGGAGGGGCTACTCAAATTTATTTTGACACGGGTGTGCGGCTGAGCCTCTGACAAACCCTTACCCTTGGCTAGAGGGATTTTGGTAAAAAGGGCCTATGTTTTGAAATTTTGGCGGAAACACACCTCTTGATTAGAGCGATTTTGGACAAAAGTGCCTCTGTTTAAAGAAATTTGCCGAAAATTGACCTCAGTTGGAGGGATTTCGCTCAAAAGTGACCCTTTTGCATGAATTTTGGCGAAAATTCGAAAAGGTGACCCTTGGCTAGAGAGATTTTAGCGAAAACAGACCCTTGGCTAGAGGGATTTTGCCGAAAACAGACCCTTGGCTAGAGGGATTTTGCCGAAAACAGACCCTTGGCTAGAGGGATTTTGCCGAAAACAGACCCTTGGCTAGAGGGATTTTGCTCAAAAACCACCCTTGCCAGCCGCACACCTGTTTATACAAAATGTACCAAATGCCCCCCCCCCCCGGGATTTAATCCCAAAGGCAAAGGGCAAGTACAGAAGGTAGGGCAGGTTAGTATGTGTGTAGGACGGAATGACCTTAGTCAGGGTCATGTTGGTGTAGACTCGTGTAAAGGTCAACAGTACTGGAGGACGCTACAAACTCTCATCCCGACAAACCACAGGGCCGCATAGTGCTTTAATGTAACCCTTTACGGACAGTTATAATGCATACATAAATCATGCCCTTTGTCGCCATGATGCATGAATGCAGCCCTGGCGAGTAACTCACCAGTGCTGCATTCATGCATCATGTCGACCCTACAGGGGTGAGACACGCCTGAAGGGTGGTAATGATGCACATATGCAGCACAGGGGAGTTGCTCGCTGGGGCTGCATTAGTGCATCATGATGACACATGTCCTTAAAGGGTTAATGTGCTAAATGTTTATATACTCTGTGTCGGCATGATGCATGAATTTAGCCCTGGTGAGTAACTCGCCAGAGCTGCATGAATGCATCATAACGACTTAACAGGGATGAACAAATCATTGCCAAAGGGAGTGCATGATGCACCAATGCAGTGCCGGCGAGGTACTCGTCCCTGCTGCATTGGTGCATCATGCCAGCGATTAAACTTAAAGCATGATGCGGTCTTTAGAGGGCCCCCGACCACAGAGCCGGGTTGTATGCTGCCCCGGGCACGTAGTTCTGTGCTACATCCCTCCTCCACTCCCAGTACCACGGCGTCCAGACACCCACACCATAAGGGAGTGGTCATTTTTAACAACAGGGGGGGGGGGTCAAACTTTTTTGGTCCCCCCCCCTCAGGCAAGTTGAAATAGAACGTGGCCGACCCCTTTGAGCTATAGTAACGCGCGGGCTTTTTCACTAAAAAGGGGTGCAATGTTTGTGCCCCCCCCCCCTGAAGAAGGGTCCAACCGCCCCCCCCCCCCCCACTTCAAGGCGTCCAAAAATGTTAAGTTCCCCCCCCCCCCAAAAAAAAAAAATCCACTCCCCCCCCCTCTTGTTGTTAAAACCACTCCCTAACACCTTTTGTGTACCAGAACACACAAAAAATGTATAATGTAAATAATATGATTTTTTTTAAATGATAGAGGTGATGTTTTCAAAACCTATGAATATATATGTGTATATATGTTTACCACAGCTACAGCCTTTTATTCAACATATAGTTGGAATAGCTTAAGCATATTTGAGTTAGGTCCTAGTTAGGTACATGTACATGTATGCACCTAAAGGGATAGCCGTTAACAGTGACTAAGTCATCAAAATAAACATGAGTGCTGAAAGCGAAGGGAAGGGATGGAGCAGTTTGAAAGGGGAAGGGGAGGGGCGCTATTATCTTGAAATATAACCACGCCCCATAGGATCGTACCTTGGGGAAAGAAGGGGAAGTTTGAAACCAAAGAGAAACTGGGGAGAAGTCACTGAGCCATACTGTCACACAGTGATAACCTGCTTTATGGAAAGAGGTGGGAGATTCCCACATGTCGGAATGAGCATGTTCCTACCTATAACCATGCTTCATTTACTGTAGAAAAGATGTGGGGAATCCCGGGGGGGGGGGGGGGTATTTCCCATTTTAGAATTCACTTCCGACACCTAGCAATCCGGAATGGATAACCATGCTCTCACTCCTATCAGTCTGGGAAATCCGATATGGCATTATCCTTTCTTAGAATTGACAGGGGGCATGGGTTCTAGGGACATATACTTTTCATAGTGAAAGGGGACAAGTATTCTTATCTCAATAAAAAGAAAAAATATCACAAAAAAAGAAATAGGGCACCTCCCGCCCCCATCTACACTCAAAAGGTAAACTTGTCTCCAGACTCTTCCAAGTGACTGTCATAAAATAAACGAGTCAAAAACTTGTCTAAGTGACAAGGAAGCGGGTCTTCTTGCTGGAGATAGAAGACCCGCTTGGCATGTGCCAGCCTAAAAGCCGACATTTGCCAGCTCCAGATTCCATTTGTGGGATGGTAACCTGATAGGTTAGACAACTTTTGACTTATTTATTTTATGACAGTCACTAAAACAAGTTTGGAGACAAGTTTACTTTTTCAGTGTAGTCCCGACCCTATACATTAGGCCACTCAAAAAAAAAAGTGGTTTCTCATCACCAAGGTCTGAGAAATCTGACGAGGGAGGCTTTTTTTTTCTTTTTCTTTTTTTTTCTCGCAGGCCAAAATGTATAGGATAATTTACGGGTTTCTTTGGCCAAAATTCACATTTAATTGGTTAAGAATTAATTGATCTTTAAAAGTGACGAAAATGTAAATTATTTCTATACCACTGCATTGCTGGCATTAATAGCTTTGATTTGATACCAAATATGACCAACTTCGGCCATTTTGATGAGGTTTTTCATCAAAATTTGGCAAAAAATAAATAAAGTTTTCCCCAAAACCTGATTTTTATGATGCGCGTGGTGATGAGAAACCATTTTATTTTTTTGAGTGGCCTTATTACCTTGGCAGAAGTCTGGGTTACGTGGACATGCGTACACAGGAACCCACTCCCACGTGTTTCAGTTTCTGTATGTATGTATTTTGAGAGCTATATAGGATGGGCATGTTGAGCGTTACTATAATAGGCACAAATCTGGTTGCCATACAGGCGGCCATCTTGTATGCTTCTAAAATCTCGCGAGACTTAGGAAGGTACCAGACTCCCACATTGTACATGATTTGCCAGGAACAAGCAGCACACCGAGAATAGGACCAGGCTCTCGCGACAGAGATGCAACATTTCCTACACTGTTTTAGAAATTAATAGACTTACATTAGTTTCTTATAAAACGTTGACTGAAATTTGAAGATCCCTGTATTTGTCGATCAGGGAGTGGAATCTCTACATGATTAGCATGTGAACGCGGCAACCATTTATGTATAGTTAGAGTATCGAAAGACGTTCATTTTGACACCCATGTATGATATAGAAACTATAAATGACATGACAGCTCTTCTATAGGAATCTGGAGCTATGCCCTGTGGGTCCGCCATTTTATATTTCGCTGGTTGCGGTGAAACCCACTGATAAGACATTCCACTATGGGTACAAATAGGGGACAAACAGGGGACAGGCTAGTAACAGTGTTATCTGCTCTTATCAGTGCTGGTCGCCGCAACCAGCTCCAGTCCCGACTAGGCCCTATACGTGTACACCACCACATACTCGCAGAATGGTCTCGTTAATGGGTCTGTATTGCCGAGTATATCTATGTGATAGCTCGATAGTCCGGCCCTTCATAGTCTGACACCCACAGAATCATTCCGAATGCATTCACATTTAAATTTGCTTCAATAGTCCGTCAGATTCGATATCCGGCCAGGGGTCGTTTAGCATGCACGTGTAGGTTGGTTTCAGTCGTGGACTCAGTAGGAAGGTTCACATAAATGTAGCATATATCCGTCAACAACCAGCTCCTAGTGTTTCCGCCTTATAGGTTATATGTATTAGATAATGCACCCGCCCCGGAAGACTCCCACTCCTGTGTATAGGCTATAGAAGTCAAGGAATTGTCATTTTCAATATTAACGGGAAGGGCGGGGGTGTTTGGTCGTTTTTAGGGTTGATTAGGGGAGATGGATGGAAGACCAAAACATGAATTGAGGAGGTCCAAAAGGTCCCCCATATATATATCCAGTAAAAAAAACACGCCTGTGCATTATCAGCGCGCGGAAACAATTTACCCGGCTTCAGGCATGGCCCAGGGCAGGTGGAGGGGGGGGTCATCCCTGCTGGGGCCGCGGAAAGGGGGGGGGAGCGGGGTGTGAAAATTATTTGCCCGCTCATATGAAAATCTACCGCCCCTCCCCCCTCCCGCCGTGTTGGTAGAAATAATGACCACTCAGTGCATGTGACGTCACTAGTGTAGGTGTGAATGAGCTCTAATGGGAGAAGACGACGGACAGCGAACGCACTCCTCACTTTGGGTTTTAACTCTGGAGATTAGAGACAGGTCTGCAGGTCACATGACTGACAACATGGGTCACATGACTTACAACATGGGTCACATGACTTACAACATGGGTCACATGACTTACAACATGGGTCACATGACTGACAATATGGGTCACATGACTGAGAACATGTCGCCTTGCACTGGAAGAGATCTATTGGATAGAACAATTACCCCTGGGTCTCTAAAGGGGTTAAGGTTCTCACCGTATGGAAGTAAGTGGCACAACTTTGTTTGAGAGTTTTACTGTCTGTTCAATCTATCTGTTTCTGATATATACAGAGATGGCACTCTTCCTACTTTTGCAGGAATTCCTGCTTTCTGTGTTAAGTTTTGGAAATTTTTGTCTTGCCCTAAAGAGGGTTAGAAAGAAAAATTCTGTGTTAAATTACGTTAATTTTATACAGAAAATTGACCGAAATATTAAGATCTACTTTTTGTCGACCAGAGAGTGGCATCTCTGAATATGTTAAGTGCCAATTAGAAATTGTATGACTACCGTAAATTCTCGCGTAGAAGCCGCGGCTTGTACGCGAGTCAGACTCAGCTTTCTTTTGATACCAAACATGCCTATATAGGGTGCGGCTTATACGAGAGTTTTTATTAGTATACTACAGAACCAAAATCGGAATATTTAGACCCCCTCTGCGGCTTATATAATTTGTCAAAGTTATAGGTGCGGCTTATACGCGAGTTAGGCTTTTACGCGAGAATTTACGGTAGCAATTTGCTTTGATATTGGGTATCTAGAGTGAGTCTGAAGCAGTTCACTGAAAAAGTAAACTTGCCTCCAGACTCTTTTAAGTGACTGTCATAGAATAAAGTGACAAAGAAGTGGGTCTTCTAGCTGGAGATAAAAGATCTATTTATGTGCAATACGACTTTTAGTGTTTGGCTTTAGAATAACTTTACCACTATTAAACAAATAAAGAGCTTAAAATAATTGAATAACCAGAAGATCAAGCGTCCGCCTCAAGGTATGTGTCCGACTCCAGGTGAATCTACCCTATTACCGGTAGTATAGCTAGTCAGAATTCCAAGAGTTGGTTTGGTGCAGGCATAAATGTAGTAAGCACGGTCTGTTTGTGTTTCACTAACAGTTTCCTGTTTACCAGCTCAAATTGATAACAAGTCATCAACTAGCACCATTAAAACAAATCAGCTATGATACATTAACCCTTTCAGGACGGCATCCGGCCTTAATGCATCATGCCCTTGGTCGTCATGATGCATGCATGCAGCCCTGGCGAGTTACTCTCCAGGGCTGCATTCAAGCATCATGCCAACCCTACGGGGTTGAGAGACGCCCGAAGGGTCGGCATGATGAACCAATACAGCACCGGTGACTTAACTCTTATTGACAGGCATCCTTAAAGGGTTAAATGGTCATTGAATAAATATAGGGGAAGAACACGACACTCGACAGTGGGATGCGTTTGTAACTTACGGAGAGGGATTTTGTATTGGGTGTATTTATAACATGACCCTGCTGTTTGAATAAGGGGGGGAAATCAACAAACTCGGGGGCATGGAGCTCCCATAAGTTGAATTGAATTTGAATTTTATTTATTTATACTGTATAAAATATTTCCAGGGTTTGTTTGCTGTTTGGTCGTAGAAAGTACCTTATTGCCGTGTAACACCAAATCCCAATTATGACGTCACACAGAGAAACTTCCCGTGTGCACATTTTGCCGCCACACCTGCTTTCCGCTGGTGCCCGCGTCACGAGGTGGAGTAACCAGCGGAGGGCGGCGTCTTCCGGTGTCGTCTGCTCCACACACCGGGCGTCCAGTTAGGGTCAAGTGACGTCATTTTAGAGATCCCACTTTTCCTACTATTTCAGGAATTCCTACTTTCTGGATGGAATTTCTGTATTGAATCGTGTTAACTTGACAAAAATCCTGAGCTTTCTTACTTTTTGTCTATCGGAGAGTTGCACCTCTGCCATTTACTTCTTTACAGGGAGTGATCGTTTTTTAACGCAGATGGGGGGGGGGGGGTGAATTATTTTTCTCAGGGGGTCGACATTTTTTACACCCCCCCTAACTCGAAATCTACCACTCCCTGTTGTTAAAAAATGGTCACTCCCCTAAGGGTCATAATTATTGTGTAATACATTGCTCTTTTTTTTTGTCCATTTTGGCTTTGAATGCAGCTCTGGCGATTAACTCGCCACGGGGTCATCCAAGCAACCCAAAGGGTTTCCATGATTGGCATCCTTTTGAGGTTACCCGCCTGGGCTGTATCCGTGTGCTACATAAGACCATAGTATACATTAAAATGTATCATGAAAAATATATTATGAATTATATTATAAGGTATAGATGTTTACATTATCTCGATTGTCGCCATTACACTATAGTCTCATATATTAGTCAGACAGGCATTGAATAAGGCCCGAACGGCAGAACGGTGAGGCCTAAAAAAAGAATTGTTGTGTACCGGTATCCCGACCGACCCTATTTTTTTGGCCCGACCCTAACATTTTTTGGGAATTTTTTTGTGAAAATGTGTGTTTCAGACCCTAAATTTGACCAAATATCTGTAAAATGAACGAAATTTACCAAATCACCCCAAAAATATTTGGTAAAAAAAAAAAAAAGCGACCTACCTACCCTATTTTTTTTGGGCCATGTTACCGGAACACAACAAATTTTTTTTCTTGGCCTGATGGCCGTAGTTTATTGAACCTACTATGCTGATATTTCCTTAATAAAAATCTACTTTAAAAAAAACAAAAAACAAAACAGGCTGCCTCTAAAGGGTCAAATACCCCATTATCCTACACTTAGTGTGTAAAAGGTGTGGTCGGAAAGAGGGTGCCTCTAATTCTATATATACAAGTTAATTATGGGCGTTGTTGAAGGTTATTTTAGAAATGACTTCCAGGAATGTCCACCTACATACTCGAGTTATTTGATAATCAGGACGATCAGTTCTCACGGAAAGGCGCCAAATTTAGATCAGTCTTGACGTACTTTACTTTTCCTGCTTGCCTAGTGGAAAATGGAGATGTACATTTATAGAAATATCAAAATTAGTGTTTCACGTTATACCACCTCAAAACCATAATAGTGGTCCGATTTGCACGACAAGAAAACTGACATATAGCAATAGGAATAAAGTTTCATAATCTTGTATTTATTGCGGGCTTTCTTTCATACTACCACGGCGGGACCCACTTAATTATATTGTCTTAGACTATAGACCATATATCTATAGACCAATGCAGCAAGAAAGGGTGACTTTTCTACGAATGATGAATGATTATAGGTTAGTTTTAGCAGAATCCTCATAACACTGTCTGTAATGGCGATGTTTGAAAACATTTCATATCAGCAGATTCACCGGAGAATCATCTTTCAAATAGCATATATTAGAATACCGAATTTTGAGGTTATACTCATGTACTTGTCGGTCACACTTCAGAAATGTTCAAAAACTTTATCAACAACTTTTCTGAAAATAATGTCCTGCCAAAAAGGTGCGAGAGCTGTCATCGTTGGTGGGCGCTAAAAGGAAGCCCCTCAGACGCCCCCTAACCAAAATGAAAGAAGTATATGAAAGAAAAGAAAAGTGTCATCATAAAAGACAGACAGACACAGGTTTCAGAGGTCGTGAGGCATGGAACTAAGTCAAGACGCAGACCTTTATCTCTGACCCAGAACGTACTGAGCCGGATTTAGGATTCATGCTAGGCACCAGGCAGCCTCGGGCCCTGACGGTACGTTTACAGTCTGGGAGAGTGATTGGGCATATGTACCTACACTGGACCATATACCCTGCTATACTGTATATGTCCACTAGTATCAGCAACCATGATCTGCACAAAACACCTGAATTCAGCTAAATTACATGGTAACATATTTTCTATGTAATATAAATATGTCAGTATTGGAGATATTTATGCCTCAAATGTATTAAATACAGATTTTATAAAACGTAATACCTATTCTGCCAGGTTGGGATTCGAACCCACACTCCTCATTAGAAAATGATCCATTATTCCGGATCATTTTTATTAGATATAAATGTGTCCAGGCCCAGTAATGGGCCTGGAGTGTTCGAGGCTGGGCACTAGGGCGCTAACCCTCTAAGGGCGGTACACTGCTTTAACCATTTAAGGCACACGATGCCCTGATGCATCATGCCCTTGGTCGTCATGATGCATAAATGCAGTCCTGGTGAGGAACTCGCCTGTGCTGCATTCGAGCATCATGCCGACCCTACAGGATTGAGACACTCCTGCAGGGTCGATATGATGCACCAATGCAGCACTAGGGCTGATTTGGTGCATCATGACGACAAATGTTATCTTGTAGCATAGTCTGGGAGCATAATGCCGTCCTTAAAGGGCCTTAAATGGTTTATGTATTGCAATTAAAAGGTTTGCGGTATCTGTCTCAAACCCATTGCAATTAAAAGAGTTCTGTTTGCACTAAGAAAAGGTGCTCCCCAATCTATCATTCTGAGAAGTCCTGGAAAGTCTCATGTGCCAACTCCACTCCCTCTGATTATCAATTAACCGAAATCAAACTAAAACTAACCAGGTTAATAGAGTTTGGGTTCAAGACAACCCTCCTCTCCCCTGGACCTGGGCATGTTAACCCTTTAAGGTTTAAGGGCAGCGTTTTTTTATTTAATGCACTGTTCCCTTTCGGTTCATGAATGGTGAACGAATGCACCCCTGGAGAGTAACTCGCCAGGGCTGCATTCATGCATCATACCTATCCTACAGGGTTGATACACTCCCGGCAAACTTCGGCATGATGCATGAATGCAGTGCCAGCAAGTTATGTGATGGCGCCTGTTGAGTGAGGACGTCCCCCTGGCCGCTGCGCCCAAACTTCAATCTTTGGACTACTTACCGAGGTTTCACCACTCCATGCTTCTACACATAGGAGGATAAGACGATTAGGATCACATCTTAAGCAATTTTAAAGGATTTATGTGATCTTAAGAGGTTTTTATCGTGAAATATTATACACCGGCACCCACCCAACACTGTGAGTAGATCTTTTCACCTAATACCGCCCAACATGGCCGAAGGTGGCGACCAACCAGGTTCTCTCTCCCTCCCCGAGGGTGTAGAAAGAGCTGTGGATGAATTATTCCTTAGTCGCAAACCCTCCAGATCCAGAGATGATAGTGACCTTGTTAAGATAGGAACAATTTTGGTCTACTTATTAAAAGAGGTAAGAAAACCTACGGTGTCAGGCCCAGACACAGACTCTCTTAGACAATCACTAGAGCATACGCAGGCTGAGGTAACCGGCCTCAAAAATGTCATTGGGAAAATGCAAGACCATCTCCTACAATTAGATTCCAAGCATTCTAAATTGGAGAGAGAGCAGAGACGAGGGGATTTGAGATACGAAGAGTTAAAAGATAAACTCATAAACGTTGACCAACAGACCCGCACAAGACAACTAATTCTTGATGGTGTCGATTGCACAGAGGGTGAAGTACCCTTAGATATAGCCTTCGACATATTGAGTAGAGTTGCCCCCCCCCTCCTGAGGACAGACTTAGACAAGGCTATACGTGTTGGGCCTAAATCTCTCCCTAACAGACCCTTATTGGTCATTTTCACTACTGCCACTGCAAGAGACTCCATTCTAAAGGCGAAAATAAAGCTAAGGGATCACGATGATTTAAAGCTTATATACGTAAACCAGGACGACTGTATTGAAGTCAAGCAGCAAAAGGCAGACGTGAGAGCAATCACGAGACTGGCGGCAAGGGCTAACATAGAAGTCGCACCCCGGGGAAGAGGTATAGTCTATAAGGGTGCCTACTATACACACGCAAACCTCTCCGACCTACCTTATGAGCTCAGCCTTGAGCACGCTAAGACCAGGGTTACTGAAAGGTTTGTTGCATATAACTCCCCCATGGCACCCTTCTCAAATCTGCATGAGTGCACTATCGTAGATAAGGGACGTACTTTTAATTCTGTTGAACATGCCCTCTCTTTTGAGAAAGCTTCCTTTGCTAAAGTTCCCTCTGTAAAATTACAGAGAATTTTAGACACCGAGTGTCCATACAAAGTTATGGCTCTTGCTAAGGAAATAATATGCCCTGCATGGGACGCAGTAGAAGAAGGCCAGCTGGAGCGTTTCAATGTCCTAAAGTATCAACAAAACCACTATCTGGGGGATCTGCTGGTTGACTCTGGAGACAAAAAACTCTATGAAACATCCATTTCCCGTAAGTGGGGTACAGGTACAAGCATATCCGCCCGCTCTTTGAAGGATGGTTCTTTTCCAGGTAGGAATATAGGAGGGTATATTCTGGAAAAGGTGAGGGCTGAGATACGGAGACAGAGGAGTACACATGCACCAACACCATTGGCAAGGGCAGGTCTACCCCCCCCCCCTCCCCCTCCGCTTGCTGCCACTGCAAAGCCCACTCACACCGTCACGCTAGACGCACAGGCTCCCCCTGCTACTGAAATAGCCACAGCACCGAGCATACCACCTATAGAGTCGCAGAAGACCCCGGTTACAGCCTCTGCCACCCCGCCAACTCGCACCCTCCAAGCACATGTTGTACAGCCGACAGAGCAGAGACTGACCATACTAGCTGAGACTCCAAACACAGTCGGGGCCTTACAGCTAACCGTCACGCCAGCCACTACCATTGCAGCCAGTATACAGCCTACCACTATCCCACCCCTCAGTCAGGTACAGACGTATACGCAGAACGCAGAAACTACCTCAACTCGCACGACATTATTTCAGAGAGCCACAGATATCATTGTCTCACCTTTCCGCACGCCAACCCAGCAGGTACAGTCATCCCCGCCACTGGAACAGAGAAATCACCCATCTGTGCGAAGGCAATTAGTTAACACGCCAATACAAACTGTATAACACTATGTAGCCTACATACTATAAGTAAGAGAAATTGTACAAAAAATGTATATATCATATCCTTACACAATCTATGTAAACAAAATTTTAATATAATTTTTCATCACATTTTAACATGTTTTTAGAATGAGGGTCCTGATTGTGAGCGATTCGAGAGGCGAGCATCTAGACCTATACCTACCCCATAACAACAGCGAGGGGATTCAATATATGGTTGTACCATATAAATCGCAAGGGCTGGTGAGCCTGGCAAGAAAGGCCACCCTGATGTCAAGATCAATCAGGCCAGATATTATTTTTATTTTCGGAGGAATTTGCGATATTACTTATCGGTGCAGGGCAACCAAAATAACATCCCTCAGATGGCCCAATACATGTCATATTTATGAAAATTACATGTCAGTCATGGATACTGCATTTCATATCATAAAAGATCATCCTGCCACATTCGATTGCAATATTATCTTCAGCCCTGTGGTAGGGGTTGAATTAAACAGGTACAATAGCATTGTCTCACAGTACTATCACCCACAACAAAGGCAACTCAATGATCTTATGATAAGAATTAACAGGTGCATAACCACTTTTATGGAGTGTAAAGGGCTACTAACCCCATGGATTGCGTCACATTGCCATCCCTCAAAGGGAAAAGGGAGATATTCCCATGTATACCATGTGTTGGAGGATGGGTGTCACTATACGGACACAGCCCTGGCACAAGTAGCACAGGAGATACACGATTGTATGGTCTTGAACGCCCCCCTGATCTAATATAGCTGTATTAGTAGATCCACACCGGAGAGAAACCTCCAGAGTGCTCCTTCGTCGACATGAAGTTATTGTATATTTGTTGACATTGCCATTACATATATTGTTCCTGAGCATTGCGAGTGCGACTCAGCTATCTTGTCTAAATATAAATTGTTGATGATGATGATGATGGCGATGATGATGATGATGATGATGATGATGATGATGTGGGACAGGGACTAGTGTACAGGATTTAAGTTCAAGTTCAAGTTTTTTTTTAATCTTATCCTAGGCTGGGGCACAGGATTTAAGTTCAAGTTCAAGTTCTTTTTTATCTTATCCTAGACTGGGGCACAGGATTCAAGTTCAAGTTCAAGTTCTTTCTTTTTTTATCTTATCCTAGACTGGGGCACAGGATTCAAGTTCAAGTTCAAGTTCTTTTTTTATCTTATCCTAGACTGGGATTCGATGGGTCAACTCCTGGAGACAAGTTTGTCAAACAAGATTTTTATATGAGTTTGCCCAGACTCTACTATTATAGAGTCGGGGCCAGAGACTGGCATCTTCTCACGAGAACTGCTGTGTCAGTGTACACGTGCTGATCACGAGAACTAGTCCCCTCCCGTGTTATCGCTATAGGTAGCTATAGGTCTACAGGGGGGTCACACAGTAGCCGGGAATGTCCCCCGGGTTGACCACACCTCACCCATCACCACTACTACCACAACCACAACTGGACCTACCTTCAGGACAACCGGCACCCCTGGACAATCATACTACTACCTCCTCTCAGGGTCCCCACCCGTCAGTGAAACGTCAGTTAAGTTTCATTTTCTTTAAAATTAAGTCAGTTTATTTCAATCTTTTTAAGACAGTTTTTTGGGGGAGTTTGGTCAAATTTACAGAATTCATCATTTGACTTCTAGATTTAAAAGACAGGGTACCGTTATACCAAAAATGTGGGTTATTCGCTGGATTTATGGTACTAAACGTGTCCGTGAAAACAAAATATTTTGTCAGTTGAATGTCAGTTAAAGCTGTGGCTGAACAAAAACGCTATTGACAGTTCGAACTGTCAATAGTGGAAAATATTTCTCTTATTGACAGTTCACACTGTCAGCAGTGGAAATTATTCCTGTTATTGACAGTTCCTCATGTGAACTGTCAATAGTGGAATATTTCTGTCTTATTGACACTTCCCATTGACATTGGAGTTAAAAAGGTGTGTTTATTTTGGCAAAAGTGTTTTTTTCACCAAAATCGGTTTTGCCCCCCAAAATCGGCTTCGGACCCAAAATCGGTTTGGAACCCGAAAACGGTTTTAAACCCAAAATCGGTCTTGTAGCCAAAATCGGTTCTGTCTCCAAATTGGTCAAAATCGGTTTTGTCCCCAAAATTGGTCAAAATCGGTTTTGTATCCAAAATCGGTTTTGTCTCCAAAAATCGGTCAAAATCGGTGGGGGCTCACAACCCTCTCAGGGCAGCAGAGTGCTTTAATGTGCCATGCCCTTTTGTCGTCATAATGCTAAATGCAGCCCTGGCGAGTATACTCATGCATCATGCTGACCCTTCAGGAGTTTATACCACAGCGGGCACGGAGAACAAAGCATTTCACACCTCTTGTATACTGTATACAGCTAGTGGTATAAAGTAGTTATAGGCCTTGTACCAATCTCTAGGAGTATTCAGTGAAGGGGGCTTCACTGTATTTCGCGTACAGATTGGTGCACCTCCTATAACTACTACGTACATTAAAACCCTGTAATGTCGTATTGATGCTTGAATGCAGCACAGACGAGTTACCACCCAGGGTGGCATTCAAGCATTATGGCGTGACAGATATATATGTAGACTGTACTAAAGCATTATGTGGTCCTTAAATGGTTAGCTAACAATGCCCCACCCCACGTGATCAGCCCATCTCACAGGTACCCTGCTGTTCGTGTCACGTGACTCAGGGTTGTGACGTCACACGTCTGGGTGTGGCCAGGACAGATATATATGTTTATAGATGTTTATTTACAGGGCAATATATGTTTTGTGTATATTGTCATTAAAGAGAGAGGCGTGGGAAGCAAATGTTTACTGGGTGGGGCCCAATGCTATCCGGTCGTGAACGTGAACGAGCATACGCTTTTGTGCACGACGTCATAACTGTTTATGTGTATAATAGTAGGAATATGCACGGACAAGTATACGTATCATTAGGGTCAATTTAACAACAGGGATGGAGTGTCACGCGAGTTCAGATATTAATATCAGGCCAGCTAAACGCCTCTTTGGTGTCTGAAGTAGGGATGAAAGTCTTCAAGTTTTCTCCTGATTTCAAGGGTGTTTTTTTTTTCAATGTCGCGAAGACCTGTACTTAAACATAGAGGATCTTTATTCAGGGGCCTCAATTTGAACATTTCAAGTTTCCTTTAGATTGGTCACTTTTATCCCTGCTAACGATTTCACTGCTCCCACACCCTCCTCTTTGAATTATATTACCGTATAGGTATTTTGCCCCTTTCCTCCTTTTTGTGTGTGTACACGAAAGTAGAAACAGCGTCAAAAGGGAGTCCAGGTTGCCTCCAGAATGACTCCCCTATTTAGGGGAGTCCAGCTTGCCTGAGGGAGCCTAGGTGACTCTCTGACTGACCTAGGGGAGTCACATTGGGGAGTCATATGACCCAGAGAGCTATATGACTCCCCCAGGTGACTCCCTTGGGTCAGCTAGAGAGTCACCTAGGCTCCCTTGGGCGACCTGGATTCCCCTAGAGAGGGGAGTCATTCTGGAGGCAACCTGGACTCCCTTTGACGCTGTTTCTTTTCTCTGTGTATGCTAACCGAAAGTGAGTATTGCCCCCCCCCCATGTTAGTGTGCGGTCATCATGGGGAGGGCAGGGGGAGGTGAGGGGGGGGGGGGGGGGTGAGGACAAAAACCAATTCACTAACACCATGCCCGTAGATAACTCATCCACTCCCCTATTGGATTGTGGCCATGTGAGCTCAGATTAGGACATCATTGATCTCATCATAGGTTGACCGTTCACTCACATCTGTTTCACGTCATTGGATGATAAAGTTTAATCAAAACAAGAATCATCAATATTAACACTTCAAAGCATGCACAGTGGTTTGAGGCGGTATGTCCTCTAAATATCGCCCTGGTGCATGAATGCACCCCTGGTGAGCAACTCACTGGGTCTGCATCTAATTCTGACCCTAGGTGGTTGATACACTCCCGAAGAGTTGGCATACGGCATGAATGCATCATGACGACGAATATATTATATAGGAAAGCATTATGCGGCCCTTAAAGGTTTAAATAATGACGAGCCCTGACGCTGAATATGATGTATATATAGAGACGACGATTCACGAGCATTGTTCGGCCCGTGAGATAACCCCCTGTAATGATCAATGATGAGTGCAGCTTCCTTGTAAAGATTCTATGCAAATAGTATCTACATTGACAAGAAATCCGGCAAGAAATTCACCTTTAAGTTTAAAATAATGAGCTTTCCAATGGGCCTGTCCTATTCACCATGAGATATAGAAGTGTGATATTTCAGAGATGCAACTTTCCTTTGAATCTTTTGGCTGAAATTTCTATGTCAAACAATTTTAATTCTCTACAGAAAATTGACCAAAATTGTAATATTTCCCCTTTTTGTCTATGACTGAATGGTATGTAAGTAGGAACTGTGTCTTTGTACAGAGCAGTGCTTAGGTAATCCTGAGGCGGCACTATGCACCACCCTGTATGCATGTATACATATAGGATATGATGCGGCGGCTTCGTGGTACTGCACAGGGATGGGGCTGCCTTCCTGCACCTCCTGTGTGGATGTGTGTAGGGGTCAGGGAGACTCCTCCAGGCTCTTAACACTTGTAATGTAGCATCATGCATTAATGCAGCATGCCCTTGGTCGTCATGATGCAGGAATGCAGCCCTGGTGAGTAACTCGCCAGGGCCGCATTCAACCCCATGCCGACCCTATGGGGTTGAGACTCCTGGAAGAATTGGCAAGTTACTTGGTCGGGCTACATTGGTGTATCATAATTACAAATGTCATCTTTTAGCGACATGCCGTTATTAAAAGGTTAGCCATTTAACTATAGCATAGTGCTTTAATGCATTATCCCATTTATCAATAAAAGGCATGAATCCCGACACCCGAGTGTATCAACCCGATGAGGCTTGATTGTGGCACTGGTGAGTTGCTCACCAGGGCTATATGCATGCCTTATGATGCCAAAAAGGCATAATACATTAAAGCACTATGCGGTCCTTATAAGGTTAATATGCACAGTGTATGTAATGATAATGGGGAGTGTGGCATCACCAGAACTGAGTGTGTATGTGTGTGTATGTGTGTGGGGGGGGGGGGGGGGTGAGTGGGTGCAGTTACTGTGAGTTATGTGGGTTTCACTGGATTAGGTTTCAATTTCCATCCCCCACCTACACACGGTATGGCTATAACCTCTGACGTACACATCTCATCTCTGGTTACAATACCATTGGTGTTAATGGGGAAGGAAACATAGGATACTGCTTGAAAACGTGATGTACATTTGAGCTATCATTAGGCCCCTCCAAAAAAGGGGTTTTCAGCACCGCGCACATCATAAAAATCGTGATTTTATTTTGAAGATTTTTAAATGAAAAAAATTCAAAAAGTCGTCAAATATTGGCATACCGTATTCGACGTAATAAGCACACAGTGCGCTTAAAAAATGAATATGGACACCTTTTAGTAGTTAACAGTTTAATTGGGGTAAAGAAAGAAGAGATATTTTTGGTTATTTCTAGTATAAGAATCAACTAAAAACGGGGGGTGTGCGCTTAATAGGGTGTGTGCATATTACGTCGAATACGGTATGTGGTATCAAATTAAAGCTTATAATACTGTCTCTAATAAAGTAAGCTAGGGACAACCTACAATATAACACCTTTTTTAACAACTTTTTGATCAATGAACTCTTAACTACTAAATTGTGAAAATCATTCACGGAAAGTCTAGATTTCCCATTACATTTTACCCATCAGGAAAAAAAAGATGAAATAAAAAACGCCCTTGTCGTATTTTTCACTGCCGGGTGATTAGAAACAAGTTGGTTTTGTTTTGAGTGGCGTAATGCGCGAATGGTAAAGTATGGTCCACGACTGCACAAAACATACTTATCAATGTACAAGTCACGATTGACATCCTTTGTTATCCATGAAATATTAGTATCACTGTTTCCAGTTGTCTTTTATGGGTGACCTGATATCTTGTGCTACAATCTATAGAGAATCGTGATATGCTCCTTGCAATAATTTGAGGTATTTTGAAAAGAGGTTTAACATGTGCACGCCCGACTGCGATAAAACGTCACGCTTAGCTCAGGGGCGTGGCAGGCAGTTTCAAGGGGGGGGGGGGTTCTGGCCAATTCTGACCTTTTTGGTTTGACCTTTTTTTTAGGTTTGGTCAAAAGTGTGTGTAGGGGGGGGGGGCATCCCCCCTCCCCCCTCCACCCCCGGTTGCCACGCCTCTGGTATCTTTTTGAGACCCCTGCAATGAAATTAAGCTATATGACCATCCCCAACATCAAATATTGATGAATCGGCAATTCTTAAATAATCCGAATATGATTTCAGCATGAAACATAGAAATAATATTGTTTATGTTTTTTGAATATCAAAGACTCAGCCTTTAAGATGCATCCACATTATGGCCAACCACGACCATGACATAACAGCCGGTAGCGGTGGGGGGGCCCTGACCACGTGACTGGTATCCACTGGTACCAGGGGAAACTGTCACAGACTGAACCCGACATGTGCACCTAACACATAAACAAACACAGCATGTAGAAAATGTCATAACTCGTCATGTAAGGGGCCGCATGGTGCTTTAATGTGCTATGTGTAAGTATGATACATGAGTGCAGCCCTGGTGAGTACTCCCCAGGGCTGCATCCATGCATCATGCCGATCCTTGATGAGTGTATGGAGTCGGCATGATGTTTGAATGCAGCACAGGTGAGTTACTCGCCGGGGCTGCATCCATGCATCCTAAAGATAAAGGAAGTACCGCACTGTGCGGTCCTTAAAGGGCTTGGGAAGTGTCACATGTAGTGATGTCCCGAGGAAGGCCGATCAAAATGATATATTTGGTGTTTACCTCAATTATAACACACAGTATTCATGGTAGATGCGCTCTAATATATGATAAATCTATTTCCCAGTACATAGGAATTCAGGTGTTTCTACTCACGATATGCGGATCCAACATTGCCCCTGTATACTGTACATTTACTATTATTACTGGACATCGATTCGCTGTCTCTTTGTAGCTCTATAGTGATCGATGCCCAGTTTTATACTTCAGACCAGTGGCTCATTTTGGGTGTTTTTTTCCTCACAGATTGCTCCTAGCGCAAAATCCTGACTAGGTGTCAATATATTATCTATGCCAATATGTAATATGAGGGTAGAAAACACTGGAACCTCAGTAAGAAAAAATCCTACTGAACAGATTTTGAGAAAATTTGGGTTTTGTTGCCTTTTTTTGTTGTTTTTAGTACATTTCCTATATAAACCGTGAACGTCAGCATTTCTCACTTTTCAGGTATTCATAATTCGAATTTGACTTTTTAAAATTCGCAGTAGGATTCCTGAGTATCGGGCCATTCTAGAAGAGCTGTTATTTAGAAAAAATAGAAACTATTTCCTGATGATTTTCGTTGCACAAATTTAGGGTTGTATTATAAAAACTGCATTGTCATCCAATCAAAGTGTTTATGCACTGTTGAGGGTCACCCCCTCCCACCCTCTTCACCCTGCAGCAGGCTTATACATCACGGCCCATTGAGCAAGCAGCCAGTCGTGAGGGGTGTATATAGGTCGAGATACATGTACTTGATTGTTTCTATTCATATGGGAGGTGTTGCAGACCGTGGCATCTAGGTAGGGTGCCTCTGAATCAGTACTACTGTAATTCGAGTTAAGGTAATGCAACATGGCCAGTTGCGGGGTACTGTATGTAGGCCTACATTAAGGGGTGCTGCACCTTCAGAATGTCGACACCTACTACTGTAATTAGAGTTAAGGTAATGCAACATGGCATGGATGTCGATGTCCAGTTTTAGATATATATCCATATAGTGCATTGGAGTGCTATAATGTTGGACTGCTGTATATTTGATTATCTAACCTACCTTCATATCTCCAGCCTATGCCCCAACCCGTGTGCTACATAAATACAAAAGGTTTAAACTATACACCTATATATTTTTTCACCCCCCCCCCCCCCCCCCAGCCGAATTCTCCGTGAGAATCAACCATATACTTGTTTCACATCACCGTGCGTATCAGCAAAATTGCCTTTCTGACTTTTTTTCTTTTGTTGCAAATTTAACGGAGAAACATGACAAAATTATAGAAATATGCGCATATTTGGTGTCAAAGTACGGCTAACAGTGCAGAAAATGGGATGGAGATTCTTTTTTACAACTACCGCAGGATAGAATACTAAAATATATGAATTTGGTTCTCCAAGAGCTTGCAATACTCTTTATGTGTTACTAGTATGCCTCAACAACAAAAAGAAAACGCCCTCATCAAATTTACCATGGCTTAGTGATAAGACACAAGTATACTATTTGGAGATGCCTATAATGTACTGGGTTGTTGTTGATGTCGCAGCTCCTACATACATACATACATCCTCCTGAAGGTTCAGGGGGTCGCCATGGGACACATCTGAGTAACAGAAATACACAAGTTAACCATTTAAGGGCAGCATGGTGCTTTAATTCACAATACCCCTTTGTATATCTCCTATGTCGTCAGGATGCATGCATTCAGCACTGTTGAGTAACTCACCAGGGCTGCATGCATGCATCATGTCGACCCTATGGTGTTGATACACTCCCAAAGGGCTGGCATGATACGCCAATGCATTGCTAACAAGCAGGACGAATCCTTGAGACTCATTCTGTCCTCAAAGGGTTAACGGATATAGTCAGTATTCTGAGGTTTTATTCCCATATGACATTAAGCCGCACCCCCCCCCCTTCCCATCCCCTGTCACTGTCACCAATAATAGAGAAGTGTCCCTGTCCCGGACTCCCACTTTAACCCTTTACGGGCAGCATGGTTCTTTAATGTGCTATGCCCTTTGTCGCTCTGATTCATGAATGCAGCCCTGGTAGGTCTATACATGTATACTCAGCAGTGCTGCATTCATGTATCATCCCGGCCCTTGGGGAATGTGTCAACCCAGTAGGGTTGGCATGGTTTTTGAAGCAGCCCTGGCGAGTAACTCACCAGGACTGTGCTTCACTCATTCACCAGGATGATAATGGGTACCGTATTCTACATAATAAGCGCCCTGGGCACTTATTAAATTATTTATATAGCGTTTGAAGTAGTTAAGAGTTCAATTGTCTCCAAACTTTAGAAATGTCAGCCTTTGTTCTAGCCTGAACAAGCCCCAAAACGGGGAGGGGCACTCATAGAGGGAGGGCGAATACGAATTATAGCACTAAGTGGTCCCAGA
Organism: Harmothoe impar; assembly: GCA_947462335.1. NCBI lineage: Eukaryota > Metazoa > Annelida > Polychaeta > Phyllodocida > Polynoidae > Harmothoe > Harmothoe impar. Next base: position 63,098,825 of record OX381713.1, on the reverse strand, counting down.
GGGCGTTTACCCGTCTATATCATACACGTCACACAAAAAGCTTATGGATGCTTCAGCAGAATATATGTTGGCCAGCATATGTAACCAATTTAATATACTCGGTAGTAATAATTTCGCAATACGGGTTGAGTAGTTGTTTCTACGAATGGGTCAACATGAAGAATAAGGTCCTGCACAGTGACAGCTCACGTTGACGAACCCTGTAAGGAGTGTATGATGCCTTAATGCATCATGCCCTTGGTCGTAGGACTGTCATCAAAACCCCCATATCGATACACCGATATTTCCGATATTCCGATTATCGCATCGACCAAAGCATTATATATACACCCTTTGACCCATAGTTTCTCCAGGAATTTACCTTTCCAAAACTGAAAGAACTGTGTGCAAATTCCATCTAGAACTCACTTATTTATAGGTTGAAAATGCTGCCCTTAAACTGCATTATATTTGGGGTAATATAACTTTCAAATGCGGATCATACTTGTACAGAAGTTCTGAACTACCTTTTGTAATAAGCAAATAAAAACATTTAGTTATAAGCATTTTTTAACATTGATCTAAGAATCAAAATAAATCGATATAATCGAAAAATCGCATAAAAATAGTGATAATCGGAATCGAAATAAATTGCATACCAATGACAGTCCTACTTGGTCGTCATGATGCATGAATGCAGCCCTGGCGAGTTAGTTACTTGCCTGTTCTGTATTCGGACGGCAAATGTATCTTTTAAAGATATGCCAACATAACAGAGTTTAATAAGTGCAGCCAGGACTGTATTGACCAAAATACTGAAAACGTTGCTCAGAAAATTCCTTGGAAAACTGATTAAAACATTTCCAAATGATGAAAGGGGTGTCTGGACCTCCCCCCCCCCTCCCCACTCCCCACCTCCTAGATCTGCCCCTTGAATACATCATAGCTATATTGCAACAATATACAGCCCTTAGGGAGTGGTCTTTTTTTTCGGGGGGGGGGGGGGAGGGGGGTCAAAATTTGGGGGGGGGGTCAGTGAATTTTCGTGCCAGCGGGTCGAAAATCTTTCGGTCCCTCCTGTGGGAGGGGTTTAAAATCTTTCAGTCCCCCATAGGCAGGTTGAAATTAAGTGTGGTCGACCCCTTTGAGCTATACCTACGCGCGGGCTTTTTCGCTAAAAAGTGTGCAATTTTTATGGTCCCCTCTAAAATCCACCAACTGCCCCCTGTTGTTTAAAAAAATGACCACTCCCTCAAAAAGTTAATAGATTACAGGAGTGGCCGAGGTACTGTCAGTCTGGTTCACTGACATGACCACAATGGCTGCCCTTGACACCTTGACACCTTGACACCTTGACACCTTGACACCCGGGTTGACACCACAGACCTGCACTTGGCACATTAACCTGTTATGGGTATACAGCTGTCACTCTCCTGCCCGGACCTTGGTCACCTGCCCTATAATTACTGGTACAGAGCCAACATCCGCTTGGAGAACCATGCCAGTGGCACTACTTTAGAAAACGTTGAATCTGAAATGACTTTGGAGGAATAGGGGTGCATATTACCTCTGGTAGTTTGTTGCCTTGTACAATAATTCAAATGTCTGGGAAGCCAAGTGTTGATGATTTTTTCGTAATTTTACGATTTTTGACCCCAATTACGACCATTACAATTTCTGCTGGTGAATTACGATTTTTGGGAATTTGGGAATATCCCTCCACATTGGACCAAGGGGTAGGAAAAGGATTAGCAAAAGAGAGATATGAGAAGAAACCCCTTTGACCCTCTTCTTTTGAAACTGCTCACAACAGCCCTGCCAATAAACTGGTATTGTTTAATAAGCATTATTTATCACATTGTATATGGAGCATTAAGAACTCACATATGTGTAAGACCATTCTAAATGTTATACTACTGTTACAATTATTCTTAGGATTTTAAGCAAGAATTGCAACGATTTTGGGGCCTAAAAATCGTAACAAATACGATTTTTTTGGAGTGACTAACTTTGCATCCCTGATATGTGAATACATGACACAAGGTGGTATAGAGCTAGTGAACAACATCATAAGGCCAAAAAAAAAAGGTTTGTTTCAGGTCACCCGACCGACCCTATATAAACAGGGCCGACCCTACGTTTTTTTATGCAATTTTGAAGAAATTTTTATATTTTTACACTTTTTGGGGATAACTTTTAGGTTTTCAAAATTTTTGAAAAAAAACTTCCCATTTTCATATTTTTGGGGTCAATTTTAGGGTTATGTAAAAAAAAAAAGTTTAAAAAAAAAATCCGACCTACCGACCCTAGAGTTTCATCCCATGTTACCTAAAACAAAACTTTTTTTTTATTTGGCCTAATATGCGAGGTTTTCAAGTCAATTTAAACTAAGTTGTCCCCTAAACCACATAGATATCCCTTTAGTTTATATTCTGTTCAGTGCATACTTTTATGAGAAACCATATACCCTTCCCTTGGAATTTCTGTATTCAATTTGGCAAACATCCTATATAGGAAATTGGCCAAAAGCAACCGATTTCCTGGGCGTCATCTCCATTAGTAGGATGTACTTGTTACACAGCATTTTCAGTAGACATTAACAGGTTTACAGGGCCCATACAGACCGAACCTAATGAGGTTGTCAAGACTAGAACTTGTTAATTAGCTCACTTTACACCTATATAGACAAAGAGAATAAATATGATGGTAAATGCGTACTGGTATTTACGTATATGATGGCACACGTCGCATTTTGGTCCGGAGCGTTCGTTTTCTAACACGATCTGCCTATTAAAATGGTAAATAATGTGCTAATTAATGTGTATCGTCGCCAAAACAAATAATATATTCTGTTGTCACGTTTAAATGCTGAGGAACACCCAAGGTCTCTCTCACGTCTCAGAATAATGTAGATAATTATCTTTATAGACGGCTGTACCATTCAGTTAATCATGTACAATCAAGAAAAGCTTATTTTGCTGACCCTTTGGAGACCTCACAGCCGTATTTCACGGTCCTATGACGTTATCAAAATGGCGGTTTGTTAATATTTGTATGGCGTAGAAAAAGGTATCCCCCATGATAATTTGAATCATTAGGGCCTGAATATAAGGAATACATGCATAGGTCGCCTTGTGTGATGGTGGGGGGGGGGGGGGGGGCAGTGAATTTAGGTTAGGGCCGTATTTCACAAGGTCATAGACTTAAACTCGTTGACATTTCTCGTGTGCATATAATATTATGTGTAAGTATCCATTTACCTTATTTTTTTTGGAGTCAAGCTCAAATGGGAAAACACAATCATAATGACCATTTTAACTAGGCCGAAAAAAGGTTTGTTTCAGGTCACTCGACCGACCCTATCAAAACAGGGCCGACCCGACATGGTTTTTTTTATGCAATTTTGAAGAAATTTCTCTATGTTTACCCTTTTTTGGTCAATTTTAGGGTCTTTGAAGAGGCTGGCTAGTACTTTCAAGTTTAAAAAAAACTTAATTTTTAAATTAAAAAAAAATAATAAAAAGACGACCTACCGACCCTACATTTTCTGCCTATGTTACCTGAAACAAACTTTTTTTGGCCCGATTTATTTCAAGAAGAAGACATACTGCATTAAAGCATTATACAGCCCCTAGAGGGTTCATCCTGCCCTACAGGGGTCACAGAGGGCATATATCTAGGTTGTCCATGATAGGGCCAAATAAAAAAAAAAATTTGTTTCAGGTAACATAGGATGAAACTCTAGGGTCGGTAGGTCGGATCTTTTTTTTTTTTTACTTTTTTTTTTTTTTACATGACTCTAAAATTGACCTAAAAAAGTATGAAAATGGGAAGATTTTTTTCAAAACTTTTGAAAACCTAAAATTTACCCCCCAAAAATGTAAAAATATAAAAATTTCTTCAAAATTGCATAAAAAAACGTAGGGTCGGCCCTGTTTACATAGGGTCGGTCGGGTGACCTGAAACAAACCTTTTTTTTTTTTTGGCCTAGGCCCGTGTATATGTGGATCCATCTGTGATAACACTGGGCTTTGTTTTCACTCCAGTCATGTAATAAATACATAATATGTAGACCACATTCGTAATATTATGGTACAAAGTCCTATTCGTGGCCATTGTTCTTGTCTAGGCACTTATTCATATATTATGCTGTATTGGCATATTCTAGTTTAGGGTGGTAATGTATATGGAAACAAAGAGACGAAATGTCTGAAGAAGTGTTATGGATTGAAAAGGGGAATTGTATTATAAGGTTGTGTAGGAAAGACTGGGAAATATCCTTGCATTGAATCGGCGTGGCTTATATCATATGTAGGCGGTAAAAGTATAGGGGCGGACCCATGAACTGGAGAATACCATGAACTTGAAAGTATCAAAAACAAGGGACTCGGGCCGATCCAAAAAAACAATTTTTAATCTAAAAAGAAAATAAATCCAAAAGGGGGTTCGGCCCTTTGGAAGGGACGCACACTTTCTGTTCAAAACTCTCGCTTTTCCCATTTAGCGTAAATGGAGAGAAAATATGGGTGACTTGTCGCCACCCCCTCTAACGAAAGGTCGGTGGGGAGGGGAGTGTGTGTGTGTGGTGGGGGGGGGGGGGTATAGCCTATCCATAGGTTACCTAGGGGGACGTTCATGCGGCTCAATCATCAACCCTTAAAGGGCGGCATTGTGCTTTAATATGATATTTGTCGCCATCAATGTAGCCCTGGTAACTTTAGTAACCAGTGGTTTATTTCCCCTTTCCCTTTGTCGGCATGATGCATGAATGCAGCCATGGTGAGTCTACTCACCAGATCTGCATCAAAGCATCATGCCGACCCGTTGGGAGTGTATCAACTCGGTAGGGTCGTCATAACGCTTCAATGCAGCACTGGCGAGTTACTCGCCAGGGCTGCATTCACGCATCATGACGACAAAGGGCTTAACACATGAGAACACGATGAAGCCTGACTGTGAGGCCTAAGGCCAAAACAAAAAGGTTTGTTTCAGGTAACATGGCAAGAAATGTAGGGTCAGTAGGTCGGATTTTTTTTTTCTAACGTTTTTTTCTTTAACATGAAAGTACTAGCTGGCCCCTCCGAAAACCCTAAAATTGACCAAAAAAGGGTAGAAATACAAAAATTTCTTCAAAATTGCAATAAAAAAACATAAGGTCGGCCCTGTTTTGATAGGGTCGGGTTACCTGAAACAAACCTTTTTTGACCTAAGGCCTAGTAAGGGTTGTTTAGTTTTCTGGTAGCATCAGTGACATACTTGTAGCAAGTATGTCATTGACGTCACGGCACACTATTTAGGGAGTGCAACAGACCCAAGGACCCCTGTCACTCTTAAGGGCTGCATAGCGCTTTAATGCATCATGCCCTTTATTGTCATGATGCATGAATGCAGCCCTGGTGAGTAACTCACTGCATTCATGAACCATGCCAACCCTACAGGCTTGATACACCCCCACCCACCTCCGGAAGAGTCAAATGAATGCAGCACTGGCAAGTAGACTCACCAGGGCTGCATTTATCAATTTGAAGCATGAAGACCACCAAGGCATTAATTTAAAGCACTCTGCTGCCCTTAAAGGGTTAACTGCTACCCTTCACACCCTGTGGCGTCCAAGTGACGTCCTCCCGTTATTGCTTCCCGACTATCAACACTTTCCTCTTTAAGCACTGCATAATGCATTAATAAATCATGCTCTTTGTCCTCATGATGCATGAATGCAGCCCTGGCGAGTAACTCGCCAGGGCTGCATCCAAGCATCATCCAGGGGTTGAAACACTCATGAAGGGTCGGCATGATGCACCAATGCAGTGAGTTACTCACCAGGGCTGCATCGATGCATCAAGACGACAAATGTCATCTTTTAACGACATGCGTCCTTAAAGGGTTAACCCTTTAACAAGAACAGTATGCCTCAGGGTTTCATATTCAGTTGTCGTGCTCGAGCGTGGAAGTGGCGAGTAACTCGCCGGTGCTGCGTTGGTACATCAAACTGATTCCCTTGGGAATGTATCAACCCATAATAGGTTGCATGATGCATGAATGCAGCACTGGAGATTTACTCGTAAGGGCTGCATTCATGCATCCGTTTTATTGAAATGGCATTACGCATTAAAGCACTATGCAGTACTTGATAAAGGGGTACATCCACTTTTATTGCGGACATAGAATTGTGCAATGTAACTTATGGCCCAATTAGGATGCGTTTAAACTGTTGCAATGTGAATGCAACATGAATGGGCCTTTTCATACAGGACTGTGACTCCTTTTACCTGGTAACCTTTAAGGGGCGATTAGTGCTTTAATGTGCTATACCCTTTGTCGTCATGATGCATGAATGCAGCCCTGGCGAGTAACTCGCCAGGGCTGCATTCAAGCACTGTTGATACACTGCTGCAGGGTCAGCATTATGGACCAAGCATGCAGTGCTGGTGAGTTACTCACCGGCACTGCATTGGTACATGGTGACAGAAAGTTCTAGTAATGCTTTAATTTAAGGGTTAAGGACACCTACAGGAATAGGTGGAAGTGGGACAAGGGAGTCCTTCACATTTGAAGTTAAGTAGCTTTGGGGTTTGTAAAGTTGAATGGTGTGGTCGAAATGTCTCATCCACACTTATGTACAGAAAAGGACCATCCCAAAAAGGACAAAGACTATTTTGTCATAAGAAAACAAACAATAAAGGCATGAGATACTGGGCAATCCGAGTACTATACATAGGCCTATGGGAATCTTCTCGGAATCTCCCTAAGAAGTTCACTTACATAAAATGAATGGTTATACAATGGGATCAGGTATACTTGAAGACATTCCTCCTGCTCTGATTATAAGGTTCACATTACAAGTACGTCAGTGGGGGGGGGGGGGGGGGGGTATTTTTAACCCATCCTCCTCAGGTGCTTCTGGCTCACTGCCAACTTGTATCCTCCTTCTAACCCTTTAAGGACAGCATGGTGTTATAAATAATTTAATGTACTGCTCCCTTCATTGTTATGATGCCTATTAAGCCCTGGTGAGTAGCCCTGCATTTCTGTATCATGCCAACATATTAATTGTCATTGACATGATGCACCAATGAATGAGAATTACTCAATGGTGTTGAGTTGGTGCATTTATGCATCATGAATCATGAATCCTGATTATGACAAATGAGCATGATGCCGCCCTTAAAGGGTTAATCAGTGCATTCTTTAGACCGAAAGAGAGCAAGGCACTTCCCCAGTAAAGGTATATGGAAATATTTATACCTGTATACGTTGTCAACATGGCGTTGACAACGCATTGATTTAAGGCCAAAAAAAGGGGTGTTTCAGGTTACCCGACCCTACCTAACAAAACAGGGCCGACCTTTGAAATTTTTATCCAATTTTGAAAAAAAATATTATCTTTTAAGTGATTTTAGGGCTATTTCAGGGTCAATTTGATAGTCTACAAGTCAATGTCATAGTCAGCGAGAAACTTTTATCCAATATTGAAAAAATATTAATGTTTTAGTAATTTTGGGCCTATATCAGGGTTAATTTGATAGTCTAAGAGTCGACACTGTTGTCGGCGAGTCTGCTGTCAAAAGTTAAAAAAAAAAGTTTAAAAAAGTTTTAAAAAAAAGAAGAAAGCTGACCTACCCTACCTAGATTTTCAGACTATGTAACCTGAAACACACCTTCTTTTTTTTTTGGCCTAAGCTTCAATTGTTTGGATGGATGTGCCCTTATTAGTGTGAAAGTGTTGCCTGGATATATGGTCAACATAGCAACAGGCTTATGTAACAGATAGACTATGGTTAAGAAAAGGTAGATAGACTATGGTTAGGAAAATGTAAATAGAATTAGCCACAGCAGTCGCCCTACCAGTTTGCTGTGGTTAATCATACTCACCTTTTCATTTTAAACCAGTGTCTATCTGTTTTAAACTCCTTTGTCTTACCCCTCCGCTTTGGTTTAAATTATATTTGTAGAGGCTGTTCACACTGACGTCAATGATTAAGGGATGCTGATGGGGGTCATTAGTTACTAATGGTTATACATCAACATTTGTACAGAGAGATGTCCAGAAATAGAGATGGGAGTGTTTTTATGGGTGGAAGTTTTAACTACATCAAAGCATATTCTGCCCTTAAATATCCAAATAAAGGATTTAAAATGTTCAAAAGTTGCCCATTAGGCAAAAAAAAAGAGGTTTGTTTCAGGTAACCCGACCGACCCTTTCAAAGCAGGGGCGACCCTACGTTTTTTTATGCAATTTTGAAGAAATTTGTGTAATTTTACCCTTTTTTAGTAAATTTTTGGGTTTTCGGAGAAGCCGGCTAGTACTTTCATGATAGAAAAAAAAGAAAAAAAGAAAAAAAAGAAAAAAATCCGACCTTTCGACCCTACATTTTGTTGCCATGTTACCTGAAACAAACCTTTTTTTGGGGGGCCTTATCATCCAGTATATTTTAGATTTATTTCTCAGACAATTTCCCTATGACATACAAAGGTTCCCAGTCGGGTAGCATGCATCTTGACGACTAATGGCGTCATGAATGGTGAGGATGAAATATCTTATACTTGTATTGGATAATGTTTTAGTTACCATGGTAACCATGACAACTGTAGAATTACACTAAACATGGAGCATCTCATCGACACCTGTAATTTGAGCAAAACTAAATATTTATATTTATATTAAAAAAAGCAATTCAGAGAGAATTTAAGAATTCAACCAATTGGCAGCCATTTTGTTCTATTTATTCATCGGGGTAAAGATACATTTTTCGACTCCAATTTACCCATAAGACAAAAAAAGGTTTGTTTCAGGTAACATGGCAAGAACACGTAGGGTCGGTAGGTCGGATTTGTTTTTTGTTTTTTTACTTTTTTTTTATTTAAACATGAAAGTACTACTGAACCTCTCCGAAGACCCTAAAATTGACATAGGAAAGGGGTAAAAATACGAAAATCTCTTCAAAATTACATTTAAAAAAAACGTATGGTCGGCCCTGTTTCAATAGGGTCGGTCGGGTGACCTGAAACAAACCGTTTTTGGGCCTAATTTACCCCAAAATGCTCCGAGGAAAAATAACTAGAGATTCTGACACCAGTCTGCATGTTTCACACCTGACCCACTGACACTGCAACCTGTGCTGGGAGACTAGACACACACCACAACATGATCACTCTTCAAGCACATGTTGGGAAACCAGTCCAGACTGTCCTGATACTAGTTAAAGGAGGATCCTCTCGTTGTACTATAAGCACACCATGACGTCATGTACTCTCCAAGCACAAGCTGGATCATTCTGGTATGATGTCGCAATACCTGCTAGCTACCTGCTTGGAGCTGCGTACTGTGTGTGTGTGTGTGGTGGGGGTGGGAGGGGAGAGGGGAGGGGGATCGTGGGGGGGAGGGGCAGGGAGAGGGGGAGGTTGTCTCTGGTTGGTTGGGTGGGGAGTGAGTAGTGTAGGCTGCCATGGACGCCTCCAGTCCTTATAACAGTGGTAGGTAGGTGGCCTACATCAGACAGTGAGTGGAGTCAGTAGTGGTGGGACATATACTGCTACTATTAGATACTACTACACATATAATACACCAACAAGATACCGACTAGACCAGAGACCGTTATTACCACACCGTCTCTGGTACCAACACAACACACAGAGATGAGCGGACTCTTTATGTTTGTCACAACCAACCTGCAGCCCTCGGGAACAGCCTTGTGCCGCCCGAGTAGCCTTCTTCCCGAGGGATGGGGCAGCGTTCCCGAGGGCTGGGGGACCCTGCCCGGGGGGCTGGGTATCTTCTCCGGGCCCTCCTGGAGACGGGCCCGGCGGAAGGGGCGGTGTGAGGCGGGCGGCGCCGGGAGGAAGGGCCGGTGTGAGCCGGGAGGAGGCCGGGGGAGGGCGTCCCTCTGCCGCAGCAGGCGCATCTCCTGCTCCCTACCCTGTCTATGTAAGTAGTCGAGTCTACCTCTAGATCTGTATATGTGTTATCGTGGATATAAACACCAGTGTTTTTACCATTGTTGTGGAACTGATAGACAGGTATTACCCAGGTATAGAGGTAGTCTACCTCTAGATCTGTATGTTATGTTTAATATCATGGATATAAACACCAGTGTTTTTACCATTGTGGCAGTCTAACTGATAATATATGTATATAGTTTATTCAGGAGCCAATTATGAATATGTAGGCTATAGTTATACCAGTGTTTTGACAGTATATGGCACACCTGGGCCAGAGGGAATCTGATATAGGTATAGGTTATTATCATGTATATATGAACACCAGAGTTTCTACCATTATGGTGGGCCTGATAGAGAGGTAATCTATCTCTGATTTGAGATGTGTTGTTATCTTGGATATAAACACCAGTGTTTTACCATTGTGATGGAACTGATAGAGAGATGGTCCCCAGTTAGTCTAACTCTGATTTTGTATGTTTTATCATGGATATGAATACCAGTGTTTTAACCATATGGTGCCCTTTTCTCATGTTAAGATCAGTGTTTCTTTTATGGTGGACTGGTTTAGAGGTAGTCTAACTCTGATTTCTATAGGTTATAATGGATCTGAAGACCAGGGTTTTTACCATATGGTGGCCCTGGTAGAATATCAGTGATTTAACCATAAATGGTGGAACTGGCAGAGGTAGCCAAACTCTAATTTGTATACGTTTTCATGGATATGTATAGTTTTCATTATTATTATGAAGAAAAGCCCACATTTGTGACATACATAGGTCATGGGTGGCCCCTCATGCCCATATGGTATAACATATATAACGGTGCCTATATATAGATATAGATATGTATCTCTTTCTCTATCAGTAGATCTAGCCAGATATAGGGATGTATATTATAAATAGGTATAAAAGTATATACGTAGATGTTTATATAGTGCATGTATACATATTAATATCTAGGTACAATCATAGACCTGCGCTCTCAGGTTAAGGTATATACCTGAGTTATCCCACAGCTAGCGACACCTGTCAGGCTGTGTGACGTCACTACTTTAACCATATTACTTGACACAGGTAGAACTCAGCCTCAGAAGCTACTCACAAATATTCCGGGGCGGTGGCTATTTAATATAGTTAATAGAGGCAAATAGGACTTCATTGTGATCACCAAAAAGTAGTCTAAATATACCTGAGCCCAAATAGATTACTTTTTTTGTAAGTTTGTTTCCAGTTTCAAAGTCTCACACAGTAGGCCCACCCAGCCGTGTTTTAACAAAACTTTTCACTTTATTTTATTTTTATTTTTAAGAAAACAGATTAACTTTCATCCTTTATAGGGCCTATGGAGTTTTTGCTATATAATATCGGTAATACTTGTCCGATTTACGAAAGTAAAAAGTGGCAGGTAGCAAATAAAGAGGGTGACCCGGCACTGTTTTGCTAGACCCGGTCGGGTGACTGCAAACCGACCTTCTTTTGGGGCACCAGCACCCAAATCTATAGAAACTAGGGTCAACTCTATAATTGTATATATATATATATAGTAAAGTAGGTTTCTGTTGTGATAACCTATAACACATACCCATACATCACCAACCCATCAGGGACTAGGGTGACCTGTACCAAGGCCAAAAAAAAAAGGTTGTTTCCGGTAACCTGACCGGGTCTAGCAAAACAGGGCCGGGTCCCCCTCTTTTTTTCTCTTTTTCAAAATTTTCCCTACATACCAGTTTTTACGGTTTGTAAATCGGATAATTTTTAAGGATGTTAGAGGAAAAACGCTAAAAATAGGCCTAAAATGAGAAAATTAAAAAAAAAATTATTTTTTTTTTAAATCCGACCGGCCGGGTCTGGGTTGTCTGACCATGTTACCGGAAACCAACCCTTTTTTTTTAGTTGGCCCAATGTGTCCAGGATACTCACTATACATCCTAGAAGTCAAGTAGCTGCATGAGGCTCCAAGATGGGAGTGGAAGTGGGGGGGGGGGGTTGCTGAACCAGGTATACACTATAATAGGCCTTATACTATAGATTGTGTGTCACTATCAGAACTTGAGTTAGTCATATAGACCGTACATGTCAACGCCAAATGTGGACCAGTAGTGTGTTTATTTTTAGTCATGTATTATATTTGTACATTACTAGGCCACTAATACTATGCTATATCAGCATATTTATACTGGTAGGGGGTACCACCCAGATGGCATGACTAGCCCCTTTCCTTCCCTGCCCTACTTTTACATACAATATCTACCTTCAGTTATGAAATGGAAAGAGTGAATATATTCAGTACAATGTATAGCCATTTCAGTCTCATACTCACAATAGCCACATTATATGTTAACACATTTAGTTGAGCTACAGTATTGTATGCCCCTATCTGAGACCCAATTACCTGGCAGAGGTGAAGTGAAGTGAACCAGTCTCTGGCACAACCTCAAAAGTGGAACTCAGCCAAGTATATAGAAAGGATAAATAGACATCATTGAAATCACCCCATCCACCTGCAAATATTGGCAGGGTGCCAACTGAGGAGACTCCGCCGTAAACATGTGTAATAGTGGGAGATAGGGCCGCCAGATAATCAGGGTGTGAATTTCTGGTGCTATCTGATTACCCTTTAAGGGTGGCATGATGCCTTAATGCATCATACCTTGGTCGTCATGATGCATGAATGCAGCCCTGGCGAGTAACTCGCCAGTGCTGCATTCAAGCATCATGCCGGCCCTATGGGGTTGAGACACCCCCGGAGGGTCGGCATGATGCACCAATCCAACACTGGCGAGTTACTCGCCGGGGCTGCATCAGTGCAGCATGACGACAAATGTCATCTTTTAGTGACATCAGTCCTTGAAGTGTTAAGGATGGCATCATACTTTTATTTATTGTCAAGATTCATGGCGCTGTATAACAGCATCATACCGACTCTTGGGTTTATCACCCTCTAAAAAGTAGCCATGATGCATGAATGCAGCCCTGGCGAGTAGATTCGCCAGCGCTGCATTCATGTATCATGACGACCAAAGGATATAGCACATTAAAGGACTATGTTACCATTAAATGATTAAGGGATAGGTAATCTCAAGGGCTGAGTTCATAACTATTTAAGTGTTAACTTATGCAAGGCCGAGGTGATGACATTAAAAGGCTGAGTTGAGTTCACTGGTGGTAGAGGGGTCAGGTTGGACTTGCTCAGGTCTTTGTATTTTGATAAAGACGAAAACAGATTAATATGATATATTTCTGAACTGTAGAAGTGGGAACCACTAGGGGAGGGGAATAGGAGGGCGGGGGTAGTGGGTGGCGGAGTAGGAACTCTCACTGACGCAGGCCAGTATAAGGTCAGGTATATAGGTTGAAGTAGGCTACCTACCGGTAGTTGGCCGTGCTCCAAGCTTCACTGTCGTATGCCGCTTACTAGGCTCAATACATACCTCAATACGTTAAAGGGGCATTCTCACCACTCGCACTTCACCATATAGTAGACTAGAACAGTACTAAAATTGTGAGTGGGATACGCTCGGTGATTATGCCACTTTAACACTGTAAGGGCCGCATAGTGCATGAATGCATCATATCCTTGGTCGGCATGATGCATGAATGCAGCCCTGGCGAGTAACTCGCCAGTGCTGCATTCAAGCATCATGTCGACCCTACAGGGTTGATACCCCCTGAAAGATCTGCATGGTGCACCAATACAGCACTGTGCGAGTTACTCGCTGGAGCTGCATTGGTGCATCATGCCGACAAATGTCATATTTTAGTGACATGCCGTCCTTAAAGGGTTTTATCGGATCATACATGGGTGATGTGAGGTAACTCAACCATAAGGCTGAGCCAGATCTCAGGTTGACATACTTAACCCTGTAATGGCGGCACAGTGATTTAATGTACAATATATGTTATTATACCCTTTTCTGGGCATGGTTCATGAATGTAGCCCTGGCAACTTATTTGTCGGATTTACATCTAAGTATCATGCCAAGCCTACGGGGCATGATGCACTAATGCAGTGTCAGCAAGAAACCCGCTGTCGTTGCAAGATATATATATATATATATTAAGGCATCATACCATCTTTGAATGATTAGTATGTTAAGAGGACATAAGGGAGTGGTCATATTTTAACAACAGGGGGGGTGGGGTCGGTGGATTTTTAACTGATTGTTTTGGTCCCCCCCCCCCCCCCATCCGACAAGTTGAAATTAAGCGCGGCCGACCCCTTTGAGCTGTAGTAACGTGCAGGCTTTTTCGCTAAAAAGGGGTGACATTTTTTTGGTCCCCCCCCCCCCTGCAAGGGGTCCAAAATGTGTTGGTCCCTTCCCGCCCCCCCCCCTCCCCCCCCCCCCCCAAAAAAAAAAGTCCACTCCCTAAATTGGTTATAGTGAGGTAGCAAAGTTGGGATGAGGCAAACATCGGTAAAGATGACTGTATTAAGGATTAAGTATATTAACATTAAGATGAGTTGTTATTCATGGGAAAGGGAAACTTGGTAGAATATTCTAACATTTCTAACTTACTGACAGGATACTCACTTTGTCAGCGAGGGTTTGCAGTTGTAACTTAAAGTATAAGTTGTTGAATGAAAGCGGAAATAGTTGTACTCCTTACTCATCTACCCTAGAGATATATACTATTGACACAGAGGTGCCACCTGGTGTGGGAATGAAGAACTAGCAGCAACATCAAAGAATAGCTTGGTAACTAGCTACAAAGTAATCACGGCAAAGGTCACACTCATGTCCAGCTGATTCACACCAACATACACCCAATGTGTGTGTAGCCCCCCCTCCCACGCTTTTGTGGGGTTTTCAATTTAATATAATTTTCTTGAAATACCCCCCCCCCCCCCCCACCTTTTTAAAAAAAAATCGTAGATCCGTTCCTGTCCAGTAGGGGGTATATAGTCATTGTCAAATCGCATAACTTAAAGCAATGTCTCTACAAGCAATTACAGGGTGTTATCTGAATAGATGTGACAGCTCTCTGTCAACACTGGTGTCAGAAGCAAAAAGGACCAGGATGTTTTATGTACACCCTCTTAATCCTTTAAGGGCCGCATAGTGCTCTGATGTTCTAAGTCATTGGTCGTCATGATGCTTGAATGAAGGCCTGGTGAGTAACTCGCCAGGGCTATATTCAAGCACCATGTCAAACCTTCAAGGTTGATACACTCCCAAAGGGGTCGGCATGATACATGTATGTAGCACTCGCCACTGCTGCATTCATGCATCATGCCGACAAAGGCAGCTGTCATGTCCCATGCACAATGCGGCCCTTAAAGGGTTAGCGTCAGAACCAAAAACTTTGAGTGTTTTTGTCCACCCTCTTGTTCTATAAGTGTGTCTGCCTAGTCCATGTCACCAGGGTCGTTTTTCTGTGGTCCTTATGTTATATACAATGGTGTGATGTTGGTGTAGAGAAAAACAAGGGAACTTTTGAAGATAGACAGAGTTTCATTGGTTCTGTGATGGTAGTGCCACAGTTACACCCTTTAAGGACGGGTGTCGCTAAAAAATTACTTTTGTCGTCAAGATGTACCACTGCAGCCCCGGCGAGTAACTCGCCGGTGCTGCAGTGGTGCATCATGCCGACCCTTTGGTACTGTCTCAACCCCTTAGGGTCGGCATGATGCTTGAATACAGCATTGGCGAGTTACTCACCAGGGCTGCATTCATGCATCATGACGACCAAGGGCATGATGCATTAAGGCATCATGCCGTTCTTAAAGGGGCGAAGAAAGATATGTTATATATTAAAACGGTTAGCGTTTTGGGGTAGTTTTATTCTGTATATAGCTTGTGTTTCATATTACCGTATAACCCATATCCCCCTTGGGATCTCAGTGTTGTGGATATCGTTCTGAATCACTTTAAAAGACCTAGTATTGTCACCCCATCTTCGTATATTGATTAACCCTTTAAGGGCAGCATAGTGATTTACACAAACTGTCGTTAGGTCCTCACGATGCATGGATGCAGCCCTGGCGAGTAAATGCATTGATGCAGCCCTGGTGAGTAACTCGCCTGGGCTGCATTCATGCATCATACCGACCCTTAGGTGGTGATGCGCTCCTACGCTGCAGCCCCCGTGAGTACCTCACGGGAGCTGGGAGCATTGGTGCATCTTGACGACAAATCTTTTAGCGACATGTTGTCCTTAAAGGGTTATGATAGTATGATATTTATTAATCCCATGTGCCCCCCCACAACCCCTTGTGGTCATCATTATAAGTATATCCACTGTTACATGTGAGTATTTCTAACATTTCAGCCCTCCACACTACACGGAGACGGCTTGTCAGAAACAAGGGTATGCCCTCCTTGGTTTTAGCTCCTTAGGCCAAAAAAAAAGTTGTGTTCCGGTATCCCGACCGATCCTACGTTTTAGGGGCCGACCCTAATTTCTATTGGACATTTTTATAATTTTTTGAGAAAATTTATGACATTTTTGGCGCTTTTAATACTAAAATTGACTTTTTTGACAAAAAAAAAATTGTAAAAAGAAAAAAAATCCAATCTACCGACCCTGTTTATTTTTGGCCATGTTACCGGAACACAGTTTTTTTAGGCCTTACTAGTTATCGTGTTTCCATCTCCATGCCTGTGGTCCTGTTGGTGATCTCAGTCTCTGATATTAACCCAAATAACCTCCCTGGGCCCTCCTTTAATTGTAACCCTTTGAGGCCGGATAGTGTTTTAATTTGCTATACCATTTGTTGTGTTGATGTATGAATGAATGCGGCCTTGGAGGGTAACTACCACAGCTGCATCCAAGCATCATGCCGACCATACAGGGTTTATACCTGCGAAGGGTCGGTATGATGCATGAATGCAGCCCTGGTGAGTTACTCACCAAGACTGCATTTATACATCATAATAACAAAGGGTATAGCACACTAAAACGTAATACCGTCCTTAAAGGGTCACCAACCCTTGTCTCTATAGTGAGTGGTTTAGTGGTTATGCAGATTTCATCCTGTTAACCCTGGTTAATTAATCAATTAATTAATTAACTCCATTTGTAATTAAAATTGTTACACCGTGTGATTCCGTCGTGGCTGCACTATCAATGACTACCCTCCCACCTTACCTCATAGTGCTCATTCACTGTGGTAGAAACAGCTCTAATTCAATCCTGTTATCTCAAGAATCCAATCGTTGAAATAGTTCTCAATTCTGTAATCCCTAGAGATAGGGCTAAGTTGATCTTTTTGTTTTTGGCCTATTTGATGGGAATCGTATGAAGCTCTTCCTTTTTTGAACCCATCCTCAGTGGAGTCTGAAGTTCTTTTTTTGTTGTTGAAAACATTTGTGATAGTGTTGGAAATGTTGCTAACTTTTATATTTGGATTGGTAACATGTTTACTGAGGTGTGTTGCATCCCTGGGTATAGAATGTGGTTGTTAATACTAATCGTCATGTTGGTTAATTTACTATTCTAATCTGAACTTTTACATCGGAGGGAATTGGTTTAATATGTTTAGTGGTCAAAGTAGAAACTGTCATTTTGGAGAACAAAAAATCCAGGTCTTGAATGTACCGATTAGGGATTGCCAGATGCATTACATGTTATATGGAATGACAAGTATATTTGATTCATAGCTAAAATATCATTAGATTTAAGCTAACAAAAAGAGAACTAGAGGCTCAATTAAGCATCTCTATAGGATATACCACCTCAGCATAATGAGTCTGTGGCACCATTACCTTATTCGCTATGACTTCATATACACGTACGTAATGACCTAAACATCTACCAGGAAGGCTGAGGGGCAGGATTATCATCTGGGCATATCCTCTCCATGGCTACTCCAACAAATGACTAAATTCATGACTCCGATTTAGAGCCTTACAGATCAAGATATTGATAGCATCAAGGAAGAGACTATCTGAGTTTCTATGTGTCATGGGAGGGCAATGTGTAACTTATGTATGGAGTGCTAGATTGTGCTTAGGTTGACAGACTGGGTTTAAGTACGAGATACCCCACGAGTAACCAAGAGTATGTCAAAATAAGGCAAAAATAAATAATAAAAAAATAAGGAAATACGAGCCATCCTCTTTGCAACCTCTAAAATTGATCCAAAAAAAAAGGGTAGAATTGCAAGAACAAAATTTCAAAATTGCTTAAAAAATGTAGGGTCGGCCCTATTTACATAGGGTCGGTCGGGTGACCTGAAACAAACCTTCTCTTTTTTTCGTCTAACCCCGACAGACTGGCTGGTGCCTTATGTATTGAATGTGAAATAACCAAGGTGTGAACTCCTTTGTCTTGGCTCTCCACCGTAGGTTAAGTATTAGATAGACTATGGTTATTAAAAGGTACTATAGCTAGGTAACAACTCGCCACAAAACCTAATGACCACCCACCCCCGTAGTCAGTGACTCAAACGGACAACTAGTACTCAGCCTAAATAGCGTTAAGACCAAAAAAAAAAGGTTTGTTTCAGGTCACCCGACCGACCCTATCAAAACAGGGCCGACCCTACGTTTTTTATGCATTTTTGAAGAAATTTCCTTATTTTTGCCCTTTTTGGGATAATTTCCGGGTCTTCGGAGAGGCCGGGTGGTACTTTCATGTTGAAAAAAGAAAGTTAAAAAAAGAAAAATCCTACCTACCGACCCTTCATTTTCTTGCCATGTTACCTGAAACAAATCTTTTTTTTTTTGCCTAATGTGATATCTAGAAATAGGAAAAGTTGATCCCAAAATAAGGAGGTTCCTGCCGGCCTAGACGTGTCCATTGTGCTATTTGTAGAGAAATGGGGGCTGGGAATAAGGGTAAGCTAGAATAACACTAATGTAGAAAGGTTCTCGGCTAATAATGTCCCTCTTGTTAGACACTTTAATGGCAGTATACTGAATTAATAGGGTTTGTCGGTATGATGCTTGAATGCAGCCCTGGCGAGTAACTCGCCAGGGCTGCATTCATGCCGCACCGACTATATGGGATTGATACACTCCTTAGAGGTCATCATGATGCACCAACGCATCCTGGCGAGTTACTCACCGG
This sequence comes from Harmothoe impar, assembly GCA_947462335.1. Classification (NCBI taxonomy): domain Eukaryota; kingdom Metazoa; phylum Annelida; class Polychaeta; order Phyllodocida; family Polynoidae; genus Harmothoe; species Harmothoe impar. The sequence continues at coordinate 63,079,893 of OX381713.1, read as the reverse complement.
CACTGCGTTGGTGCATCATGACGACAAATGTCTCTTTAAGACAACCCCCTGGCGTTGAAGGGTTAAGGGATGTGAGGTCACTTGGGGTCGGGAGGCCTGGGGGGGGGGGGGGGGGGTATGGAGGACCTAGGTTTGCAGCAAACTCAACAACACCCTACCGTAAAACCCCTCCTATAGGACCACCCCACCTAGAAGCCCAAACCCTCAACGGCAGAAAAAAAATTCATTTTCTCTTTATTCTTATGTATTAAAACCCCACCTTTAAGCCGAACCCCCAATTTAAACACAAAGTAAAATCGGCTTATAGGAAATAAAAACGTTAAAAAAAATCGTTTTATAAGCGGGATTTTACGGTACGTGGGAAGACGCCTCATATCCAGGGTACCTGTCATCTTAATGCAGTCTCGGACTCCCAGCCCAATGCCAACCCATGGGCTGGGAGCAAACCTTCTCTTGACTTTAGCGCCAGTTTGGTGGCGGAAAAGTGTGTATTGGTTAATACACATGCAACCACTGAAAGATTATTATCCAGATCAAAGGGGTAATTAAAGTAGCTGTGGGCTACTGTGTAATTTCCACCTATATTTGACAGAGTTAACTGAAATATTTGTATTTGAATAGGATGACAGTATGCTCCCAGGCTATCCACCTAGTTGGATTGACGCTGGCCGAGGCAGATCTTAGTGGGACAGAATTATTTAGATAAGGATGAGTCTTCTTTGTTCTGAGTCTTTACACTCCCACTCCTACTACCAACCCACCCACACTATACAGTATTTACCTTCTACAGACATGCCACCTTTCCCACTTTTGTAGGAATTACTACTTTTTTGTTTTCCTGAGGTTTCTGCACTAAATCCGACAGAAAATAGAGGGAAATTGTAATATTTCCTACTTTTTGTCAACTATCTAGTGGCATCTCTGCGTTTAAGGACAACAAAGCGTTTCAATGCACCATCCCCTTTTTGTCCGTAATAATGCATGTATAAAGCCCTGGTGAGTAAGTCACCAGGGCTGCATTTACGCATCATGCCGACCCTAAAGTGCATCATACCCCCAGGGTCGTCATGATGCACTTCTTGGTGCATCATGACGACAAATGAGCACGAGTCCTTGAGACATCATACCGACAACAAACTGAGTGTTGTCCGGAGAAACATGTCTATATAGTAGTCACCTTTGCAGTGAGACTATAAGAGAGAAAGAAAGACATAATATGGACATTAAAAAAACACAGAAAGTACTCGGAGAACATGAGTGGTGTAAATACACTTAGGGCTGGGAAGAGGTTCTAGTGGGGAGACGTTTGCTAAAAACTGTAGATAAAATATAGCAAACTCATGGCAAGAATAAAAAATACAGTTGAGATGTACGTCATAGAGCCTTCAACAAATATTGGGCATCTTGCGGTGTTACCCTTTAAGGGCCGCATCGTGATTTAATGTGCTATGCCCTTTAGCTGGCATGGTGCATGAATGCAGCCCTGGTGAGCCTTCACTCGCCATGGCGACATTTGTGAGTGCATCACCCCGTTATGGTTGGCATGGTGTATTGATGTGCAGCTCTGGCGAGTTACTCACGACCCGGCGAGTTACTCACGACGATGAAGAGTAGATGAATGAAATCATTATCTTGTCCTTAACGGGTTAACGCATGAAACTCCTTTGGGGAGGATAAAGGGAGAGAAATTTGAAGTGTTCAGTATTTATTCTAAGTGAATGCAGTATTTGTTTTGCTTCCCATATTGGTTCTTCACCCAAACCCAACCACCACCATCCCCCTTGTCCATACACGCCCCCACACTATCCGATATCTCCTCCTGTTAAAAAGGGAGCCCCATCTATAGCATAATGGAGGAATAAGTATACACATATGTCCTGCCGGTAAGAAGTCACTAATAAGAATATAAAAATGATAACAGCAATCAAATACATTATGTAAAGATTTTAACTTGCGTAGTGAATCTCAGAATATATGAAATATCATGGTTGTGCTCTATATAGTTGTAAGAACCCGGTAGTTTATTTTGAAGACGATCTCATCTTTGAAATCACCTGTGTGATCATTAGCTACATAAGGTGTCTAAGTCAGAACCTCCCTAGTTATGACATATGCACATTAATCAGGCATAATAGGCATATCATGACTAGAAGTTATTATTGGTCTTTCATGCCTCTTGTCCAGTCCACCACTTTTGGTATTAATCCTTTGAAGGCGGAATGCTTGCTGCCCCTCCAGTAACGGTCGAGGCTGAGTGAGGATCGGCAACATAACACGCCATGTGTTTTCTGTACATGTTTTCTAATATAAGGAGGTTTCTTTGCTTCAACAGTGTAAACTCTATTTTAGTCCAAATGATTGTTTTTTCCTAATTATTATTTCGTGGTATTTCTGAATGGTATCATGGTGTGTGAAATAATGAATGAAATAATGTACAATGAATTATTATGTGCCGATGATTTGAGAGTGATCGGTTAGAGAGTGAGGAAGCCTCCTTACAACACTGTTACCATAGTTACCAGTTAGCTCTTTAGGGACGGCATGATGCCTCCAGGAGTCGTGTCTATTTGTGTCATGATGCACCAATGCAATTCCGTCATGATGCATTCATGAAGCACCGTGGAGTATCACTCACTGGCACTGTTTTGGTGTATCAGGCCAACCCTTCAGGAGTGCATCAAACCCCATAGGGTCGGCATGATGCTTGAATGAAGTTTATTCACAAGGGCTGCATAAATGCATAATGTCGACAAAGGGGATTGAAGCACCATGCTGTCCTTAACGGGTTTATGTTTGCCGCATAACTTTGTAGGTGCATCACATTGTTATGGTTCCTGTGACCACCTTTCACCCTTTAAGGGCGGCATGGTGCATTAGACCACTATATCCTTTGTCGTCATGATGCATGAATGCAGCCCTGGTGAGTAACTCGCCGGTGCTGCATAGGTGCATCATGCCAACCCTACTGGATATGATACACTCATGAAGCCGGGTAGACATGATGCATTAATGTAGCATTCATGAGTTGCTCACGGGGGCTGCATTGGTGCATCAGGAAGACACACGTTGCCTTTTACTTAGAGATGGGTTAGGAGCATATTTGTGGTCAATTTTTATTTTTCCGTTTTTCAACATCTTTGTGTTCATGATGTCTATATAAATATGTGTGTAGCTTTTTAAATCATTCGGCTGCATATAAATCAATAAAAGGTAGAGAAATTCATGGTCAAAACATGTCAGGGGACCGACTCTATATAATTAAGGAAAGGGGTCCCCTCGCCTTGTTTTCTCTATATTTTATGCATTTACAAATATCAGAATGATTTAAAAAGCTACACACATATTTATATAGACATCATGAACACAAATACGCTGAAAAACTGAAAAATATAAATCGACCCCAAATTAGCTCCTCGCCCATCTTTTAAAAAAAGGTGTTAGCAACATGCCGTCCTTAAAGTGACATGGTCCGATTCTTTTCATATTTTAAATTCTACTTAGATGTGTTCTAAATGTTAGTACAATAGCATATTTGGAGGAAAGGGTACAACATAATTCCATCTATGGCTATTAGAAGCCCATTTAAAGTGTCCAGCGTGGCCCAGGTTCAATATTTAAAGTGTATTTTCAATGGGAGGAATTATAGCGTGCACTCCAAAAGTCTTAAATGAGCATGAAACTAACAATGGACTGAATTCTAAGCTGAATTATGGGGAATAATGTTAAATAAAATAGGTAGGGCATGTAGTATGGCCATATTGAACATTTCTGTTCATTTTTAACCAAATTAATTTTTGAGCCCTAATCATCGGACCATGTCACTCTAAAGGGTTAATACATTACCATTGTTGATTGACTGCGTGATTGTTCCTGTTACCGTTCCGCTCTAACCTCCATGTTCGGTCTTCTTTCTCCTTTCCAGGCCATGGTTCACATTTCAAAGGTGAGGAAAACCCCAGCTAAGGAGCAAAATAAACAATGCATCTTTAACAATTGCAACTTTTGAGTGCCAGATGTCGCCATCTTGTCTCCCGCCCGCTTAATATTCCTAACTTATAATTTGCAACACGTGATTATGATCATATTGATGTATTTGTTGTTATTTTATTTGTGTATCATTTCGTTTTAAGACCTAGATTAAGAGGAATAAGGATTACGTCGCTTCGGTTTATCTATTTAAGTTACTTTAGATTCTATACTTCATCGAGCTTTATCTATGTACCTATTTACGTATGGGGAAATCTCCAATGCCTATGAATAATTTTAACATCGCCCTGATATCATGCTTAACCATATCAAATGCTTTAATATACTGGGGATAATACACTTATCAAAGGCTTTATTGACTTCCATAAACCTAGAATTATTCTACAAATATCTGATATAGCCTCGCTTTCAGAGAACCTATGATATATATATCTCTCTCTGCTCGATCGAATCCAGAATAACAAATTGATGCTTCATTGTAACTCTGTTGTCTATGAAATTGCTATTCTGTTGTCTATTAAACGACTAAGATTTATTTTCCCATGGGATAAGCCCCTATACCCTCGCCCATCCCAGCATGGTTATTCGCACATGAAGGCATGGCTTTGTATTTAGTATCATTCAAGTTTCAGGAAATATACTTGAGAGCACGTCTACTTTGCAATAATAAACACACACACACATACAAAGTCTATATTTAACATAGATTAGAAAAATGTAGATTTATTTACACAAAACATAATATTCATGTAGAAAATTGATAATCAAACCTTTAGATCTACTCTGAAACTTTAATCACTTATTAAAGGCCTCTCTCCTTCATTAAATGTACACATCCTTTCCCCATGTCTCCTATAGAGAGTGAGTTTTCTGTGTTGTGAACTTTCTCTTACATCTTTAAACACTTGGATTCATTGTATAGTAAGTCTACATAGCCACAACCTGTACACCTACTGATTTCAATTACTTAAAACATAGATCTCAAATATGGACACTCACTCCACAATTTAGAATGAATAATATAGTGGAGAAAATCAACTGAAAGTATTGTATTTTCATTTGAAAGGAGTTAAACGGAAGAAGTTAAAACAGGGATTTAGGTGAGAATGGGACGAGGCGTTCTAGTTCCTCCCAACACTATACGGGACTAGCAGATTAGGCTATGGGGGCTGCCATCTTGGCTCAGAGCAATGCATTGTGGTTAGGCCCCCGACTCCAGAGCAGTGCATTATGGGAGAATTTCTTATCAGTCCTTTTGTTCAAGGTGTGGGGAGAGGAGATTAGCCTGATAAGGAGATGGAGTTTAGCCCCCGACTACCTGAGGTATCAGGATGTGCTAGTCCCGTATACGCAAAAGTGAGAATGGGACAAGGATTTAGCCTTAGTGCAATATACCACCCTTAACCGTTTCCCTGCCGCTTCACTATTAAAAAATAGTTTCTAACCACCGGGCACATTGCAGATGAATATGTCCTACTAAAACCGGCACTACACTACAGATAGTGCCCTGGTACTGCATATATATGCAGTATCGGTTTTTGGGTACTAAAATACAGTACTGCATATATGGTTCCTGTGCATTATGAAATATTGTCATGTTATGTAGAATCATTGTGGATAGAAACGATGGGCATCTCTATCGCCGACACCACCACCCAATTATTAGTATTGTGTAAAATATATTGTCCCCTACCCCCCCCCCCCCCACCACCGTTTTGTGACTACTGTGTCGAATTACTGTTATATGTATCTTGAATCATGTATACTTATTAGTAATGTACTTTGTCATTTTCGCCATTTCACCATAATAAGTTTAGAATAGTCAGATAGGGCAAATAACTAAAGAAGGACTGGGCGGCAGATCGGTGTAAGCCGCAGCCCAGATTCTGGTTGTATGTATTAACATACTATACTGGATGTAACCTTAATAAAAATCTTTAAAAAAAAGTATCGGTTTTACAGTGGTACTGCATATATGCAGTATCGGCAGGGAAAGGGTTAAGGGGTTTAGAGGAGACAGCGATCAGTTAGTTAGTAGTACCATCATAGTGACGTTACGTCTCACAGGATGGTGACGCTATAGTCATTCCCTACATGAGTAGGTGGTAAACCTCCACGGTCTCCAGACATCATTCCCTCTCTACACACGAAGGGAGTGCTCATGTTTTAACAACAGGGGACGGTCAGAGAGAAATCCCTTTCTTTTTCTGCCCCCCCCCCCCAAGCTAGGCCCAAGCTAGGCGGGTGCAAATTAATTGTGACTGGCCCCTTTAAAAGAAAAGCCCGCCGGTTTTTCATGTTGGCTCCTGCCGATTATACATGTTCTAAAATTCGTCTGCTAAATTGTATAATGCTGAAATATGTGGCATATGCTATTAATAGGAGAAACTCCCCTGCAGTGAGTGACGTCAGAAGTGATTCAGGAGCTGCCCTTACACACTGAATTCATGCTGAATTACACTATTTTAACATGACTCTGTAGAGCACCAGACAGTCATGGTGTTGTGGAAAAATTACCCATTACATTTATAAAGTATTTGTAAACCTGGTCTCCCTCCCCAATTAATATCGGAAAGTACTAAGAAGGCAACAATAGCCAACGAAATAGAATGAATAGAACACACAAATTAATCTGTACTAACAGTACTCTATGATTGGCCCCTAGTTGGTTCTTAATTGGCTGTTCCATGGTACTCAACCTGGTGTACATTACCGAGCAACCAATCAACAAGTCGTTCAGACCAATCACTGGACACAGACTTGCTGTCTAGACCAATCAATAGGCATAAACTCAGTGTTTTAAGCTCGGTTTTGAATCACTTGTGATGTCACTCAATACATGAGAGTTTGTCGATTTAAAAGCATATGCTACATATTTGAACAAAACTATATTTTATCTGATGATTCTTAAATCATGTATGATCGCTAGAAGCCAACATGAAAAACCGGTGGGCTTTTCTTTTAAGCTATAGTAATGTGCTAGCTTTTTTGATAAAGAGGGGTGAAATCTTTTACATCCTCTTTTACGTCCATTTTTTGCCCCCCCCCCCCTCTCCCACCTCTCTCAAGGGATCATAGTGTTTTGTCCCGTCCCCCCACCACCAAATCCATCCCCCTCCCTGTTGTTAGTAAAGGTCAGTCCCTAACCTGTAGTGTGGTTACATCAGCGTATACCTCATACCGTGACCCCCAGACGTCAGTCACATGCCGCACAGTACGCCGCCAGGACGGTACTCGGTGTCTCCTCACCATGCAACACAAAGAAGAGGATTTTTTTTATGATTTTTTTTTTGATTGTTTAAAATTTTCTTTTTTGATTTAAAAAAGTTTTTTTTTTGATTTTTTTGATATTATGATTACCGTAAAACCCTGACTTGAAGACGATATATTTTGGCATTTTTAATTCCTATAAGCCAAATATGTTTCTCAAAATTGGGGGTTCGGCTCATAGGTGGGTCTTAATAAAATATAGGTTAAAGAGGAAACGAGTTTAAACCTTTTTTATATAGGCCAATTTTCTCTTTCTTTGGGGGGGTTGGCTTATAAGTAAGGGGGGGGGGTCATCCCATAGCCTGGGTTTTACGCTAGTTGGATTCACTCCCCACGCTGAGTCTTTGGCCTTCTTTTTAAAATTTGTCCAATTTATACATCAGTAAATAACCCCCCCCCCCCCGCCCCCCATCTCTCATATATGTACATATATGAGGTGGAATCCTTCGCCGACACTGCAGTTTCTGTGCTTTATTATTTGAGACACCCCCCCCCCCCGCCCCAACACACACACTTCCCAACATTCCTAAGCCCATCCCTCTAGTTTCATACATCGGTAATTACATGAACGTTATGTGATAGCACATCATTACTGAAAGCAACCACTAAGGGAGTGGTCATTTTTTAACAACAGGGGGGGGGGGGGGTCGGTGGATTTTTGCACAAGCGGGTCGAAAAATTTTTGGTCCGCCCCATGGGAGGGGTCGAAATATTTTTGGTCCCCCCCTCAGGCGACTTGAATTTGGGCGCGGCCGACCCCTTTGAGCTATAGTAATGCACGGGCTTTTTCACTAAAAAGGGGTGCAATTTTTTTGGTCCCCCCCTCAAGAAGGGTCCAAATTTGTTTGCCCCCCCCCCCCAAATCCACCACCCCACCCCTGTTGTTAAAAAATGACCACTCCCTAAGTGGTCCATACATGCAACCCCATAGCTGTGGCTCCATCACGATTACAGATATTAATAACTAGATAAAAGAGACGCCTGAAATAGCCGGCCCCTGGTGACTCTGCGGGATCGGCTCTGTATGCTGCATGTGATTCTAAAATCACCCCCCCCCCCCCTGGCGGCAGATATCCTGGTTTACCATCACCCGGTCACGATGCTACATTCTGCTAGCTGGTCATGTGATCATGCTCAGGCCAAAAAAAAAAGTTGTGTTCAGGTATCCCTAGCGACACTATTTATTTTGGCCCTACCCATTTCATTTCTTTTTTTAGGGTATCCCCCCCCCCCTCAAAAAAAAAAAATCCCACTGAATTTTGTTTTACTGAAATTATACGAAAATGAAAGGGATTTTATCTCAAAATCCTTTAGAAAAATTGGGGGTGAAATCGACCTACCTACCCTAATTTTTTTGGGCCATGTTACCTGAACACAAATTCTTTTTTGTGGCCTCATATACCCACCTATGGAAAGGTTACTGTATAGGAGTCCCTAAATTTCCCCAGCGATTTTAAAATTAAATTGGATTTATTTCCCATTGAAATCTACCTCAAATTTCAAAATTCCCTACTGTGTGTTGAGCAATGAGGTGCAGCTCTCAAAAGTACAACCGGCTAGATACTCCAGTTAGGATGACTATGATGTTCCTCAGGCAAGAGCTGAAGTTAGCTTTACCATTAGCTCTTTTTAAACGCATTTCAGCGTTAAAGTCAAGTTTTAAAAAATTCCGTCTGTCCTATTTTAGTAATGTACAGGCCTGTTCTCTAACAACTTGCACACACACCCCACCCCAATCCCTCAAGAAGGGTAAGAAATCCCATAATGCGTAGACATGCCCCTCCCCCTCCTTCCTTAACCCACCACCCCTGCAACCCTATAGTAAAACACTCCCCAATGTCCCTACTAGTATGGTATCTATCCTTACTACTGTATGATATCATTCGGCAGTAGGAGTCCCCGGCCGACATCATATGGACACTGTCAGAGTAAACCAGCACCTATAAAACACTCCCGGTTGGACTTGGCATTATTTAACAAAAGGGGGTGAAATTCCTCTTTGTGTGTGTGTGCGGGGGGGGGGGGGGGGGGGGGTCCAGCGCAAAAAGAAGCCTGAGCGTTGTTATAGCTCAAATAGATGGGGGTCGGGCAGATATTGACCCTCTAGACCGAGGGGTGGGGCCTGGAAATGTGGGAGCCTCGCGACTCCCCCCCCCCCCCCTTCCCCATGTTGTTAAATAATTGCCCATCCCCTACATCAGCTCTCCCCCTATACACACATACCCATGTCCACACATGCAGATATAGACTGGGGGGGGGGGGGGGCTGTAGTCCAAAACGTGTACCTCCCTGGGATAATATAAGATATGAACGACCATAGAAGTGGGCTGCACCCAGACCCCAGTCAGGTTACTATACTCCCAGTTAGCAGGAAGAGCTCCTAGAAATGCCACCAGGGGACGCTGTAGTCATCCTGTGGTGCATGACGGGAGTGGCCCTCCCCCTGGTGTGTGTGACATGCGTGACACCACTCTATGGACACTCTATGTATAGCGATAGTTCGGGTGGCTCTGTCCGCGCGGCCATGTTAGTTCTCAGCTCGGGATTTCTCGTGAGACTTCGGCAGTGACCAAAAAACCCACACACCATAGCTAGCCAGGAACGGGCTAAGTTCCGAGAACAGAACCAAGGTCTCACGAGATTGCTGATGTCAGTGTAAACACCTAGATCAAAGGACCTAGTTCATTCCCGTTATATCGCTATATCTATATACACACGGTAGGACTGATGATAAGGACCTCCACACCCATGTGTATAGGGGCACTATTTACACGGTCTACTCCACCTTTTTACAACAAACTCGTTTAAAAGATCGCAGGTTCTCGTCTAAGGAGGTCAATGTCCTTGGATGGGACAGTTCCAGGTATATTAGTACTTAGTTCTCAGTCCCAGGAAACTGTTATCAAAATAAGGAGAACCCAGCTCTCTGGTTTGCGACACTCTCGCTAGGAGGCCAACTAGGGATAGGCTATGGATAGTGAAACCACCGCTTACAAATTACTTTGGAATATACTGGTATGCCTGAAGTCAGGAAATGCAAAACGAGGAAAAGGCAGCTCTCAGTTTACCTTAAAGGGACACTCTCACTGACAGTCTAACACGTTAGTTATGAGACACCCACTTTAAGAGATCCTGTGCACACACAATACTTTGGAGTATTGAGAATCTGGAGTTGAGTTCTCTCTCAGTCACAGGAAACTGTTATCACACTATTCAAGGAGATACCACCACGTTTCTGGTTTGCTTTAGAGCAGTCTCTTTAAGTGTGATGAAAGTTCAGTTTTTTGGGGGTCTGTACACACAACGTATAAGATACCCTTTGGAGTTGATTGCTCGAGGTGTTAAATTCCTGGAGCCTAATCAGGTTTAACCAGAATCCTACAAAAGGACCTGGCCGTGGGCAAAGTGTATCATCGCCCCCCCCCCCCCCCCCCCCCAGCCTACGCTGGCTGTCCAAGGGAAGGTCTCTGCTTCTAGGCTATGTTGTACACTACTAGGAATATACAAGGACTTCCCTGCGGTGCATTCCTCTCGTCTCTAATGACATGCATAAACTTTCTGCCGCGAGGAATGACGCAAAGTAAAGATTACTTCCACTAGGTTTGAGTCTAAACTAAGGATATGTTCGGAGAGTGCAGCCATGTTCTTATAGCTATCTCGACTCCTCAGAGACCCCTCCGTTCACTTCTAACATCAGAGTGACCAGCTAGAGTAACCGCTGGGAGTAAATCCCATGAACTTTGTGTCCTCCGCGAGACGTTGACAACATGTGTCGGTTAGTACTTCATCTGGAGCCAGAAGTCGTCATGAAGGAGAGACTTGGTTTGTATCTAACCCTGGACACTTTTACAAAAAAAAAAATCAAAAAAAAAAAAAAAAAAAAAAGGAGGGAGGGATCTATAACTCATCCAATTCATTTTCAACAATGTCTTCAGATATCTCAATTTTTTCCTCACAAAATCTAGATACTAGGTGAGTATAGGGCTATATGTGATGAGTATAGATGAGTATAGGGCTTTATTTTTTATGAAATACAGCAGTCCCATTGACTTAACCAAAGAATGCCGTATTGCACACCCCCCGTGAAATAACCCATGGCCGTATTTCACGGCCCTATGACGTCATCAAAAATGGCGGTTTGTTTACATTTGAACGACCTAGAAAATGTCTTTTTAGGCCTCCCCCTCCCATAATTTTGAAAATTTGAATCGAAAAAGATAAAAAATAAACACAAAGGCACACTCGCTTAAGTCTGTTGACAGGGTTATTTCACTTGTTGAAGGGGGTGCCGCATTTCACTCGGCCTACGGCCTCGTGAAATACGGCCCCCCTTCAACTCGTGAAATAACCCTGTCAACAGACTGAAACTCGTGAACCTTTGTCTATATATGTGACTTGGACACCCACGCGCCATGCTGATATACAATCTCACTCCTAGACTAGGTGTTAGTAAGTGTAGGGTACACTTAGTTAGGATATATGATGAAGACTTTGGCATTCAAAGAAAATGACTGCCATGTCCGCGAGGGGCAGCACTCCCCAACCCTTTATGTCACGTGACCACAGACGTGTCATAGAGAATAGAGCCTGTCTCTTTGTACACTAGAAGTAACCCTGTAAGGGCCGCATAGTGCTTTAATGCATCATACCCTTTGTCGTCATGATGCATGAATGCAACATTGGTGAGTAACTCACTAGAGCTGCTTTCAAATGCATCAACCCCATGGGGTCGGCATGATGCTTGAATGCAACACTTGTGAGTTACTCGCCAGGGCTGCATTCATGCATCATGACGACAAAGGGTATGATGCATTAAAGTACTATGCGGCCCTTAAAGAGTTAGATACCTCAGGATGGCCCGGGGTGAGAGGACGGGCTTCCTAGTCAGCACGGAACCTGTCATAATACAAATAATCGAAACCATTCTCACAGAAAAATAAAAATAGAAAAAAAAGGCAAATTGTAGGATTCCTTTGAAGACTGAGATGTACACCTATGAGTAGCCACACAGAAAGGATACTCTGTACGTGGGTGCGTGGGGCATCCTTCATGCTTGGCAGTAGGTACTCATATCTATATGCTCCCCCAGGGTCTCCGGTCGAGTCACAATCTGAGTCTGGTCACCCTATAATAGGCTATATCATCAGTTCCTGGTGCAGACCCCTCTACTGATGACTACTCAGAGTACCATGGGTACTTGTAGGATAGGGTAGATTCACCTTAAGTCGACCACATACCTTGAGTCATACACCTCAAGTTGTAGCTGTTTATGAACGATAAGCCCTCTATTTGTTTATTTATTATCTTTTATTTATTCTATTTGTTATTATAATGGTACAATTTTACAACAAAGGGCAAATGGAGAGCTTATCAAATGTACGACTAACTATCCTACATGCCTCACAATGGCAATAGTTGTTTTTGATTTGATTTTTGAATATTTTTATTTGGCACATAAGTTCTCATACATACTGGGTATATGTATACAGAGACTGGAGTGGGAGGTTTTGAGGATTTAATATCCCAAGAGTGTTTAATGATGATTCTTTGTTGGGTATTGGGAGTTAGAAAATGTATTGAATGAGGATGACACATTTCTTAGTTTTATATAAGAATTTAAGTCTGCAGCTAATATTGTACCCACCTTGAATGTGCCCTGCCCTGCATGAAAACCCAGACTTTTTGTAGGAACAAGGCACGTTTTGTGAGGCTGCACCGCCGCGGACAGTTACTCTTGCATGGCCACCTGAAGATCATATTTTCAATTATTTTCAATTAAATGCTTTGATGATATTGCTTTTTGATCTTGTGCTGCACTGATTTTGAAGGGGAAGGGTATCCAAGCTACTCGTAACTGAATTTCAAAAATGCACTAAACTACCGGTATTAATAAATGGCTTGGCTAATTTAAAACTTGATTTGCCTGCAGTTCCCAGAAATTCTCCATTTTAAAAATGTGGGTACACCTTTTTTTGCCTGTTTGTCAAAAATTTAACCCTTAATATATTGACCCTGACCCTTGGTATTTTTGCAGGAATGCTATTCAAAAAATGCAAATTTTGGAGGGACTCAGTATTTAACAAATAAACAGGAATACAAAATAAATATAAATCGTTTTCTGAAATTTAGATACATTAGTGCTAATGGTATTAAAATAGCTGGGACATCCTTCCCCTTACCTTCACCCATTACCACTCCCCCCCCCCCTGCTAGTATCGCATATAGGAACCCTGGTGGTCAAATACAGAGACAAGAAAGCTGTGTGCTTCCTTGATGCAACATACCCTTTATCGCTATTGCTGCATTTAAACCATCAAACCACCCTCCCGTTTGCCTAGACTTCTGACTGGTCGATGTGTTGTATTCAATGCAGCCCTGGCGAGTTACTCGCCTGGGCTGCATTCATGCATCATGATGGCAAAGGGCATAATACATTAAACACTATGCTGCCCTTGGATGGTTAAAGCACTATGTGGCCCTTAGAGGGTTAAAGCTCTATGCGGCCCTTAGAGGGTTAAAGCACCCTGCTACCCTTAGAGGGTCTATGTGTTTGGAGTCTCCCGTAGTTAATGTGTGAGTTTTGTGTGTTTTGTTAACAGTGTTTCTGGGAGGGTCGTGTAACCCGACCACGTGGAGGGGCGACACTGCCATACCGTACTTCAAGGACCATAGTATCACCTACTTCAACCCAGTAAGTATCAACCCTGAGCTGCTCTATAGTTAACTCCTTTAACCCTTTAAGGACAGATTTTGCTAAAAGATGACATTTCTCATCATGATGCACCAATGCAACCCCGGTGAGTAACTCGCTGGTACTGTACTGGTGCATCATGCTGACTCTTCGGGAGTGTCTTAACCTCATAAGGTCGTCATGATGCTTGAATGCAGCCCTGGCGAGCTACTCACCAGGGCTGCATTAATGCATCATGACGACCAAGGGCATGATGCATTACATTTAATGAGTAGCATAGTGCTGTAATCTGCGTTTCCACCCGTCAGTTAAGTTGTATTCGCTTTAAAAGTCAGTCTTTTAAAAAAGGTCATATTTTGTCAGTTATTTTCTAGATTTTTGATCAACTGTAAGTTAAAAGCCAGCTAAAAATAACTTTTCAGCAAAATATATAAAATACACCATTTGACTTCTAGATTTAAAAACAATTCTACCTAGGAACGGACATATGCTAAATGTGGGTCATCTGTGAGAATTCATAGTACAGAATGTAATTAACATATTAGGTTAAAAAATCCTCAGTTTTAAAAAAAATCTCAGCTATTTCCTGACTCTGAACTCTACATTTATGGTCCATGTATACAATACTTTTTAGACAAATATTTTCTTCTGAAAAAAATCCCATGCAACTGTAACCTGTAGTTTATAGCAACAGTACGTGTGAATATAAATTATCAGTTATCAGTTACCGTATTCGACGTAATAAGCGCACACCCCCTAATAAGCGCACACACCCCGTTTTTTGCCGATTTTTATACTACAAATAACCAAAAGATTTTCGATTTTTGACCCCAATTAAACTCTAAACTACTAAAATGTGTTCATAATAATTTTTTAAGCGCACTGTGCGCTTATTACGTCGAATACGGTAAGCGTGAGTTAGGACCGTGCCTGCTTATTAACAGCTATTACTAACAGTCTAACACCATTAGTACGTGATTAACATGATGAGCTTTCTCTTACTGCAGCAAGTTTCAAACTGGCAAAAGGACTTTATGGAGCTGGAGGACCGGGCCAAGCAAACAGCAGAGATACTTTTCTTCGTCATCGACAAACAGACGAGGTCGACCGCCTCCATGGTGGAAGCCGCTTATCTTGCAGGTAATTTTTTAAAAATATAATACCTTTTTTTATTATGATATCGGTAATATTGTTTTTGAAATAAATCCCTATGTATGATTTACACAGACAAAAATTTTCGGTAATATTGAAAATAAATTATTATAATAATATTAATATTTTTTTTGTTATAATAATATAATTTTTCTTTTAATATGCAGGTAAATATGAATTTAAAAAAAAAAGAATTTACCCAATATAATTTCATAGGAGTAGAAATTTCACAACACATAATTGCAGGTTTTTTTTATTAAATATTTTTTACTGAATATAATGCAAAAAGGCCATTGACAGCTCAAACTGTCAGTAGTGGAAAGTATTCCTATTATTGATAGTTCCTCATGCAGACTATCAATAGTGGAAGATTTCTGTCTTATTGACAGTTTCCACCTGACATTGGAGTCGTAATCGGAGATCGGATTCGGAGTCAAATTCCATTTTGAGGTGAAAATCGGATTTGGAGTGAAAACCAGTTTTGGAGTCAAAATCGGTTTTCTTTGACAACTAGCCCCGCCACATACATAGGAAATTACGGTAGTTGTCGGGCAAGGATCTATTTCATAACGAACAATTAGTATGTTCGACCCAGTGCTAGACACTTTTCCAGGTATCACTAATGTGCTAATCGTTGGTTATACAAGAGACCTTTGTGTTTCATAATGACTCAGTGGGCATGTTTCTGGGAAGTCGTCGGGTTGGGTTTCGCGTTATTCTCCGACCACACAGGTGTGTTATTCTAGCCGATCGACCTCCGCAGACCCCGGCTGTGTTCCCGTTAGCATTACCTCACCTATTTAACCCTTAGAGGACGGCATGTCGCTTAAAGATGACAATTGTGGCCATGATGCACTAATGCAGCCCCTGTATTCAAGCATCATGCTGGCCCTTCAGGAGTGTCTCAAGCCCATAGGGTCAGCATGATGCTTGAATTCTTTCATCCTGACGACCAAGGGCATGATGCATTGATGTATTGTGCCGTCCTTAAAGGGTTTATGTCGTAATTATACCCCAACACAGCACTGGCGAGTTACTCGCCGACTCATTGGAGTGTATCGAGTTTTGACATGATGCAGGGATGCAGCATTGGCGAGTTACTCAACAGGGCTGCATCCATGTATTATCACTGCGACAAAGGGCATGCCACATTGAAAGAATTAACAAAAATAGATATAATAAAATGAAAGAATTAACAATCGTCTAATATTCCGCTTTAATTCCGTGATTTTTCAGGATGTGGCCGTAAGCTAATCTTAGTGATCAAAGATCTTGATGGACCTGGGACGAAGATCGCGGGGGAGCCGATATCAGGGGTGTAAGTACTCATAGCTGCTACTACCGTAAATTCCCGCGTATAACCCGCACCTCGCGTATAACCCGCACCCCGACTTTGGGAGAATCATATAACCCGCACCTGGGGTCTGAAAATTGCCATTTTAGTTCTGTTATGTACTTTCAAAAACCCTCGTATTACCAGCACCTAGACCTTGAGAATAGTGTATAACCCGCAATAGAGGTTTGGTTCGCGGGTTATACGCGGGAATTTACGGTATATTGAATGGGAAACATACATACCTTATTCAACGTAATAAGTGCATAGTGCGCTTAAAAAATCATTATGGACACCTTTTAGTAGTTAAAATTGGGGTTAAAAAATTGAGATATTTTTGGTTATTTCTAGTATAAGAATCGGCCAAAAACAGGGGTGTGTGCTTATTAGAGGGTGTGCGCTTATTATGTTGAATACGGTACCTTAAAACCTCGGGTACTAGCCGCGGCTACTACATGAGTTATGTCGCCAGTGCGGCTTATAAGATCAGCCCAGATTCTAGGTGCGGCTTATACACGAGATTTTGCTACTATGATACAGTACTAAAGTCGCCACAATCAGATCACCAATGCATACCAGCCTAACTCGCATATTAGCCGCACCCCTAACTTAAAGAAATCATATAAGCCGCACAGAGGTTCTAAATATGACGTCTCTGGTGCTGTAGTATACTTCTAAAAACTCTTGTATAAGCCGCATGTTTGGTATCAAATGAAAGCTGGTTCTGTTTCGCATACAAGCCGTGGCTTGTACATGAGACCTTACAGTAACATTATACCCCATATATACACAATTTCCTTGTTATTTTGTTTGATATCTGCTTAATCAATGTTTTATTAATCATATTTGATTTGTGTTACTGCAGTGAGTATGAAGACTTGTCGCGGAGTCATGCAGTTCTAACAGACATTGTGGAGCGACAAGGCTACCCTGTCTTCACAACGATAGACAACGCTCTGCACTGTACCCGCAAAGTCATCCAGGAGGTAAACAAAATATCTTTATTACTGGACATCGATTCTCTGTCTCTTTGTAGCTCTATAGTGATCGATGCCCAGTTTTATACTTCAGACCAGTGGCTCATTTTGGCTGTTTTTGGCCTCAAAGATTGCTTCTAGCACAAAATCCTGACTAGGTGTCAATATGTTCTCTATGCCAATGTGTAATATGAGGGTAGAAAACAGTGGAACCTCAGTTGGAAAAAATCCTACTGAACAGTTTTTGAGAAAATTAGGGTTTTGTTGCCTTTTTTTGCTGTTTTTAGTACATTTCCTACATAACCCATGAACGTCAGCATTTCTCAATTTTCAGGTATTTAGAATTAGAATTTGACTTTTTTTTATTCGCAGTAGGATTCCTGAATACTGAGCCATTCTACACAGGGTGTTATTTTGAAAAAATATAAATCATTTGATAGTGTATTTGGTCTCCGAAATAGAGGGAGTTTGGTCATAGTTTAATTGATTGTTGACAATCCAGTCAAGGGCTATTAGGTTCAGTTCAGTGCAAGTTGCAAAACAAGTGACTTGCACTTTTTAACTTGACCTCATGTCCACTATGTAGGTCTTCACTATGCATGGGTCTATCCAGAGTCCATCAATGGGATCACGCATTGAGGCAGATTCCGCAGCTTTTGGCGAGAAAAAAGTTCAAAATCGCAAAGAAGTGAAATTCGCCTAAAAAACCCCTATTTGGCGAGAAAAAAGTTCAAAATCGCAAAAAAGTGAAATTTGCCTAACAACACCTGATTTGGCGAGAAAAAAGTTCAAAATCGCAAAAAAGTGAAATTTGCCTATTAACCCCCTATTTGGTGAGAAAAAAGTTCAAAATCGCAAAAAAGTGAATTTTGCCTAAAAACCCCCTATTTGGTGAGAAAAAAGTTCTAAATCGCAAAAAAGTGAAATTTGCCTAAAAACACCTGATTTGGCGAGAAAAAAAAGTTTCAAAATCGCAAAAAAGGGAAATTTCCCTAAAAACACCCTATGACTGTAGCATGAATGCAGACACTTATGGACACAGACTCATGTACACCCACACAGACATACACATAGGCATGAACATGGCCTTCTCCTTCATATAGCAACAAAAAAAGTTCAAAATCGCAAAAAAGGGAAATTTCCCTAAAAACACCCTATGACTGTAGCATGAATGCAGACACTTATGGACACAGACTCATGTACACCCACACAGACATACACATAGGCATGAACATGGCCTCCTTCATATAGCAACCTATGTATTTCTAATTTGATGAGACTGAATATAGCTTTCTGTTAGAAGGACTCTGATACATGGATGTCGATGTCCAGTTTTAGATATATACCCATAGTGCATTGGAGTGCTATAATGTTGGACTGCTGTATATTCTTAAAAGAGAAAAAAACAACTTTAGATATTAATATGATATTATTAAATGTGTTTGATATTAACAGATAAACAAGAAATATTTATCTCAAAAGGGGGAAAAATTCAGATATAAAGTATAAATTTTAAATATAATCTAATTAAACTTCCTTACTTTACTTTATGTACT
This sequence comes from Harmothoe impar, assembly GCA_947462335.1. Classification (NCBI taxonomy): domain Eukaryota; kingdom Metazoa; phylum Annelida; class Polychaeta; order Phyllodocida; family Polynoidae; genus Harmothoe; species Harmothoe impar. The sequence continues at coordinate 63,060,927 of OX381713.1, read as the reverse complement.
GTGATACTCTCAACATGATAAAATTGTATGAAGCAGGTATTTTAAAATAGTTTGAATAGTTAAGGATGTCTAGTGCACATTTGTGCATTATCAACTTATAAAAGCATGAGGTAACTGGGTATGGGAAACCTACTTAACTTGGATTGTATAGGTAGTATAGCTGAAGTCATGGACTGCGTGTGGACCACACGTACCACATCAAAAAGCAGCATGAGCTTCAGCTGCTCACATAAGCCTGAAAACAATATAAGATGAAATGTATATAAATTAGGGCAGGGATGCCAAGTGTTACGATTTTTTCGTAATTTTACTATTTTTGACCCCAATTACGACCATTACGATTTCTGTTGGCGAATTAAGATTTTTGAGAATTTGGGAATATCCCTCCACATTGGACCAATGGGTAAGAAAGGGGGTAGAAAAAGAGAGATATCAGAAGAAACCCCTTTGACCCCCTTCTTTTGAAACTACTCACAACACCTCTGCCAATAAACTGGTATTTTTTAATGAGCATTATTTATCACATTGTATATGGAGCATAAAGAAATCACATATGTATAAGATCATTCTAAATGTCATACTACTGTTACAATTTTTGTTACGATTTTAAGCAAAAATTGTTACGATTTTGGGGCCTAAAAATAGTAACAAATACGATTTTGGGAGTGAGTAACTTGACATCCCTGCTATTAGGGAACAAAACAAATAATTTCCTGTTTTTTTTTAATTCCAGAACATCAATGTCTCTGACCTGACGATAGCTGACGGAGCTCAACCTGTCAAGTACGCGCATGCGCGGGTGGCAGACACGATAATGTAAGCAACCTTTTCTTTTTAATGTTTGAAATTTCCATTGGGACTTGAAAAAATCAGTGTTCAGGTGTTCACGTGGTTTAAACTGTAGAATCTGTAGGTGGAATTTTGCTTCTTTTTTTATAGGATTATGAGAGAAGTTCTCCCATTTTTCACATCGTTTCTGTAAAAGATTATAATTTTAGTACGGTTGTATGCACCCCAGAAAGTCACCTAAAAGTTATTTTAAAAATACATTGAGTAAGGGAATGAAATATGGGTCGGTCTGGATAACTGAACACTACTTTTTCTTTTGGCCTTGTGAAGTTCCAATGAACACTCCCATACAATGATTGACACTTGTGGTTTTCTGACAAAAATTTGTGGTTGACCAAATTGCAATGTTGATGCCAGTCTTGATGTCATCCTTTCAGAGTATTTCAAACGAACAACATCCTACTCTAGTTTCTGTCATACTTAACTCTTCAATAATTAATTATGGAATAACATTACTCAGTTTGTTCCCATTAACATACCTCTTGAATAATTTAGTTTATTTGATTAATTCTTTAGCTGTTTTCTAGAGAGCGCACATTTGAAAATACCTAATACTAGGTACCGTATTCGACGTAATAAGCGCCCTGGACGCTTATAAAATTATTTTCATGACATTTTAAGTATTTAAGTGTTTAATTGTATCCAAAATCGGGGAAATTTGAGCCTTTTTTCTTGTCTAGAAGTGCTCCAAAAAGGGGAGGGGGCGCTTATTAGGGGGAGGACGCTTATTACGTCGAATACGGTATATGGTTGAATATGAACCGATTCTATTCACAAATAATTCAATGTTAAACCCAGAAAAAGTAAATGATAATAAAGCAATATATGAAAGAAAAAAACAACAATATAATGTACATTTTCTTCATTTTCAGTCGGTTAAAAGATGCCTTTAACCAGGTGGACCACACCAAGAGCGGTCGGTTGAGTTACTCAGACGCCAACATGGCGTACAAGACGCTCACCGACCAGAACCTTCCCGACATGGCCAACAAACAAGACGCATCCTTCACCTTCGAGCAGTTCTGTTCGCTCTACTCCGAGTGTAGGTACCGGGTAAGTGTGCGCGATTTTTTCTCCTTTTTCATTGGCGCGAAATTGTATATAGGGAAATAACTTCAGTCGGAAGGGCTTTTCACTTTTTTTGGTGAACATTTCTCACCCTCAACCAGCCATATTATGGCTGACTCTCTACCATGGTGCGCGGGGGGGGGGGGGGGGTCTTTCCGTTATAATTAATTGGTGCAAAATATATAATGATGAGAATGTTAGTAACTTTTATAGATTCTATAATGCCCACCAGAAATAATTGAATAAGGCCTTAACAATCATTTAAAGTGATAGAAATATTAGCAATATTTATGTTAATGATTAGATAAAATAATTAATGATAATGATGGTTATTGTATTCTTTATATAAGAAAGGAGGGAAAAGGAGGATATCTTAACAATTATAACCCCCCCTTACATTATAACAACACCCTTCATCCTACACATTTTCATTAATTGAATACCTGTATTGGTATTTTCATAAATCATTTCATACTTAAAAAAATAATAATATTAATAATTTTGTAATAATTTCATAATTTGCAGAAGAAGAGTTGGTGGCAGCAGCTCCTGCACAGCCTGCTGAGGCTCCCCTCGCTACTCCTGGACTGGTTCCGGGGTAGCTCGGCCAACAAGACGACCGAGGACCCGACCACCCGGCAGTGGGACATCTTCCTGGGGGGCACGTGTGGAAGCACCACCTGGAGGGAGTCGGTCGTCATTCCTGCCCTCAGGTAAGGGCATTGGCCCTTTTATCTTCTTGATAAAGGCCCTTTTTGACTTGAAAAAGGCCCTATGGTCTTGAAATAGGCCCTTTTATCTTGAAAGAGGCCCTTGTATCTTGAAAGAGGCCATTTTATCTTGAAAAGTGACATTTTGTCTTGAGAAAAGCCCTTTTGTCTTCAGAAAGGCCCTTCCCCCCCCCCGAGAAAGGCCCTTTTATTTTGAAAAAGGCCCCTTTATTTTGAAAGAGGCCCTTATATCTTGAAGGAAAAAAGCACTTTTATAAGTTCAAGGATGAAAGTCTTCAGGGTTCTCCCTGATTTCAAGTCTTTTATGTAGTTTTAAGTCACGAAGAATTGTACTTACCGGTACACTTAGCTATTGAGGACCTTATTCAGGGGCCTGTAAAATCTGACATGTAGCCGCGAAAATGGAGTTTCACAATTTAATTTTGACTTTGAGGTTCTTCTTACTACTGCGACGGCCCATAACCCAAAGAATAAAAAAGTGTGGCCTAATGGTCCTGCCCTTGAATAAATTGTATACGAAAATGACATTGGATAGTCCATGGGTTTGGGAGGAGAGGGGAGTGCTGATAGATACTATCAGGTGGTATAGACCTATGCAGCAAGAAAGGGTGACTTTTTCATAATAAAGTTGTGTTTATGTTGGTTTTAGCAGGAACCTGATAATATTGTCTGTATTGGCTATTTGCAAAACATCTCATATCAGGAGTTCCACAGGACAATTATCTTTCAAATGGTGTATATTAGAATGCATGATTTTGAGGTTATATATATGTAGTTGTTGGCCAGGCTTCATAATTGTTCAAGAACATTATTGACAACTTTTCTACAAAGTCACCCTTTCTTGCTGCATTGGTCTATAGGCTGCTACAGTGTAGTTCTCTGACACATATCATGTTGCATCATGGATACTTAAGTGCTACATGGCATTCCTGACAATCCCATAGTCGTGATGTAGGAAGCTTAAATGTACATCGTGTTATATAAAGCCCCCACTCCCATTCCCATTCCCATGCACACCACCCTTCCTTGATTACATCTAACGTCCAACCGATTTTGGTTAAATCGTTCATTCATTATGGAGGTCCTATTTATTACATCATGGAATTAAAGCATCATGCACTAAGAATTTAGACTTTCAATATCAACAAAAGCGAATGGTGTATTAATACCGGCCGCATATTGTTTAAATACCCGGTAATGGCCATAGTTGTTATGATGCATAGATGTTACTTGCAAAGCTGGATTGATGCCAAACCTGTGAGGTTGAAACCCGCCCAAAAGGTTGTCATGATGCATAGATTTAGTAGGGGTGCATCACAAAGCACTAAATTTACTAAATCATTCTACAAAAAGTGAAGAGTTGAAAATCGACCTACCAGTTATACCAAAATTTATTATGTCCTCTCCTCCAACCCAACCCACCATAACACTTGTGCAAAGTTGAGACGCCAACATCATACAGTAAAACCTCGCGTAGAGGCCACGGCTTGTATGCGAATGGTGCGGCTTATAGGATCGGCCCAAAGTAGGGGTGCCGCTTATACGCGAGTTAGGCTTATATGCAAGGTTTTACGGTACCGGTATTCCTGTGTGTATTAAAGAGTTAATAAATACTAATGTTGTCCCTCCTCATGTCCTCAGGAAGCACGGTCTGACGGCGTACAACCCACAGTTCACCGAGTGGAATACCCACTACATCCCGCTAGAGGCAAACAGGAAGAGTCGCTGTAAGCTCCTGCTCTACGTCATCACCGGCGACACCCGCGGCATCACCAGCATGATAGAGGTATGTCTTGTTGTTGTTTAATGTGGATATACTGTGAAAGCACTTTATTTCGCTGGGTATATATTTTCGAAAATTTGTATATGCTTAAGTATGGAATAAATACCCGCGAATTTGCCAATTTTCACTCATCCACGAAAGTACTTTCACAGTATTTTTATTTTGGTAAAATAATCTTACCGTAAAACCTCTTGTATGCGAATCAGAAGCAGCTTTAATTTAATACCAAATATGCCAGGGTGCAGCTTATACGAGGGTTTTGGGGGAGTACTAAAATGGCAAAATTTCAGCCAGATTCGGCTTATAGAATTTTCCGAAGTTCGAGAGGCGGCTTATACGAGAGTTTGGTTTCTACGCGAGACTTTGCGGGACCCATTTGTTTCAGTACAAGTGTTTTTTTTCCCATATCACTTTTTTGTCTTGTTTTTTTTACCTTCGGCCAGTGGAAAGAACTGATACCAAAATTGACAGTACTCACATTTTTGCAAAATCCTGTATTGAAACATTGTTTAATGTATTCCTTTTCTTCTGCCAGGCGAGCCATCACATAGGACAGGGATGCGAAGTAGTATTGTGTATCCAGCAGCTCACCGACGGAGTCATTCTCGATGACGAACTGGTATGTTTCACAATATTCAGAATTTATTAATTTAAATTTACTCTCAAAAGCTCAACCTTATTTTTGATAGAAAAGCTATAAACAATTTAAACATATTTTGAATCTATTGTACTTGATGAAAAGCCTCTTTTTATCAACCGATCCCCATCTTTCAGGAAGTAATTTAAAAAGCTGAATCAAGCCTAAATTCACATTAGAAAAACTCAAAGCTTTATATTTTGTATAAAAAGCACAGCACATTTTCCTTTTACCTTACTTTTTGGAGAAAAAAATTAAATTAATTAATTTTTTTAAATTTAATAAAAAAAAATTAAAAAATTCTAAAAAAAAAAAAAAAAATCTCAAATTTCTGTGACAACAACTCAAGTGTTTCCATTGTTGTGACAGCTGACACCGACGGCAGTGAAGGACTACAACCGGGCGCGGACCTACCTCGCGGATCTCGCCAACCGAGACGGCATCTCCATCTTCGACAGTATAGAGGAAGCCACCGAGTGTATCATTCAGAAACTGCTGCACTCCGAACCCAAGTGACCCTCGCCCCCGGGCGGCCGGGTGGGCCGAGCCCTGCGACAGTCGCCCCGCTACTCCTACTCTTAGTTATAACTAGTTCTGCTAGGACCTTTAACCACCAGACTGTGCATTTATAAGTACAGAGACAGTTTCCAGCCTAACCCCACCCGCTGTGGTAGCTCACGGTGGCGGCTCTCCCCGCCTCGACCCCCGTGTGGATGCAGAGTACCTTAATCCATTGTGCGTGGATGAGTGAGTGAACAGTTGGGTGGTAAGGCGAGGCCAGCGGGGCCAACAGACAGTGGCACTGGGTGGTGTAAAGTTGTGTTATACCTTTTCCACTCGGCCCGCGATAGCGGCGAGCAAACTCTTCACACAGACCTCAGGGAGCCGTGAAGCAGTGTGGCGCTCACACCAGGAGGACAGATAGTTTTGGAGCCCATAGAGATTACACCACTACCTTCTAGCATAGCCCTATGTGCCTGCAGTAAAGGCTTGCAGTCAACAATTCTATCGCAGCAGCAGCAGCAGCAGCAGTGCTAAGAGGGTCAGGAAACAAAAAACAGAACAACCTCATCGTAAAGAGGAGCAATAGTCTACTCGGGATTACAACCATATCGCATAGATCCACGGGTAGTTGTTATTTTAGGGTAAGGACGCCGGCAGGGTACCCGGTCACAAGCAGTGTCGTACAGTGATGGACTTACTCGGATTTGATTGGTCGAGTAGATAATGGAGAAATTACCAAGAATGTGGATCTCTGTTATTATCAGAAGCAGATGTCTCATCTGCTCACAGAGTGTGTGAGATAGTCCATCCATGTCCAGTGCAACTGCTAGATGATGACTCAGCAGTTTCAACAATGACTCAGCAGTTTCAACAATGACTCAGCAGTTTCAACAATGACTCAGCAGTTTCTACCCTAGCAGTTTCTAGCAGGGGGGCAACCATGAGTCAACAATTTCTAGCAGAGGGGTAACAATGACTCAGCAGTTTCTACCCCAGTAGCTCAAGGACAGGTCAACAAGCTTGTACATAAGAGACAGGAGGTCACCACCATCATTATCATCCCCCGTACCTCCATGGGAGCCTTTCATACAAAGTGGTACTAGCTGACTATTGATTCAAAGCTTATCTCTCTCTTTTTTTTTGTTTTTGTTAGTTATCCATGTGTTTTTGTTACGTGTTTTTTTTTATCACAGAGTTTGTACGCTACATGAAATCGAACAAACACGGGTGTTGAATGTTTTATGTGTTATGTGCCGTAGAAGCCGCCATACGCCATCCCAGCTGGACTGGGGGAGGGTCCGCTCCCACAGTGCTAGTACCATCCTCACACAAGACCGTAAATTCTGCGTCTAACCCGCAGGCTATACAGGCACCTAGATGTTGGTTCTACAATCGTACCGCAGGGGGTGTGGGTTATACACTCTACGCCGGTTATTCACGGGAATTTACGGTAGAAACGGGTTAACCGGGATGACCATGTAGCAAATAAATACAACTATTTCTAATATATGTACCTTTCAATGTCACATCAGTGTTTATAAATGAATTTGATAAGGAAATATCAGTTAACTCATAAAAGCTTCAGACTTATCTTGCATTGTCTTCCCTAATGTCCCTTTTGCCATGAGCTGTAGTCTTTCCAGCATAGATAACCTGCTATGGTCATCCCTATAATGCCCTTCTGGGATTGTCCTAGCGCAGTCGAGAAATGGGATCTCCCTGAGAATTCCCCACATGGTGTCGTTTCATGAAATGATTGTGAATGTGTCCATAGTTACCAAACTGTGAATGTTTCCATGGTTACCAAATAATAACCTGGTACTACCAGGCCAGATGCTCATGTTTGCTGTTTCAAGGAGTTTATGTCATGTATCGGAAACTCTCAAGTTTTATATCATGATCATTTGCGAAAGATTTCAAAACTGCGAACTCTCGAAGGGCCCTTTATCATCATGACGTATGGACGCAGCTCAGACGAGTAACTTGTCAGTGCGACATGCATTGAAGCATCATGCTGACCTTACAGTGTTGATACACTCCAGGGTTGGCATGATGCATCAATGCATCAGTACTATACGGCCCTTGAAGGGTTCCCAGTGAAGAAATTGGACTGAGAATAGGGCTCTGCTTGGAAACTACATAATGGTATAGTCCCTTCCTAGACTCCCCCTAGTGGGTGAACTACAAACTAAATTCTTTCATTGTGCTGCACCCTACTGGTGAGGAGAGGAACCACCACTCCATCCTCTGGGTTTGGGGAACTATGGCTTTGTGTAGGCTTTGTCGTTTTCGTTGGGACAAACTGCAATCAACTCTTCGACTTTGCATTTGCTAATTATCATGTATGAAATCAAGGTGGTAAAAGCTATGGGTGTGCTCTGTCGTTACTGCAATTATGGTTTTGGGTGATATTGATTGGAAACCTTGCTAAAATGTCATCTGTCATGTCCACGTGTTAATGTAGGAGATAAGTGTCAAAGTGAAACCTAAATGCCATATCAGCAATATTTGCCATCACAACTGATTGTTCTGACGTCATGCGAAGTACTTTTTCTAAAACCGACGTAAAGTTATTCTACAATGACACATACATTCTCAGGTAGCAAGCACTAGTATTGAACAACTATTCAATTTTCACCACGCATTTGATGAATTTGCAACAGGTACCGAACAAAATTATATATCATGAACAAATTGATGTAATGCGGTCATCTTGAGTTATTCCCCAGGCCTAACGTTGGCCGTTGATATCATCCATAAATACTAAGGTTATCAGTACTCCACGTGTAAAAAAAAAGCCTGTTGTCTCGAGCTTCTACGAACTAGCGTCGCGAAATAGTTGTATATAATCACTGTCACATAACTTATCATAGTGATCTGTTTGATTAGATTAGATACGGTCACGAGCAGAGTGTGTTTCATACCATGTGAACTGTATTTGGGATCAAACATTTATTTGAGGAGTAAACAACATTAAATGAAATACAAACCTTATTCAGGTAGGCACTCTTGTGCTGTTTCTGTTTTTACCTATTAGGGCATATATCAGTTGATTTTTTAGGAATACATATCTGCTATTAAAAAATTCCCTTTTTCCTTTCTTTTGAAAACAAATAAATATTATCAGGATTGTTTCAATCATGAGATGAACTTTTATATGTTTTACGCCTTAAGCGATATCTGATTTCTTTGTTGATGCTTACACTACTTTAAATTTTAAATACACAAATCACCTACAATTGCTAAACAAGTTGGGAGCGCTCTATATTGTACGTGGTAGGGATAAAATACTCATCCTTTTGGGGCTTTAAACCCTCTAAGGGCCGCATACTGCTTTAGTGTGGTATATCCTTTGCCGGCATGATACAGGAATGAATGGGCACAGCCGTGGCAAGCCTACCTCCACAGTGTTGTCATGATGCATGCATGAAGCAGTGGTGAGTTACTCGCCAGGGTTGCATTCATGCATCATGACAAAGAAGGGCATAGAACAAGTGTCAGTGTGAATGCCATTTACTAAAGTCATTCCACCCTGCCCTCCATCAAGGGGAGGCCTATCTAAGGGAGCGGTCATTTTTTAACAACGGGGGGGGGGGGGAGGTGGTGGATTTTTTGCGCGAGCGGGCCGACATTTTTTTGGTCCCCCCTCAGATAAGTTGAAATTCAGCACGGCCGACCCCTTCGAGCTATAGAAACGCGCTGGCTTTTTCATTAAAGAGGGCTGCAATTTTTTTGGTCCCCCCCTCAAGAGGAGTCCAACAGTTTTTGGTCCCCCCCCCTAAAATCCACCAACCCTCCCCCCCCCCCCCCGTTGTTAAAAAATGACTACTCCCTAAAGTGCTTTAATTTTCATGATTGACATCTTACAAACTGACCAATTATTTTAAGAGGTAATGATATTTTTAAAGGTTCTTAAAAATGAATTATTTTACTTTCCCCCTTTAAAACCTGTCTCTCTCATATAAAAGTATTTCTTAGATATTTGATTGTAGGTACATCTAGCTTTCAGATCTGATTAAAATTAGGGTCCTTTATTGAACAATCTGATACACATTAATCTGTATCAACACAAAATTATATTTACAATATTCATTTGTTGGTCGCTATTGTTGCGATACTCTTCTTAACCCCAGTTTTACCCTGCTTAATTTACCGTAAATTCCCGCTTGTAACCCGCGGGTTATACGCGAACCGAACCTCTAGTTTGGGTTATACAATTTTCTCAAAGTCTGGGGGCGGGTAATACGAGGGTTTTTGAAAGTATAGAACAATTTAAAATTCGCAATTTTCAGACCCCAAATGCGGGTTATAGGATTCTTCCAAAGTCAGGGTGCGGTGTATACGCGAGGTGCGGATTATACGCGGGAATTTACGGTAATTCTTTTTCGATGTTGAATGTTAGGGAAAGCGTGAGTATGCTGACTCAAGATTTTGTCGTTTCACTTCCATGTTCCCTTCATTTCCATGTCATTGATAAATCACTTGAATCTTTGTTGTGAGCGTTGAGAGAGGACGTAAAGATGCCAGTACATATTACTGATGATAGCGTGTCCGTGTGCTGTTTGAATAGACAAAGTGTCCAATGTAGAATCTGCAGTGTTGGGGCAGTGTCAAATAATTATAATATAAAAGAATAAATCATGGGCTCATATTGTGACCTTGTAAGGGCTCCATCGTGCTTTATAGCGCTATGCCCTTTGTATTCATGATGCATGAATGCAGCCCTAACGAGTAACTCGCCAATGTTGTATTACTGCATCATACCGACCCTATGGGGTTGATACACTCCCGGGGGCTCAGCATGATGTTTTCATGCAGCCCTAGCGAGTAGACTCGCCAAAACTGCATAAATGCATCAGGCCAAAAAAGAAAAAGGTTTGTTTCAGGTCACCCGACCGACCCTGTCAAACAGGGCCGACCCTACTTTTTTTAATGCAATTTTGAAGAGACATTACATTTTTTCCACTTTTTTTGGGTCAATTTTAGGTTTACAAATAATTTGAAACATTTTTCCCATTTTTACACTATTCTGTCCAATTTAAGAGGGGCTGTAAAAAAAAAGTTTTAAAAAAAGGAAAAAATCCGACCTACCAACCCTAGACTTTCTGCTCATGTTACCTGAAACAAACCTTTTTTTTTAATTTGGCCTTATGAGGACAAAGGGCGTAGCACATGAAGGCACCTTGTGGCCACTAACGAGACCAGCAGCACCTCTTCCAATGCATGTATCTGGGTATATGACGATAGATGACGGAGATCTCAACACACTGAGCGTAGGGCCATTGACATATGAAATTGTAGGTAATCTTACATGGTAGGTTTACGGAACAAAGTAGCTCATACTTGACTGAACTTTCTTATTTCAGAAAATATATAAGAGTACTAAGATACGATGAAGTTTATTGTGTTTAATTAAAAGCTGAACATTAAGGGTATTGTTTTTAATACTTACCATAAATTGAAATTAATTTGAATAGTGTGTTTAATATGCAAAGTGGTTGCCCGTTCTTTTATATTTACAACTTAAATTGATTCAGTATAATTAATCTTTCTTTATCCAAACAATATGAAGTTGTTTTATTTACGACATTGGTTTCCGCATTGCCTGTATAGTTGAGACCTGGGAAATAAAGAAATATAAGATGGATTCATTGATATTCTGTGATATTGTGGTATTTTAAAACTTGCACCCTAGCATAATTATACAGTCTGTCCCAAAGCCCAATGAGTCTAGAAAACCAAATCCGATGTTATCATTCCCCTGGTCATAAATCCAATTAAAACGCAATATGCTTGACAGAGGTCCTTCTCCAGCCACTGTTTGTAGTAACCTGACACGTACTTATCAGTAACCACCACTAACCTAACACTTTCTGACAGTGCCTGTAAACCAAAAAAAATTGAGGGCTTCATCAAGTTGATGATATTCTTAAATAGCTACATGCATATAATGTGCTTGACATAGATACTTTATTTATGACTCAACTCCTACCAGAAGTGAATATACAAAAATAGCTTGAAGTAATGTTATCATGTTATCAGTTTTTATATTACTAATTCTATTAGGAGTAGAGATAGACTTGCTCCAAGCCTGTCTCTACCTGTCTCTAGTAGAGTTTGTGTAGTCCCTCTCCCCTTTGCCATAGACGGGGACGGTAGCCAGTCTAGAGTAGAGACTTAAACCCGCAGATCTTACTGCACGTCCAGTAAGGATAATGTATGCAGAGGGAAGGGCTAAATAGTTCACATATACAAAAAACAGAAGGCAGCACCTGTGTATGTTAGGTCTCTAATGGTCATATTCTCCCTAGGGGGCAGGCCTGTTTCAGGTGGAAGTCTAGACCTGGGCCCGGTCAGTATCACTACAGATTGAACAGGCCACATTTCTTTTATTGTCTCCTCCTGTTGATGCATATAACAACTGGAATAACATTAAACCTGAAATTGACATTTCTGAAAACAATGTTATTTTTAAAAAGAAATTGAAGCGTCGTATTCTGAGGCATTTCAAGGATACCTGGAATTACTATCTCCAATTCCCAAATCTATAATTGCATTATTACATAAAACTCCTCACTGCAAAGCTAAGTAGATAATGTACTACAAATCAACATTTTGTTCAATTTATTCAACTTGGTGGGCAACTCCTGAGTTTAGGTATGCAGGTTTGGGGCTGCGGAAGGACAAATCAGGAAGCTCTTAATATGTTTAAACAAGTTTATTACATTAAAAACCCGGCGTTTAGGGAGTGTTCATTTATTATTTACAGGGGGGGGGGGGTGGTGGGTTTGGGGGGGGGGCGTAAAAATTTCCGACCCCTTCTGAGGGGGGGGGCGTAAAAATTCTGACCCCTCTTGAGGGGGGGCGTAAAAATTTAAGCCCCTTTTTAGCCAAAAAGCCTGCGCGTTACTATAGTTCAAAGGGGGGGGGCGAAAATTGTTCGTCGCCTTCGGCAAGGGGGGCGCGAAACGTTACACGTGCTCTCGAGGGGGGGGGCGTAAAATTTTTTCGCGCGAAATCTCACCACCCCCCCCCCCCTGTAATTAATAAATGAACACTCCCTTAATTCCATTCCCATCCTATAATGATCCTGTCAGTCCCACCTGGCACCCCCGCACTCAACATCAAACAAATCACCACGATATCAACAAAACTAATTATAAATGTTAAATGCCAGCAGCACTTCATCTCAATGCTATTCTAGACTCTATCATTTTTTTTAATGCGTTTATATTACATAGTTCGGCGCATTGCCATTTTTCCACCAAGATCTCTTTTCCATAGTCTGGTCTTGGTGTCGAAAAGTAATAACGTGTCATATCGTCATATATATGTATACCACAGAAATAGAGAGAGTAAAAAATATGTTTCATGTTGGTAGAAACTACAGTAAGGGAGTGATCATTTTTTTTACAAAAGGGGGGGTGGTGGGTTTCAAAAATTTTTACCCCCCCCCCCTTACGGCCAAAAATCGGCTCGCGCACGGGCCCTTTGAAGCATAGTTATGTGCAGGCTTTTTGGCTCAAAACAGGTTAAATTTTTTTGCCCCCCCCCCGGTCAAGGGGTCCAAAAAATGTTGCCCCCCCCCTGTTGTTAAAAAATGATCACTCCCTAACATTGACGAGATGAGATGAGTGATGAGAAGGAATTATAATGTTACATCAGATGAGGAACAGTAAAGCTCTGCTATTTACGTGAAGCAAGTGTCTATGTTATTCTTGATCGCTTTTTTAGAATCAGACAGGACTTCTATTACAGTGCACTCCGCCTTTAAATTGTGTCAGCAGTTTATGGCATGTGAGAATGGCTGGCCAACAGTGGAGAAATACTCATTTATATACCTGGCGCACCTATCTGAGAGGATCAGATTATGGCTGTCAGTGTCAACATAGCTTTTACCGGCAGTAGTTCACGTATGCCAGCCCAGAATTTAACAGGGTCATCTTTTCTATGTATTAATATATTATTAACCTTCTCTTTTCCACTATTAAAGATTAAAACCTCCGCATTATTTCTGTGATAGGATGCAATTCTCCAGTTATCGTCTGTTCCATTATGTCATGCAACTCTAAAGGCATCATCTCTATCTCTCATAGCTCTTATGACAATCGGCGTCATCCATTCAGGTGTAAATACACGTATGGTTAACATCTTTAAAGGGGAGTTAATGTTCAAGGAATCCTGAATAATTGTTAAGACTTTGTCCCACATTTCCTCTGGTTCAGCTGTATTCGTCACATCCTGCCAGTTATGTATTCGTAATCTAATTTAAAGTTAAAGAAATCATATTTTCTGTACGACCGGGCTTGTATTGTCTTTTTAAGAATTTTTGTACGTTTACTTTTTATATTTAGATATATAGGCTAATGGTCCGAAAAATGAAAGTCTATTGTTCAAGAACTGGAGATATTGTGTACATTGGTATAGATGTGATCAATAAGTGAGCCAGAGATATGAGTGTTGGCGTGGTGATTAAAGATGGGTTAGGAGCTAATTTAGGGTCAACTTTTATTTTTCATTTTTTCAACGTATTTGTGTTCATAATGTCCATGTAAATATGCGTGTAGCTTTTTAAATCATTCTGATGCATATAAATCCATAGAAATAAAGAAAATTAAGGTCAGAATAGGTCAGGGGACCCGACTCTATAAGGAAAAGGGGTCCCCTGGCCTGGTTTTCTCTATATTTCATGCATTTACAAGTATCAGAATGATTTAAAATGTTACTACATAATGAACACAAATGCAAAAATTGAAAAACTGATGAATAAAAATCTACCCCAAATTAGCTCCTAACCCATCTTTAACTAAAAGACTCTCTGTACAAAATTTCTCAACTTTGGAATCCTCTAAACCTTTATCAAGCAGCAGATTTACATTAAAATCACCCATAATTAATACCTTTCTATCTTTAGAAACATAAACCAATAATTCTTTCAGCTTATCGTATATGGCTGATTTGTTTACATCATGGTTAGGCGGCCTATAACAGACATAAATTTTATATTTGATAATACCAATTAATAGATAAACACAAAGTATTTCGTACTCCCTGTTAATACATGAGGACATAACATCAACCTCAGTATCTCTGAAGTATCTCTATAGTATAACATCAGCCTTCCAGTGTTCTTGTTTATGGTAGGCCTTCTGTCCAACCGTGCGAACTGATACCCGAGTATATTCCGCATTAGCGAGATACAGTGGCTCCACCTTATGGACCACTGGTACCAATCATAACCCTTTGCTCTGCAAGGACCAGCTCAGCCAAATCTCGTGTCCGAGATTAGGGTACAAATAGGGTGTGAGTATTGTGAGTGGGTTGTACCTGGGCATTCCTTATATCACCTGTCCCTCATAGAGTAGTGGTTAGCATGATGGATTCATGATGCAGAGAACCTAAGCTCAAATCCCTGTCAAGTCATATCTTTGTGACCATACCATGCATTTACATTCTTATGTATATCAAATATATTTTGCTTTGATAGGTAGAAGTGAGTAACAACCTTGAAATTATATCAAAGAAACATCAATGATGTTTGGAAAAAATATGTAATCCTATTTCCTCAAAGAAATTTTAGACATGTATAAATAAGAAAAGGTATTGCTTGTTAATGGTGTGGTCACCAAGATACGACTTGACAGGGATTTGAGCTTAGGTCCCCTGCATCATTAATCCATCATGCTAACCACTACTCTATGAGGGACAGGTGACATAAGGAATACTCAAGTACAACCCACTCACAATACTCACACTCTATTTGTACCCTAATCTCGGACATGAGATTTGGCTGAGCTGGTTGCTGGAGGTTAGAGGCTATACACTGGTACCAATAAACATGGCGCTGTACACAGGTCATCTTGCTAATGCGGAATACATGTCAAGCTCTGGAGTTGAGGGCTGTAGCCATGACTTACACATGTTACGCTTATATTAACATGATCTAGTATAGCTAGATAGATTAGCTGAGTGGTTAATGTCCCACTGGATCCACGTGACACCATAGGTCAGAGATGGAAGGCATATATCCAAATTGTGAAAGAAACATAAAAAGATTAGACCTTAGCCTTAGACCCAGCTGGGTGTGGCTGCTGCAACGTTGGCAGTTTGCCTGGTTGGGAGGAGGTACTTAACGAGCAGCGTGAGCTGCTAACGAGATTCAGGACCATGTAGCCATTCAGGAGCATTCATGCACTCAGGCTGCAGAGCAGTAGTACCGTAAAATCTCGCGTATAGGCCGCGGCTAGTACGCAAATCAGATCGCTGGTGCGGCTTATAGGATCGGCCCATAGTCAGGTGGCGGCTTATATGCGAGTTTTTCTTACTATGGTACAGTACTAGAATCACAGATCACTGGTGCGGCTTATAGTCGGGGTCCGGCATATACGCGAGTTAGGCTTATATGCGAGGTTTTGCGGTACCATGTGCACACAGACTGGCACTAACCATTTTGGCATACTTTTGACTTCAGATAAAATAGGTAATTTGTATCAACTTTTGGTAATCATTATTATTCAAAAAGGTGTCCGTGGCGGCCACAGCTGCCTATAACGCTCTCGGTATATCAAAAGTCAAGATCTAAAGATACTGGAGTTTGTTCAGTTACTCATACCAGGAGATATACAATTTACCACAGATATATAGGGTAGATTGCGCTTGAGTCAACCACGTACCCTGAGACATGCATAAATGACTATAAAATTTGGGTGGACATCTCATGGTACGTGGTTGACTCTACGTCAGTTTACCCTATATCTAATAACAAACAGCCAAATTGGCATTCAAAAGTAACACATATCAACCAGTACACAAAGGCAATAGAAGGAGAGAAGCACCACTCCAGAAGAAGATAGAAGAACAACAACAACAACATGAGGAATGGCGCACACATTGGCATAACTGAGGATGGAAAAGACATAAGTATTAACTGTAACTCTGATGTTAAGACCTCATCACAACAGACTCTCGCAATAGTATTTGTATAGACTTTGGCACATGAACTAGGTGCATAAGGAAACGCAATACAGTATACATAGCTTATTGACTCTACTAGATAGTGTAAGTAAGCAACCCTAGCGATACATCCTAACCCCCACGGACACACCTGTGATTTCACTATTTACAAAGTTACTATGCTTAAGTACTAGAATGGCCGTTCTCCACACCCCTGTGGAGAAACTGATGCTCATTCTCCATGGCCTGTTTCTCCACGATAACATCACCAAAATAGCTATGAAACCAATATCTAAATATATGTTTTGATGAAAATAATCAATAATTACAAAAAATAAATACAGAGATCCACTCTGATCAGTCTGAACTCCTAGTTTCTTCACTTGTTGTGCATTGGATCGTGGTGCTCCGCCTCGTGTGATATGATCCAATGCACCACTCGTGGAGAAACCTGTCCTTCAGACAGATTATCGTGGACCTCTGTCTATATATGTAACCTTTAAAATGCTGATATGCATTTCATTGTGATCAGTCCCCACACAATAACAAGCAGCTGTGGCCGTGGGTATCGCAGGCTATACTAATGTTTGTAGTACCCGAGGGCAAAGTCGATGTCCTGCCCGTCTATCCAGCAGTCAAAGAGGTGATGTACATCCCCGCGCTGTATAGCCTCCTTCCAAGCCTTGTTGACATCTGGGAAGTAAATGTCATCCAGCACCTGAATGGGGTAAGCACAGTTAATACGTGGCTGATACTTCCCATCCTGAATGGGGTAAACATCGTTAATACATGGTGATACTTCCCATACTGAATGGGGTAAACATGGTCAATACATGGTGATACTTCCCATACTGAATGGGGTAAACATGGTTGATACATGGCAATACTTCCCATTGTGAATGGGGTAAACACGTTTTTAACACATGCTGATACTTTCCATCCTGAATGGGGTAAACACGGTTGATACATGGCAATACTTCCCATTGTGAATGGGGTAAACACGTTTTTAACACATGCTGATACTTTCCATCCTGAATGGGGTAAACATGGTTAATCCATGCTGATACTTTCCATCCTGCATGGGGTAAACAAGGTTAACACATGCCGATAGTTCCCATCCTTAATAGGATAAACATGGTATTGTACTGGAAAGTGTGTTCAATTCCTGGGAGAATGAACCAAATACAGCATTTTTGTTATACCCATGAGTATGTTTTAAAACATGTGGTGGGACATTGAGCGCTTGCCTCATACTTACAATGATGTGTTGCTTGGCTGCAGCCCTCTGCATGTTGAAGATATCTGCATTGGCTATTGGGTAGCTGTGGACACCATCAATAACCACAATGTCACACTTTACTCCCTTCTCCACCCACAGCGGAACCGTCTTAGTAGAATCCCCAACCGTCAGTTTGAAACGTTGTGGAAATAGCTTTTCTAGTCTCTGTCCCATTTCCTCTTGCAGCTCACCTCCGATGTCAAAAGAGTACAGTTTGAGGTCAGGCTTTGCAGTGAGCCAGGTTATGGCACTCTGTCCAACATTGAAGCCGATCTCACAGACGGTGTGTACAAACTCCAGCCGGGCCAGCTGCTGGTATGTCAGGGTCTGCTTCAAGTGTTGGGCTGTCAATTTCTGTCTGTATTCTGACGTCTGCACCTCTCCCCTCACCTGTAGTAAGGGAAATCATAGACAAAGTTTAAAGGAATGCTTTGTGAATGTGTGGTCAGGCCAGACAGGTTACCCGATATATTCATCAATTCTGAACAATATTTTTTTATTCAGCTCAGTAGATAAGGTGCTCTGACTGCTATAGCGGCCTGCTGGCGGTGAGAGGGTTAAAACAAACAAACAACCTTCAATGGGGTTAAATGAGCCCCAGTAATAAAAAAGACTGAATGTATAATGGCATGAGAGTGTAAGTTGTGTTATGGAAATGGTCAGCTACCTAGTGCCTACATTCTAAGAATAGTGTGTTACGTTTAGACACTTATCAACACACCTTCAGTAGCCACTTTTAACACACATTTATTCGGCAAAAGTGTGTTACAAATTTGTGTGTGTAACTCCTTATGCATGTTCCCACAACACACAGTTCTTAGAGTGTAGTCAGATATACAGATATTTTATATACAAACATATATCATAATACCATTCACTATGATATGCTATTGATGACCTAGTTCTATATTTGATATATATATATATGATAGGTAAATACACTGTCTTGTCCTGTTTGTCAAGTCCTTGTCCCATTCTGTCTATCTTCGTCTTATAAAAGGTCGTAACCTTTTCAAAAATAGAGCATGGCTCTTCGTTACAGTGAGACCTTGATATATGGGTCTTTGATGAGTCGTTTGTCTCAATAATCGGTCGTGAATTTAGGGCAATTATTCTGATAAACACCCATCCTGTCCATATCTAATAGTGGTTTAGATATCCGGCCATTTTAGTAGCCGGCTGTTTTTCATCCAAAACGGAGAGGTTTGATATATCAAGGTCTCACTGATTAAACAAACACAAACAACTCACCTTCCCCCATCAGGTTGAGAACATACCCACTATTCTAGTACGCCCTATTACTTGGGGGGCCAGGATGACAAAATGTTGATATTTAACTTTAGGTTGGTGTTGACACCAATACTCTGTCTGAGGGTTGTACAAGGGTAATTTGAGGGTGCTGATTCCGAATCTGTCATGTGTAAAGGGATATCTGTGTCGCATCAAGGTCAAATTTAAGGTCAACGGTCACAATTTTATGTGGAAATGACTGTTCATGGTCTAATAGTCACACAAAATGTACCAAATAAATGGTACGCCTCAGAACACAGTACTAGTATATTGGTAGAGTCTGATTGGACAGACTGACAGATTGGACAATACGACGTATCAGCAACATATTCCTGTCCCCTACCTTCCCACTGCGAGTTGACGGTGATGGATCGGGAGGAGGCGGTGGTGAACGGGGTACTTATAAAACAACTCACCTTCTCCCACTGTGGGTTGACGGTGATGGACCGGGAGGAGGCAGTGGTGAACAGGTTGAGGCAGTTCTGGCTCTCCTCCTCAGGTAGAAAATGCAGCATCTGACCCCAGTGTGCATCCAGTGGCGGCAGCTTGGTTTTACGGGTAAGATTCAAGTCAACGTCCCTCCGAAATCCAACAATGTTTTCTACATGGACCGTTTCTTGGTGAGTTTTGTTCAATTGAACGTCCCTCCGAAATCCAACAATGTTTTCTACATGGACAGTTTCATGGTAAGTTTTGTTCAATTGAACGTCCCTCTGAAATCTAACAATGTAGACCGTAACCATGACAAGGAGGATTAGTGTTGTGCTGTGGATCCTGCACCATTGCCTAAATGGCCTGAAAAAGGCATGAAAAAGCTGATATACAATACTGTCCCATTTAACAGAAATACATTATTTTACGTCAAAATAACATTTTTAACGTTATATAATGTTCAGCCACAATAAGGAGCCATACAGAAATGTTATATACCGTTTTTTTTGTTTCTTGGGGTACAGTAAAACCTTGCTTAGAAGCTGCAGCTAGTTCACTAATCAGATCGCCGCTGCGGCTTATAGGATCGGCACACAGACTTTAAGTGGCTTTAAGTTCAGTAATGCCATGTAACAACAGCATTTAAGTGGCTTTTAGTGGCATTTACTCAAATTAAATATGCTTAAGGTGTTTCTTTAATCAAATGTAATTATTTTACTTAAATGCAAACATTCATGCAGCGTTTGTTCATGGATGGTGGTCATACGTACCTTATAATCCCAGCAAACATGTTCAATGTGCTGCAACCAAATAACACATCATTGTAAGTATGAATATAAATAGGTTAAATTGGGTATATCTGATTTTTCTTCGAATTCTAAATCTTACGTAAATGTATTCCAACCACTGCAAAAGTATAATATTTAGAGCATAGAGGTCAATTAAATGTGATCAATAGGTGTTAATAGGTCACAAAAGGATCCAATGTGCCCCAACCATGGGCTTTTCTAGTGTATTTTCAATGGAGGGGGGAATAAAAGTGTGCATGCTTTTATTCCAAAGTGACCATAAGTTGGGCAATAAAATCTAATTAGATCAAAATTGGAAGGAATTAGGGGGGAAAGAACAGATAGGAAGTCAAATGTATCATTTGTGAACATTTTTAGGAAAATCTGTTGTTTTGTGGGTTTTTTTTTAAAGTGTTTTATTGGGTAAAAGAGACAAATACAAAAGTAGATGTTTCATCCTAGCTTAGGCGCATTGCCTTGCTTCTGCTAGGTCCCCTATCATGTCAATACAGTATCACAGTTTCATACATAATATGGTTATGGCGTTTCTTTAAATTCATTCCTTATTTTACGTATACAGACTAAAAATTGCAGTTAGACAGGTGTGGTATTAAGATCATTTGTTGATGAGATGAGATGAAATGAGGAGGGGTGGTTGGTGTACATAGTAGGGGGCATTTTACAACTAGGAGGTGTTACACGGTTGTGTTATGAAAGTATAATTGGCCTCCGTGAGCCAGGCCTGTTTATACATATATAAGTCCTGGCTTCTAACATAATTAAATTGAGTTCAATATTAATTATTGCAGTTACTATGGAAACATTAATTACATGTAATTAATAAATAATTATCATAATAATTAACTAGTGATATCTGAATAATGTGGAAAGATACTGAGACAGGGTTTGGAAGAATATAGGTCCTGGGCATGCACCGTACAATTAGCCCTTACTTAATTACTGAAGTACCATTTTCTATACTACAGTTCACAACAACCACTTTATGTGGAAATGACTAGCACAACACAGTGTGCTTCACTATGCATCCAATAAATACAATAAATACCTGAATAATCAGATCTAACAAGTGTAACAAATTCTTGAAGAATTCCTCTACGGCTGGAGGTGGGCGACATATGGCCCTTACGGCCAACTGCCCTTAAATAGTATAATACAACAAAGAAAAGTAACTACGGCCACAGCCCGGGGCGCTGTCTTACGGCCAGCGGCCATACTGCAATCTGGAGGCTTACAACTCACCACCTCCCGAAGAGCGGTGGTACCACCCAGCCCGAACGACCAGAGAAAACTGCCACGCCCACCTCTTGATTACATGTATCAGCAGGGGTGATACACTCTATCATATCAGCACAGTCACATGTTACATATAATAAATAAAATACATTTGTTACAAATATAAGTCTAGTGACAGCACAGGCTTGCGGAAAGCAAGAGGCTAGTGGCCATCGGACCTGGCGGCTCCAGCAGTACATAACTATACATACTATGCAAACGGCTACAACCATGATTGTATCCTTCAAGATCCATTATAACTACAATAAACAACAACCCTAATGATACAGCCCTTAGTAGTACACTTATTATGTATTGTGTATTATAGTTATAATGGATCTTGAAGTATATAATCTGGATTATAACCTGCTATATAGTATATACACTTGGAGCCGCCAGGTCCCATGGCCAACAGTGTATTGCTGATTGACCTCACTGACTCAGGTACTCCCCCAGGGGAGTATAGGGGGGACTAGTGATAGAGAATGCACTGAGCCATGCAGTATCAACACATAGGGAGTTTTAGTGTCGACCCACAGTACTACCTTAAACCCGCAGATCTTACTGCACGTCCAGTAACAGTCAGAGCGCAGTCGGGACAGGTACTCAGCTCTATATATAAGGGCGCTGGGCCTTTAACCTTCTACTGTCATTATTCCCCCCCTCCAATATTGGTCTCAGCTATCATTTTACTCTATGTTATTAGTTGCATTTAGGCCTATACATTATGGAAGAATATTGTTTGTTGGAACATACTGTGCCAACGCCTCTAACCCCTTTGCTGTTTACATATATGTTAATTGTGTGATTGTCACGAAACTCCTTTTTTCGCATCATTCTTTTGGGTATACATTTCTGCATTTCCAAAAGTAAGATCACAGTTTTGCTGGGCAATTACCTCTCTTCAAAATTCGGCATATGCTACATGTATAATGACGAGCCAGGGGGGGACAACGCTGCGGCTCCGCCTGGTGTTAAACGCATGCGTAACACTGTCCACTGATCTGTTAGCTCTTCACCTTACTCATACTACTCTAATAATACCACATGTTACAGAAAGTCAATGCTACATCTGCATCAAATAGACTCAACCCTTTGAGACCGATACTTGTTAGAGGAATGTCAATGCATGCAAATCGAGAAATCTATGCTAGTTTAGGTGACATTTCTTTGTCCAGGGAGTCAAAAATTGGTCAACTTTGAACTGTTACTGCAAACTTTTAAGAGAAGTTCTACTGAATCTATAATTGAAAATGAATAGAATGATAAATTATGAATAGAAATATCAAGTGGAGCATATGGGAGCATCGGTGCTTGTGGTTGAAAAGAATATTTTAGATTGTGTCTAATGAGCACACCATGCCACTATAGCCTATAATAGTTAGTTCCCTTAACTGCCAGTGGTGTCACCACCTAATGGCTCTCACACCACTGAACATTAATTTGGCTGCAGGCCAGGACAATGTTACGCTTGCGTTTAACACCAGGCGGAGTCGCGGCATTGTCCCCCCCCTGCTGACGTCTATGACTGGGAGAAGACAGGCTTCCGATTGGCAAACCCTTTACCCTACACTAAAGTCACCCTAATCTATCATAACTACAAAAAAAGATTCGGTTACGGTTGGCGAACCCTTTTACCTACCCTAACGTCACCCTAAGCTCTATTAGAAGTACAAAAAAACAAATTTTAATGTTTTATTTTCCATGGTTTAAGCGGCCTTCCACACCACTGACAGTTGAGGGAACTAACTATTATAGGATATGCCTAATGCCTCTCACACCACTGAACATCCATTTGGCTGCAGGCCAGGACAATGTTACGCTTGCGTTTAACACCAGGCGGAGCCGCGGCGTTGTTCCCCTGATGACGAGCTATACTTGCTGGCTGTTTGAATTTTGTGACTTTGTGACTAGTATTACTGGTATGTGGATACACATAATGACGAGCTACATTTGCTGCACGCCTGGGATAGCTCTCCTAGGTGCGCGGACAAATGTTAACAGCGCAATCTTAACACAGAATGAAGATTGTCTTAATACTCTTAAAATTAGTCTTAATCTTATCTTAACCTATCTTACACTACACAGTCCATTGTAGGATAGGCTAGTTGACTAGTATGTAGCCCTGTCCCCCAACCCCCGTTTTTTTTCTTTCTGCCTTAGGTTAAGACATTTTAAGATGTAAGGTTAAGATTGCGCTGTTAACGTGTGTCCGTTCAACTGGGAGAGCTATCCCGTATTTGCACATTTGCTGGTTCTGTTTGTGACTTTGACTAGTATTACTGGTGTGTTGATACTCATAATGACGAGCTACATTTGCTGGCTGTGTTTGTGACTTTGACTAGTATTACTGGTGTGTTGATACTCATAATGACGAGCTACATTTGCTGGCTCTGTTTGTGACTTTGACTAGTATTACTGGTGTGTTGATACTCATAATGACGAGCTACATTTGCTGGCTCTGTTTGTGACTTTGACTAGTATTACTGGTGTGTTGATACTCATAATGACGAGCTAC
Source organism: Harmothoe impar (assembly GCA_947462335.1). NCBI lineage: Eukaryota > Metazoa > Annelida > Polychaeta > Phyllodocida > Polynoidae > Harmothoe > Harmothoe impar. Next base: position 63,036,802 of record OX381713.1, on the reverse strand, counting down.
ATTTGCTGGCTGTGTTTGTGACTTTGACTCTAGACCAATGCATCAAGAAAGGGAAACTTTCAGAAAAGTTGTTGATAACGTTTTTGAACCTTTCCAAAGCTTGACTGGCGAATTCATAGATATAACCTCAAAATTCTCCATTCTAATATACCTTTTCTGAAAGATAATTGTCCTGTGAAAATCCTAATATGAGACATTTGCAAACATACCCATTACAGACAATGTAATGAGCGTTACGCTAAAACTAATGTAAACACAACTTTTTTAGAATGAAAAAGTCACCCTTTCTTGATGCATTGGTCTATAGTATGACTGGTGTGTACGTGGCTATGTCAGTAGTATAATACTTACCGTGTCCGTATACCTGTTCAGACGACCTCCAGTGTGGGAATGATAGTCACAGCACTAAATATGGAGACTCTACTCTGGGTCGCAGACTATTGATAGCAGCACCCCATCTCGTTCCCAAATCCTTCAGAAAGAGCTGACCTCTCCCAAATAGCTGGCTATTATTAGAGGGGACAATACCTTGGTAGTTGTGCTCAAAATAACACAGAATAAACTGTATAACTTATATATCTCAACATCTCTCCAAGTATATCCCCCACTATTAATAAAACACGTCTACAGCGACCCCACTTTTTGGGCCCTACCCAAATTTTTTTAGAGGCATTTTTGGGTTGTTCTGCCAGAAAAACACGTTTTTTTCACTGAAATACTTTATTGCTGAAATTATACGAATATGGGAGGAAGTTTGTCTCCAAACCCTGAAGAAACTAGTAAAAAAAAAAAGAAGAAGAAAAATCGACTTACCTACCCTATTTTTTTTTGTGCCATGTTACTTTAACACAACTATTTTTATTTTTTGGCCTAAGCTATATTTCCGGTCCTCCAGCATTCATCATGATACAAGCTATAACATGTCTTTGACTGGGTGACGTCTTTGACCGGGTGACGTCTTTGACCGGGTGACGTCTTTGACTGGGTGACGTCTTTGACCGGGTGACGTCTTTGACCGGGTGACGTCTTTGACCAGGAGGTTAGAAAATGCAATTTCTTTTTTCTTTATTTTTCCATATCTCTACTATTTGAGAAAATATGTGGATGGTTATTGCATAATACTTTGGACAGTGTAGCTCTTCAAATTCCACATAAAATAGAGAGTGATGTCTTTGACCGGGCAGAGGAAGAAATATAACATTATACTATAATGCATGTAAAAGAGCCTACATATAAATATAACAAACTTTAAATCAATTTCCTTTCATATAGTGTGAAAATATCCCAGACTTTTTCCACCCATGTCTTACTATATAGGTCTAATTTATGCTATAATAACGTTTCCCGGTCAAAGACGTCACCCGGTCAAAGACGTCACCCGGTCAAAGACGTCACCAGTCAAAGACGATCCATTTGTTACAGGGATACATATAAAAAATTACTTCAATAATGTACATATAGTGGTAGCGGAAATTGACCTGAAATTAGCTGAAATGCCATCTTTAACACGTACCAACCACCACCAACCACCACTGGATCCAGCCGTCACATTTGGTCGTGTCACTACCCCCTCTCACTGTGCGTCCTGACCCCTTCTTACTCTCGTTCCCAAATCCTTCCGAAGGAAGGCTCTGGGGACAGCCAGTATGACCTTGAACTTGGATTTTGCTGGGTTTAGGCAGTCCCTGTAGTTAGCTTGGAACCCGCGAACAGGAACCAGAAATGGAACCAGAAAGTATGATGGGAAATACAGGTAAAACTACCATCATACATTCTGGTTCCTGTCCGGTTCCAAGCTACCAGCAGGGACTGCCCAAACCCAGCTAAATCCCAAGTTCAAGGTCATACTGACTGTCACCAGAGCCTTCCTTCGGAAGGATTTGGGAACGAGAGTATCCCCGTCTTTGCTCCCTCACCATTCTGTCCTCTTTATCCCAATAGCCCTAACCTGCTAACTCCATATATAGCACTGGTCACCCTCAGGTCATTAAGCCATAAACATCGGCGGCCAGGGGTCTGCACCTCTCTTATCTTCTTCAAAGAGAATGGTGTCTTAATTACCCCTGTTGGGGTGTGGTACAGTTTGGGGGCAGTTTGGGGGGCAGTTTGGGGGGCAGTTTGGGGGGCAGTTTGGGGGGCAGTACCAGAGACCCAGTAGCTCTCCTCCCATAGGAAATGCAGGATTATGATTGGAAATACTCTCATAACTTTGATATAAAACGGTTTTCATAGATATGATTAAAGGGGATACTAGATAGGACCATAAGGGCCCTCCCTACAGAAGGCATTTTAAAGTTTAACCATAATGAACAATCCTGGGACTACTTATATACACATGCCCCTTACATTTCCTATGTATTCAGCGGCTACATTGTACATAAGAGTGTTAATTGCCTAGATGAATGGTTGAAATTTTAGCATAGTATGCCCCATGCATTGCACTGTCACTAATACCCATACTAGATAATATATAATACATATCTCTTTGAGAAAATCGTGAATGTGATACCTCTCTACACTGTATGCCTATGGCAGAGTTGTACAGCAGGGGGGGTTGTTTGACCCCCATGGGCGTGGCAGGGGGGTGTGTGGTCATCATGGGGAGGGGAGGGGTAGGTGGGGGGTGAGGACCGGCCGACCCCATCTGCTATATATATAGACTTAGAAACTCAGGCCTATTCGAAATATCAATCAGTGGATGAAGTACTTGGTGCACGTCTGGAGACGCTCTGACAGGATCCCAGCAAATTAGTGTGATCCTGTTTCACATTGTGTGGTCTTGTTTGAAGAGATTTCGTCCCCATGGTATACTGTTTGTGATTGTGTGAGGCAGTTTTACACTGAAACATGCTGGGACATCATAACACTAATGACCATGGGACACTGTGTCATTGTGTTTCATGAAGTGTCGGATGTGAAACAGACTGAAACACATTCAAACACTAGATACACCCTTGTGTGTGACCTTGTGTGATTTTGTGTCACTCAGTTCTGATTCTATCCCACATTAGGGCAACATCACACACCATAGAGAAAGGACCATGGTATACAGTTTGATTTTGTGTCACCCAGTTCTGATTCTATCCCACATTAGGGCAACATCACACACCATAGAGAAAGGACCATGGTATACAGTTTGATTTTGTGTCACCCAGTTCTGATTCTATCCCACATTAGGGCAACATCACACACCATAGAGAAAGGACCATGGTATACAGTTTGATTTTGTGTCACCTAGTTCTGATTCTATCCCACATTAGGGCAACATCACACACCATAGATAAAGGACCATGGTATACAGTTTGATTTTGTGTCGCCTCGTTTGGTATCCATCACACATTAGCACAATATCACACAGTATACAAAAGGTGCTATGTCACTTAGTTTGGGTTTGTGTCACCCAGTTCTGATTCTATCCCACATTAGGACAACACCACACACCATACACCATGTACTATGGCACATAGTTTGAGATTGTGTCACTCTGTTTAGCTTCTATCACACATTAGAAGATTATCATACATACCACACTATTTGCTATAGGATCTCATCTATTTGCGTATATGATCAAAATATGTGAGGTTTTGTATGATGCAAAATTTACTAGTGTCACACAGTTACCATTAAACTCTTTCCCTTTCCATAATCTAATTAATGATTTGTAACTATTCTATCCATCCCTCTTGGCTAGCCCTCCTTTATTATTATGCTTTTGCTGGAGATTTTCCATTGTTTTCACAAGATCTGGAGGACGTATCATTGAGGCAATTTGATCAAGATACAAACAAGAAAGGTAAGCATATTTTGTTTTTACACTGTATTTCTTGCCCTGAACTCATTGACTTCCCAATGCTGAAAGGTCCTTGGGGGTCAAGTGCTCTATTCCAAACTGTGTGACTTGTACACAGGAGATTGAAATGTCCTTGAGTGGATGTCCTTGGGGTGAGAGTTGGGCTAATTTCATTTTTGCTTCTGGGTAGCAGGCCACACAGACTCCTTCCTTCCACAATATTTCTCTTATATTGCAATTCTAGATGTGATCTAGCTTTACACATTATGTAGGGAATAGAAAATCATTGAGATATATTGCTATTGTAACACTTCAACATATTCCTAGTTAATTTAGCCCACCTACATTAGGTTGAATGTGTATGTCACCAGATTTCTAATAGCCTTGGCCTAACTGAGGGCACCTGCTCTGCCTGGTTGGTCACCCAAGCCGGGGGGGGGGGGGGGCACTCTTAATTTATGGGACACCATGTGCAAAAATCACTCAGAAATTGACCCCCTTTTAGCGGGGGAAAATTCAACCAAAACACACCCCTTTGCGCACATTGACCCCCTAAAATGGGATAAAACCATACCCCTTTCATTGGGACTTCATCCTAAATTGGCCAAATTTTGACCCCTTTTGGAGGGATACCCTAAATTGGTCAAGAGTGGATCCCTTTTAGCAGGATACCTTCCTAGATTAGCCAAAATTTGACCCCTTTTAACGGGATGTGACTAGGAATTTGGGACAAATTTCCACTAAATATATCCCTTTTTGGAGGAATTTTGGGACAAGTCGGTTGGATATATTTGGCAAAAAAACATCCCCCTTTTGCCCAAAAATGGGCCCCTATTGGTGGGCCCAGCCAAACCGCCAATGGGCCCAAAAAAGTACCCCTTTCCCGCTATTTTGTGTATGCACATAGTGACTATAGAAAGTATAGGAAGTGGCCCCCCGGCCCATGCCTCACCCAAGACTGCACTGAAAACTTAGGCATATTTGAAACTAATCACTACTGATTAGTTTGGGTAATCATGCCCAGTTGATGAGGTTAGGTCGTCACGGTGATGACCGAAAGTCATCATCTTGATTACAATATTTGCCACCAGGGGGCTCCATTAGACAATAATAGAATATGTAGTACCTACTCCAGGCCATTTTCTGATTTTTATCTATGTTAACTCTGATCATAGAAACGTATAATTTGAAATATATGAAGAATACTATCACATTAAAACATTTAGTATGTTACACATAAGTTCTGAGCAAAATTTCTTAAGAGCACACATGTGCGTATACATGGACACCTTTTTTGTGTCTGACACTATATTTACTAATGTCAGGATAGGCTGTCAGTAACTATACACATCCATGCCTTTTGGACTTACTATAGGGGCTACAAGTGCTCCAAATTAAGGTCTGATGACAAGAGCAGGCGTAATTATAAGATTGTTTGGGATAGATACCTTGTTGTACAGATAAATAAATTATGTAAAAGTAATCATAGATGATGACATAGTCATCACATTGATGACCTGGGTCATCATTCTGACTACCACTGCCTCATCTCTAATTAGGTCAAAAAGTAATCACGGGTCATCACATATGATGACTCTAGTGATGACCAAGTAATCACTGGGGACACAATCACGGTGATTAGAAAAAGTCATCACCCCTGATGACTTTTTTCCCCATAGAGTTTTCAGTGTGTGGCGGCAGTCAAGTAGGCTGTACCTCGTCACCCTTCCATGCCTCCACCCCCCACACCTGGTCTCTCTCCCTATAACAGAGGTTAGAGTTGTAGATTACACCCAATATTAGAACAGTGTGTGTGTGTGTGTGTGTGTTGGGGGAGGGGGGGGGGGTTAGGACATACATGAACCTCGCTACACTGCCTTGTTTCTGCCGGTTTCTGGACACTGCAGCGGCCACTGCCTGTGTGTGTGTGTGTTGGGGGAGGGAGGGGTAGGACATACAGGTAATTTCATTTTTGCTTCTGGGTAGCAGGCCACACAGACTCCTTCCTTCCACAATATTTCTCTTATATTGCAATTCCAGATGTGATCTAGCTTTACACATTATGTAGAGAATAGAAAATCATTGAGATATATTGCTGTTGTAACACTTCAACATATTCCTAGTTAATGTAGCCCACCTACATTAGAATGAATGTGTATGTCACCAGATTTTTAATGGCCTTGGCCTAACTGAGGGCACCTGTTCTGCCTGGTTGGTCACCAATGCCCTGGGGGGGCACTCTTAATTTATTGGACACCTTGTGCAAAAATCACTAAGAAATTGACCCCCTTTTAGCGGGGGGAAATTCAACCAAAACACACCCCTTTTCACACATTAACCCCCTAAATTGGGATAAAACCATGCCCCTTTTATTGGGACTTCATCCTAAATTGGCCAAATTTAGACCCCTTTTGGAGGGATACCCTAAATTGGTCAAGAGTGGATCCCTTTTAGCAGGATACCTTCCTAGATTAGCCAAAATTGTACCCCTTTTAGCGGGATGTTACTAGGAATTTGGAACAAATTTCCACTGAATATATCCCTTTTTGGAGGAATTTTGGGACAAGTCGGTTGGATATATTTGGCAAAAAAATGTCCCCCTTTTGCCCAAAAATGGGCCCCTATTGGTGGGCCCAGCCAAACCACCAATGGGCCCAAAAAAGTACCCCTTTCCCGCTATTTTGTGTATGCACATAGTGACTAAAGAAAGTATAGGAAGTGGCCCCCCCGGCCCATGCCTCACCCAAGACTCCTTGACCTCTGAGGGATATGAAGCAGCAGAATTCAGCCTAGGGAAAGCCTCTCTCACCTTTGAAGAATCTGTGAGTATAGTTCAATATTATGGTCATTGCAAAGCAGAGGATAGTAGAACATGGCAGGGTATGGTATTGTAGGATATGGCAGTCCATGACAGGGCATGGCAGGACAAATTGTGGTAGGGCATGGCAAAGCATAGCATGGCAGGTTAGGGCATGGCATGGTGTAGCAGGGCATGGCAGGGCTGGGTTTTGCAAGGCAGAGGATAGTAGAACATGGCAGGGCACTGTATAGCAGGGCATGGCAGGTTCTAGGATGGCAGGGCAGGGCATGGCAGGGTGTAGTAAGGCATTGTATTGAAGGGTATGGCAGGGCGTAGCATGGTATGGTAGGGCATGACAGGGCAGGGCAGGGCAGTGTGTGGTAGGGCATTGTATTGAAGGGTATGGCAGGGCATAGCATGGTATGGTAGGGCATGACAGGGCAGGGCAGAGTGTGGTAAGGTATTGTATTGAAGGGTATGGCAGGGCGTAGCATGGTATGGCTGGGCATGGCAGGACAAGATGTGGTAGGGCATGGCAGGGCATGGTGTTGAAGGCCATGGCATTGCATGGCATGGCAGGGCATGACAGGGCAGGTAAGAGCCGGGCAAGGTGTGGCAGGGCATGATATTGAAGGACATGGTATGGTGTGGCATGGCAGGGAAGGGTATGGCAAGGCAAGGCAGAGTATGGTGGCGCAGGACAGAGCTTAGCAGGACAGGTGAGTCCATAATAGGGCAAGGCAGGGCAAGGCAGGGTATGACAGGGCAGAGTGTGCCATGGTATAACATGACAAGGCACGACAAAGCATAGCAAGGCATATAGGTAGGGCATGCCATATCAGGCTGAGGTATGGTAGAGAATGAGGGCATTGGAGGGCATAGCAGGGCACTACCTTTCTCTCTCTCTCACTGTTTCTGTCTGTCTATATATGGCTCAGTCTCACGACTTTGTAACAATTGGATCGTCTTTGATCGGGTGACGTCTTTGACCGGTGGATGTCTTTGACCGGGAGGCTAGAAAAGGCAATTTAAAAAAAAAAAAATTTCCATACTTCTACTGTTGGAAAAAGTTTATGCTGATGGTTATTGCATAATATCTGGACAGTGCTGCTCTTCAAACCCCAGTGATATAGAAAGTCACATATTTGACCAGGCAGAGGAAATAATATAACATAATGATATAATGCACATAATAGGGCCTACATATGAATATAACAAACTTTAAATAAATTTCCTTTTATATAGTGTTAAAATATCCTTTGACTTTTTCCACTCATTTCTCACTATATAGGCCAAATTCATGCTATAATAATGCTTCCCGGTCAAAGAAGTGACCCGGTCAAAGACATGACCCGGTCAAAGACGTGACCCGGTCAAAGACGTGACCCGGTCAAAGACGTCACCCAGTCAAAGACGTCACCCGGTCAATAACGATCCAATTGTTTCAAAGTCGTGAGACAATGGACTTTTACAAGTCTACACGAATATGTTTCCTGTCACGAGTTCAGACGGCCAAACTGAGTGGCATTACTCTTCACTGACAGCATGCTGCCTCAGAGGCCCCACACCAATCTGACAGAATGGCACTGCATTGATGCATCATCCTTCAGGAGTGTATCACTCCCATATACTCTGCATGATGCATAGTTGCAGCTTTGGCGAATCACTCTGTATTTTTTATGGATTGATCAAAATGTCCACCTCCTCAAGGTATTATACAGGCAGTAAAGGGTTAGACATTACGTCATGTGCTGCAATAGACACCGGCGGTAGGCGGTACTAGACAGAGACTGACACCAGTATCCATGGGAGAGAACCGTATGGGGTGCCATTAGTTCCAAAAATGTAATCTATTTGAAGCATAGTAACGTGCGGGCTTTTGGGATCGAAATGGGTTAAAAAAAATGTACACCCCCCCAAGAGGGATCCAAATCTTTTTGACCCCCCCGCCCCCCCTGTTGTTAAAAAATGATCACTCCCTAATTGTAGTGTTTATGTAATTCTTGCGGTTATACACATCACAGCTAAATTCATTCACTATAGAAATATCTATGAAGGTGATAAGCTTTCGATTTTGATGAAGTTTTTGAGATTTATTCAAAGATATTATTGTAAAGTACAGATTTAACAGAAAATATGACTGGATGTCAGAGAAATTGCCCTCGCAAAATATTATAAGGCTGCCCTGTTTATAAGCCGGCCCATTTTTTTTAGCCGGGTCAATATAGCACTTGAAATCATTAAAGCCCGGGCTTATAAACGGGGAAATATGGTAGGCCTAGTGACTGTGCATAGGTACTCATTTAGGAACTAATGGCACCCCATAGTAACTTGGTGGGGAGAGGCGGAAATCGGCGGTGTGAAACTAACACAAACCCTTTAAACCTTTTAGGTCTGATTGTCAAATTGTTTGAAATAATGAGACGTAGCCCTGCATAGGTGCATCATTTTGGTCCTTCAAAAGCGTCTGACCCCGGGTCTCACCTCAACCATGCATCATGCAGAGTCTGTACAGTACAGTCAATATCATGAACCAGAACAGTGCTAATCGTGATGATAATCAAAAAGGAGGTGTATTGGAGCATCATGCCACCCTTACAGGGTTAGAAAGGGCCCTCGCAAAATGAACACCAAGTCGAATCTCATGCCGGGGAGGGGGGGGGGGGGCACTACCTATCTTTTCTTTAGACACCTTGTGTGAACCTTGTCCCGACTTTGGTCCCTAATTACCGGAAAAAAAGGATCAAACTCTTCTTCATAGACTCTTTAAAAGTGGTCTTAAAATATACACTTCTCCCTCAAAATTGCCCAAAGCACCTTTTTCACTGTTCACACATGGAATTCAAATGTGAGGGAGTGCTCCCCCCTCCCCGAGACTCTGATATGTACATTGTATCTTCTTCACGTCAATCAATCCTTGCAGCTAGGTGGTGTGAAACTAACACGGCCCAGACTGGCTGCTGTAGACTTGCCAGGTCCTGAGTAGTACCCTCTGCACATCCCGCCCCCTGCACATCCACCCCCTGCACATCCGCTCCCTGCCAGGGCCTGCACAGCCTGCCCCGCACAGCCTGCCCCCTGCACAACCCGCCCCCTGCACAACCCGCCCCCTGCACAACCCCGACCTCTCCTGTCTCTTCCCCGACCTCTCCTGTCCCTCCCCCGACCTCTCCTGTCCCTCCCCCGACCTCTCCTGTCCCTCTCCCGACTTCTCCTGTCCCTCCCCCGACCTCTCTTGTCCCTCCCCAGACCTCTCCTGTCCCTCCCCCGACCTCTCCTGTCTCTTCCCCGACCTCTCCTGTCCCTCCCCCAACCTCTCCTGTCCCTCCCCCGACCTCTCCTGTCCCTTCCCGACCTCTCCTGTCCCTCCCCCGACCTCTCCTGTCCCTTCCCGACCTCTCCTGTCCCTCCCCTGACCTCTCCTGTCCCTCCCCCGACCTCTCCTGTCCCTTCCCCGACCTCTCCTGTCCCTCCCCCGACCTCTCCTGTCCCTCCCCGACCTCTCCTGTCTCTTCCCTGACCTCTCCTGTCCCTCCCCGACCTCTCCTGTCCCTTCCCCGACCTCTCCCGTCCCTCCCCCGACCTCTCCTGTCCCTTCCCGACCTCTCCTGTCCCTCCCCCAACCTCTCCTGTCCCTTCCCCGACCTCTCCCGTCCCTCCCCCGACCTCTCCTGTCCCTTCCCCGACCTCTCCTGTCCCTGGCCATTCATTGAATCTATGGGGTGCTAACTGTTCACAAAAGAAAAGTTAAAAAGTGTTTTTTATTAGTATCAAATTGATGCAACTACAACTAGCTTCGGGGTATTCAATGAACAGTAGCCATCTTGAATCTATGGGGTGCCAACTGTTCATGAAGAAAGATCAAATAGAATCAAATTAAATTAATGCTACTACAATTCGAGATTGCATTTAAAGCATTGTGGCTTACAGTGAATGGTGGTCATCTTGAACCTATAGGGTGCCAACTGTTCATGAAAAAAAAAGGATTTGTTTTTTTAATACCGGTAGTATCAAATTAATGCAACAACAATTCAAGATCAAGTTTAAAGCATCGTGGCATACAATGAATGGTGGCCATCTTGAATCTATGGGGTGTCAACTGTTCATGAAAGAAAAGTTAAAAAGAATTAGTTTTTTTTATTAAATGCAGCTAGAATTTGAGATTGCCTTTCAAGCTTCGGGGCATTCAATAGTTATTTTGAATCTAAAGGGTGCCAACTGTTCATGAATATAAATCAAATAGAATTTGTTTTGTTTTTATTGATGGTTCCTGATGCCACGCTTCTCTTTATTTTCCTTTCAGTTGTAAGACTATTTTGAAAAAGTCATAGAAGTCAGGTGGGAAACAAATTATCCAGCGCCAGTGGCCAGCTACACCAGTCAGTGAATCTCACACACATCAATCTACCAATACACAGAGTAAAGTCAACCGTAAGTGACCTCTTCTGCACACACCAGCTTCTTCATCTGTAATTCCTGTTGCATCCTGATGCTGTCTTGTACAGAATGTGTGTATGCGTATGTGTATAATGTGTATATGTATGTCAATCTTTGCAATTTTTTTAAAATGTATAATATTAAAGCCATGTTTTTGGTAAAATGTATCACTTCACAATGGCCTGGTTCACCGCACTCTCAGGACTTTTACACTCCATCCTCATTAGGATAAACACAGATAGGGGGTCATACTGCTGTAAATATGCATGCCTGTGTTTTCCTAGAAAAAGGGGTCAATTTTCTTTGTAGAAACATGGAATTTGGAAAAGGAGTGTATTTTTCCCATTGTATAGACTATGAGGACATGTTTTTATTCTCAAATGCTATGTCACCCTACTTTATTGCCTCCTTAACATAATAAGTTGCCTATGAACATCCTATCAATATTGGTTTGGCATTAGCTTCACCCAATGTAAGACATTTTATTTGTTAGGGTGAAGTTCCGATACATCAGCCATACAGGGTCAGCATGATGCCTGAATACAGCCGTGAGAGGAGGATTGATGTTGCCCCTAAAGGTTTAGGAATGCTGCCCATGTTCATGGTGCCAGGCCTCAAGGCATGCCCACGATTTGGAATCGGAATAAAGAGACTCGTTTTGCACTGTCAAAATAAAGAGACTCGCATGTGTATTGCATTGTGAGTGAGGGTAGTCTACACTGAGACATATATAAGCATCAAATAGTGGTATAACAAATAATTGTTATATTAACCCCATATCTTGGAGTCATACTCCTATACATATAGGAAAACAAATTCATGTGTCAAAATTGTCAGATTTTTATTTTAAAGGTCGGAGCAAGGTCGGACTTAGGATGTCCGAGACCAGATCGGAGCCTATATAGCTTCAAATAGTGGTATAACAAATTCTTATCATTTCAACATCATATCTTGGAGTCATACTCCTGTACACATAGGAAAACAAGTTCAAGTGTCAAAATTCTCAGATTTTCATTGTGAAGGGCAGAGCGAGGGGCCAAATGAGGTTAAAATAACAGCAATTTGTTATACTGCAAAAAAACAACAATTTGTTATACCGCTATTTAAAGCTATATAGGCCCCAGTCTGGTCTCGCACATACTAAGTCCGACCCTGGATCCTCAAAGTGAAAATCGGAGAATTTTGTTTCTTGAATCTGTTTTCCTATATAAGCACAAGCTCTATAGGCTCTGGTCTGGTCTCAGCCATTCTGAGTCTGACCCTCGCCCCAACCCTCAAAATGAAAATCTGAGAATTTTGACTCTTGAATTTGTTTTCCTATGTGCACAGGAGTATGAATCCAAGATATCGAGTTAGAATAATGATAATTAGTTATACCACAATATGAAGCTATATATGGTCTGGTCTCCGCCACTCTGAGTCCGAGCCTTGCTCCGACTCTCAATATAAAAATCGGAGAATTTTGACCCTTGAACTTCCTTCATGTAAAGGATACAGAATCCGAGATATGGGGTTAAAATAATAATGATTTGTTATACCACTATTTAAAGACATATAATAGGCTCTGGTCTCGTCTCGGACATCCCTAGTCCGACCCTCGCTCCAACCCTCAAAATGAAAATTCAACAATTTTGACTCTTGAACGTGTTTTCCTATATGCAGCTGTTGGGGTCCTGCACACCATGGCCTAGTATGTTATAGGTTGTCAGTCCTATTTTATAGTCCTATTTTCATCTAAACTACAATTAACTCCCTCTGATGTGCCTGTTGTTGGGACAAGAAGTGCCTGCATTAAGTGGTGGTCACAGTAGGGAGCCTTAACCCTTTAGACTCCGAAACGGCCACAAACAGCCGTGTCTCATTTCCCCAAAGCGGCCGTAGACATTGCACCTTAATTGATGCAATTTAAAAATCATTTTAATCGGTAATGTTGTTTTAACAAAGAATGATTTGATTAAAAATTTCTGACCAGAATTATTGTATTTCTCATGTGATTTGACCCATAAAATAAGATGTAGCACTTTGTGCAAAAAATGTAATTATTGGCCAACCAAGCCATTTAGACCTATACTCAAGTGGAAAGGTCCACACACCTTCTAAGACTTGCCAAATCAAAAAATATTTAAAGAAGGTTTTACTATATTTAAAGCAATATTTAAGGTCAAAACAATCAAAAATATCAAATAATATTGTGGTGGTTCGTAGTTAACTCTAGGTTAAGGAACAACGATCACGGCAGTTTCCAGGTGCGAGAATATATCTGTCTTTATTCACAAGAATAACAACTCCAGTTCCTTTACTAGGGAACGATCAGTGTAGAATCAATACACACAGGTAAATCAGGTTTCTCTATAAATAGAGGAAACGGTCAGTATACAACTCTTAGCATACAACTCTGTCCGCACGGTTGGACATGTGAAGTCTATCGTCAGTCGGGCCTGCACTGACTCCCTTCCAGGTAAACACACGGGTCTTATATAACACCGGCTCTTAGGTCACGTGGCCAGGTGGGTGGGTCGGCAGCCCACCTGAGAGCGGCACACGGTTACCTGGAGAGGACCTGCGCCCTCTCCCGGGAACTGTGTGCACTAGCTCCAGGTGGAGAAGCCGAGTAAACAGACGTTACCCGGAAATACCGTGTATGAGATTAATATGTAATATCATGCCCCTACACTATCACTATTTTTGGTCAAAAATGACTTCGAATATTTTTTCATGCTGAAAATGATGGAAACAAAAGATTCTATGATTTTTGATGCATTTCTGTGGAAAATTCTTGTTTCCATGGCAACCAAATATCCCAAAATAGTGATTTTTTTAAATTTTGGTTGCCATGGTAACAAAAGACACCACTTTGGCTGTGGCCACTCAACATAATAATTTTAATCATATTTACCTGTCATCATCATATAAAATAGGTTTCAACTCATTACAAAGCTCCAAATTTGGGATATTGCCTTTTAGTGTAAGAGGAATTTACCCAATTTGGACGTCAGAACGTCATATTTATGACGTCATATCTCTATAGATAATGTATTTATGCAAATGCGGGTTATTTCATTTTCAGAAGTCTTGATATACTTTGACCCTTAATGATTTCACTAATAATTGGACTATTCGCAAAATTATTTCAGTTCTGGAAAGCCCAGACAATTCTCTACAAGTACCCAGGGGGCCAGGGGGGGTTAGGGGTGTTGGCTCTGCTGTGTAAGGTTGGTGTATTTTTTCAATAAGTAGGACCTATACTGAGTTGATTCTATGTGGACAACCTTTCTGGAAATCCACACAGGCCGTGTGGCGGCCATTTTGAATTTCCGGGAGGGTAAAAATATAGATAATCTATAAATATGGTTATCTCTGCTTCTAATTAACATAGAGACACCAAATTAGATTCAAAATATACATTTTGGAGGTCAAGGAATGCAATGGAATAGTTTTTGAAAAGGTCAGTGGCGGCCATTTTGAATTATTAATGAGATTCTCTATAAAATGTGATTCAAATTTCACTAATATCCTTGTAAAATGTAATTAACAATAACATGTTATAGACACATCATTAGGTAACATTCATATACATATTAAGTAAATGAATCATTAATACTATTTCTAGGATAATAGTTGGCAGCTATTTTGAATTTTAATGTAGATTCAGTGAAGCATATGCTGTATTTGCTATATCCTGCAGGGGTAGACACTAACTTTCTCCGATGTGTGCCACCCGGGCCCGCAGCTCCAAAGATTTATGGGCCCAGACTTTCAGCTACTTTCCCAAAGAGAAATTCATATAGATTCCTGATTTATCTATGTTAAAAGGAGACCAGATTGCCTCATTTATTCATATTTTTCTCTTTTCAACGACATATTACATGACCATACTTATTAACTACGGCCCAGACCCAAAATTCTAGGCCATTGGCTCCTGGGCAAGAGTTGGTGTCTACCCCTCACCCGGGATCACATGTATTTGCCTTATTGCACTGATAAATCTCCATCTAAAGAGAGACAAACCTTTAGATCCACAGGCACTATCATGAATTATTTCAAGAATCATCAACAGAGAGACATCATATTCAATTGAAATTATACCCTGCTTTGTTTGCCAAATGGAGGGCATTTTGTCATAAACATTGCATATACATATAGCTTACCCATGTCATACACCAATACAAGTGCAAACAACCCTGAAACCATGTCAATACACTGCTTCTGATTCCCAAAATCATAAAAGGTGGCAAAACTGAGGAATGAATTTTAGTCAGACAGAGCTAATGAATTACCAAACAAAGTTGTTTTGGGAATATTCCTTGATATGCTTAGAATACTATTAGATGAGGCTCCTACATGCACAGCATCAAGGGAAATAGATAGAGCATCTCTCAGAAGCAGGCAGTTTGCGGCCATATGTTCTTACAGAAGGACATCTCAAATATGGTGTCTTCTCATTATTCCTCATTGAAATGTGGCACTTGAGGTCCATTAAAGATTTCTTCTATATGGGGATTTCACAGTCAGGCGCACTGATGGAAGGCACAATGGTGTGTTACCAGATGTACTTCCTGAGTAAATATATAATGCAGATGTGAAGGAGAAGTCCTCAGGATTGAGTGGCATCACTCTGAAACCAGCACCCAGGGCCAAGGGGTTATATACAAAGCCAATTGTAAGCCATTCCCTCTTTGAAACCAACACAAACAAGAAGAAGACCAAAGTAGCCACACTTCACAGATTGTCTCAGTTAATTGCCAGTGGAGATGAAGTTGACACAAAGGAATCAGTCTGAGCCATGTGAGAAATTTGAGAAATACCCACCTCTATGTCTAAAGGAAGAATGCAACATATTTATATGTATTTAAGTTCTGATTTATCATTTGAGGATATGAGACCAACTGCTATCATTGTGGATGCCATGCACATGATACAAAGATGGTCATTATTTAACCCTTTCCCTGCCGATACTGCATATATGCAGTACCACTGTGAAACCGATACTGAATATATGCAGTACTGTATTTTAGTACCCAAAAACAGATACTGCATATATGCAGTACCAGGGCACTATCTGTAGTGTAGTGCCGGTTTTAATAGGACATATTCATTTGCAATGTCCCCGGTGGTTGGGAACAATTTTTCAAAAGTAAAGCGGCAGGGAAAGGGTTAAAGGAGAAACTTTTGATGACATCTCAAAACGATATAATCAAAACCTCTTCTGGAGTCTTCCCAATGGTACAACCCAGCCTCAAGTCCTCTGAGGGACAACAGAGACAATCAAGAAAAACACTGAAACAGTATCATGTCAACGGCATTCTGCATCCTTTTGGGAGTTTTTTGTTGCACCAGAAAACAATGCATCCCTACAATCATTTCTATGTCAAAGTTGGTCAAAACCTCATGCCTTGGAAACATCAAAGAGCTTTATCTCTCAGGTGGATTCAACAATGAGTTCAAGACTGAGGTTGTAACTGAAATGAATACACAGGTTGTCTCACAAGTATAATCCAACCATTAAGAGGCTGACACTAGGATCCTCCTGCATACCACCTATAGTGCTGTATCTCTTGGCGCTGAATATATTGTTGTCTACACAAATGGCACAGATATCATTGTTATGTATATCTATGATACAAACAAATGTCTGTGCATCAAAGAGTTGTAGGTCAAGACTGAAGCAGGTGGATACTTAACCATGCACTCAATAGGTGAAGCACTTTGGGAAAAGGAATGTCAGTTTTTGCCATCCCTTCATGCCCTTCCGGAAAGGATGACATGTACATCTTTGAGAAAAGGTGATGTGGAAAGCCATATCTTGCTTATTCATATAGATAATGGAAACTAGGGTACCACCCTTTTAGGTCAACATCCTTAGTTCATAGTATCACCAATTCACTTGTAATTTGAATATTTACATAATTCCAAAATTTCTTAAATGCTCACGCCATCATCTATAGTCCAAAAAACACCCAAAAATTATCTGGGAAAGGAAGAGTTAAAGAAATTAAATACTTTTACTACCATACCCTACACAAAAGAAGAGTTCCTGCTTAAGCTTTGCAGAGCACTTTCATTTTTGCAAAAGTCAATATTTCAAAAAGTAGCCTGGGACCGTTCATATCTCTTTTGGCCTTTCATTTGAGAATAGTGTAAGGTACCTAGATAAAGTTTTGGGGTAAATCGGGTAAATTCTTGATACAAAGTAGGCAACCACCTCAAGGATAATTCGGACAAACTGGTGGCGGGACCCTGTGGAGATGTTGAGAACCTTTAGAAACTCACTAAATCCACCTGGTGGACGTTCTCTAAATATTTAGAAAATTCACATACTTCCCCTGGTGTGTGTTTGTTCAGGGCTAATTTTTGAAAACATTTTAGTAAGTTTCCCCAAGAGAGCCTTGAACCCTCGACCCTCGGATTTACAGGCAGACTATCTACTGACTGAGCTAACCAGGCAAGTGTCAGTATGGTCTACTGCTGAGATAATCCATGGTTCATGACTATAGTTTAGAATGTTCCATATGGATGACATGTTGGCTATACATTCCTAAGATATCATAGAAATCATAATGATAAGCCACTCTGATATTTTGACATGTTACAGTATGGATATGTCCCCAACCTATGACTAAGTATGGTGAGGAGTCCATACACCATTCTTAATAAATGTCATGTCATTAGGACAAAACTCATTTTCAGGGTTTCTATGGAAGGCTGCAGTATCCATATGGTGTGGTCAATCACGTCCATATTTGGGTTGAGCATTGATTATATGTTGTAAATGACCTATAAGAAGTCTCACGGGGTTTACATGCTATTTAGAGATGATCCGAATGATCCTTAAGTGATTATTGACAGATTGTTGGAAAAGATAGGATTTCAACATTATTGTTAAATCTTTTTTAGAGTTGTCTCAGTCCTATGTCAACCTCATCTGAGAGTCACACAGAGTCGCCAACACTCTACTATCATTCATCAGTAAGAAGAATTCTATCAATCCGCTACTGCTATGCCTAAACAGACCTGGCCTGGCACTCAGTTTATGTATTTATATGTTTGCACCTATATGTACATAACTCTTCCAATTCAGCTCTTGAACATCATAGTGTGAACCATGACCTTGTCTGAAATAAAAATCTTACAAATCTTACAAATCTCAGCCCTATCTCAACCGCAATGTGCATGTTCCATACAATTTAGCAAAATCTTGTCTACTTGCAGGAGAATGAATTTGGATATACAGGAGATGGTGGTGACAATTTGGAACCAAAGGTAGGTGTAACATTGGAATATGTACTTGTAAAGAGCACCCCAAAGTATACCTTTACCTGTGAAAGGAACTAATCTTTTGTGCAAGTGATTTCAGAAAGATTGTAGGAAATTATGAAATTAATAAGTTTTGTTGTTCAATTGAATTCATAGGGTACAGTATAATGATATGTTGCAGTAATGCTGTAATAAATCCCAATCTATAACTAAATTTCAGGAGATTGAAGACGGTCCTGGTGCAGACTCTGCTGCCAAGGCTTGGCGAGGCGACTTAACATCTGCCTTAAATGGACTGGTGCAGTCCTTGAATAACCTGAACATTACTGTGGGTAGCTTTTCCAAAAAGCTGGAAAAAGTTAATGGGCAGCTGTATGATGTAGTCAAGAGGCTCAATGCTGTCGAAAGAAACCAAGTTTGGGTCTCAGAACATATGAGAACCCTATGCAATTCTCAACTAGAGGAGCAGGTTCCTGAGCCACCTCCCATTGAGGAATTAACTCTGCCACCTCCACCTATTCCACAGGTAGATGAGGTATGGGCAGATCCTATAGGGGTGCCCGATGTTGAAGAGACAGGCTATGAACCAAATATATGTAAAACCATTGATGACTTTCAGGTTCAGGATCGATATCTGGAGGCAAACAGTGCTGTATATGATGTACTGGTAGCACGGTGGAGTAAGGAGAGGCCAATTTATGCAAGAGGGAGTAGTGATAAGTGGGGAATGATGTTGGGCCAGGTGATGGACCGGTTGATGACAGTAGAATTACAATCAGAATTCAATTGGGCTGGAAAACCTGGTGCATTCGCAACTGACACTAAACATAGATTTAAAGGGACAAAGATTGCAGAGGTAGTCATGAAGGCCACTGTGTATAGAACACGCCAATATCCGGATGTAAACTCGAAGGAAGCCTTGCAGAAACAGAAAACTGAAATGCAAGATTACATTAATCATTCGAATCAGAGACTGAAAAGAATAAGAGAAAAAGAGGCTAAGGCAGAAATAAAAGGGTCAATGTCCAAAAAAGCGTTCTCAGAAAAACAGCATAAAAAAGCACAGAATTCACAGGCAGTGAGGGAGGCAAGGCGGATGGCAAGAAAAGAGACAGACTAGATATAGTAGCGGGCCTGGGTGACGGCCAGCGCTTCCTCTGCACGGCGTGCGGAGGAGGAGTTCGGGCCGGCGCCGCAAGGTGGCGCCGCAGCTCTCCTTCGACGGGGACACCCCCCCAATTCCCCACTACCCTTGCTGCCGCTACCAGAGGAGGGGGAGCCCGTCCTCTCTATAGACCTCACCAAGGACAGGGAGGGGCCCTCCGACTCTCACTTGCCAGACCAGGAGGGGGTCGTGTGGGATCCAGGTAAGGAAGAGAGGGTGTCGCTGTCAGAGCTAGGGGGCCTCATACGGAGGTGGTGCCCTTGGCTGGTAGTCCTACACCCCCCAGCTCCTCTCCACGTAGCGAGCACCAAGTGGACGTGGCGGTGCCCATCACCAGTACTGCACCTGCACTCGCCACCAGCACCGTACCTGCACCCGCTAGGACAAGTGGGGCTCGTTGGGATGCAACTCGTCGGTGCATCCATGGTGTCTCGTTCCATTGCAGCATGAGAACGGGTACCTGTAGGCTCCGCCTGGCCGTGGGCCACACTGTTGCCCAAACCTCATTTCATCAGTCGTCACCCTGTGGGGGGCCGGTGGCGCGGATGCGTCCGCCGGTCGGGCGCCCACCAATCATCACTCGTCATCCTTTGTTCCAGCCTGGCAGGCCAGTTGTGTTAGCACTAAGGACTTCCCGCACCGTTGTGCGCTAGGACTAGGACCTCATCTCATCAGATTTCCCCCAGTGAGGGGTCGGATCACCGGCCGTGCGCTCACCAAGCTTATCATCATCATAGTTCTCCAGTTATTCATGTTATTATCTAGTTATGCATCTCCTTCTGAGAATTGCCTTGTTTCATGGGAATCATTAGTCTATGTTCTAATGAGTACTGCATCCCTCGTAATGTGGTGGTCAGGGGCCACCAGTTTCTATTTTCTACGGGTACTAAAAACATGGGAGGGTTTAGATTAGAGAGGGAAGGGTGTAGCGGGGCTTGGTGACGGCCAGCGCTTCCTCCGCATGAGGAGTTCGGCCCGGCGCAGCGAGGTGGCACCTTCTCAGTGCGGATGCTATATAAGGCGGCATGTGGAGGCGTCGTGCCAGTTCTGTGTGAGAGCTCGCCGCAGCAGGTCGCGTTATCACTAATCTGATGTCATATCATATCACATATTTTGTAACTGTTGATGCCTTTGGAATATAATATACTACTATTGTTGCTACTACTTCCTCTCATCTTGTCTCTTTCCTAATTATAAGACTGGTTAAGCCCTAGCCTCCCAGTTCTATTACAATATACAACCTCTGCCAGCATTGCTCCACGATACACTGCCTCAACTACCACTAGTAGAATGTAAAATGTTGACACAGAGCTCCCACTGGCAAATGTATCGTAAGGGTTGAACATTTTTTTCTTTACTTAATAGATATCAAGGATTTCAAAAATCAACTTCTAGATATTTTATTCATTGCCCATTAAACATTGGTATTTGAAAAAGGTGATTTTCTATTCACCAGTTCATCAAAATTACAAATATGTTTTTAGGTCGTTTTGCATCCAAACTCTTTATATATAATATATATATATATTTATTATACGATATGGGCTCTCAGCGTGCTTTTTAGGTGATATTCCCGTTCTGATATTGGTGCATACCGGAGACTTGGGGAGGTGAAATCGTTCTGATATTCTGGATATCAGAACGATTCTGAATGGGGAATTCAGAATCGTTCTGATATCCTGAATATCAGAACGATTCTGAATGGGAGCGGATATCAGAATGATTCTGAAGATCCTCAGCCATAAAATCCGAGGTTTCATGGAGACTCGAACACGCTACATCAAGACTTGAAGTCCGACGTGCTAACCACCACGCCGTGGAGGCGCTGGTAGAGGGAGGTGGCGAAACAAGGAGTCTACAGGCGGATTTCCAGCCCTGTAGGACCATTATTTACCGAGTTACAGAAGAAAAGGCATTTTTTGGTATATTTTCTTTGAAAATCAATATTTTTTCTAATTTCTTTTTTACTATAAAGGTAGAAGTTGGACTTTACTTACCCTTTTGTTAAAATAATTCTAGGCATTTTTTTTCACATACATATAGGCCCTTTAAAAATGGTTCGTTTCCACCCAGGTTCGATCCGGGGACCCTTGGTGTGTGAGGCGCACACGCTGGGACCCATGCCTATCCAGCTGTGGTGAATGTGGGGGGAAACGCTGGTTAGGCTATAACACCGCCCCAAGCTGGCCCCCTTACAAATTCTATGTTGGACTCAGTGTTGGAGATTGAGGGCATGACGTAGCCAGGCTCCACCAAGCAGCGAGCAGGGTTGGTGGGATGTCAAAACAACATGGAGCTACTGGTGTACGAGTGATATTCAGTCAATAATCCTTCAAAATGGCCAAATTAGGACTCATATAAGGTAAATAAGGACATATGAATCGAAATATCGTATAATAAACCTAATAATATATGGATATGGCCGACCTTGGGGTGTGTATAGATGAATAAAGACCTTGGTGATACGCACCTCGGGTCGTTATTCATCGATACACACCCCTCGGTCGGCCATATCCATATATTATTGGTTAAATATATATATGTATATTTTAGACCCCAAAACAGCTGCAAACGGCCGTGCTTCATTTTCCCAAAATGGCCGCAGACGGCCGCAAATTGGCCATTTTTAGGCTCTAATCAAAGTCTATATAAATTATGAGACATTCCCAAAACTTTTGTTGTCTTTTTCAGGATGGATCCCTTGCCATATATTGGTAAAACCCAATTGTATTTCAGGTCATAAATAATATCCAGAAAAGGTTTACATTGAGTGATTAGAGATAAAAGGTACAGACCTAGCATGTATATTAAAGATCATTCTATTTGGAAATACCACCATCCTTGATGCAAGTTATACATCATTTTAATGGGCAGCCGATGCAGGTTTAGCAAACCATGATTTGATTCATATTTGATAACCCAAATGGTCATATTTCTCTATGTGATTCAACCCCTCAAAAAGGATGAAACAAGTTGCCATTTCTGGGTAATACCGAGAAATGGCCAATTTTAGGCCAAAGCCAGCCAGATAAAATAAGAAAAATAGAGAAAATGAGATTTTTCTTTTTTTTTAATTTGTCCCCAACATGTTTTCTTAAAATAGCCCTGTAGACTTTAATAATAGGATAATCTATTAACAAAAATACAGTTCCCTGCAAAATAATGTCTAGATTACATTTAAATCATCAAAAATGTTAATTCTGATGAGATTCCACCCCTTAGGGGGCTGTTCAAGAAGGAATTACTCAAAAAAGAAAGTTGTTGTTTGATTCACATTGCAACCCTATAGCAACGGCCTTTCTAGTCCAAGAAATTTGAAAAGGGCATTTCATATGGTCATAATGGTGTATAATAAGTAATGCTTGTACAAAAACTCACCAAGGTATAAATCATTTAATGTGTATTTTCTGCCTGGAAAGAGGGGGGTAGTAAGGGACAATCATGGGGCAATATACATGTTTTTAGTACAATGTGCTGGAATTGAAACCAACTTGCACAACATGGGATAAGTGTGGTCTCTTGCTCATAAATTGTACCATGACGTCTAGGTCTGTTTCAAAGGACAGAATGTTTACAATAAAGTGTGTTTGTTTCATAGTACAATAATGGGACAAATTGCATCTTTCTAAAATTAAACTAAGTCACACTGTATGGAACAAGCGTGATATTTGTTTGGAACATTGTTCTAAGCTGTGTGGGTCTGTTTCATGGGACTGTCATGGGTCAATATGCACATTTCTAGCACAGTGTGCTGGAACTGAAACCAAGTGACACAAAATGGGAAAAATGTGATCAGTGTTTGGAACAGTGTGCTGTAACTGGGACTAAGTCAAACAATATAGAACTAGTGTGATCACTGTTTGGAACATTGTACCAAGCTGTGTGGGTCTGTTCCATGGGACAGCCATGGGGCAATTTGTACACTTCTAGCACAGTGTGCTGGAAGTGGACCTAAGTCAAACAATATAGAACTAGTGTGATCACTGTTTGGAACATTGTACCAAGCTGTGTGGGTCTGTTCCATGGGACAGCCATGGGGCAATTTGCACACTTCTAGCACAGTGTGCTGGAAGTGGACCTAAGTCAAACAATATAGAACTAGTGTGATCACTGTTTGGAACATTGTACCAAGCTGTGTGGGTCTGTTCCATGGGACAGCCATGGGGCAATTTGTACACTTCTAGCACAGTGTGCTGGAAGTGGACCTAAGTCAAACAATATAGAACTAGTGTGATCACTGTTTGGAACATTGTACCAAGCTGTGTGGGTCTGTTCCATGGGACAGCCATGGGGCAATTTGCACACTCCTAGTACAGTGTGCTGGAACTGAAACCAAGTGACACAAAATGGGACAAGTTTGATCACTGTTTGGAACATTGTTCTATGATGTGTGGGTCTGTTTCATGGTAAAAACATGGGACATTTCCGGAGCATTGTCACACAAAATGGCACAAAATAACTCATGATCAGGTAGGATGTGATAAAGTGGATCTGATGCGCCCCCCTGTGGATAGCAGGTAAAGTATTAATGAACTATTTGCCAATAGTGGACTGCTGTGTGGTGCAGACCCCTGGTGGACAAACAAAGACTTCAGTAGAACAATGTGGCACAACATGGAGCAAACTGTGATTTTATTATGTTCAATTGTATTAAAGCAGTTAAAATCCACATCACATGTATATATCCGAGGGAAGATGTAAGTTAACACAGAATTAAACACATTTGCCAAGGTAGGTTTGAAACTGTCACACTCAAAATAGAAAACTTGAAATCAAAAGTTTCATACAAGATGTCACAGGATGAATCTCATATACTCTTTACTTAAATTCAAACAACCTGGCACAAATGTGATTTTTCTGCTTTGGGAATCTGTGTCAGTGTGTGTGGATCTTTCCCATAGGACAGATTCACACACACTGACACAGACACCATGGGACAGATTCACACAATATGCACGTTTCTCACACTGTGTGTGAAGGCCTCAAACAGTATCAAACAATTTCACACTAATTTGCTGGGGATGAGGCTGTTACCTGAGTCAAAATGTACAGGACTGTAAGGGAGTGATCATTTATTATTAACAGGGGGGGTAGTGGGTTTGGAGGGGGGCAAAAGAATTTGGACCCCTTGACCAGAGGGGGGGGGGTGAAAAGAATTTGGACCCCTCTTGGGTGGGGGGGGGATTTAACCTGTTTTGAGCCAAAAAGCCAGCGCGTTACTATGCCTCAAAGGGCCTGTGGGCGAGCTTTTCGACCCTTAAGGGGGGGGGGGTAAATAATTTTGACCCCTTGACCGGGGGTGTGTAAAAGATTTTGCACGCTCCGCGCGGAAACCCACCACCCCCCATCTTGAAAATGAGCACTCCTTGAAGCCGCAGCTTCTACATGAGTCAGATTCTTCTTTTGATACTACTGTGGCTTATGTTATTTGTCAAAGGTAGAATTGTGGCTGATACATAAGTTAGGCTTAAACGTGATAATTTACTTAACAGAGCTTCTGTATTTTTGAGCGTAGAATCACACTGGCTGCATCTTATAGTAGCAGATGACACCGTGGATAACCGATATTGTCTGGACAATCGTGCAGTCCATATCTGATCCTATGTTGAATGTCACTTTCTCACGTTTTATTGGGAGGAGCTATTTTTGTAATTTGATATCAAGAGGTCTTGAAGTTGTGAATTGGTAATTTGCGGTAAACTATTAAATATAGATCTATATTAGGGAATGCTAATTTTTTAAGAACAGGGGGATGGTGCGTTTCTGCGCGGAGCGTGCTAAATCTTTTACACCCCCCTTATGGGTCGAAAATTTGAGGCATAGTAACCTGCAGGCTTTTTGGCTCAAAACAGGTTACATTTTTTTGACCCCCCCAAAGAGGAGTCCAAATTTGTTTGCCCCCCCCCAAAAAAAAGAACACCAACCCCCCCCCCCCCCTTGTTGATAATAAATGATCACTCCCCTAGCTAAATATGATATTTCTGGAATGGAATCAATACAGCCTACCACCAGCCAGCGTCAAGCAATCTCCTGGAGGTCAGCTGCCTATTTGAACATTCATAACAGAGTTTAAAACCAGGGGGCGCCTCTGTCATAACAGAGGAGAGGCGTGCAGAACGGGGAGAGATCACCGCAACAAGGACACCTGGTGGTGAAATAATGAACTAAAGGGCACAAGTCTTGGTCTCTAGCTCAGCATACCTTAGGGAAATCCAAATTACAGAAATATTACAGCATGTGGCTATCAATCAATGTTACAACAACATTAAATACACTCTCTTCTTTGTGTCTGATACATTCTAAAGAAATGTATATGCATGAGAAAGGAGAATTCAACCGATTCAGTTGACATTGTGGTTTTTTCTGAGATGAGGAATTCTCTAACTTTGAGCAGTTGAGACACATTGTTGTGTTTCATAACTTTGAGCAGTTAATGGTTGGATACGAGTCCCTTGTCTCCACTATTGGCGAGGTTGTTCGTGCGCCAAGTTTCATGTTACCCGGTAAGGGGCGCCCCCTAGGTCCTGTCGCTAAGCTGCTTGTGTACGTTGGATACTGCCTTTGTTTACGCCAGAGCGCCGCCCAGAGAGGTTGGACAGCTCACTGCTCGCCTTGATTATTATTATATATATTGTGGAATTTTTTTTTCACCACAGCCATGCAGCCTTGTAAGAGCTGCGCATTTGTATATGATCATCGCAAGGCGGCATGCCCTCAGTGTGCCAAACCCACACGTTCTAAA
Source organism: Harmothoe impar (assembly GCA_947462335.1). Taxonomy (NCBI): domain Eukaryota; kingdom Metazoa; phylum Annelida; class Polychaeta; order Phyllodocida; family Polynoidae; genus Harmothoe; species Harmothoe impar. The sequence continues at coordinate 63,010,614 of OX381713.1, read as the reverse complement.
GGTGGTTTGGACGAGGAGGGAGATGAAGATTTTGAGCTTCGCAAGGCGGAGGAACCGGGTTCGCTGGCCATGGACAGAGAGCAGAATATCTCCATGCTAATCAAGTTGGCAGACGAAAAAACAGGCCATTCTACAGCGTAAACTGGAGATGAAGGCGATGGAGCATCGGTTAGCAGCGATCAACACACAAAATGCGCAACGAGAGGAGGAGTTGGCTTCCAACCAAGATGGCGGCGCCGGGAGCAAAACGGGTACGCAGAAGCCAGTCGTTCCCCCTCCAGGATTTAAACCTCAGACCCCGGGGGCCGGATCGGCACTGGAGGGTGAGCAGGGCTTCCATCGTCAACTGTTCTACGCGGACGGATCGTTGGGTTCATCATCAAGGGGCAGTGTTTTTTCTGTATTTTCACTCTTTTCTGGCCAATTTTAGGGTCTTCAGAGAGGCTGGCCAGTACTTTTATGTTTGAGAAAGAAAAAAGAAAAAAATCCGACCTACAAACCCTCCATCTTTTGCCCATGTTACCTGGAACAAACCTTTTTCTTTTTTTGGCCTAATTTGGTGTGTGATGAGTGGGGTGACGGCAGGCCGTGCAGGTGGACGTCTAATTAACCCCCACAGGCCAAAGAGCAAGGAATACTAAGTGCGTCCACTGGCTGATTACTGTCCTCCAGAAGCTCATGGCTCCCCCTGGTGGATGGAATGTACAGTCCACCTAGCCCATACAAAACCTATACAATTAGCTCCACATTTCATTTGCGGGGAAAAGGATTTTGCCTCCATATATGTTTCCTATGTGTTTTTCTCAATATCCATGTTGAATCGGGGAGGGAATCTAATTATAAATAGCAGCTCCAGGAGGTTAATAGTTAACATGGTCTTAGACTACCAAGTCCTAATGATACATTCCAGTTTTACATGGGCTATGTAGCATGTAGCTTGGAGATAGCAGACATACTTAATACACTATGATAATGTGTGGACTCACGTCCACGGGCGGCACTGTGGGGACGTGTAAGTATGAGGCAGTCAGCATCTACCTACAGCTGGTCACAGCTCCATGTTAGGGTAAGTTTACTCAGTTTTATTTCACACATAAGATGTGCAGTCCAGGTGAATGGTATGAGATTTGAGGATAATTAGGGTTCATTTTATCTCTACATACAGTGATATTTTGCCTCCCTTCAGGGATATCAAATAAGCGCAGGTCTTGAATAAGTGCAGGGTAAATGAGGGTATTGAAATGAAAATTTAGGCCTTTTTTGTATCTTGAATAAGCGCAGGTCTTGTATAAGCGCAGGGTAAATGGTACCGTCAAAATTAATAAGTGCAGATGCGCTTATTCAAGCTATTACGTAAGGCCAAAATGATAGTGTGTTTAAGCAATTTGACCCTAGAATCAAAATATGGCCGACCCAAACATTTTTCTTGAGTTATTTAATTTTTTATTTTATTTTTTGAAAAGATTTGGACGTGTTTATTTTACGAGTGGTGTAAAAATACAATGGTAATCCATCCACAAGTGGTCGGTTGACATTGATAACGTATATTTCAAATATATATATGTATTATATTATACTGGACGATACAGTAAGTTATGGCATTTCAAATAAACCCACCTCTTCAATTTGTCCTGTTGACGTGTAATAGACATGGCGGAGATCAATTTGTTGCATAAGTATCACGACAAACCTTTTATGTACGTGTCTGGCAAGTTTCATGATATAGGAGAACGTTTTCCCATAGAAAACTTCGAATATTGACGGAGCTCGTGCCTTCCGGGTCTCTAGCTGATATCCGCCATTTTGCTTCAATTATTTAGGCTACTGAAATGTGTAGGATCTTGTTCTACCAGACCACACATTTCAGTAGCCTAAATAATTGTCTGCCTTCTGACAGGAAATTAAATGTCAGCTCATGACGGCTAGGCAGGGAGCAGCGACATCACCGCGTCACAGGCCCCGGGGGGTAGCAGGCTTGTGGCTCCGCCTGTCATCCATACCTTGACTAACTAGTTTGTCATACAATTACAGTCCTACAAAAGTATATTTATGCCTGCCCTTTTTATGTACACCCACCTTGCCACCTGTGTAATGTGTTTTCCTCAGTGGCTGGTACTATGAAAAATCAGGGCAGGCAAAGGACGACAGAACTAGGGCCTCTATGAACTAGGGCTTCCATGAACGGTAGTCGCAGTGAATATCTATGCGAAATATAACTCGAGAGGTAATATGAGAAAGACAATCGTCTCCAGACACCCAACACAGAGCCGTCTTATCTTTCTGGTTGAGTTATACAAGAAGAATGTTTCTGCCAATCCGCCTTTCCAAAATTAAATACCATGATTTATAGTGCATAATCACAAATAATAAGTATATATAATGGATGAAAGGCAGGCTATATTTTACAAAAAAGGTTGATGTCATTTCATAATTCGGCGATAGTGAATTGCATCATAGAGCACACTAGCAGAAGCTGCTGCTTGTTGGGTAGATTCACCCAGAGACGGACACACGCCATAAGTCAGACACATTTAGCATTAAAAAGCGTATTGTATGGTAAATTCTATGCCCTTTATGGGAGTATCACAGTAAAATATAAGTCTCCTTCTTAACAACCAATGAAAATGCAGATATGCAAAAACGTTTTTTCTCATTGCTACACATACAGAGGAAGTAATGCTTTAACTGTTTCAGTAAATGTTATTCAATCTTTACAACTCGAAATACATTCTCAAATGCCATTGACTAGAATATATGAATTTATGTCAGTATAAATGAAGAATATATCGATTTTCTATATGGGTCAGATTTATGGTGATTAAAACTATACGTCAGATGTAAATATGCTTAATACCTTAAGTAATATCCACACCCTGGATTAATATTGTCAAGGCTGCTGTACTAGTTAAACAGATATGTTAATATTACTTTTATAAAAATGAGGGAACTCAAAGTGTCCGACATCAGGTGAAATTGAGATAATTAATTTCCTAACTTTGATGAGGGATATTTCATCTAAAATCTCAAAGAAATGTGCATATTATTAGTTGGCTATGATATTTCGACACTCCTCTCTCTCTATATATATATCAAAAGAATAATTCAGTGCGGCATATTAACATAGCTGTAGCTTAGAGAAAAGAGGTCACATTTGCACTGCCAACGAGCGTCCGTAAGTGGTGAATCTACCCTACCCGATAGCATACCAATCTAACTTTACATATCAACTTGCCTTCAGTCCATAAGTCAGACTCAGCTTTCTTTTGATACCTATGTAGGGTGCGGCTTATATGAGAGTCTTTATAAATACATTACAGTACCAAATTAGTAATATTCAGACCCCCTCTTTAGCTTATGTAATTTGTCAAAGTTAGGGGTGCAGCCTATATGTAAGTTAGGCTTATAATCAAGATTTAATGGTAATGGTATGATGATATATATGTATCCAACATCTTGTTTGTTCAGTAGGTGACAAATATGGATAACATCACAACCTTGGACTGGGTTCCCACTGAAGATGGCATGGGAACTGTAATGACTATGGATTCAGATCCCTGGAACATTACAGTTCCCTCCTCACTAGGTAATTTGTAACACAGAAATTACTTTATTTCTATTCTAGAATTTGTTACCATTGCATAAATACATCAGAAAAGAAGATTGACCTGAGGCAAATATTTGTATTATAAAACTTCATAGTCTTACTGAGTCATGATTGACAGGAAAATAATATACTTTCATATGGACTTTTATTCTTCATTGGCCTATATATTCTTTTTTTATATCAGAGCTAAAGGAAGGTATTTATTTGTTGTTATATTTGTCTGTATATCAGGACGCACAATAACTTCTCATGTCCCCTGAGTGGACTCTTGAGAACTGAATTTGTTTGTAGACTCTTTGTTTTATTAGACTATTTTTGTTCAGGTTAATAAACTTTTTACTTTGAAATTGAATCGACTAGGTAACTCCACTGGCACAAACTGGACTGCTGCTGATGGTGCAGTAGAGGACGGACTCTCCTTGTGGCTCTACCTCACAGTGCGCATCCTCTGGGGAGGCTTGGCTATATTTGGTAAGTACCACTGCACGAACCATCCGATTTAATCAACTTTAAGCAGAAATTATAGTTAATTATTGTTTTTTTTAAACAGCTAAACTGAATAGGCTAATTCAATCCGAGAAAAGAAAAGTTGGTCAAAGTTGCTTAAAGAAGGCCATTAATCAAATATTAAAGCTGATTGATGGCCTTCTTTAAACAGCTTTTAGTAACTTTTTTGTCGTTTAAATCCGATGGTTCATGCAGTGTTCATTTTTTAAATGATGATTTAGGGATTTATTATACCCCCCATACGGTCTATCAGTGTTGTAGGTATAGGGAGGCCTTTTGCACACTCAGTGGGCATACGGCCTCTATATGCCCACACTACGTCAAAATGTTGGTCTAGGCGTGTAATCCGGTCCCAGGGCGTGTAATACGGATCCAGGGTGTGTAATACGGCCCCCAGGCGTGTAATCCGGTGTTTTGCTCCGATCTTCGGAATGAGAGTGCAGAGCAAAGTCTAGGGGGGGGGCACCCCTTCAGTTTTGTTTTAATACCATGTGTGAACGCCATTTCAAGGGAAAGGGTCCATTTTTGGGCCCAATGCACGGACTCGCAAGGGTCCTTGAAAAGGGTTGCTTTTAAGGTAACATTGGAGAAAAAAGGGTATATTTTTAAGCCTTATAACTGGGAAACCTCTCAGATTACTTATCTTGACACAAAGGAATCCGAAGGACACATTACATGTACCATATTTCACAAAACAGGTAATAGAGGAAGGTTCAGGCCCATTTGTTTTCTATCTTTTTTTAAAAATTGATTATCCCCACAAATCTATGAGGGCATGCGTGGAATCCGGCATATGCCACTTGTGGAATCTGCAGGTACGTATGCCCACTGCGTTATGTTTTTGGTTATTATCAGCTCTTTAACATCTGCATGATCCATGGATGCAGTACTTGAATTGGCCAGTTAACAAAAGTATGCTATTTTACCTATAGAAACACGTTTTTTACTTTGTACAACGTTTGGCCATGAGAAAGAGCCATAGAAAAATATTCTGGAAAATTGTATAACTTTATTTTTTTTGTTTACTCAGACTTACCATGTCTGCAGTCAGACATCATGATGACAAACGAGATGATGCATTGATGCATTCTGTAGCCCTTCAAGGATTAGGGGCATTACTGCATTGATGGTTTTAGTAATTGTGAAGTTCAACTTCAGTCATCCCAGTATAGTATGTGAAGTTAGGAGTACCCTTAATCACATTATTCTCTACTCAACAAAAAATCTATTACCGTAAAACCTCACGTATAAGCCTTACTCGCGTATAAGCTGCACGCTGACTTTGGGTAGATCACATAAGCCTCACAAGCGATCTGATTATGGTGACTTTTATACTGTACTATAGGAGCAAAAACTCGCGTATTTGCTGCACCCTGACTCTGTGCCGATCCTATAAGCCGCACTAGCGATCTGATTTGCGCAGGAGCTGTGACTTATACCCGAGGTTTTACGGTAATAGATTTTTTCTGTTGCAGGTAACGGCTTGACCATCTTAGTGGTGACCAGATTTGAGCGTCTACAGACCTGCACCAACTACTTTATCTGCAGCCTGGCAGTGAGCGACCTGCTGAATGGTGTGTCCGTACCCTTCATAGTCTTCTACGAGCTCAACCCAAACAGCCGGCTCTTTATTCCCATCTGTCTCCTTCAAAAGGTAGGCTTTAGATTGTTTCATAAGATGTAGTCTGTCACCTCCCAGTGGGCACAGCACATTAAATCAACATTGGTTAATTCAATATTACTTTTATGTTGATTCAACATTGATTCAATGTTGAGCTGTATTTTGTGCCCATTGGGCTACATATGGTGCCTTCTAATAGCATTTTTTGGTCCCCCCCACGGGAGGGGTCGACATTTTTTTGGTCCCCCCCTCAAATTTTTTTGGTCCCCCCAAATCCACCAACCCCCCCTGTTGTTAAAAAATGACCACTCCCTAATGTGATGATAATGAATTGCAGGTGCTGTAGACAAAAATGCCCAAGTAGTTTATTATTCTTTGTAATGATCAACATTCTCTTCAATTTGATTAAAACAAATGTACTTTTATACTTTTTGTGATTTCAGAATATGTTCATGGCATACCAGACATTAATGGAGTAATAGCTTAAGATAACAAGACCGCCAATAAACAATGTAACATTTAGGGGTGCTAGCGGAGGAAGGGCGATGCGCCTGAGCTAATTTTTGGTACCAACCAATTAGATCCAATAGATATACTTTAAAAAAAACCACTTTGCAAATCTAATTGATATTTTTTGAGTGCTGGTAAGTTACTTGCCAGTACTGCAGGTAGGACTGAATCATTGGCACAAATGTATCAGATGTAACAAACAACACCAGGGAATTATGGACGTTCACCACTGGGGCAGATCTGAGGAAGTCACCTGAACACCAGAAAAGGCACAAAATACTCTCAAGAATATCTTGTGCTTTTTTTGGTGTTTTCTTGATTTCCCCAGACTTTTGCCAGTTATAGACATTTAATTCCAGGGTACTGGAGGGCAGTGTATGATTTAAGGGGCTAACCTAGAATTGTTAAATGTTTCTCATTTACATCTAAATCAGTTGTGTTTTCACATCCATACAGACCGGCAGCCTTATATCAACAGCTGGAAACTTGTTGAATATCCTGTACTTGACCATAGACCGTTATATCTACATCGCTTTCCCACTCCACTACCACCTCATCGTCACACCGCAACGTACATGGATGATAATCACCATCACCGGGATCTGTCTCCTGCTCATCTACCCCGCCATCATGTACCTAGGGAACCACCTCGAACTAGGTATGCTCTGTCAGTATCGTGTCTTCCTTGGTGATACAGTAAGAGCGATATCCTTAACTCCAGTTTTTGTTGTTGCTGTGGGTTTGACAACAGGGTTCCACCTTGCCATTGCTAAGATCGCCTACAAGCAGGCAAGGCAGATTGCAGCAGAGCAGCTACCGTACAACACCTTAGCCATGGCAATCAACCAAAGAACCAAGAAGATCAGCCGCACTTTGGGAATAGTGCTTGGTGTGTATCTGTTATTGTACATACCGCTGGGCATACTTGGACTCTTCAAGTACAGTATTGATATCAAAACCTACTCAAACTTGGTAAGAATTAGCAACTTCTTTTTCTTTGCCAACACGTGGATCAATCCCCTCATCTACACCTGGAGACTCAAGGACTTCAGGATTGCATTCAGAAAGATCTTCACAGGAAGAGGTCACTTTATTGAAGTGCCAGGAATCCCAATGTAAGAATGAGAGTTGTAACATGATATGACACTCAAAATGCTGTTGCTGAAAATATTAGTGCCTGCCGTGGTAAATAATGCATGTGTAAAGGATGCCAAAAAGTCATCTGAAGAAAGCAAGACTTGAACCCACGACCTTCAGATCCCATGACCGATGCTCTAGCATGGGGCTACATCTGCGGCTGATAACTAGACCACACCATACCTTAACTTTGAGCTTGCCATCCCCAAAGCAGTCCATTTCCCTGCTTAACATATGCCTTCAACCAGTCTTTGTTTAATATTTCATGTAGCAATCTCTTTTGATCCTAAACTGAGATCTTATCACTAGACATTGACTTTATATATATATATTTTTTATTATTTAAGTTTATGAACGTACATATTGGGTAAATTTCTAATACAATTGCATTGTCAAAAAACATAAACTGTGTTATCATTAAACAATAACATTGCATCCTAGCACTGTATTTATTTAATGTAATATTTATTCTGGAGGCATCAGTTAGGGCTCCTATTCAAAACTGGTTGCACCCTGCATGACACTAAATGTCTATACAAGACATAATATATCAAATACAAAGCATAATTTGGGAGAGGGTCTCCGTGATATTGGTATGCCTAGATATCCTGCCTGTTATTGATTACTAACAGGCAAGACCCTCTCGGCCATTGAACTCAGTGGCTCTCACGCCATAATATATAGTACAGTATTATAACCAATATTATATATTTCAAGATCCATTATGAACTACAAAAAAAAAATTGTCCTAAACCATACAACTATAACACATTGTGTATTGTAGTTATAATGGATCTTGAAGGATACACTAATGGGTCTAATATTATAGTGTAGAGTTTGGAGACGCCAGGTCCAATGGCTGACAGCATTTTGCACAAAGCAACTGTAGTGCCGCATTGTGTTAGAATTGAATATATATTCTTCCTTTCCTTAGTTATTCTTTACTGGTAGCACCCATGCACACTGATATTCCTAGGCTCCCTATATGCCCAACCTCTCAGTCACTAGTGCCTAACCTAGTTAGTCATTTTTTGGCTCCCTATGCGACCAACCTTCACAGGAAGAGGTCACTTATTATTGTCAGGTTGGTCAGTACTGACCAACCCACCTTAGTCTTTTTATTTCCAGGGGGAGCCACTGAGTGGTCATGACAGGTGGCCCCAACTAGTGGTATACAAATAAAACACACCAATGATGAACCTAGGTTAGCCACTACTGACTGGCCCCTCGGTCATTTTTGAATATAACTTTGACATTATGACTAACACTCATATGACCAACCTAGGATAGTCTGTTCTGACTAACCCTTTCAATCTATGGATTTTCAGTGCAGCCAGATACCTGGTAGCTCTGACCAGTTAGTTAATTACCGGCTAGGATTAATTATCATCAATTAAGGTCAGCTTTCTCCATGTAATTAATACCTCACTGTCCAGGATCACTTGCTAGCGGGAAACTAATGCATTTGTACCTAGAGACCCCTTTTGTTACCTGTCCAGGATTAGCTATTGGTTAGGACAATTGACTCATGATCAACAGTACGTAGTAAGTTTAAATCCCCTCCAGGCTATGTGTGGTGACCATACCATGCACAAGTGAATCTCTTTTATTTAAATTAGAGCTGTTAGGGAACATGCCTTTGAGTTGGGACATTAACTTGGGTTTGACCATTGGTTGCTAAAGGTCCCAACTACAGTGTGTTGTGGGCCTACCTCATTTATATTTATGAATTCATGACTAATAAGTCCCTATTTTCAAATGCCATATAATAAATTTATAGATTCCCAGCTAGCAAAAAACCACAATCCTTCTCCCTTTATTTAGTACAGCCTTAGACCTTAGGCCTAATTATATAGTGCATTCCTATTAACGAATTATCTATTGATTATTGTGAAATCTATAATCAGTATATCTCAGAATTGGACTCTTGAATCAACAACCGTCAGATCTCTTGACCGATGCTGTATGTAACATTGAACCTATATAACATATATCAAATTAATCACATTCAACAGAACCATAATACATCACCTTCCCTTCCTCTCGGCAGTATTTACTCTGTAATGCTATTCAGAGAAGAAGATGCCTTTTGAAAGGTCCAGGAAATGGAGGAAAATCCTCCCCATAGCCATTATTTACACCAGTGTTAATTTCTACAATGCATGAGTGGGGATCTTATCTTAGTCACCATGGTGACACTGATAATGGCTCACTGCCTACTGGGTGAAGTGGAGGTACACAGAGGGAAAGTCTATAGAAATAGCTTATTTATATGTATTTCATGGCAATCCCATGTATGATTCACTATTCCCCTTGTATGATTCAAGAGCATACACTAATCTATCTCATGGGACAAATACATTTAACAGCAAATTGATAGAAAATTCAGCAAATGCGTTATAAGAAAACCATTGCTAATTTTAGCCCTGTAGTGTTTATGCTACAAGCAAAACCGTTGCTAATTCTACCCCTGCAGTATATTCACACCTACCTGCTCACTCAGTGTTTGAACTGTTAAAACCAGGATGGAATTCTGGAGTCAGGCCCCCACCCCTGGTGCCCTGAGACTCCCAGGGAGGTGGTGGTAGTGTAGGCAGGCTGCTGAGGCTTCCCCACCCGCCCTCTGGTACCCTGAGACAACCTTGGAGTGGTGGTAGTGTAGGGCTTGTGCAGAGGCTTCATCCCCTGCCCCAGGTACCCTAAGCCTGTGAGTGGTGGTAGTGTAAGGCTTGTGTAGAGGCTTCATCCCCTGCCCCAGGTACCCTAAGCCAGTGAGTGGTAGTAGTGTAGGGCTTGTGCAGAGGCTTCATCCCCTTCCCCAGGTACCCTAAGCCAGTGAGTGGTAGTAGTGTAGGGCTTGTGTAGAGGCTTCATCCCCTTCCCCAGGTACCCTAAGCCAGTGAGTGGTAGTAGTGTAGGGCTTGTGTAGAGGCTTCATCCCCTGCCCTCAAGCACCCTAAGCCAGCCTAGTGAGTGGTGGTGGTGTAGGGCTTGTGTAGAGGCTTCATCCCCTGCCCTCAAGCACCCTTAGCCAGCCTAGTGCGTGGTGGTGGCGTAGGGCTTGTCTAGAAGCTTCATCCCCTGCCCTCAAGCACCCTTAGCCAGCCTAGTGAGTGGTGGTGGTGTAGGGCTTGTCTAGAGGCTTCTTCCCCTGCCCACAAGCACCCTTAGCCAGCCTAGTGCGTGGTGGTGGCGTAGGGCTTGTCTAGAGGCTTCTTCCCCTGCCCTCAAGCACCCTAAGCCAGCCTAGTGCGTGGTGGTGGCGTAGGGCTTGTCTAGAGGCTTCTTCCCCTGCCCACAAGCACCCTTAGCCAGCCTAGTGCGTGGTGGTGGCGTAGGGCTTGTCTGGAGGCTTCTTCCCCTGCCCTCAAGCACCCTAAGCCAGCCTAGTGCGTGGTGGTGGTGTAGGGCTTGTCTAGAGGCTTCTTCCCCTGCCCTCAAGCACCCTAAGCCAGCCTAGTGCGTGGTGGTGGCGTAGGGCTTGTCTAGAGGCTTCTTCCCCTGCCCACAAGCACCCTTAGCCAGCCTAGTGCGTGGTGGTGGCGTAGGGCTTGTCTGGAGGCTTCTTCCCCTGCCCACAAGCACCCTTAGCCAGCCTAGTGCGTGGTGGTGGTGTAGGGCTTGTGTAGAGGCTTCTTCCCCTGCCCTCAAGCACCCTAAGCCAGCCTAGTGCGTGGTGGTGGCGTAGGGCTTGTCTAGAGGCTTCTTCCCCCACCCCAGGTACCCTGAGCCAGCCTGGGGGGGTAGTGTAGGGCTTGTGTCTCTCATCCCTGCAACTGCAAATACACATACTTAACCAACCTTCCTACCTGCCCTTCACTGACTTGTTAATTTCTCTCAGTAAACTCATAATTTATCAAGCAGTGCCAATTAAGTTACTATCAAATGTTGTGTGTGAAGTGCTGCAAAAGCAGCAACTATTAAGTGGGACATAGTAGATAAAATGCAGGGCTGCAGAAGCACTAGATATTAAGACAGGGGTAGACACTAACTTTTTGAGCTGTGGGCCACCCGGGCCCGTAGCTCCAAAAATCTATGGGCCCGGACTTTTAGCTGTGGGCCAGGGAATATATTTCACTTTTTTCAAAGAGAAAATCATATAAATTCCTGATTTGCCAATGTTAAAATGACACCAAATTGCTTCATTTCCTCACATTTTTCTCTTTCCAACGGCATATTACGTGTCTATACTGATCAGTTATATTCCTATCAAATATCTTGCGAAATTTCCTGTGGGCCACCCGGGCCCATGGGAAGGTAATTCTGAAGAAAACTACGGGCCCAGACCGAAAATTACGGGCCATTGGCTCCCGGGCCAGCGTTAGTGTCTACCCCTGAAGCACTAGATATTAAGAGTTGTTGATGCAGGGCGTACTAGCTGGTTCACAATAAAGACTTACTAGCTGGTGCTCAGGGATACTTATTAATTACCACTAGGTGGCAGCACTATACTATTTATAAAGATATTCACCCACAAAACTCATTTATATATTTCTTTTTAAGTCATAATCACTGTCAATGTTGTGAAATGTGTTAGTATGTAACACAAATATATATCTTACAACTTTAAATTAGAAATAATCCTTTTAATGTAATAGACAAAATGCAATATTGGTAAAGACACCATTGTTGTGTGTAGTAGCATATTACTTGATGATTGGAAATCAGCTCGTTAAATCACTCCTTATGGACTAGTGGACCACACTGTTATATGATAGAGTATCAAGCAGTCGACTACTAAGTGATGATTTTGAGGCCCTTATTAGTAGCTTTTCGACAGTGACTAATAAATGTTGCCCAATAAGCCACTAATAAGTGCTGATTTTGCAGTGCTGCCTAATGTAGCATTTAGCACATATTTAGCCAGAAAGCTTCATTTGAAGTACATTGTACTTATTAGTAGCTAAACATTTAGCACATATTTAGTCAGCTATTAGAAGCTTCATGTGAAGTACTTATTAGTAGTTCTTCTGCAGTGGTTAATATGTGTTAAGCCACTAATAAGTGCTTATAAGTGCTTATTAAGAGCTAAATAGCATAACATTCAGCATATAATTAGCTAGCTAACAGCCATAGCAGCTGGTGCAGAGAACTGGCTATCAAGCAGTTAATAAGTGTAAACATGTCTACTGGGCTCATTTAAGCCACTGAAATCATTCTGATACTACATTATTTAGCTATTATATTGTTACTTAGCAACAAACACAGTATTTGTTGATCTGCAACATAATTGATACCTTTCTGACAACCCAGTAGGCACAGAACATTGAATCAACATTGATAAATGGTTGTCAATGTTGATTCAATGTTGATACAATGTTTATTCAACACTGAACTGAATATCTTGCCCACTGGGAAGGGGATGTAGTACTCATGTTAAATATTTTTGGATTGATTCGGAAATTCTCATTCTTTGTTTCATAGCAGGAGCTGTAATTTAGTGATAATACTGCCATAGGGCAGCAGCGATTTTTCAGGGGTATTTTAGATGCTGTAAGCAAACCCCAAGTCCTTCTTTAATCATCTTTCAACCAGTTTAAGCAAACCCCAAGTCCTTCTTTAATTGACTTTAAGCATGCTTTATTGGAGACTTTAAGCAGCTTTTGGACAGCTTGGAAAGAAGGCCATTAAGCATTATTAAAGGTTGATTAAATTCCGACTTTTGGTTCTTTAATTTTTGCTGACAAGTTTGCTTAAAGTTGCTTAAAGATGCGTAATGTCCTTCTTTAATCATGTTTAAGCAAAACTTAAAGCTGTTTAAATAAGAATTATTATGCAGTGCCAGAGGCAGCAGCAGCTCTTAAAGGGTTAAAGACATTCACTGGTGATCACTGCAATGATTTGATGGATCCTGCTGAACTTAAGGGAAGATATGTTTCAGAGAAGGCAGTCTCAAGATCTACTTTCAATAGAAAATCCAGTGGATTGTTGGTCTCCGTACCTAGGCCAAAACCTTGATGAAGAAATGAAATTTGTTCAACACAGAAGAATAACTGTTAACAATACAAGATATAAAATTGGTCAGCTCGCTAGAATAAGACACAAGCTGCCACTTGTATCTATAAAACTATGGTGCTCCCATTTTTTTATTATGTAGACTTCATATGGGACAGGGGCAATATAGGTGAAAACCATGAGGTTCAGTATATGCAGAACAAATGTTTAAAAATAATTTATAAGGTTAAAATTGGGAAGGATCCTCTTCATAGCACGGATGAACCGCATAGGTTAACCAAATGTAAGAGGTTGACAGAAATACGTGCCATTCATTTATTATTTTATGCTTTTCAATTGTCAAAAATGGATAGATTGGTTGATAAAAGGAGTATACCTACAAGAAGGCATATGGGTAAGAAACTAAATACCCCACACACCTTGAAGCCAATTGTCCTGCGTAGTGCTTACTACAAGGCTATCATAGCTTGGAACAACCTGAAGACCTCATACACGCTCATTAATGATATCAATTCCTTCAAAATCACTATCAAGAAGGACTATCCCAATTGTTTTATATCAATTATTTTATACAAGAGATCTCATTTTATGAAACCTTATTATAATATCTCATCACTCATCTCATCATTATGAAAACTCCTGTACATTGTGTAAGAGAATATTTATAACTGCAGGATACAATTTGTGACTAGATTTACAAATGCATGTCATACTGTTCATTTTTATGATATATTTGTACATAACGTTCTCAGCAGGGGTGCCAGCGGAGTGAACGCAGTGCGCTAATATGCTGGTTATTAATACATTTCATATTTACTACATACTTTGAATGTATTATTAGATCCAATAAAAATCTAAAAAAATAAAATAACACAAGGTATGACAGAGCTAGACGAGATAGTCTTATCATGGAGTTGAAGTGAATCGACATACACAAATGCTCCCTGATGTGAGGATGCTATAAACAGTACATTGCATCAACAGAAATATATGCTAGTTTAGCCTCAGATAAGCAAATTTGATACTCATGATCTCCCCAAACTGTGATAAAGGTGGTTTAATCCCTGGTTTTCTAGATCAATGTGCTAATTGGCAGCATTTTATACACACATGGGGACAAACTTGCCAAGTGACTAGGTGCAATTGTACCTATATATAGCCTTCATTATTTGAGCACAGCGTAAGCCGGGTGGTCATCAGTAGATGTTGATTAGAGACCACGGCCCCTGACACTTTTCATAACACTATATGCCCCTAAGACACGTCACTATAATTGGTCAAATTAGGCCAGCTGCCAAGACAGATTTCCTCCACTAGGTTGATCTAGTTACGGTGAGCAACATTCATGATTGGGAGATCACTGTATCATGTCGATGATTATCATGTCAACATTTTAACGCAAAAAATAGAACTCAGTTGTATTTCTTTAAACAGCTATGTTTTTAGCTAATTCTAGGTTATTTAAGTAGTAAACAGTCGACAGGTGTACTCTAGTTACATTGCAATATATTGCCATATCGGCAATTATCTCAATAATCATCATCAACATAAATTGAATGTCCATAACATTCCTAGTGTACCCGATATGTACATTATTACTGTCATATTAAAGCTGGCTGATCATACATGTTATATTTACACTGGAATGTATACTAATAGGGAAATCCATCCCTCACTACTTACCCAAAGCAGTCTATACGAGAACTTTTTCACCATGCAGGATATTCGGGCTGGAGAAATATCTTTTTGCAGGCCCGGCTTCATTTTTGCAGGCCCAGATATTGACGTGCGATCTTGTTATTTAAGAATTAAGTATAAAGCAGGTGTTTGTAATGATAGGGATACATGAATAGAGTTCCTCTGTTTGCTACAATAATATTCATTATTTTAACATGTAAATTACTGAAGAGCATTACAGAAAATATTTAAGCTTGCTGTTTTACACTGTAGAAACATTAATAATGGTCCGATTTACAAGCCATAAAAAATGACACGTAGGCCAGGATCCCTAGACTACAGCCAGCCATTCGGACTGGCAGTAGCAGCCTTTCTGCCGGACCGGTAGACTTTCTGCCGGCTATAGCCGGTGTCCGGTAGGATTTCGTATAGACTGCCAAAGCCCTTCCCTTCAATACAAGTGATCTTACATCCAGAGAACTTACAACATGATCCTGCATCAAGATAATTTAAATTGTCGATATACTTTTTTTTAACATTAGCATGGAATAAGTTCAAATAAATGAATAGAATTGTAAAGGTTAAAAGAGAACAAAGTAATACTCATATCCATAGCACTAGGCCTGCAGCCCGACACTGGCCTGCTTGTAGATCTAAAAAAAAATCAAAATGTTAGATGGAAGGGTACAGGCCTGTGTTACGTAACTATGGAGGTGGTATGGGGGGGGGGCATCCAACATTTTGTTACAATGTGTTACAAGGGGGAAGGGGGGAGGTCAGAAAGTGACCAAATGTGTTATGTAATATTTGAATGGCCCCATAGAACAGCATTAGTTCAATAAGAATGGGTTAGAGGATTCTGCTGAGTTGGAGCCGCTGGGTGTATGTGAGACGGTTTTATGCAGAAATTTACTGCAGTAATGTTTATCAATTTCCCCACTGGTCATAGGATCTTATAGTTAAAACATATTTTTATCACTTTTAAAGTGTAAATTTATCACATTTCCCAAGGTTCGGTTGAAATATCCATAGAAGCAGACCACTGGAAAATTATATTGTTTTCCGATTAATTTTTTATATTATACCTAGTTAAAAACACGGCCTATCACAGATATTAGAACCCTGCCACAGGTATTATTTTGAATTTTTCACAAAATCCACTAGTATCTGTGATTATATACTTTTTTGACAATGTAATTGTATTCAAAATTCTTGCAATAAATACATTAATACACTAAGAAAATGCATATAGATTCTCAATGTCCAGTGATAAAATCTAAGTCTAGGATCTAAACAGATTGTTATAGGAAATACTAGTGATAGACTGGGTGAAACCACATGTTGAAGCTACTATGTCAGCTAATTTTAGGTGATTTTCCCATTTTATGATTGATATAATTGCATGCAGGTATGGAAAGTTGGCAGGCTCTCACTCATCATTTAGTATAATAAAACTTCAATATATTGTCACAAACGAATAACTGTCAGTCTCACAGAAATCAAGACCTGTTATGGGTGCATCGTGTAACCATTGGATTTAGCCTGCAATCACAGCACAACAATTTGTACACAACTACTACATTTAGTCTATACCTACCTGCAAATTACAATAAGGAGAACATTGATACCATAAAGAATGATGTCAAACACAAGGAAAATGGTTAAAGAACGCAACTGCAATGCTATTTTATAACTTAATTCTGGAGTGTTTTAACTGATAATGTATCTTTAAGCATGTGATAAGGAATAGACTGTGTCAGGGGTGGCAAGCTCGGGTCCATCTAGTTTTCAGCCCGATGTAGCTCCATGGTAGAGCATTGGTCATGGGATAGGAAGATTGTAGGTTCGAGTCTCACTTTCACCAGACGACTTTTCCATGCCTCAATACTAGTGCACTAATATTTCCAGCAACAGCATTTTGAGTGCCAGGACTTGTACCCGCTAGTGAGTGATACGATCCTGGGCAGTGAGTAATTAATTACATGGAGAAAGCTGACATTAATTTGATTAATGTACATGATAATTAATCCTAGCAGGTAATTAACCAATTGGTCAGAGGTAATAGGTATTGGGCTGCATGGGTGCTACCAGTCAACAATAACTAAGGAAAGAAAGAATGTATTGAATTCTAACACAATACGGCACTGCCGCTTAGTGCAAAATGCTGTCGGCCATCAGACCTGGTGTGGCTGCAAACTCTAAGGTTAGAACTAAGAGTGACAAAGACAAAGGTATCGTTCACAGGATCTGAAGGTTGTGTGTTCAAGTCCCGCTTTCTTCAGATGACTTTTCTACATTCTTTCCACATGCATTAATTACCATGGCAGGTACACATATTTTCAGCAACAGCATTTTGAGTGTCATATCATGTTACAACTCTCATTCTCACATTGGGATTCCTGGCACTTCAATAAAGTGACCTCTTCCTGTAAAGATCTTTCTGAATGCAATCCTGAAGTCCTTGAGTCTCAAGGTGTAGATAAAGGGGTTGATCCACGTGTTGGCAAAGAAAGAGAAGTTGCTAATTCTTACCAAGTTTGAATAGGTATTGGTGTCAATGCTGTATTTGAAGAGTCCAAGTATGCCCAGTGGCAGGTATGATAACAGATACGCACCAAGCACAATTCCCAAAGTGCGACTGATCTTCTTAGTACTGTGATTGGTTGCCATGGCTAAGGTATTGTAAGGCTGTTGCTCTGCTGTGATCTGCCTTGCCTGCTTGTAGGCTATCTTAGCAATTGCAAGGTGGAACCCCGTTGTCAGACCCACAGCTAGAACAAAAACTGGAGTAAGTGATATTGCTCTTATTGTATCACCAAGGAAGACGCGAAACTGACAGAGCATACCTAGTTCGAGGTGGTTCCCTTGGTACATGATGGCAGGGTAGATGAGCAGGAGACAGATTCCGGTGACGATGATTATCATCCATGTACGTTGTGGTGTGACGATGAGGTGGTAGCGGAGTGGGAAGGCGATGTAGATATAACGGTCTATGGACAGGTACAGGATATTCAACACATTGCCAGCTGTTGATATAAGGCTGCCGGTCTGTATGGATGTAAAAACATAACTGATTTAAGGATGTTTCTCATTTACATCTAAGGGAGTGGTCATTATTGGGGGGGGGGGTCCCCCTGGAGACATGTCACCATTTTTTGCCAACCCCCTTAAGACACTCCCCCCCCCGTTGAACAACAGTACCATGCTGGCTTTTTCACTGAAAAGGGGTGACATTCCCCCCCCCCCCGCTGGAGGGGTCAAAATTTTGTCCCCCCCCCCCTAGAGGGGTTGAATATTTTTTTGGCACCCCCAAATCCACAAACTGCCCCCTGTTGATGAATAATGACCACTCTCTTAAATTTAAATCAGAAACATTTAACAATTATAGGTCAGCCCTTTAAACCCTGCACTGCCCTCCAAACAGTACCCTTGAATTGAAAATTCACAACTGGGGGAAACCTGGGAAATCATGAAAACACCATAAAAGGCACAAGATATTCTTGAGAATATTTTGTGTCTTTTCTGGTGTTCAGGTGGCCTCCTCAGTTTTGCCGCAGTCATGAACGTTCAATTCCTGGGGGCTGTTTGGAGGATGTGCCTTGATACCTGCAGCCCTAGTCTAGCAAGTAACTGAATTCAATTCAATTTCAATTCAATTTTACTTTTTTTTTTGTATTTGTTTCAATCAAATTACAGAAAATTTTGATTTTTACAAATAATAGTTAACTACTTTTGCCTTGTTGTCTACAGCACCTCTATTTCATTATTACCACATGAGAACTGTTATGGTCAGTTATGGTCATAATGATGTACTGCACCAGAAAGGTACAGTGCCATTAGTGCAAATTCTATCATACGTTTATATCTGAATTATATATGAAAGGAGATTTTACTGATAGAATTCCAATTTAGCTTTTCAACAGAAACACATTTGAGATGAATTACAGCGTATGCCTCATTTACCAGGCACTTGTTGAAAAGATCATTGGTTTATCATATGTATATATAACCCAAGTAGCAAACATAGTGTGGCCCTATGTGGGGCCAGATGTGGTCCTGAGTGGGTTGCCCAGCTTGAGCCCAGTGGGTTTGGATAAAAACTCGACATATTGTATAGTAGGGGCCATCTAGTCTCAAGTTCCAGAACTACCACATCAGTTTGCTCATATCAGGTAACCCACTTTGAAACTGATCCGCCCCCACATCAGGCAGCCCGCATAGGGCCACAGCGAAACCCAATGACCAAACCCAATGGGCTCAAGATGGATTCTTATCGGTTTTCCCAATTCGGGCAACCTGTTTGGGCCCTGCCTGAATCCCTGCCATTAGCTGAGGTAAATCCCTGGTACAGAGATCTGCCCAAGCAAAAACCAATTTGGCCCTTTGTGGGCTTGCTACTAGGGAAGGCACCATATTCTAGGCGAGAGGCCACATCTTATGAAACAATCTAAAGCCTACCTTTTGAAGGAGACAGATTGGAATGAAGAGCCAGCTGTTTGGGTTGAGCTCGTAGAAGACTATGAAGGGTACAGACACACCATTCAGCAGGTCGCTCACTGCCAGGCTGCAGATGAAGTAGTTGGTACAGGTCTGTAGACGCTCAAATCTGGTCACCGCTAAGATGGTCAAGCCGTTACCTGCAATAGAAAAGAGTAATTAAAGGCCCTGTTACACTATAGTAGCATATGTCACAGGACATATTTTACAGCAGATGCCGCCAAACTAACAGGGTTGTAGCTTGCTGCAAAATGATGAAGAGGCTTGCTACTCCAAAAGCTAAGAGTGTTAGCTTTTCTGTTGCAAGTTGTTGCGGCAGATGCTACAAGTGTATCAGGCAATTTGTAGATTATTTTGTTTCATCAATCATTGAGGAGAGAATAGTGTGATTAGGCATACATCATATATCTAAAATTGAACTTCATAGTTACTAAAACTATCAATGACTCTATATGAATATGGGCTTCAGAAGAGGAGACATAGATGATCTCATGTAATGTGCCTAACCCTTTAAGGGTTGCAGAATGCAACATGCCCTTTCCCAGTGGGCACACAACATTGAATCAACATTGGAAACTGGTTGACAATGTTGATTCAATGTTGATGCAACGTTGATCCAACATTAAACTGACTTTTGTGCCCACTGGGTTGTCATCATGATACCTGAATGCAACCCTGGCAAGTCCCAGTAAACAAGAAAAGAATTCATACAATGTTACAGAACGATTCTCTATGGCTTTTTCTTATGGCCAAATGTTGTAAAAAAAATTCTTTTTGCTTAGGGAAAATAATGTATTTTTGTTATCTGGGTAACTCGCCCGTGTGGTTTAGTCCACACGAGATGAAGTAAAGGGAAGCAGAACCAGATGACAAACTTTCCAGGTAGCCAGGTTGCTGTATACTGTAGTATACTTCAACCCAGCTAACAACAAATGTTTTCCAAACGTTTGCAAACGTTTCGACCTGGTTTCGGAGATCTTGTACACATTAAAAAAAAGGGTTAATGTACGCAAATATTTTCAGAAAATAGACCCCCTCCCTTCATGTGTATATACTTTATAGTCCCTCGTTGTCAGACCCGCCCACCCGTGTCTCCCAGCCTGAGCGGGTTATATATACAGACAGGGGCCGAGTCTAACATACTTTATGGAAGCCCCATACCCTCATCGGCGGTGTAGTATTTGCTGTAAAAACTCCGAGGTATACATTCGAATATCTGAACATCTATTTACATCAATGTTTAACGGTTTGTATTTTGTTGTTACCATGGTAGCAATGATATTGTAGTGAGTCACAGTACTATTTATATAGAACCCGGATTAGTTTGGCTAGCTATTGTTGTTGTGACATAGCAGGGCCGCACTCCTGCTTGAGCCCCGGTGTGTGATTACATAACCCAGTGTCTGAAGACTAGTGGAGTATGTCCTTGCAATATCCACCTACCCGTGACTGCTACCTGCGACCCGACCTTCCCAGGGTATCAAGTGGCTAGAGGTGCACCGGTCCAAGGTCACCAGGAGTTTTTCGGAAACTCAAGTGTTTACGATTTAGGGAGTGAAGTTATGTAACCTCGGGTATATAAACCCTTGGGTTCTTCTACTCGAGGACTCAGTTTTGCTGTGCCTTCATGTCAGCTTAACCGTTCCTCAACAGAGATTCCTAGAACTCTGTTGTACCCTTTAGGCCTGTCTAGCTGCTGCTCCTACCTCGGTGACCCGCTGTCTATCTCCTTGTGCCAAATGTATATATATAGGGGAAGTCAGGATATATGCTGTTCTGCATCTGTCATCCAATGTACAGGTGCCATGGCTGAGTGGTCTAGATGCTCACCCATGAGTCCTATCCATGTTGGTTCGAACCACATAATTATCAATCCACAAACCAATGAATCTCCCCTGAGAATTTACAAGACCTCCGCACATTACCCATAAAACCTCCAGACAGCACCATGAGTTACAAAATGTTCCGACAGCACTCCCAAAACAGCAGGGACTCGATCTCTCAACTCTTAGATATAAAGTGCCAAACTCTATAGACTGAACTAACGGGGCTGGTTATACCTAGGGAGAACCATAACACTATACACTATTTGGGTAGATTTACGCTAGATTTTGTAACCATTCATACCTACAGAACTTTGTGGTTATTTTTGCATGGGGAAAACGTTAAACAAATGTTCATATAACATTACAGACAAACGTTTGCCTGTAACGTTTAGTGTCAACGTTTTTACGTAAAAAAGACTTTCTATATACGTTTTTGCAAATGTTTGCAAACCTTCTACAAACGTTAAATCCTGGTAATGTGAACGTATTTTTGTTAGCTGGGAAAACCCCTTGTATAAGCCACACCCTATATAGGCATGTCTGGTATCAAATGAAAGCTAATACTGATTCCCATAAAAATGTGACTCATGTGAGAGACTTACAATGATGTGATATCAAACCCCATAGGGCCATTTTCCATCAGCCGATTTAGAGCTGATTGGCAGGCAATTGGCAGGTAGAACCACAACAATTACACTACACATAGTGCACTTATCTATGGTTTGTTGTGGCTCTATCTGGCGATTGCTTACCGATTGTCTGCCGATCACCTCCAAATTGGCTAATGGAAAATGGCCATAAACTAACTTTAAAAATGTTTCACTCACCAAATACAGCCAAGCCTCCCCAGAGGATGCGCACGGTGAGGTAGAGCCACAAGGAGAGTCCGTCCTCTACTGCACCATCAGCAGCAGTCCAGTTTGTGAGAGTGGAGTTACCTAGTCAATTCAATTTCAAATTAAAAAGTTTATTAACCTGAACAAAAACAGTCTAAAAATCAAATGCAGTTCTAAAGTGTCCACTCAGGGGACAAAATTGTACATTCTAACATGCAGACAAATATGATGATACATAAGGCCTTTATTGGCTCTGATATAACGAAAGCATTTAACAATTCCTAGGTGATATTACTTAATTGGGGGGAGGGGAGGCTATAAAAGTCCATATGAATGTATATTATTTTCCTGTTGATTTGAGTCAGTAAGACTATGAAGTTTTATAATAAAAAATATTTGCCTTAGGTCAACCATCATATGTGATATATTTATGCAATCGTAACATATTTTAGAATAGAAATAAAATGGTTTCTGTATTACCGAGTGAGAAAGGGACGATCATGCTCCAGGGCTCTGGGTTCATTGTTGATACAGTTCCCATGCCATCTTCAAATGGAACCCGGTCCAAGGTTGTGATGTTATCCATATTCGTCACATCAACTGCTAAACGAACAATGAAAAATTGTAATAGTATATACAACCGACTCAAAGTGGTGACAGCAATCCGGCACTTATACTCACCGCTGTTGACAGCCTTCCACACTAGCAGGATGCAGTAATTCTACCTTGTGAGACCTTTAGCTGAAGCTGGTTCCTGGCGCGTCAAGATAAATATTTAAAATATGATCTAAAATGTTTTGAATCAGGTGTATTTGAATATTCTTACGGTCGCCTGTTCGGATTGGGGGGAGTGCTTGGGACAATGCCCAATCAGTCCAGGGGTAATAAGGCCACCTTTTATTGATAACTTGGATTACGGGCACTCAGATCAAATATTTTGGGGGGCGGGAGGAAAAAAAAAAAAAAAGCTGCCCATTAGTACTGAAATTTTCCAGGGGGCGGGAGGAAAAAAAAAAAAGAAAAAAAAGAGCATGGAAAAGTCTTCTTTTGGCTATCAAATGAGGGTATATTGACAAACATTCCCAAATATCCCCCATTTTGAAGGCCTAAGTCTGGGTGTTTGCTAGTCAGCATGTACTTTTTTTTTTTTGCTAAAATTCTCAAAAAATCCCAGCGGAGGGGGGGGGGGTAAAAAAAAAAATTCTCATCGGCAGATCCGTAATCCAAGTTATCAAAATAAAACGGCCAAAGTTCGAATCCCTGTCAAGACTACATGTTTTTTCTAGTTGGTTAAAAATAGTAATAATATTATTTAAAAAAAAACTATTTTAGGACTCTGGGCCACCCGGATTTTTGGCCACCTGGACTAGGGGCCATCTGAGCCGAGGTCAACCCTATGAAGTGGGGGGCCACCCACTTTTTTGAAATTCTATTTCCATATTTTTAAGCCCCTTTGATAGTTAATTTTTAAAAAAAAGCCGTAGAAAAAACCCAGGTCATCGTCGCGTCAGCTATCATCATAGAAAAAGTGAAAAAAATAAAGTCATCCAAAACACCTAAAATAAACTCTCATTTGAATTTTTTTCAAAAATTCATAAATTGGGTCATCATTGAAAGAGTGAAATATATAAAGGTCATCCAAAAACATCCAAAATGAACTCTCGTTTAAAAATTTCTTTTTGAATAGCAAAATTTTTTTTTTCATAATCGGTCCATCATCGTCGCATCAGTAGGCATCATCGGTCAACATTGAAAAAATTAATCGACATCCAAAAACATCCAAAATGAACTCAAACTAATGTTCATAATCTGCCATTGTTTTGTAAAACTAAATAGTACTGAAATAACGTAAATACAAGAGAATATTGATCAAATACAATGCGATTCCATTGTAAATACCCATTCCATTCACCCTTTTCAGTAAAGATCAAATACTCAACTTGATTATGATTATTTAGATAGCTTAAACTTCCGATTCGGGAGCTTCCGAGAGAATCCGTTTGGAGAGTAGGATTGTATATGGCGGACTGATGACGTTTTTTGGAGCCCTTTTTGTTTCCATCAATAAATATGATGACGGACTGATGACAGACTAATGATTTCTATTTTCACAACTTTTGAGCATTTTTGTTTTCTTAAATATATAATGATGGCCAATGACCGCCCGATGACGGCCTGATGATGGCCAATGACGATGTGATGATGGATTGATGACTTTTTTCACAACTTTTTGAGCACTTTGCCCTTCAATATGATGACGCTTAATGACAGTCCAATGACGGCCTGATGACTGCCAATGACGCAGCAATGACGATATATATGATGATGCAAAATTGGAATTTTGAAAAAAAAAATCCAAACTGGGAATCATTTTCGGCAATTTAAACAAATTATTTCGATGACGACCGATAACGACAGATGACGCGATGATGATGGTTTTTTTTGAACAACTTTAAAAAAAAAAACTATTAAAGGGCCTCAAACATATGGAAATAGAATAAAAAAGTGGGTGGCCCTCCGCTTCTTAGGGGGGACCTTGGTCCAGGTGGCCCCTAGCCCATGTGGCCCCCGGTCAGGTGGCTCTGGGCCAGGTGGCCCAAAGACCAGGTGGCCTGGTGGTCTGGAACCATATTTATTGGCCAGAACAGTGTAATCTCTAGGCCAATGTTTGTATCTGATCACACTCTATATATACCTATGCACGCCAGGGATAGCTCCCCCAGGTGCACGGACAAGCGTTTAGATCGTTATCTTAATCGCATTATTAAGATGCTCTTAAACTATCTTAATCCTATCTTAAACTATCTTAGACTATCTTCAAAATATTACTAAGCACATAAAGATGGTGCCACTAGTAGTAGGGGGGGGTGTTAAATCGCCAATTTTGTCGTACGGTTTCAGGGACAGGCTCAAATTATGCATTTGGGACCCAAAACTCGGGAAATCACAAAAATATTTTTTTCGGACCCCTGTGACCCCCCCGTACATGGGGTCCGAAGATCGGCCAAATAGTGAAAAAACAGCCAAAATTCAGGCTTGCAGATTCCTACTCAAACCTCACCATGCCTTCATGAAAATGGTCAGAAACCTTAATTTGGGACCCAAAGAGAGCATTTAAAGTCATATTGTTGTGATTATAGGGGTGTTTCCCCCTCTGGGGTGGGGGTGCGTCCATGGTAAAATACCGATAAATCAGCTTTTTTGAAGGCATTTGCTCCTATCCAATCAGGTCCCTATACCGCCATAAAACATCATCATGAACCATTCTGTAGGGCCCCCTGTTTCTGTTAACTACCCCCTATGACCCCCTACCCCCCCCCCCTATAGCAGGCACCAATAACCATCAGATAACTCCCTCCCCCCTCCGCCCTCACCTCTATGTTACACTGTACTCAGAATGTCAGGATCTTTGAACATCAATAGTCATTCACAGACACCTTAGCCTGTCTTGGGAGTAAGACAGTGATGTGTTTAAAAGAGGGGTGGGGGATATGGAGGGGGCCCAGACCTCCTCCGTTACCCTATACAGACATAAGAGGAGGGCTACCTCAGTCCATTTAAGAACTCCAACCATCAGACCTCTTATAATTAATTTATCATACATGCATGAATGGCTTTACCACCTCAACAGAAAACTGATAAGGGACCCAAAGAGACTATTACAGGTTATATTATTGTGATTGCATGAATATAACCCAAATTTTGGAGGGCCTTTGCTTCAATATATTTGAATTATCAACATATCAAAATGAGTTTAGATCAGATAGATAATACCCTTTTCAAAGGTCTCTATATTCATTTTGAGTTACCCTACCAATGATCACAGCCCCCCCCCCCTCCATTCTATGCCTAGTACCTCACCCCATGTGTATTCATAGTCAAGATGACTGCTTCATGTTGTTACACTTATTATACATAGTAATTCTATAATAGTTATAGCAGAGATCTAATATTAACATCACTGATAACCTGATACAACAATAAATAAAAACCCTGACTCTCCTCCTTAACCAAGTGGTTAAATGCATAGAATGATAGATGGTAGGTGTGAGGGGGGGGGGACCTTGCAAATGACTCCAAATAAGGACTGGTGTCCATATCTCTTAGTCTACACCTTGCATGGTTAGTATCCTAGACATAAGACGAGAGATAATTATCTAATTCAATTCTCTGAGGTGTTAAATAAAGACTCTGAACCCTGAATATTATTGAAGTCAATAATAAACCTTGCAATTATATTATGGGGAGGGGTAGGTAACCCTGATACCTCATTTGCAATGCTTAAGATCAGATTTTGTCAAAGACAGGCATACATGCAATATCTGAGGGTGCTGCTATAATATTCAGATATATGAAAATATAACCTAGGCATGGTGCTTGGTAGACCTATGCCATCCCCTATATGGGGTAAAGGGTAAGTTGGTAGAACCTAATATCAAACTTTGAGGACAGATGAATACATATCATGATATTAAACCAAATATTGAACCCAACTTTGACTTGAAGTACAGTATCCCTCTACCAGCTGTAGTAGATACACCTACCAGGGTGATCTCAAGGACCCAGCTCACTCATTCTTTTTTTTTTTTTTTTTTTTGGGGGGGGGGGGGCTCTTTTAACCACACCACTGTCCCACTCCCAGGCATGATACATACCATGAGAGGCAATGCTGTGCACTGTGCCACATGGAGGGAGGGTTGGGCTGATGGTTGTATGGAGCCGAGGGGGGGGGTTATTTCATGGCTATTAGTTAGGGGTGAGGGTGGGGATGGGGTGGAGGGGGGTCATAGGGGGTGGTTAACAGGAACAGGGAGCCCTCAAGAAAGGTTCAAACTATCAGACAGGTCTTATGTTAATACATTATTTCAGTATAGGGTAATATAGAGGCGAAGGGGGGGGGGAGTTATCTGATGGCTATTGGTGCTGGGAGGGGGGGGGGGGGGGGTCATAGAAGGGAGTTGACAGAAAGAGGGGACCCTCCAGAAGGGTTTAATCTGCCTGATTAGGTGTCTTGAGGACCCTTGATGGCAGTATAGGGATATGATTGTAAGGCAGAAAATGCCTTTAAAATAGCTGATTTATCGGTATTTTACCAAGGACGAACCACTTCCCCAGAGGGGGAAACACCTCTACAATCACAACAATATGACTTTAAATGGTCTCTTTGGGTCCCATATGAAGGTTTCTGACCATTTTCATGAAGTCATGATTTGATTTTAGAAGGAATCTGAAAGCCTGAATTTTGGCTGTTTTCTCACTATTTGGCTGATCTTCGGACCCTATGTACGGGGGGGTCACAGGGGTCCGAAAAAAATATTTTTGTGATTTCCCGTGTTTTTGGACCCAAATGCATAGTTTGAGCCTGTCCCCGAAGAAAAGTAGATTTATCACCCCCCCCTACTAGTAGTGGTAAGTCTACACAGTCCATTGTACTAGGATAGGCTAGTTAACTAGTCTGTAATGGGGGGCTCTGCCCCCTAACCCCCGTCTTTTTCTTCTTTTTTCTTTTCGTTTTAGATGTCTATACAAAAGGAGCTATCAGAAAAAGCACTGCCCCATTTTAAGAGAATGGACTACGATTTAAGACTTAAGATTAAGATTTGCTATACCTATGGTGAAAAGCAAATATAAACATTTCCCACTCTCCACATGGATCTAATCGGCTGATTTAAACACTGAAAATATTGAATCTCAAATGTTAGTCAAAAGTTAGTAGGTTGTACTAACTTTTTACTAACTTTTGTACAAACATTAGCGAAAATTATGTGCCCAAAGTTCCTATCCTATCTTAGTGTTTTGCTGCTAACCCTTAGCTAAAAGTTAGCATTGCCCAGGTCACCTGAACTTATGAGGCTACCATAAAATCTGGTGTACACCCTCATCTCACATATAACTCACACCCCGACTTTGAGAGAATCCTACAACCTCTACCTAGGGCTTGAAAATTGTGATTTCAGTGCTGTACTATACCTTCAAAAATCCTTGTATTACCTGCCCATAGACCTGAGAATATTGTATAACCTGCACTAGAGGTTTGGCTAGAGGTTATTGTCCTGTAGAATTGGCTATATAGAGACTTGAGTCTGTCTTTGATATATGCATTTTTCAAAAACACTAAAAAGGTGTCCCTTTCAGAAAAACTCATTGGAATAGGTTGATCAGTTTCTTTTTAAAAATCTGGCTAAGTAGATACATGCATACGTTATATTACACCCCGTATCATATTCAAAATTAGAAAAGGTTACCTCTAAGCATGATAACAAGTGCAATTACAATCTTATCATATAGATAAATATCTCATGATTTGCTTGTGCTGTCACCTGGTGTGGAGTTCCTGTGGATAGCTGGTTAGTAAAAAGTTAGTTATAGTTTAGCAAAATCTTAGTTCGATTTAATAATGCTGATAAGTTAGTGGTTTTGACTAAGATATATTAGCATTGACTAACCCCCAGAATTTTCAGTGAACAAATACATATTGGATCGTAAGAATTGCCCTAAAGTTCGTGTAGTGGTACCCAGCTATTATTGTGATCATATCTAAATGCTAAATGCTATGTGAAAATGTATGAATCTTAATAGATGAAATCCACCTCATCTTCTTTGCTGTTCATACTTTCAGTATTTCATATTTGTAAAAATAAATGAATACTGCCAACCAGGGGCTCATACAGGTAAAAGGCAAAAGATACCGTGGAACTGATTGTTCTACGTAGTTCCATTCACACAGGTGTCAGTATCTAAAGTGGACTAAATCCAGGGATCTTGCGAAGAAATCATCACTCCTTTAATTCGAGTCTATGTCTTAGGTCCTATTAGGTCTAATAGGTTTTTTGGTACATGCGTTATGATGGTCTTAATTGGTGTATTAACTGGTTTGTATAGCAAAATACATCAACAGTAAATTCACTACAGTTGGGCTGCTGTCATCTGCAGGTCCTTGCCTACATGCCAGTTTTTATGGCTAAATCGGACCAGTATTAAGGTTTCTACAGCAGAAAATTGAAATCATGAATATTTTCTGTAATTTTGTTCACTGATTTACATGTCCGATTGATTTGTATATTTGTAACATACAGGGTAACATTAATTATCACTATTATTGTGAAAAGTTGCCTTTCATTTGATTTTAAAATGATAAGATTGTACTCTGATATCCGGGCCTGCAAAAAATAAGCCGGGCCTCCAAAATAAAATATCTGCAGGACCAAATGTCCTGCATGGTGAAACTGTTTTCATATAGACTGGTATGGGATTGCCTGTTGGGCATGTCGTGACTAATTGCAGGTGGGCTGTATTTAAATGGATCTTGTTCACTAGGATACACCTGTAATTGGTGCACTAATTGCACCGTGACTAGGAACACTCTGACCACGCCTGATCTCTTGGATCTGTGAATTTGAGAGGGGGCCTGATGAGTTCAAGCAATAAATATTTTACATAGATTTCTATAAGATTCTGAATACATATTCACATTTCTATATCTTTTTGATCAATTTTTGGATATTCAGAAAGGTTGGCTAAAACTTTCATGTAAAATAAAAAGAAGAAAAAAAAAGAAGAAATCCGACCTACCGACCCTAGACTTTCTACCCATGTTTAATGCCTGAAACTAACTTTTTTTTTGACCTACACATATTCAATAAGGACAGTGAGGAATGCCAAACTGAAATACTCCTGTCACATCCCTTAGATACCGCATAACACAGAAAGTTTCATGTATATTTTTTTGGCATAATGCATGAGTTCTTAACTTAGGCAATGAAAGGGAAGGTGTTTCAGACAAAATGGTCATTTGAATCATTACATTGACTAGCGGGTCAATGGGAATATCACAAGAATTTGGACATACTTATCAAAAAGCTATTTCCTGAAGTCAGACAATTATTTAGGCAACTGAAATGAGTAGGGGCTTGTTCTACGAGACCAAAGATTTACTGAAATGTGGAAAAACATAAGTGCGAAAGTAAAAAAAGGAAATCAAGGAAAAATGCTAGGGTCGGCCCTAATGAATTTTAGGGTCAGGTAGCCTAAAACAGACCTTTTTTTCCATTTATAATTTGGCCTTATTCCAGATATAGGATCAAACCTGACTGCTAGCTGCAGTAGTGGTGTTCCATGCTACCAAGTCTAACATGAATATTGCACACTGAAGGGAGGCAAAATATCACTGCAATGTAGAGTTTAGATAATCTGAATTATCCTCAAAACGTATACCATCACCCAGACTCTACATATTACAGTCAAGACCAGAGAATCTGGCGAAGAGAAGTTTGATTGCAAGCCTGGGATAGCTCTCCCAGGTGAGAGGACAAACGTTTAGAGCGTTATC
Source organism: Harmothoe impar (assembly GCA_947462335.1). NCBI lineage: Eukaryota > Metazoa > Annelida > Polychaeta > Phyllodocida > Polynoidae > Harmothoe > Harmothoe impar. The sequence continues at coordinate 62,980,115 of OX381713.1, read as the reverse complement.
TTAATTACATTATTAAGATGATCTTACTTGTCTGAACTTTTTTAGTAGCTAAATTTCAATCCTATCTTAAACTAGCTTAATTCCATCTTAAGACTTATCTTTGACTATCTTAAAAGTATTACTGCCCGATTTTAAGATACTGGATTAAGATTTAAGATATAAGATTAAGATAACGCTCTAAACGTTTGTCCTTGCACCTGGGAGAGCTATCCGTATTTGTGGGATAATTAGGAGGACGGACATCTCTCAGAGCAGAACAACCTTAAATGACCTATGGTTGGATAAATCTCCAGGGTCCACTGTCCAACATAAATGAGCATTGTAAACCTATTATTGTCATCACAGAGTGAGCTGCCACTTTAAATGGGTAGCTTAAATGGTGTGAAGTGATGGTATCTGATGATTATGAGATAAGACCTGTAATTGCAGGCTATTAACATATGATCTCCTTTTATTAGAAGGAATTTTCAGGTGAGAAATCATTCTATAAAAAGACATGTCCCTCGTCTCTAGAGACACTACACTCCTGTTCTCAGAAGGCATCATCAACTGAGCAATTATAATGTCTCAGAAATTGGGAAGAGATGAAACCATAACCCTAACTGTGCTCTCTTAGAAACAGGCATGGCCCACTTTTCATTGTAACGGAAGCATCATACAGAATTATTAAACTGCTATGAGGTTACATAGATGAAAAAAAAATTGGAATTGACAGCAAAATATAGTGTTCATGTGACAGAATTCTTTTGTCTCCAGATTCAGACAACAATTGCAGAGGTGATAACTGCTTGTTGTAAAAGAAAGAAATGTGTCTCTAGAGGCAAAAGACATGTCTCCGGGCTTTTGATAGGGGGTGTTTTCAACTGATTTTTTTTTCTTGGGAAAGGAGATCATGTGCTAAAGGGGTGCACCCAGATGTTGAGGATTACAACCTCCCAGGAGAAGGGCAAATACAGGATAGTTCTCACAGGTGAGAGGACAATCGTTTAGAGCATTATCTTAATCTTACCAGGCAATAATACTTTTGAGATAGTCTAAGTTAAGTCTTAACATGGGATTAAGATAGTTTAAGAGAAGATTGAAATAGAAGAAAAAGAATTAAGATAGTTTAAGATAGTATTGAAATACAATAAAAAAAAAAGAAGAAAAATAACGGTTGGGGGGCGGAGCTCCCCATTACATACTAGATAGTAATAGTAATACTTTTAAGATAGTCTAAGATTATAAATCTAAAAAAGTTAAGACAAGTAAGATCATCTTAATAGTCTGATTAAGATAACGCTCTCAACGTTTGTCCTCTCACCTGGGAGAGCTATCCCTTATGTGCAGGAGAAGGCCTCGCTGGATTACCTGGTCTTTACTATATGTGTGAAATAGATGAGTAAACCTACCTGTTAATAGAGGTGTGTTGTGATACGCTGTAGGTGCTGGAGGTAGACGCCGACTGCCTTATACCTACACATCCCCACAGTGCTGCCTGCTGATATACCTCCACACATTAATTATCTTAATGAGTGTCTACAATCTCCCAGCAGATTCTGTCATACGTTTCTAGCGGCACTAATTCTTTCTCTGCCAAAAGGCGGCGGATCACCATGAAAACTGACGGGACACAATAGAACTGCTAAGTGACGCAAGATTGCTTAGTGATGTGATGTTGCCTGACGTGACCTGACCTGACCTTTGACCTTCCTGTCCCTGGTAACAGGGAGCACCGACTGAGAAGTTTAGACTCGATTATCTCAATCATTTAGATGTTTTAGAATGTCTCATTGCAGGAGAACATGAGATAACTCTTTTACTGTGGAATTTTGTAGTATTTTTTTACCATCATCATGTAGTTATCTTATTTTAGGCTCCCAATCTCGAAAACAACAATGGCGGATTTCTGTTAAATTCTCTGTACTTTGTTGCTAGTCCTCTGTGCAAGGGTATTTGTATCATTTATGATGTTTTTCTTTTAAATATAATCTACTTTTGAAAGTCAGTCTAATCGGCAGCAGGTTTATCACATATAAAGGGCTCAAAATATTAATTACAAATATAATTGAGGTTGCAGGAACAAGTCCACACTAGTTAGTCACTATAGGGCACCTGGCCGTTGATAGCAGCACCACCTGTGCTTAGTTGAGAACCTTCAGTACAGGCCCTTGGCCACTAGGTAGAACAGCTAACAGGGGGTTATGACATCACAGGGCAAGCCACTATTGCTTCTGTCTGAAGTGGTTCCTCGGACTTAGCCCTTCCGTGAGTAGGCCTAGTTACTGAGGGCCAATGCTATTCACTTGTCTTCAGGGTAACACAGACTGAAGAATCACTATCCTGACTTAGGCCCCATCTAGACGCAACCAAAGAAAGCACCGGGGGTTGGACATGGCCGCGCCCATGGCCCAACCCCTAGGAGCCCTATACCACTGAACTGCACAATAACGCATTCACTTGACACTAAGTGAATGCAGGGCGGCAATGCCCCCCCCCCCTTCAAGATGGGTTAGGAGATAATTGGGGTCGATTTAAAAAAACAACAATTTCAACGTATTTGTGTTCATAATGTCCATATAAATATGTGTGTAGATTTTAAAATAATTCTCATACTTGTAAATGCATAAAATATAGAGAAAACCAGATCAGGGGACCTCTTTCTCTAATAGAGTCGGGTCCCCTGACCTATTCTGACCATAATTTGCTCTGCTTCTTATGGATTAGTATGTATTAGAATGATTTAAAAAGCTACACTCACATTTATATGGACATTATGAACACACGTATGTTGAAAAACTGAAAAATTAAAATTGACCCCAAATTAGCTCCTAACCCATATTTCAGCTCCCTTATGCAATTGTCTATTTGAAAATGGGAGGAGTTCCATATGGGCGATCCTTTTGGGAACGAAGCGACCTGAAATGAGAAAATGTGTTAAAATATTTATTAACATTGGTGAAAGATAGGTTTGTAAACTTCGCAAATATCATATAAAAATCGCAAATATGATTATATAAAAGCTATATTAAGAACACAGTGCTGTAACAGAACGGCCCTGAATACAGGGCTGAGCGACCTGTAAAACCAGCCCGGGTGGTTTGCCCAGTCTGTATTGTACCTCTGGGCAATCTTCCACCTAATTACCACCTAAATCAACCCAAAATCAAGTTATGAAATAAACCCAACATAGAATTCCAATACTCATTTCCTTATTAATTGACAGGCCCTTTATCATAGGAAAGCCATTTGTTATGAAATCTAGATGAAATACTGAATGAAGGGCTCTCTGGTAGACCTATGCACCCTATTATGGTCATATCTAATGATTAAAAGAGAAATAACAGACTCAAAATTTCTCATATAGACTTACAGGCACTTGGTATATGGAAACATAATGAAAATAAAAAATCACCCTAAATTAGCTGGTAATGTATCTTTAACTGGCTTACACCCCTACTAATTTCCTTGATTGATTTGTATGTATTATATACACCACCGTTTTCTTTTGTTTTTCCTGCCGCGTCTGCTATAAATGTTATAACAAGAGCAACTCACCGTAAATTACGTCCTAACCGAGGAAACTGCATTCTGCGGGAAGGAAGCTGGGTCCCATTATACAGAGGTTCTAGAGCTGGGTTCCAGGTATCATACACGTAGGTGGCTAGGGTGGCCAGTCCTATGAGGGCCAGGAGACTGGCAACTGTTACACCAACAGCTGATAGTATGAGGACGAGTCGGGACTGATACATGTTGATCTCGCACTGGGGCCCTTCAAAGCCATTCGGGCATCTGTAATTCATTAGATATTTTAAAGGTGTTTGGTCCCTGAACACTGCATGAATATTGGCATTAAGCAAAAATCGGACTGCTTAAAGTGACACTTTAAGCATCTTTAATTGAGATAAAAGCCACATAAAGCGGCTTATGTCATTATGACTTTTGCGAGACATTTACATGAAATTTACTGAACTTAAAGCTGCTCAAATGGTGACTTTTAGCAATAAAAGGTTGCTTGAATACACATTTTCATGCAGTGGAAATAACAATAATAAACTGGGGGACCCTATCTAAATGTGGCACAAGCATATCTTTTCAGAAGGCCTTATCCTATGTCCTTAATGGAGTAGGGGTAGAGTATTAGACTACTACTCAAGCCATCTAATGATTGCAGTCTATATTTGTCAAATCTGAGACAGAGACTCCTAAGCTAGGTATATTAAATTAGCACCAGTTTGCTTTCAGAAAATAGGACATTATAATCAGGCACATGATCTCCTTTCTTAAGAATGAATTCTCAGGTGAAAAATCCTTCCACTAAAAGGCCAGAGACATTTGTGCATAACTTGGAAGGGCTAGGTCAACGACTTAGTGCACCTTTAAGAAGGTATCCTCAAGTAAAATAATCATGATGGTGTCTCAGAATTTGAAGATAGACCAACCCTAACCCTAGGCCCAACCCTACCTATTGTCTCTTAGAAAAAGCCATGGGCCAATCTTTCTTGCAATTTGTGGTCAAAGATACTGTTCATGTCACAGAATTTCTTTGTCTCCAGATTCTGACTACAATCTAAGAGGTGATGAATCCTTGTTGTAAGAGAAAGGAATACGTCTCTAGAGACAAAAGACAAATCTGGGCTCTTTATAGGAGGTGTTTTCAACTAAAAATGTGTTCTTGGATAAGGAGATTATGTGCTAAAAGGGATGCACCCAATAATTAGTATAGTTAACCAATCATACATGGATAACAGGCACACGAGGGCCTATATGCGTGTATAATGCCCGAGGTGCGAAGCACCGAGGGCATTATACACGTATATAGGCCCGAGTGTGCCTGTTATCCATGTATTATTAGGTTTATTATACGATTTTTCCATTCAAATGCCCTTATTTACCTTTAAAACGTCCTAATTTAGCCATTTTGAATGATATTTAAGTCGTCTTGTACGGTGGGTGCAGTCGCCATGTTGTGGAAATCTTCAGTAGCGGAGGTAAGGAAGAGCAAGCTAGGCGCAGGGAGCCACCTGCCGTTTTGGTTACTAACTGCTCCCCTGTATACTTCAATATAGCCAGCATTTCCCTACCCTTCTACCACTGCCAGAAATGAATGGGCGCCAGAGTGTTCGCCTCACACACCAGAGATCCCCGGTTCGAATCCGAGTGGAAACGTACCATTTCTTAAGTGCCTATATTTATGTGAAAAAAAATCCCTAGAATTATTTTAACGAATAGATAAGTAAAGTCCAACTACTACCTTTATTGTAAAAAAGAAATTATAAAAATAATTTGATTTTAGGAGAAGTTATAACAAAAAGTGTAAAAATTGCTGTATCTCCGTTAATATAAGAGCTAGAGGCCTGAGAATGTGTCTGTAGACTTCTTGTTTTACCCCCTTCATCTGTATGGCCAACACGGTATAGTGGATAGGGCGTCGGACTCGCAGTCTTGCGGCCCCGGGTTCGATCCTGCTACGAAATGCACGATTTTAACTAAGTCGAAATTTGGAACTAGCAGTGCCTGTTATCGTGTGATAACAGAACTGTGTTATCCTAAAAAAGCACGATCAGAGCCCCAATCGTATAATAACCTGCAATACCCACGGGCACTAGCGTTGTGGGTATAGACCGGAGGTGTCCAGAAAGCTTTGGAAACTTTGGTCCAAATGCGAGGTGATTTTGCCTTGGATTCCCCTGGGTTTAATTTGGAATATACAGACTCATAAATTAATGAGTAGCATCTTATATATGTTTACTGTAATTGATTCATGAATTGAATTTTGGATGATATTTCATTTTCACACATCGAGTACACTTTGATGGCGGTAGAATGAAAGGAGGCAGAAGATCTTCATTCCCTTGAAACCCAATATTAATTGGTCTAGACATGGCCTTAATTACCTGGCTGTATATTTCAGCCCGTCCAATTAAGTCCCTAAGTAGCATAAACAGCCACTCAAGGCATGTCTTGATTGGGTGTAGAAGTCTACATGATTGGCTGACATAAGGATAGCCAATAGAAAACTGACCCTTTTGTCCGTAACTCTCAGACAGCCCCAGCTCCATCTGAGAGTTACAACCGTAACTACCAATAATACGCAAATACTGCATAGCTCTCCTAGGTGAGAGGACAAACGTTTAGAGCGTCATCTTAATCTTGTATTTTAAATCTTAATCCAGGATAGTTTAAGATGGGATTAAGATAGTTTAAGAGTTAAAGTTAAGACAAGAAAAGAAGAAAAAAGGGGTGGGGTTGTGGGGCTGAGCCCCCCATTACATACCAGATAACTAGTCTATCCTACCATGGACTGTGTAGGCTTATCATTACTCGTGACACTATCTTCATTTGTTTAGCAATACTTTTAAGATAGTCTAGTTTAAGATGGGATTGAGATAGTTTAAGAGTTAAAGTTAAGACAAGTAAGATCATCTCATAATGAAATTCGGATAACGCTCTAAACGTTTGTCCTCTCACCTGGGAGAGCTATCCCGGGCGTGCTAATACTCAATTGCAGGTTGCTGTACCGTCCTCCATCACACACTCTCCACCATTGACGCACGACTTGAACACGTTGTACAGTTCACAGGACGAGGTAAATGCTACAGAGCAACCAAATTTATAATTCACAAAAGAGAATCAGTGAATTTTCTTTTTGACTATATTCTATCATGAAATTTTAATTCACATGTTACATAGAAGTCTAACTTGCATCATTGACTTCTACTAATCCTACAATCCTACTAATTTGGGGGTCTTAAAACTATTGATTTAATACCGTACTATGATAGCAAAAACTCTAATAGACACAGCGCCCTATATAGGCATGTTTGGTACAAAATTGAAACTGTTTCTAACTTGTGTATGCACAGCCAAAAAGAATTATCTCATTTAAAGAAAATAAGAAAAATTAACTCTACTGGTGGACAAACCACTTGTTTTAAGAAATAATCTTATTTTCTTGAAATGAGATAATTATTTTTGCCTGTGCGAGTTGTGGCTTCTCTGCAAAAGTTTATGGTATTGAGTTTTGAGAATCTGTATGGCAGTATATGATAGATTGTATAAAGTTTTATTCACAAAACCAAAAAAGCTATGTACAGTGGATTTATGCAGGTTGTAGGTATGTTCAAGTTCAAGTTTTTCAAGTTTTTATTGTATCTTAACACCGTGGTGATCTTACTTCAACAATTAGGGCTAGCCAGACCCGTATTTGATATGAATAGGAATAAACGTGCTCATTGAACCAAAAAAAACTATGCTTCTGATCAGCGTATTACATAGATATATAGTGTTGTTCAAGTATATCATCAAGTCTTACATTCAGATGACAAAACTACATATGAGAGGCAAGTATGCTACAATTGATCGGAGAATTTCTAATTGATAAGTCACTATCAGGACCGATTTACCGCATCTTTAGTAGATATGGTAGTTATACCATTAGATGAATACAAGGAAAAGACACAGAGCAAAATAAACATAAAATAAAGTAAAAGGGAAAAATGCCGTGTATAATACAATTGCACCCTGATAACCCTCCTTGTGTATGGATGTCGACGGCTATTACAAGCTAGACAAGAGCTGGTTCTAGACAGGGGCAGTAATTGAAGTTGTTACAACATGACATGAAATTCATATTTATTGATCTTCATCAAGGAATCTCAGGTAAAAAAAAGGTGTTTTTCAGGTTATATAGTCTGAAAATCTAGGTAGGGTAGGTAAGATTTTTCTTTTACATTTCTTTTTTACTGAAAAGTAGCCAAAAATTGACTTACAAACTTTAGCGCCCACTCGCTGACAACAGCATTGACTTGTAGACTATTAAATTGACTCTGAAATAGCCCAGAATTACTTAAAACATAAATGTTTTTTTTTTCAAATTGGATAACAATTTCTAGGGCTGGCGCTCTATTGCTAGGTAGGGTCAAAAATTGACTCCCAGACCTCAGTGCAGACAACAGCGTTGACTCGCAGATCTGTCGATCAAAGCTCATTCTGTGGTAGCGAAAAGACGAGACAGTATCACACACCGTCCACTCTTCAGATCTGATATCAAATTAACTCTGAAACAGCCAAAGAATTACTTTGAATTTTTTTTTTCAAAATTGGATAAAAAGCTCTTGGGTCGGCTCTGTTTTGCTAGGTATGGTCGGGTAACCTGAAAGACACCTTTTTTTTTGCCTAATCAGCAACTTATTACTTTGTGTTACCTGTCTGAAGATTACAGATGTAGCTCCCTAATGTGTTGATGCAACTGGAAATAAATAAGCAAAAATACTCATCTGCATTATAATGATTTTATGGTTCTCATAATTACACATGGTGTTTTAATTTTAATTTTATTTTGCTGACCCCCACTGTCATTAACTAATACCACTCAATGAGGAATGTATTTGAATGTAAGCTAAAAACGAACATACATATAATATATATAATATATATATATATATATTAAAGGTAACAACATAAATATAAATCAATAATACGGGAAGAATTGAATAAACCAATATACATATTATTATAGAACATGATTATTCATATATGAGAATACTCACATATTATCAAGCAGAGATCCACCTGATGATTCCAGCGGGACATCCTTACAAGGGTTTTGTAGAGTGTTACATTCATTAATGTCTGTAAAAGGTGAAAGCCGCTACATCTAAATCAAAATGCATCTTTAGTGTGTTGCATTCCAATACTTCATTCTTTGTTGTTTACGAAAGCGAGATTATTTTGCTCCTTGAGGTTAGACAAATCAATTGTACTCAAATAATATACTAGGCACCTTCACAAACAGTTCTGCGGGTCCAATTCCCATCCAGCTGACAGGTGATGGTAATAGTGTCAGGTTGTCCTACCGGTGTCTTGAAGCCTGCTTCACATGAGTAGGTCACGGTGGAGCCGTACGTGTACGTGTACATGATGTCTGATCTGCTGGCAAAGGCTACTGGGCCAGGGTCCACACAAGTCACAACTGTTTAAAAATTAGAACAATCATGTTAACCATTGCAAACTGTGTGAATAAATCAAAGGATTATGTAACATATTTCTTCCCCTGTACTTTGTATCAAATCTTCTAAATAATTTATCACCCAGATCTACAGAAAGAATCCATAAGCTGCATGTGTAAAGCCAATCTGAAACTACCAAATATATTACAAAAAGGTGCCATAGAACATGATGGATTAAGGTTAATTGTTGGAAACTAGCGGGGGGCCTGTGGAGATCTTACCCCATCTGGTGGACATTCTCAGAATCTTTAGATGGTCACTGACTCCCCCTGGTGTGTGTTGACTCAGGCTAATTTTTGAAAATATTTTAGTACATTTTCCCAAGCGCGCCTAGAACCCTTGACCCTACGATTTAGAGGCAGGCATCCTACCAACTGAGTGTTAACCAGGCATATCAATGGGATAGCCAATGGTCCATGACTATAGTTTACAATGTTCCATTTGGATGATATGTTGGATATTCCTCATCATAGAAATACAACAGTAACCCAATCTGATATTTTAATATGATATTACAGACTAGATATTTCCTCAACTTATGACTAGGTCTGGTTAGGAGTCCATACACCATTTTTTACAAATGCCATGTCATTAGGACAGAGCACTGTTATTTTCAATGTAAAGATTCACATTTTGTGGAAAGCTGTAGTTTCAATATGGGTGGGTCAATCACTTCCATACTTGGTTTGGGTATTGAATATATGTTGTAAATAATCTGTCAGAAGATTCAAGCAGTTTACGTATGATTTTGAGATACTCACAATGCAACTTCCTCACCAAAGCTATATCATTATATAGCCATGCCAAATGGGCATTGCGGCACAATATAACTGTAATGGAATCTTCTATGGTCGATAAGATTAATTGGTAAACTCACTTGTACACGTGTCCCAGCCCTCCCAGATACCTTCAGGGCCACAGGTGACAGTGAAGGGACCTGGAGGACCATTCCTGCGGACATACCCTCTATGACATGTATACACAGCCACTGCTCCGTAATCTGTTCCAGACAAAAAACGGCCCGAGTTGGGCAGAGCCGCAGGTATGCCACAGTTCACCACTTTATGAAAAAGGAAAAGTCAATGAAATCTCTATACTGGAAATTAATAACTGTAATTTTCTTTGATTTTGTAATGCTTACTTATTACATGAATGATGTCTCAAAAAACAACAATCAAAAAGAACATGTGACCTTCATAGTACAGCATAATCCATGATTGATCACATGTCAAGGGTATGAATCCCATTCAGCAGATCGTCAATATAGCAATATGGTTACATACAGGTATGTAGTCTATATCACAAAATAGGGATGACATTACTGAGTACAATTTATCTTAGCAAGATGTGTAGCATAGAAAGTGGATGGGAGGTGAGATTTAAAAAAAGTATTAATTTCATTTTCTAATTTCCATGTCAAAGTCTATCAGACCCAACAATACAAGCTAAAAATATATTTCTAGAAATCAATTGCTGTATATTAACTCACACACACAAGTATCCCAGCCATGCCATTCACCTAGAGAGCCACAGATAATTTGTATGTTACCACGGATACCACTAGCCCGGGTGTAGCCTGGTTTACAGGAGTAGTAGACAGTGTCTGTGTAGACCTGTCCCGAACCATGACGCAGTGCATTGGGAATATCTCCCGGGTCCTTGCATTCTATGGCTAAAAGATATGACAGTACAAAATGAAGTCATAACTATAATGATGATAAAATAGTGTTGACGTATTCATAAAATAGTATGTTTTATCTATGATGTGGCAGAGGAGATAAAGTTGGGCTAGGACCATATAATACTCTCATATATCACTATAACCCCCTTTACAATCAGGGTGTCTTTTGAAGGTTAGAAAGTCGCAGGTTCCTAGACAATGGTTATGTCACTTACTGTAAGTGGTCTATATAAAAGGAGTGTAAACATACTTACCCTGACAGCGTTTGGTGTCAGGCTTCCAGTAGTGTCCGCGTGGACACTCACAGACGTAGTACCCTACGGTGTTCCTGCAGTAACCAATGTCACATGGTGGGGGATCTCCAGCACACTCATCAACATCTGGTATGATAAGGGACTGAATGTCAGCGTCGTGGTGGACTTAATTGCATAGCCAAGTACTAGCTTTAACATAGTGCTCGATATTCTTAGGGAAGAATCCCAAGTTAGTTTACAAAATCTGGTTAACTGGCCATTCAACTCAATTGGTCTTTGTTCTATATACACCTACCTGAATGGTAAGGCAGATCGTGGAAGGTAGAGTCAAAAGGTTAGAATAATAGTAGGTACCCCAGAGGAGCGCTCCGCTCCCGTGAAAAGGACCAAATGTCAGAGCATAAGAGCAATCTTTACATGCTCTTCACAGCCAGACCAATAATCATACAGGAATAGCAGACCACTCACCAGAAAGATATGGATCTCTTGGTGATATCTATTATCAATGCTCTGAATTTTGTGCAGCCTTAGTCTATAAAAATTGGTCTTTACTGAAGGCTGATTTTCTATCAGTTAGACACTTTGTCACCTGTTTTCTACCAGGCTATTTTCCTACCTTTCCTTTCCAGTGGTCTTGCCATTCCGCCATGGGTTGGACCTATACAATATAGGCGCCGTTGGATAGCTATGATTCAAACCTTTATTTGTATCCCCGGCACAATTATGAATAATTTTTTTTGAAATTATGGCTGCATTAACAATAATAAAACATCTTGAATAGACATGTAATTCTCAAAAGAATTGATTGTGCCGCACCATGGCATGAAGCTCGAATTCTCTAGAATACCCATGTTGAAACAGCTATGCAATTCGATGGATGGGGCCGATGTGAGACTAAATCTAGGAAATAATCTTTATAAAATAAGTATGATAACCCCCTGGCCATGTCCTAAATTGAGTAGGTGTATGCACTGTAAGTGTATGGGAGCACAATTAGGTACAGGCACTCAATACAGACCCACATCCCAGTAAGTGAAGGGAAGAATATAGCTTAGAGTCAACAAAATTGCAAGAAAAGGTTTCTTATATGTTTCTTAACTGTTTCCCACCTTTGCTTGACAGAAAAACATATTCAGCACCAGATTACTGTTGGGAAAGTGGATTAGATATGACATGGCCACCAGTGATACAAATATGGATGAACCTTCTGTGGTTCCTTTACCATTGACTGGAGGAACAATGTGGCAGCCCATGCATGAGGAAAATAATTATTCTCCCAAAGGCAGACCCCATTAAATGACTCACAAGCTCTGAGGATTATATCATAATTATATGATATGATCATTCAGTTGGAATTCCATGGAAGTATTTCTTATCAATATTTTGAATATTGCTATTTCACATGCTATGGATCTTCATTGAACATACACACACCCCTTTTCGCTTGAAAATTCCTGGTACCAGGTGATTTGACTCTAGTACATGAATCTCAAAATGTTGATAGAATAGATCCTTCCATACATATCTATATAGATGAATTATATGGAGATTATGATTTATCCCATACATGCATTATTCTCTCACTTTGATTTTTGTTGTGGGCATATTGGTTTTGGAGGCACTCCTAGGGATGAATGTGGTGTATAATTTTCTTGCTGCATACTCATTTGAAGTAGGTGTTAACCAATGATCAAGCTTTCTTTGCAATTAGTTGGAATGCAGTACCTTTATTTACTGGACTTACAGCTGGGCCAGGTGTACTCATGCATGGCAGAGGACAGGTGAGTGGGGCTAGCAGCCACCACCACTCCACTCACACTACCTGTGTACATATATGTTTACCATAAAACCAAGCCAAACACCACTTTGTGATCTATATTATTTTCTATAGTTTAAGCACTGTGATACTAACCCTGCTTTCATTATGATCTAAAATAGACTCCTAACATATGATTATGTGCTGACCTCCATGGTAAGGGAATAGAGCAGATGGTAGAATCTCAATGCAACTCTTCCCCTTCCTCAAAAAGGGGGATCTGCCCCCCAAAATGAAAATTTCTTTTGTGTTCCCTTATCTATAGAAATATATAGGCTTGTCTCTGAGAAATTTGCGAATTTTTTTTTAGGGGGGGGGGGTAGGGGGGGGGTGAATTTTTCTTGGGTCCTCTCCCAAAATCTTTTTTCAAGATACTCTATGCTTCGAATTTCAAGAGAATCCGACCACTGGTTGTGATTCTATCGCCCTTTATATAGGATGGGCCTGCAGGTGACCACTGGCTTATGACTGGGACAAGGCTATAAATAAGTGATTTTGTCATTTTTAAACATCAGTAGGTCACTAAATCTCAATGGGAATGTGATGAAAAAAAAGACACTCTATACCAGTTGCACATATGTTTTCCACAATATAAAGGTGCTCAACCTAAAACCCTTGAAGTTGTATATGGCCTGAAAATGGAAGAATGCCTATTTTCACTAGCCTTTCCTGTGCAAAGTAGCATTTTGAGGGGCATATTATGTCAATTTGTGCGCAAATATATGTTATACCAAGATCATTTCCCAAAGGGAGCATATGGTTTATCATGAATTAGCTATCAAGCACAATCTGGCTGTGTTATATTTGATGTATGAACAACCTAAAAATGCTCAATTGGCCCATCAGGAAAAAAAGACAAATATAAGGTAAAACTTTTTTTCTTTAAAAAATCATAATAAATCAACCATTCAAAGGATCTCAACATAACTGATGTCCTTCCTTCACATTCTTTTCAAGCTTTCTAACGATATTATTGCCAAATCTTTAGGCCATTTATCTTCAAAATACCTGTGGTACCTAATAATAGCAGAGGTCTATAGAGGCATGCATCAAGAAAAGGTGACTTTTTCAAAATAAAGTTGTGTTCATGTTGCTTTCAGCAGAATGCACGTAACATTGTCTGTGACAGCTATATTTGCAGACTTACCTTCACAGACTTAAATTTACAGGACGATTATCTTCCAAATGATGGATATGTAAATTAGATTGCAGGATCTTGAGGTTGACAACAATTCCAAATAACATTTTTAATAATATCTAGATTTAAAGTTGTTAACATTTACAAGAGCGCAAGATAGCAAAGATTACCTCTGCATAGACCTTGACCTAGCCACTTCCCATCAGCTCCACATTGGATCTCTAAAAGGTTGGTGCCATCGGGGGCCATGAATCCTGGGTCACAAGTGTAGGTGACCTTTGAGTTGTATGTGAATACACTGCCACTCATGGTTGAGGCACTCAACAGTCCTGGATCCCCACAGTCAACCACTGCAATGATTATACATATATAAAATCACCAAATGTTCTCAAAGGTGGAAACCACTATCACCATTTGTATATAGATTCATTAGTGCACAACAGTACAGTTGTCCTTATCTTTAAGATGGTATTAGCAATGTTTAATGCAGCAGTCTTCCTTGTGAACAGGCTAATCAGATGATGGTGTCTTATAATACACCCCTAGAAGGTGGTTATATTAAAGAGCTCTCTTTCTCTTTGAGGGCCAGGGTATCTAGCAGGATCCATACCGACGACCTCAGAACTATTGAGCCCAATAGTTTACCAACTGCTTCACCAATGTGTTAGCTTGGACATTGTCCCTTTAGACAAAGTTACAGTGCTGTAAAGTAAAGTAAAGTCTCCTATATTCATAATGATGATGAGTATACATTCAACACATTTATTGCCATAATGAGAGTAATGGGTTGGGTAAGGGGGGGGGGGCTGAGATCTCCAGGGGTGGGGTTTCCGGTGTGGAGAATGAAAAGTGTGTATCAGACATATTAAAACTTCTGCTCTACATGGGATCTGTACCCAGCATCTGGAAGTCAAAACCAGAAATGCCATGTACTCAAAGTCCTTGAGTCCAGCTATGAGTGTTGGTTCATTTTTAGTTTACATATGACTAAGTTTTATCAGAATGATGCTCCACTATTTGCCTATTTTACATAATCAATCTTTGAAAGCGGGCTGTATGTTGGATATATACTCCTGGTGTCTTGGGTCAATTATATCATTGATATAAGCGAAGGCCAAAGGCCAAAGGCCTTAGCTTACATCAATGATATTGCCTCTCGACTTCCAGGAGTATATCCGGTACATAATGCTATCTTTACACAAGTGATAATCATTTCTATCATGAGAGCTTCATATCTGAAATGTATAATTTCTTTTCATCGGTTTCGTTGTTTCATTTAGATTAAGGGGCCTCCGTGTCATTGCTGTGTAAGGGTAAATTATATCTTGTTCCGATGTACACATCTTTTTATATTTTCTGACTACAATTTCTTATTTGTACATAGAAAGACCAGGTAGAATTTGCAATTTAACAGAAAATATTGAAGACCACATTTCGATAATTTACACATGCATGTATCCCGGGGTGTCCACTTCTTGTCAGCACCACATGTGATGGTGATATCTCCAGGTATGCCGGTAGCCTGCCTGTATCCTGTATTACATGTGTATGTCACCACGTCTCCATATCCAAACAGGGTTCCAGTACGACTTGCATCATCAAGCTGCCCGGGGTCTGCACAAATGATCTCTACAAAATGTATTTGTATATTTCTTTTATTGATCAACATGTAAGCTTTCATCAATTTTTTATCATGGGAAAGAATCTCTGTGTATTATATCAAAGCACTACTCAGTAAACAAAAAATATTATACAACATTTCTCTAAGGCTTCTTACTATGGCATATCGTTATATGATGTTTCAAAACGTTATTTTGACATGAAAAAATGTTTGTTAATTGGGTATGTGACCCCATAATGGTTAAATATCACAGGCAAAAATCTGGTTTCTCATCACCATGTGCATCTTGAAAATCATGATTTGGGGAAAACTCTTTTTTTTTAAATCTTGTACATTTTTAATGAAAACATGTGTTGAATATTGAGAAATATTGTCATATGTGGTATCAAATTAAAGCTTATACTGTCAGTAATGCAGTGGCCTAGGAACATCTTAATTTTCAATTTTTTGTAAATCAATAAATGCTTAAATACTAAAGTGTGAAACTTGTTTGCGAAAAGCCTATATTCTCCTATACATTTTGGCCCCTTATTAAAACAAAAAAACAAAAAAATAAAAAATAAACACCCTCGTCATATTTTTCAGTGCTTGGTGATGATAAACCAGATTTTTTTTGAGTGGCTTAATGTAGCTGTTCTTACCCTGGCATGTGTCCTGGCCTTGCCACATGCCATCCGCACCACACACTAACTGGATGCCCCCAGTTTGTTCACTCGTCCTCTCATATCCCTCATTACATGTGTAGTACACTGTGTCTCCAAAGGTGTAGCTTGTCCCATACTTAGCCGCATTGTCCAGAGCACCAGGGTCCCCACACACAACCGCTGTTAATACAAAAAAGATTTACACGTTCAATAAATAGATTTTAGCAATGTCAAAACTGTAGTATTTTAGGCCTTTCTTAAACACCAAACTTGGCATGGCACACTTAAGATGGTAGACCCGGAGAGGCAGGAATGAGAGCTACCTATGGCCGATCCAATAATTTATTTTATAATGTGTTGAATTATATTATATTGATGAAGAGGTCGCGGAAAACTTAGTCATTGGATCGGCCCGAAATCGAACCACAGACCTCTCGCACTGGTGACAAGCGTGCTAACCATTACACTACCAACCCGTGTCTGACTACTCTCCGCTCCCTACATTACTGGATCGGTATGGTACAGAGGGGGACGATTACCCAGGTGTTTCACCCCTTCGGGCTTTCCACCAGGGTACGGGGAATCCGACCCCTACACTACCCCCACCAGCTTCCATTATGTCCTCTCGATTCGGATTTTCCAGGGGGTTACCAACCCTGGGCTTTCTCTCCCTCCTAGAGGCGGCTTTATCAAGCAGTTACAGAGAGTCTCAGCCCCCGGAGTATAGAGGCACCTAGCACCAGGCATTCTCACCCACCGGAGACCGAAGGACCCAATGAGGCTTTATCAAGCAGTTGTTGAGATACCCTGACTTCCCAGCAATGGAAGCTTTCTACACCATACCGATTCAGCCAATTCTGTTGACTAGACTCCATGCCAACTACCCAACGCCAACTACCCGTACTAGGATCCAGTTCTCCTTCCCAAGGCCCTTGATCAGGGGGCCCTGTTTTCTCCTTCGGAACCCTAGATTGACATAATATTTTGATCTATGTGAGTAGAAAAACATTGTGGTTTATTCAAATATGCAGATTTGGTCCATCTAACATAAAGGAGCTTAAACGAGCAATATATCTACTCGCGCATTGATTACATGTTGTAAATGACCTATAATATGTCTCAAGGCCATCTCGAGGATTTAACCTTAAAAATCCCTAATTATAAATGTTCATTATCCCAAAGATCCTTTGTCTTCAGGGGACCCATACATTGGAACAAGCCACATGAAGACATACATAGTATCATTTCATATGACTCTTTTACAAATTTCCAAAGTAAGGGACTCAAGGGTATCATTAGATCTATACTAACAACTACTTCACTGTAAATAGTTAGTGTAGGTACACAGTAGAATCTACTGTGGATTTACAATAGGATCTACTGTAAATTTACAGTAGAATCTACTGTAGATTTACAGTAGATTCTACTGTTTACCTACAATGAGCTGTACACCTACAGTAGACTCTACTGTACATGTACAAAAATGGCAACCAACTTTTTACAGTGTATTGTATAAGTTTCATCCTTGCCTTAATGTGTTTTGATCCTGCTCCTCTATAGAAATACAAGCATAATTATAATACTGCTGTACTGAGCTGAAATTGGGCGAAAGCTTTATATTACGTACAGGATAATAAGGCCAAATAAAAAAAAGGTTTGTTTTAGGTCACCCGACCGACCCTAGGAAGACAGGGCCGACCCTCCTTTTTTTTGTGCAATTTTAAAGAAAATTTCATATTTTTACACTTTTTGGGTCATTTTTAGGATTTCCACAAAGGATGGCTAGTACTTTCATGTTAAAAAAAAAAAAAAAAAAAAATATATCCGACCTACCGACCCTAGTCTTTCTTCCCATGTTACCTGAAACATACCTTTTATTTTTTTTGGCCTCAACATATATCGTATCTTGTATTACCGCTCACTTACCTTGACAAACACCATTGATGTCCAGGAACTGGTCAGGAGTACAGAAACACAGGAAGGAGCCAAAACTGTTCCAGCAGAAGCCAAGTCCACAAGGGGAGGTGTCACATTCATTGATATCTGGTGTAGAATAAGGAAGACACTGATACTAATCTTTCTTATGAGATCTGATATATAAGGGTCTGAAGGCATATGCACACACACACACACACACTATTACGTGTTTATGCCAGGGACTGGGGACTCAGGATCTGTGCTGTTAACTGGGGACCATGCTTTGGGACGGTTAAGGAGCTCTGCAACGCTACTGATTGCATTGTCTTGACTTCTTAATTTATAATATCACTCACATGAGCGGCAATATTGGTTATTTATATGTCTGGCATAGCATCTGGTATTCCACCTGGAACTGGGTACTCGGCAGCCTTCGGTGTGTGGCAGTGTGTGAGGTCTCAATTAAGTGGGGACCCAAGTCCCCAGTTAAATTTCAAGTCCTCAGTTCCAAGGTCACTTTTCTATAGGGAATTCCACCTCGAACTGGGTACTCAGTATCCTCCAGTATGTGGCAGTGAGTGAGTATGAAGAATGGTGGATTTTTCATTGCAACTGGGGACGTTTGTGGAAACCACTTTTTTAGGTATCACAAAGCTAATTCCTGTCCAAAACACAAAGCTCAAGTCCCCAGTTCCAAGGTCATTTTTCTAATGCGAGTCCCCAGTTATGGGCAGAAACACACACACACACACACATACATATAGGGGTATGAGTGATGACTGAGGCAAGTAAGCAAACACTAACCGGGTGTGACCAGTATGTAAAGGATAGGGGGCTCACCGATCGTGATCCGGCAGTATGAAAACCGCGACCCTCCTCTCTGTCAGACAGATCTGATTGGGTCTCACCGTAGGTATCACCTTAACTGCACTGTCAGAACTTATTAGCTGCTGCTCATTGATTAGCATTACTAGCAAGGCAAAGGATCTTTGGGATAGATATATATATATATCCCAAAGATATATATATATATATATAAATATATATATATATAGATAGATAGATAGATATAGATAGATAGATAGATAGATAGATATAGATAGATAGATAGATAGATAGATAGATAGATAGATAGATAGGTAAAATATTGATGTACCGTATTCGACGTAATAAGCGCACACCCCCTAATAAGCGCACACCCCCCATTTTTGGCAGATTTTTTTTACTACAAATAACCAAAAATATCTCAATTTTTGACTCCAATTAAACTCTTAACTACTAAAAGGTGTCCATAATAATCTTTGAAGCGCACTGTGCGCTTATTACGTCGAATATGGTAAATGTTAATTAATGATATAATGGTTTGAAGTAATAATTTGTACAGGATACCTTGACATGACACGTAGCCTGACCACTGCCCATCTGCCCCACATGTCAGTGTAACATCAGAACCTCCGCCAGCCGGCTCAAATCCTGCCATACATGTGTATGTCACCTCATCCTGGTAATTGTAATCTGTATCAGTCGTTGTTCCAAAATCAACCACTGGTGGCGGGCCACAGTTCACCGCTGAAAAAAATTATCATTACTATCTTTTCAAATAATATGAACCTTTTAAGGGCAGCTCAGTGCTTTAATGTACTGAGCCCTTTTGTTGATGCATGAATGTGGCGCAAATGAGAAACATCCCAGGTCTGCATTCATTAGGGATGTCATCAATAGTCATTATATTGAGATATCGCTATTCCTAAAATGATGATATAAATGAGAACATTTCAGTCATATCAATATATATGACCAGCTGAATTTCAATGGCAAACCCACTACATTCAAGAAATGACCCACTGAAAATGGTATGCGTCCGTGAAATCCGGGGGGGTCATGGCTATTAAAACTCGGCCCTAAAGAAGCATATGCACTGTAGAGCTATCGCATTATACAAACCTAGACATGTGTCAAATCTTGACCATTTACCATCAGCCTGACAGCGTAGGACAATGTTACTCTTATCACCACTTACCTGAACATGTGTCAAACCCGGTCCATTTACCGTCATCCTGACAGGTTATGACAATGTTGCCCTGAATACCACTGGTCCTGGTGAAGCCAGTGTTGCAGCTGTAGGACACCGTGTCACAGTAGTCATAGTCCGTACCCGTCTTTACTGCATTAGTGATGGACCCTGGATCTCCACAGGATATGTCTGTAAATATTCATAGAAGTGAAATCATAATTAAGATACAAAACAAATGCAAGGAATACAATGAATTACCGACAATAGGAAGAATGCTTGTTGACAAATCTTTAAGGCATCATGCCCATTATGCCATGGTCGTCATAATGCATGAATGTATCGCTGATAACTCTCCAGTGCTGGATTCATGCATCATGCCGACCCTATGGGGTTGAGACACTCCTGAAGGGCTATGATGCACCATTGCAACACCGGGAAGTTACTCACCAGGGCTGCATTGGTGCATCATGACGACAAATGTCATCTTTTAACGACATCCGTCCTTAAACGGTTAATGCTGTCCAAAATGGGCCCGGGTTGATAGTAAAAACAATGCCTACCAGTACAGGTTGTAGTAGCAGTGGCCCATGAGTGTCCGGGTGGGCACCCACATATATAACTACCAGGTAGATTCTGACACAGGTATCCCCCACATGTAGATGCGGCAAGGCACTCATTCAAATCATCTGAAGAACACAGACATAATATGAAAATTAATGACAGACTGACCGACATTAAAATGACAGAAAAAATGCTTAAGACTGATGCAGCAAGAAAGGATGATTTTTTTTTATAGAAGTTGTTTAAAGTTCTTAAAGGAATACGGGAGGGTTCGGTCAATTCTATTCTACCAAGAATATCTCAAAATTACTTAGGATTGTATTAGTTTGATATATAATCATGTGATGAAAGCAAAAATAATCGATACCTCATACTCCTAGATTTTGATATGTTGACATTTAAATATAGGACATTCTTAACTATGCTTGCATATGGTGCAAACGCTATTTTATCTACATTTTTGAAAAATTGACCAATAATATCCAAATCAAACTTCTCAGATGTTTGGAATAGATCATCTGGGAGATAATAAATCTATAAGAATTAATTAGTATTCATAGGAGAAAACAATTAACTATGACAGTTTTGGGGGGGAATCCCCAAAATAAAACAATTGCATTTTTTCTATATGTAGCAACTCTTGCATTACAGGACGACAGACAGTCTCGACGTGAAGAGGGTCGTTGTCTATTCTCTAAATATCTCATTATTCACATGACATTATCATATCTCGTATGTTCTCATATAATAGATAAGGCCAAAAAAAAGAAGGTTTATTTCAGGTCACCCGACCGACCCTATCTAAACAGGGCCGACCTTATGTTTTTTTTATGCAATTTTGAAGATTTTATTTTATTTTTATACTATTTTGGGGTCAATTTTAGGAATACAAAATTTTGGAAAAAAATCTCCCAATTTCTACACTTTTTTTGGGTAAATATTAGAGGGAAAGTAAAAAAAAAAAAGTTAAAAAAGACCGAGATTCTCTGAGTTGCCCAAGGCTGTAGGGGGCGCTGTGCGCAGAATCGGCGGCCATTTTGTTAGGGGAAGTATATCACAGGTTTTGGTAGGGCAGCCCCCTAAAATTGAAGATTGTAGCCAAATAACAATGATTTGGGTTTAATAAAAGCTCATGGCAGCAAGATACATATGAATTTCCCGATTCATCTGAGAGTTTTTGCCAGTTTTCACACCCATTTTATCAATATTAGCATATTATTGTTCTACGTCCAGACACAACAACGTTATACGTCCCCCAACAAAATGGCGGAAATTAGACAGGAAGTCGCTGTCAGACTGGGAGAATATTAAGTGTTTGTGGGATACATACCTATGGATACCCACCAATCATTAACACTTGTGATTGCTGTAGTCTTCTGCATGCAGCTAGCAGAATAGGCCACTGACTCCTCCACCAATACTGACACGTCCTGGCCAATGTAGGGGGCAAAGTTAAAGTCGGGTCGGATCTCTATCGCAGAATTCAGGTAGGTGAGTTGAGCATCCCCGGCTGCTGTGTTCGATGTTACCGTGTGGAGAACTGTTCCCGAGCCTCGAAGCACAAACATGAAAGATGCCTGTATGGAGGCAGGTTTGATGATAGCAACATTGTACTCTATAGTGAACACTGGGGAGAACACCGATGTAGCTGTCACATAGATGTGATCCATGCTAGGATCCACACTGACATGCACGATGGTGGCAACATCATCGATAATGTTCATTGTGATTTGATTAAACGTAATGCTCAGAGCAGACCCTTCAACATCGGCAAAATCCTCTGTTACTAAATTGAGTAAGGAGGGCCCGCCTGCAACAGTACCAGCGCCAAAGTCAAGTACACAGTCCTCCTGAATGGTCCCTGGGAAGGCTGCATTGTAGGCACATTCTTCCCTGCATTCAGCTCCTACCCCTCGTCGGCATTTCACCACATCGATACTATCCAGGTCTGAGACTGGTATCTGGTAGGACGGGCAGTCGGGTAGTAGAATCAGATTCAGGGGGATAGTGGTAAGCGGGCCGTTGTTATAAAGCACTGTATCTACCCTTGGAGCAGTCAGGTCAATCTCACTATAAACAAACCAATCTCCCTCACCAAAATCTACGACCCAGCAACAACTGGAAAAAGATACCCGTAACCGCTCAACACCGACTGGGATGGTAATGGTAGTTGTCCCCACATTTACGTCTTCAGCATCGCAGATAGTTGAAATGGTCTCGGTGGATGAGAATGCCGTGCCAGATAAGGACTCCACCTCATGATCGTAGGTCTCACTACTGCATGAGGAAAAGCCCTGTCTCGTTATAATTGTGATCTGTAGAATAAAATACGGAATATTGCATTAGGGAATGTACGGAGCCATGACATTTCTCTTTTTCACATCCATCCCCCAACGAGAGCATGTGAAACTTTGAACTCTAGTAACCCGCTGGCTTTTTTGCTGAAAGGGGGCATAATTTCTTTTATGCCCCCTCCCTCAAGAAGGGTCAGAATATTTTACACCCCCATCCCCCTCAGGTCCACATTTGTTATGCCTTCCCCCAAACTTCCCCATGTAACTAATAAATGAACACTTCATTGCACCATTAATCCTTTAACCCAGAGGAGGGGAACAGCGCGAGGACATGGGGTGAGAAACATGTGAACTAATTTGGTCTTGTGGACCAAAATATTGTTGTGTCAATATGTATTTATTTCACCACACTGCAATAATACCACATCTGATGATGAATTGGTCTATAGAGAGACATTGAGTTAACTATACCCTATGTGTCTGATACACTTTGCACAGATATATGTGCAGGGATATACAGGAATCTCATTTGGAAATTGGCCTTCTGAAAGCCCACAGTTAGCTATCTTTGAGAAGGTCCTACACACTATTCAGGGGCGCTCTATCAAATCTGATATTAGCAATGGACAGACTGTTATATGATGTCATATAAAAGTGAGGGAGACCCGAGGGAGACCCGAGGTTTATAGGCGAGATTTATGATACTATAACTACTAATGTGAAGTGTAATTTCCAGTACATTTATATAACCAACTAGTTTCTATCACCTCCACAGGGTGGCATTCCAGTGCTGCTAGCAGAGTTCTTTGATCACCTGTGCCATGCCACAGAAGGCACAGGGAACCATTAGTTCCTCTGACTTCCAATAGGCCCAAAGGGTGCTCTACCTCCTCTGCCTTCAACCCTTTATATGGCTTGAGACGCTAGACCTTCTTCAACTACCGCAATGAAGAGATCCAATCAGATGGTCAACCCCCTCATTGCCTTGACCCCAGTCATAGATTGCACCCGGTCATAGATTGCACCCGATCATAGATTGCACCCGGTCATAGACAAAAACATTGGCCCATGTTCGTGAGACACAGCCTACTACAACAACAAAATAATTGGGGAAAAATGGGTCGGGACGTGGGCTTAATAATTAAACCTTTTTCTCCAGTTTAATTATTTTTGAGCTCACTGTGTGCTTATGGCTGTGTTCACCAAATCGATCCAAGTTAATGGTCTATGACTGGGTGCAATTTATGTGCAGTCTTTGACCAGTTTGAAAGAAAACTGTTCATTTAGGGTAGATGTAGATAGAAATGGGTGGAAAGGGTTTATAGATATTTTAAGACTTGAAATTACTAATTTTATTTCAATACATTTTACACATCTGCCCTAAATAAACTTTTAAGTCGGTCATAGATTACACCCGGTCATAGACTATTAACTTGGATTGATTTGGTGAGACACAGCCTTCCCAGTGAACATTAGTTAATGAAGCCCATATGTGTTTTTGCCTGGGCAAGCTGTTAGCCCACCATGGATTTTGGTCCTTTCTGTCCAGGGCTACCAGTGGGAGCCCAGATGGGTCAGCCCAGATTCAAAGTGCCCAGCCCTAGCCCAGATTTAGCACACACTATACAAATGTACGATAGATGGTAATTTCTGGAGGGAAATCAGATGTCAGTATGTTTCGAAATATTTAAAGTGTATTTATGGACATTTTTTTTCGTGGGCTGACACATCTGGGCTCCCACTGGTAGCCCTGGACAAAAAGGACCATAACCCAGATATGGGCAAGCCCGGCTGGCTCAAGTAAAACACATGTGGGCCCCAGGGACCGATGCTGACTGCACACACAGAAAAGTGAGAGTCATTGTCGCTAAAACTACCTGCCTGACTCTCAGGTGAGGGTCGTTTTAGCGACAATAACTCTGCCTGACCCTCAGGTGAGGGTAGTTTTAGCGACAATGACTCTCACTTTTCTGAGGGTGTGGGTTATTAGGTCGAATAGGGTACTCACCATGGCAGGGTTGGGTGGCAGGTGACTGGCATCCCCAGACACGGTGAGCCCGATACTGCCGCCCCTGAAGTGATCTGCTACCACAAGCTGGCCCCTACACACCAGCAGCACTAACACATGCACCACAGCTGCAACTGCACACAAAACAAAATTATTCACTTTAAAGGGGCATTCTCAACACTCGCACTTACCACATATTAGACAAGAACAGTACTAGAATTTTGAGTGGGATACGCTCGGTGAGAATGCCACTTTAACGATATATTACATGTGTTATTCCTGACTGTGCTTCCATGACAGTCTCTGCAGAATTCGCCAGTCTGGCGAATCCAATAGGAGGAAGGCTCGTCAGATTGAGTTTTAATGGTGATCTGGCGAATGGCTAGCGCGAACCCTGGGTGTTATCATATTAAAGTATCCTGGGATAGTGCAGCTTGTTGCATTTGATGTACATGACCCATCTATCTTTATATTTTCTGTAATACTATCCTATTTGCCATGGTTGCAATGGAAAAAAAGCAAAAAGAGATCGTTGCTAGGCAACCAACAGGCACAGATAAAAACTGTTGATACCAGTGGATTCCTTGGACTCAATCTAGGGGGGGGGGGGTAGGTATCTTAAGAATATGGATAGCTCAATTTCTCGCAGAGCTACAGCCCAAATTAATTGGTTGCTATGGCAACTTTTTTTGGTTTACCTAGAAACAGCCTAAAAAGTGAATTAGAATTCAAGCGGTCGTCCTATCTTTTTCAGCACCTTTCAACGCATAGATTCCAGAAACTAAAATGATCACGATATTCCCATGGGATTACAATTGGCCCTGCACTATTAGTTAGTTTTTAGTAACTTGCCAGGGCTGCGTCCATGCATCATGACGACCACAAGCATGATGCATTGAAGCATCATGCCTCCCTTAAAGGGTTAACGGCCTTGTAGGATATGCAGGATAAACAGGATATGGTGGGGGCATGGACAATTAGGTGTGTGAGTCCATACCCCTTTTAGCATACCCTTGAATCACATTACTGGAGCTTTTTATATTGAAACAAGGTGATTTAGTTTGACGCCTATCCATGAATATATTGGATTATATAATCCAGGAACTCTAATGATGTTTGATTCCAAACAATATTATGTATTTCTTCATGGAACTACTATATTGTTATTTATTCATATTTATATAAAGAAATGTAACAACCCAGTAAACACCCTACGTAGTTCCAACGTAGCTCAGAGGTTTCTCTAGGTAGATGTCCAACCAAAAGGTTTGAGATTGGTAATTTTGGAAGGTTTGTAGACATCAAAACGTTAAGGTTTATTTACGTTCAACAGATGTAGACGTCTGATTTACGTTGATCTACCTCATTCAGACGTAAAAATTCTACATAGATCTACGTTAAAAGACGTAACTTTTCAACTTCAATTGGGTAGATGACTTTTCCGTGTCACACTAGGTGGCAGCACTATCAATTATGGAGAGGATATTACAGCTCCTTAACAAATCTACCACATTCAAGCAGGTAATTCTCATTAATTGTGAATTCAATATCATGCAAATAAACCGCATTCAATAGAATATTTATATATAAAGGACAGGTGATTAAAGTATTGTGCATGAATAGGTGCTTTGAGGCACTTTACTGTGAGGACACCACATTGGTGGTAATGGAAGAAATACAAAGCCTGTCTGCAGCCAAAAACTATTCAACAGATCTATACTGTCAGGCTGTTCAATTGAACTACAAGAATATACTATGTAGAATGAGATGAGATTGGAAATTATAGTAGTTACTTTGTATGAATATTGTTTGTAAATGTAAATTTGTCTGCAATATATTACAAGTCTTTGTCTGAGTCCCACTATGTAGAATTATATGTAATGTGTTAAACATAGATTTACGTCTTCAGGAGCTACGTAAATCAGACCTGCAGGTTTGAGATTGGTAAATAAACCTTAATGTTTTGACGTTGG
Source organism: Harmothoe impar (assembly GCA_947462335.1). Classification (NCBI taxonomy): domain Eukaryota; kingdom Metazoa; phylum Annelida; class Polychaeta; order Phyllodocida; family Polynoidae; genus Harmothoe; species Harmothoe impar. Next base: position 62,953,204 of record OX381713.1, on the reverse strand, counting down.
TAAACCTACTAAAATTACGTAGTTCAGACCAAAGTTCAACGTAGATTTACGTCTGACCAACGTCGTTGTGTTTACTGGGAAGACCCCTAAGGACATTGAATGTATATGTATCATGAACAACATCTACTGATATATATGCACATGAGCTGTGTTATAGGGTGTGAATATTCAACCAACAAACCAACGTAAAGGCAAGGGCTACAGTGCATTTAGGCCCCGTCAGAAATTAGAAAGACTCGATCTTATAAACATAAATTCGGGGACAAAAATTGTGTTGTCTGCCATAGAGCTACGAAAAATGTCAAAATCATGCGATTTTCAAAATCATATTAAGTTTGGCATGTACAAATTTAAAAACTCACGTTATAGCTTCCCGTTTCTAAGACTACACAGAAAGGCTAAATGCCCCAGCCCTAAGTCTGTAGTGGCTGTCCCAGGTTAGTCATAGGGACATTGGTCGGGCGTGACCAAGTGCTATTTAAAAGTGACTGAGGCATAACAACATTATGTCTAATGTCTTACTCGAAAGGACTTAGCCTGATACTCATTGAAATGGAGAAGACCAAGGTGAGTTGGTCAGTACTGACCAACCTGACAATATTAACTAACCTACGTTTGTTGTATAGGGAGCCAAAAGATGACTAACTTGGTCAGGTACTAGTGACTGAGAGATTGGTCGTATAGGGAGCCAAAGAATATCAGTGTAGTCTAACCGGGCAATTTCCCACCAGGTGTCCGACTTTAGGTGTAATTCACTCTTTTTAATCCTCAACATGTCAGCAGAATTAAGTTGTCATCTATTGAATGACAGAGTACCTCTGCCACGACATATTACATACTGAGAGAGTCGGTGAGGGCCAGGTTTTAGAAGTTATTCATGACCTTAGGTCAGGTAATTAAATCACTTGTCAATCAACCAACCCTTGTATGAAAGGCCTTTATCCCATGTTTACAAGAGGGTGGAGAGGGGCATTGAACCTTTAAATGGTAAAATTGTACTTTAATATATCATTCCTCAGTAGGCATGATGCATGAATGAAGTATCGGCGAAAAGCTTGCCAGTCCTGCATTCATGCAACATGCCTAGGGGGTTGATGCACCTCCAAAGGGTAGGCACGATGCATGTTGCAGTCTGACAAGGGGGCTGGATTTATGCATCATGGTGACAAAGGGCATAGTGCATTAAAGCACTGTGCGGCCCTTAAAGGGTTGCATATTGGTAGACTGCCTGTTTTTCATTGCCAGTGCCATATATAAGGGTGTGAAAAAGTGTGAAAGGATGGGGCGTTAGGGCCGAGTCATTTATTACTATATGTTATTTCTTTATGGAATACGGCAGTGCCATTGGCTTACCCAGTAAACAAATAACGTTATACACCATTTTATAACGCTATATAACGTTTTATGTCAACGTTTTTCTAAGGCTCTTCAGGATGAGATAACGTTATGTAAAATTTAAAACGTTATTTTGACGTAAAATAACGTTTTTTTGTTTAAAATAGTTGGATAACCGAGGAAGGCTGTATTACACACAGCTGTTAAATAACCCATCCCCGTATTCCACGGTCTGTGACGTCATCAAAACGGCAGTTTGTTTACATTTGAACGGCCTAGAAAAAAAACTATTTCAGCAAATTTAGGCCCTTCCCCCCCTAATTTCTTTTTTGAAAAGCAAAAAAAGGAAAAAATAAACACAAAGGAGCACTCGTTTATGTCTGTCCTATGGCCTCGTGAAATACAGCCCGAGGGTCAACTCGCGAAATAACCCAGTCAACAGACCAAAAATCTCGAACCTTTGTCTATTTATTACGTATTTCAAAACCCAAATGTCAACTGTTTCACCAACGACAGAAGATGATATATACATTTGAATTAATTCCAAAAGTATGAAAGGATTGAATGAGGACATGTGTTAAATGTGTCGACATGGACCGCTGGATCTCCAAGCACCCTATACAGTAGGCATACAGAGAGTGGTCTCAGCGGTATCACTAAGAGTCAGCAAAATCATCAGGCCAAAAAGAAAGGTGTGTTCCAGGAAACATGGTCCAAAAGCCTAGGGTAGGTAGGTAGGATTTTTTTTAAACATTGACAGTACCAGAAATGAGTGAAGAGTGGTAACACACCAACTCGCGACACATCAGAACGATTTATTAATTCTTGCAGCAAGGAGAATGAGAAATCTGTCCATACACTCTCCATGCATAGCACCTTAGTTTCAGTGGCCCTCATGTGAAGAGTGTAAATGCATGGGACTATAGAGGAGAGATAGGGATTCGAGCTTTCTCAAGTCAACTTGAAATTGGCTGAGATTTTAGAAATTGAGTTTATATTGAGTAAATATCAAATATATCCTAAGAGAGCCTACAGCTAAATATCCTGATTGTATTTTTTGTGACTGATTTTTTTTTTGTTTCAGGGAAAAACTTAAAGACTTTCATCCTTGTTATATTGTCACTTTGACACCCTTAGTGGCTTTGATGTTATCAGTATAGTCAGGTTGTAACAATTGGGTATGAGGGGGAGTACAGGAGAGGTAGGTATAAGAGAAACAGCGGACATTGAAAGGTAGGTTGGGGCTCTACACTGATATTCCTAGGCTCCCTATACGCCCAACCTCTCAGTCAGTAGTGCCTAACCTAGTTAGTCATTTTTTGGCTCCCTATACGACCAACCTAGGTCAGTTATTATTGTCAGGTTGGTCAGTACTGACCAGCCCACCTTAGTCTTTTTATTTCCAGGGGGAGCCACTGAGTGGTCATGACAGGTGGCCCCAACTAGTGGTATACAAATACAACACACCAATGATGAACCTAGGTTAGCCACTACTGACTGACCCCTTGGTCTTTTTTGAATATAACTTTGCCATTATGACTAACACTCATATGACCAACCTAGGATAGTCTGTACTGACTAACCCTTTCAATCTATAGATTTTCAGTGTAATCTGCCTAATCTTATTTTGACAGTAAGTGCACTGGTTTGTAATGGAACAAATGTATTCAAACGGCTGATTTATTGGTATGGCACAAGCAACTATAGCGCCCGTCCCATAGCGATTTAATGCTCTATAATCACAGCAGGGCGAACAATTGTCTCTTTGGATATTTCACCTTATTGACCTTACCCCAGGGGAGTGTGTCTGTTGATAATATATGTACCGTGAACCCTTTAAGGGCCGGCCCGCACAGTGCTTTAAAGGGAAATGCCGGTTCATTTTATTTGCCACTTGGAGATTATATATATATGTATGGCATTTACTAGTCACCTGGTCACCCATATGATCCTATAGTAAAGTCAAAATAAATATTTTTGAAAAATTCATAACTTTCTCATTTCATCGGTGACCCCCTAGTTTTTTGCTTTTAAAACACTAAGCGTCTGTAAAAGGGTTAAACACCTACAATCACAACGAGATGACTCTAGATTGTCTCTTTGGGTCTCACGCCAAGGCTTCTGTCAATATTTACCCCGTGATTTTCTGTAAAGATAGTATTTCACCTCGGTATCGGGGGAGTGTGTACTATTAGGGAGGGATCATTTGTTGTCAAGGGGGGGGGAGGGCAAACGAATTTGGACCCTTTGACCGGGGGGACCTCTCTTGCGGGGGGGGGGGGGGTAAAAAAATATGTCAACCTGTTTTGGGCCAAAAAGCCTGTGCGTTACCATGCTTCAAAGGGACCGCGCCGATTTTGGACCCTAAAGGGGGGCGGGGCTGAAAAACGTTGACCCATTGACCGGGGGGGAGGGGGGGGTGTGTGTAAAAAAGCGCACACTCCGCTTGGACCCCCCCCCCCCCCTTGTTAAAAAATGATCACTCCCTTAATTAGCCCTCGAGGGCTGCATATTGTTTGAATATGTGCTGTGCCCTTGTTATGATGATGAATTCGTGCAGCTTTAGCTAGTCCACTCACCAATGTTGCACATATATGTATCATACCGACCCTTCAGGGGTGTATCAGGGTTTGCATGATGCTTGAATCTATACTCGCCATGCCGGTAAAGAGCATAACACTTGAGAGCATTATGCTGCCATTACGGGGGTTAAGGGTATTAAACAGTTTTCTGCAAATGGCCCTTGATTGCCTGTTGATGGATAGGTGCGGATTCACCACTTTAGATGGGGCTCCACAAACCGATTTTATTCACAAAGCATAGCTATTCTCATGAATCAGACTCAGTGATATACCATAACAAAATATATATACCTTAAGCAGGGAGGTACTATAGGCCATACCATAGGTTTATGTTTGTAAATAATCTTTATGTTAATAAACAGGTGGTAAATAGAATTGCCAAGGCTATACAATAATATCTAGGTCCCGTTTTAGAAACCCATGTCGATTTTTGCCCCAGATCCCATATATATCTGGTTTGATTTGTATGTCTTTACCTAATTAAAACTGTATACATCATACGTATGAGGTAAATGTAAACAAACCCTAACACTTAGTTCCTGATCTGATCATCTCCCTAATATATGGGATAGTAAAGGGTACCAGGGTATTTCCGGATCCTGAGAATTGACCAAAAGATTGGCCGGGTGGAACCCCAGCTTTTGTTGTACATGTATATGTCACGCGCAATATCGGAATTTGCGCAACATCGGAACTCCTACATGATTATAAAATATATTATAAAATATATCAGTGTACCCCTCAAACAGAAATGTATGGCAAGAAATGCACCTGCAAGGACATTATTTTGTATCATTTGGGCAGCCAAACCCCCAGTGTTTTATCACAGCCGAGGTATTTCTGCCACACCTTATTCACAGCTACATACAGGTGTGAGATGCATGTGGGTTCTCCCTGACTGTTTCACACCTCCGAGATGCAGTACAGCATCCTCAAACATCACTTAAATATATATCATATTCTTTATCTGTAGCTAAAATAAAAACAGGTAGAAATTCTGAAACTGTGCAATCTAGCTATGGTGCAATTCCGGAATTGCCCTGTGCAGTTCCGGAATTGTACAGGGGTAATTCCAGAATTGTACAGATTCTGATTCTGCGCCTGACACATACACATCCTTACAGGCTCATATGACCTTGACCTGCAGTGACCCGAGCATCATCGCCCATATCTGGGGGACCATTATGTGTGTCTACCCCAGTATTTATGGGGGGCGGGGGTGATTCATACGCCACTTCCTGCCTACTTAATTGATACTCCAGAAACCAGCGAGCAGGAACTACTTTATCCAAGAATCTTAATGTACCAGCGATGACGCTCGGGGTATAGATCCGGGGTATAGATACCAATCATAGCCTGGCTTCAATGGATTGATAAAGTCGGCTGTCATAAATCTGTGGGTTTCAACCTAGAGGTATTTAGAAAATAGAGGCACAGTGTGGATACTTATAATAAAATGTAGACCCGTATGGGCTTTATTGTAGCCGCCGTCCTCAAAGCCTCGAACACTCCAGGCCCATTACTGGGCATTTCAGGTGTTTGCCAGTTACTAAGGTGTGTCCAGAATCTAGGCCTATGATTGGTCCTAGTACTGGGGCAAGGTAAAGGCCAGGTGAGAACATACCCAGGGCCTGGACTTGCATCAGTCCTCAATGTTTTGAACTTATTTTTGGCACCTTCAGTGTTAAAACACTGTTATATATTTTGGTATTTCCCTAAAATATTTTTAAAGTAACTGCAGCTTTTCAGTTTTGTCAATTGACTCATCAGTAGCATTTTAAGGGTGCAAAGAAACTTTAATTTGCTTATTTCATTTTTAGGAAAGTAAGATCTCCTGTTAGGGATAGTGTTGATAGAGGTGGTAGAAATTTTCAACAATAAATGATACCCAGAGTATTAAGTACTATGAAGAATAGTGTTTTATGTGGTTCTTTTGTGTCTTTATCAGAGTGATACCAAATGGAAAGAAGGAACCTATGGACCAAAAATCCCTGCTGAATCCAAATGTTGTGGTCTTGATTCTCCCAAACTGACAGAAACCACTAAAATAAGATTTGATGGTGAAAAGTATTAAGAAAATATACAAAAGATGAACATATTGAAAATGCTTGGAACATTATTTGCATATATAAACCTGTCAATCAAAATCAGTATCTCATTTTACCTATTCGAAAGTTGACCTATCCTTCAATGTGACAGCCACTCTTACTGTGTATCAGTCTAATGGGGATCGAACCCTAAAATCGACACAGGGACATGGCCATTATTTATAATCGACATGGCGACATGGTCATTTCTTAAAATCGACATGCGACATGGCAACCTAAGCGACATGTGACATGGCCATCCCTCCAAACAGAACTTGGGAATTGAACGTTCGCAACTGGGTAGAATCCGGGTAGGTCACAATGACACAAGAAAGGTACAGGAATTGAACGTTCGCAACTGGGTAGAATCCGGGTAGGTCACAATGACACAAGAAAGGCACGAGATATTCCCAAGAATTGTGAACACATCAAAACTTGGGAATTTAACGTTCGCAACTGGGTAGAATTCTACCCAGTTGCGAACGTTCAATTCCTGTACCTTTCTTGTGTCATTGTGACCTACCCGGATTCTACCCAGTTGCGAACGTTCAATTCCCAAGTTTTGATTGTACTAAGGACATGTTCACAATTCTTGGGAATATCTCGTGCCTTTCTTGTGTCATTGTGACCTACCCGGATTCTATTCAGTTGCGAACGTTCAATACCCAAGTTCTGTTTGATATAAATAACGTGGAATTCCACAGAATATGACACAGTCAAAAGCTGTTCACATATTCTCGTGCCAGATACGTGCACAATTCTCCCAGGGATCCCGAGTTGTGACTCAAGAACCGCACGAGTTCTGCCCGAGATCTTGTTTGCAGGGATCTCTTAAAATCGACATGTGACATGGTATCTAATTATAAGTGACATAGTGACATGGGAAAGGTAGTCTGAGAGTTGGAACCAGGGCAAGAAACATCAATAAATAGCACCAGAACGGACCATTTTGCTTCTATATTTTCGAAATTTTCCAGGGGGTCAAAAATACGCCTATTACAACAATAAACATTAGTGACACTAGTGTCATGGCTTATTTCTTAGTGACATGGGACATGAGCTTTTCTTAAAATCGACATGCGACATGCCCCCCCCCCCATCTATACCCCCAGTCTACCTGCCTTGCACACTGCCTATATCCCTAACCCTACCTATCCCTAAAGTTATCTATCCCTTGGATTAGAACCTTCTCATGAATAAGCTAATCCCTCCAAAACTTAAAGGCGAAATCTATATCCTTCACCTTGCTTTGCTACTCTTGACCGTTTTAATAGGGTTGGTCGAGTGACCTGAAACAAGCCTCTTTTATTGCCTTAGTCAACATACACCTTGGGTACCTATCCCACAGCTTACATGTGCCTCTATCTACCTTAGTACCTGCTGACACTTCAATGGCTTTGAATCTCAACTCGACATTGTCAGCTGATTGTAGTCCATATAAAGCAGGGCGTAGGAGCCTACTGAGATGGTGGAAGGGGGAGGGGGAGGGGGAGGAGTCGAGGTGGGGGTGTAAGAGGAGGTATACCTTGTCCATGGGAACCTGGCGAGGCCGACAAAGGGCCTGGCTAATGAGTTCTCTGTGGGAGTCTTATGGCTGTGGTCAATGGTTAAATTGATACCTCAAATAAACCAAACTTCCCACCCCATTAGCCCCTTCCTCCAGTGTACTTAATTGAAGTGTTAATGAAATCACCCCTCCTGTCCCAAAGTTTTATGGCTATAATGGTACCACCAAAGGGATGAGGCTGGTCTCCTCCTGTAGGTGCTAACATTACCACTAATAAAGGTCCTTATGCCCTCACAGTCGGGGGGCTCGCCAGGATACGCCAGCCAAGGTATATACTGAATCTGGCATCTCCTGGCGAGCCCCCTGACTGTGAGGACATTAGTACCTTTATTAGTGGTAGTTTCAACACCTACAGGGGGAGGCTAGTCTCATCCCTTTGGTGGTGTCATTATCTGATTATAGGCCACAAAACTATGGGACAGGAGGGAGGGTTCATTAACACTTCAATTAAAGACACTGGAGGATGGGGTCTATAGGGTGTGAAGTCTGGTTTATTTGAGATATCACTGTAACCACTGACCACAGCTATAAGACTCCCACAGAGAACCCATTAGCCAGGCCCTCTGTTGGCCTCGCCAGCAGATGCCAGATTCAGTATAGTTATACTGTCCTTAAAGAGTCGCGTATTGCTTAGTTGCCGTATGCCCTTTGTGGTCTGATATTGAAGACATTCGCCCCTATTTCACTATAATGTAGTCAATTCCTCAAAATAGTGGAGGGCTAATTGCAGTCCCATTTTAGTTCCTCTACTGGAATCCATACTTTGAAAGGTTCTGAATAAAATAGGATGACCGCTCTAATTCTAATATTTCATTTTAAGCTGTTTCTAGGCAAATCAATACCATTACAACCAATATAAGGGGGGGCAGATGGGGGGGTCCCCATGTCGCATGTCGATTTAAAGAAATGGCCATGTCACATGTCACTAGAGAAAAAGCCATGTCGCTAGTGTCATAAAGGAACAGAATTTAGAGGCATAGAGGGAGTTATAAATGGGGGTCTTGGGGCCGCAGGCCCCAGGAAAATTTTGCATTTTGAAAACCCACGGTGACCAGATTTGAAAGAAAGGGTTTGCTAGCCTACTTCACTCTTTTTGAGATTATTTTTTCATGTCACTAAGCCCCATGTCATATGTCGATTTTAAGAAATGGCCATGTCGCCATGTCGATTTTAGGGGTCCATACCCATTATAAGGGGCTCCAGATTATAAGAATAAATCAAAATTCTTATGATACCTACCCCTCCCCATCATGGCCCATACATTCATATAGATAGATAGACCTGCCCACAGACTGCAGTATATGCACCATGGCTATATTTTAATTGTCAAACGCTTATTTCATCATAAAATAATTTTCTAAACAATGTACATCGCAGAAGACTACAGGGGCTTTTTGAATCGAGCAACAATACAATAAGTCCCATCACCTTAACACAATGATGGCATCTATAAGAATACCATAGTTATATCATATATACAAGTAATTAGAACTCTCATCATTCAATTCATTTTCTTTTATGACCTTGACACGGTTACACTGGTAAGTTAGAGAGATCCCTTCTTGGATTAAGCATATCATGCAATAAGTAGTAGGGCTAATATATAACGGTTACATTGTTGGATAAGTATTACAATGGATCAGTTACTGGATATCCAGGATAGGTAGAATGCGTGATCGAAAGACATAGTTATGCTAGGGAGATATAGTTATGCTACCTGATGATAGGTAAATAGAGGAAAAGGTAAAATGGAGAACATATATATATACAGTGTTAAGGTAAAAAAAAAAGGTGTGTTTCAGGTTACATGGTCTGAAAATCTAGGGTAGGTAGGTCGGATTTTTTTTTTTTTTTTACTTTAGCCTGAAGAGTACCCAGAAATCGACTCACGAACTACAATGCCGACTCGCCGATGACCGCATCGACTCGTGAACTATCAGACCGACCCTTAAATAGCCCCAAAATATAAATATTTTTTCAAAATTGCATAAAAATTTCTAGGGTCGGCCCTGTTTTGCTAGGTAGGGTCGGGTAACCTGAAACACACCTTTTTTTTTAATTTGGCCTAATGCAATGCAGCATGGGGGATAGGAAAATAGGGAATAATGAGATGTTCTTAAATTCACAAAACGACCGCTCTGCTCCGTAAAATAAGGTAAAATCAAGAGGCTGTTTTACATTTATGATATATGGGACAGGACATATTTCTTAAACCCGACGAAGGGCATTAGCATTTCTTTAAATTGACAAGTGACAAGAGGGCTGGTGACTTTTTTCTTTTCCTTTCTTAAAATCAACACCTGACAGAGCAACCCCCCCCCCCATTTGGGGACATTAAAGGGGCATTCTCACCACTCACACTTTAATACCACATAGTCGACAAGAACAGAACTAGAATTTGAGTGGGATACTCTCGGTGAGAATGCCACTTTAAGGTGTTAAATGAATAGATGTTAAGATAATCAGAACCTACCACAATTCCTACTCGCCATGATGTCAGCACTTGGTAGTGACTGAAGAGTTTAGATTGCAGTATGTCCCTCCTTGTCACAGTGAGGGGTCCCGCACCGCACCACTCTCTACTACGAATGGTGAAGCACTGACTGAACAAAGGGTAGCACACACTAGTAGGGTAGATTGACCTAGTCAACTACGAACCTTGAGATGTCCACCCCAATTTCATAGTCATTCATGCATCATAACCCCTCTGTTTGTGTATCACAGTACACTTTAAAGTGACATGGTCCGATGATTAGGGCTCAAAAATCTATTTCGTTAAAAATGAACCAGAATGTTCCCTATGGCCATACTTCATGTGCTAGCTACTTTATTTAATGTCATTCCCTAGAATTCAGCTTATAATTTGACTAATTATCAGATTATGGCTCAATTCACTAGTTTTGGAGTGCACGCTATAATTCCCCTCATTGAAAATACCCTGTAAAATGCTATACATAGGCTCTTATTGCCCATAGATGACATTTTATTTGGCCCTATCCTCAAAATATGATATTGTACTAACATTTGAATCACATTTAAGCTAGGGATGTCATTGGTATCGAATTTTATGAGTTATCAGTTATTCACTATTTTGGTGTCGATTTAGGTAATATATCAGTTATTCATTATATAAAAAGAAGAGGTAGATCAGGCCACATTTTCTCAATTTCAGCTTACAGACACTGTAAAAAATTATAGTAGAGACAATGAAATGAAAGAAAATCGTAATATTCTTATTTCTTGTGATAGAAATAAAAATAAAATTTGTAATATTTAGAATAACATTTTGTCTTTCACATTTTACTACCTAAATACCTTAATAATGGTCCGATTTACATGCCGTAAAAACTGACATATAGCAAAAAACGAATCCAAGATGGCGGCGTATCGATACCCATTGTTTGTCGATTCGGTTATCAGCTACATAAAAAATAGCGATGTATCGATACATGTGATACCAATGACATCCCTAATTTAAGCAGGATTTAAAATATGAAAAAAATCGGACCATGTCACTTTCAGCGGCACTCTCGCCAGCAAATTGAGGGCAAATAGAGACAATACCAAACATGATTAAAGGTAGACATTTGCTATTACCCTGATTAAACTGTTATACGTTTATTAATTGATATGTCTGACCTTTGACCTTGTTGCGACACAAATATCACTTTACGCCCTCTAAATACCCTAATACAAGTTTCAGACAAAGTATTGGTGACCACACCAACCCCCCTTAACATTGTTAGCCTGGCCCCCCAATTATAGGGTAGATTCACCTAGAGCTGGCCACATAGCTAATTATTGGGGGGCCAGCCAATCAGAATCGACCTGCTGCTGCAGCAGATGCATGTTTTGTGTCTCTTAGTGGTTGGGTTTGGTTGGCTGCTGTGTACCTGGGGTAGAGTAGGCTTCTGTACCCCAGGTACACAGTGGCTATCCTTCTGTACCCCAGGTACACATCCTTCTGCACCCTAGGTATACAGCATGTCATACAAGAGCATTCCTTGCAATTAAAGTTTAGAAGAGAAACACATGTGTAGTAGCCCTAGGAGTGTGGATGTGTACCTCAGGTACACAGTGGTCACCTTGCGTACCTCAGGTACACATAGGATTATCACTGTGTACCTGTGGTACAGTAGGACACTGTGTACCTGAGGTACAGTACAACCACTGTCTACCTGAGGTACAGTAGCTAGGATGCTGACTGTGTACCTGAGGTATGGAAGGTGACCACTGTGTACCTGAGGTACAGTAGCTAGGATGCCCACTGTGTACCTGAGGTACAGAATGAAAACTTGAGTTGTGGTTTCTGTAACTTAGTGTAATTACTCAATTAGGCCCACTAGTAGTCTACTGTACCTCAGGTACACAGCACAGCCAAACACACCCAACATAGCAGCTGCATCTGCTGCTGCAGCAGCAGGTGACTCCTGATTGGCTGATATTTTATTGTGTACCTGAGGTAGCCTGTGGCTTGTGTACCTGGGGTAACGTCTCAGGTGTCTAACGGTCAAGCTGCGCACCGGCCTGTGCAGTAGGGTAGGCTCCTTTCCATGCCACTCTCCGCTATTTCCGGGGGTTACTATTCATCCCTCATTATAATTCAACATATAGGGTTATTACATACACACAGGAGCATATCTCAGACTACTAGGTAGGATAAAAATTAAGTTTTCAAGTATATATATATATATAAATATATATATGTAATGATTCAAAATCCGGGGACCATACATATTTTAATACAAATATCCAACAATAGAATTAGTGGATAAAATATGAACATTTCCTTCAAGTTTCCCCCGGAAATTAAGCCTGATTAACCCTCAAAATAACACCACTAAGGCTTAATAGCGGTCAATACAAAAACATGTCCATTGAACAACAATGAATTCAAAATTCAATTGGTAAAATTATTATGTATCTAGTATATAAACAATTTGATACATTAGACTTTAAACTTCACATATTTTCCTCTCCCTCTTATTTTGGCTGCACGCAGGGTGATCACACACACTATGGTGCAGGCCCTCACTATACCTTGAGTATGGGTGCCACCGGGCTGGTATGATATATATATAGACCAGCAGGGGTAAAATTATAGGGAGTTCTGCAACTTCACATGCTTCTCACACACTTCTCCGTGAATATATCGTTATCGTTTTTCTTGCATTAGATTAGTGCAAGTATTCTTTATCAGACCTAACTTTTAAATACTGGGTAAGACAAATAATTAATTTTCGATGGAACACACTAATATTAGGGGGAACCACGAAAAGAAAATTAGTGTTATATTTCAAAGTTTGATCCAACTTTAGAAGAAATTGATGGTCTGGCTGCTTGTAGATCGGCTAATAAGTTTCCTATAAGGTGAGGCTCCACTAGCCGATTTTATTCACAAATCGGGGCTATTCTCACGAATCAGACTCAGTTGTATATCATAGCAATTACATGCACTAAACAGTGGGGTACTGTACACCCTGCCACAGGTTTATGTTTGTAAATAGTGTTTATGTTTATAAACAAGTGGAAAATAGAATTGCCAAGGCTATGTAAGACGATTTATGTCCCGATTTATGTCCCGATTTTGCAACCAAGGCCGATTTTTGACTCCAGATCTCATATTTAACAGGTTTGATTTTCATTGGTCTGATCTGCAGGCCGATATATATACAATTTATACAGAAAATGAGAGGATTAATCGGCCATATAGATTTCTAAAGGCTTTGTTTATACCTGAGCAAACTTTATAGACATGTATGATCGGATTGTGAGAATTGCCCAAAAAATCGGGTAGTGGAGTCCCAGCTTAAGGGCGCAGCCCTTGCTGCCCCTGCAGTAGCGGCCGGAGCTAAGCGAGTACTGGCAGTCTAGGCCTTCATAGGGGAGGTGGGGGTTTAAAGCTGGGACTCCACTACCCGAATTTTTGGGTAATTCTCACGATCCGATCATACAGTTCTGTACAGTTTGCTGAGGGGTATACAGAGGATTTTTTTCTATAAATTGTGCTTATATCGGCCGACTAGAGCCATGCGGACAGTAGGGCACCAGATAAACAGAAATCAAATATGTTTGATGTGAGATTGGGAGTCAAAATCGACCTCAGATGCAAAATCGGGACCTAATTAGGACATAAATCGTGTTACATAGCCTTGACAATTCTATTTCCCCATTGTTTATAAACAAAAACAATATTTGTGAACATAGATCCTCTCTTCTGCAAATCATTGTCATGGTATATAACTGAGCCAGATTCGTGAGAAAAGCCCTGATCTGAGAACAAAATCGGTTAGTGGAGCCCCACCTAAACAGCTCATACATGGCTGTGTCACACCAAATAGGGCCAACTTGAAAGTCTTTGACCGGGTGCAATCTTTGACCGGCTTGACAGAAAACCGTGTAATTGGGGTAATTTTTTGCACATTTGTAATAATGATATAATTTCATTTTCATGCTTGCCGGTCAAAGATTGCACTCAGTGAAAGACTTTCAACCTGGCCCGATTTCCGGAGATACAGTCTGTCCAGTTGTCATAATTATAAGCCCGCATGGGAATTTTTATTTTCGAAAACTTTCCACGCAGAAAAAAAAAACATTTGCTGGAGGATTTTATGGGTACGGCAAATAGGGAATACGGAGATGAAGATTTAAAAAAGGCTAAGAAATAGCACTTGAAATGGAGATAAAGGTACATTATAACATACATGTGAGTATTTAAAGGGAAATCTAAAAATATGAACATCTGCTGCGAAAAAAGGGGTTTAAAAAGAAAGATATCCATCTTAAAATTAACGTTTGAATACGGTTGCACATTTAATATACTTTAATTGGAGTTCAGTTGGAAATCAATCCCCGACCTTTGGGTCCTAAGTCTATCTTTGGCCATCTTTGGTGTCAAGGGTTTGGTGGTGACCAAATTGGCCAATACCTGTAAGGCAAACATGGTGAGGGTGGCGAAGTGTGACCATGGTTTGCTGGGCTCTAATCACTCGTCTGAATGATGTAGAAAGTAAGAAAGACGTAAATCAAACCTTTGGAGAACGTAAATAAAGCTTAACGTTTTGACCTTCATAAAACCTGCAAAAAGTCGAAAATCAAACCTTTAGTTGGGGGTGTACATGGGGGGTCCCCATGTCGCATGTCGATTTAAAAAAATGGCCATGTCGCATAATAATCCCCATGTCGCATGTCGATTATAAGAATTGCTCATGTCCCCTGTCACTATCATTTCAAACCCCATGTCGCATGTCACTAGGCCTCATGTCACATGTCGATTTTAAGAAATGGCCATGTCGCCGTGTCGAATTTAGCCATCCACCCCCATTTAGTTACGTAGAAAAAACGTGTGAGCTATGTTGCAATGATGTAGAGTGTTTACTGGTTATGGTCGATCCCTATTGCTGACTATGGTATGGGCCGGGGGTATGGGTATAGACCCCTAAAATCAACATGGCGACATGGGGCTTAGTGACATGGAAAAAAATCCTCATTTACTGTAAAATATTCTACCCAACTCTTTTTTCAAATCTCATCCTTGCTGACAGTAAACTTCCAAAATTTTCCTGGGGCCTGCGGCCCCAAGAGTCACATTATGACCATTACAGTGCCCCTATATCCCCCCCCCAGTGACACTAGTGACATGGCTTTTTCCTTAGTGACATGTGACATGGCCATTTCTTAAAATCGACATGCGACATAGGGACCCCCCCCCCCCCCCATCTACCCCCCTATGGTAGCAGGGGGGAGGCACTTGGTATATTTTGTATACACAGGTATGCGGCTAGGAAGGATCCTTTTTGAGCAAAATCCCCCTCACCAAGGGTCTGCTTTTCATCAAAATCCCCCTCACCAAGGGTCAATTTTCACCAAAATCCCCCTCACCAAGGGTCAATTTTCACCAAAATCCCCCTCACCAAGGTAACTTTTTGGAGATTTCAACGAAATCCCCCCAAAAAGGGTCACATTTGCCAAAATTCTTCGCCACAAGTGTCACCTTTGACCAAAATTCTTACACCAAGGCTGACTCCTCGGGGAAAATTGCTAAAACCTAGGCACTTTTGTCGAAAATCCCCCTCAGCAAGGGTTACTTTGCCCAAAATCCCCCTCACAGACCGAAGTCCCCCTCACCAACGGTAAGGGTTGTCAAAGGGCCAGCCGGACACCTGTGTCCAAAAAAAAAGAGTACCCCCTCCCCCCGGGCTTCTGATCACTAGTACTCCCTCTGCTACAGAATGCATCTGAGGCAGGTGCTTTACATGCAGCCACCTGGTGTGTGGAAGAGGAACCATCCTGGCAATTTCAGTTTCACTACGCTAGGTAGAGGCAGGAGCGACCTTGCAGTCCTGCAGGTCACGTAGAAGTAAATGGCGCCATCTACCCAGTCATATGGTATTCTGGTCTGCATTGAAGGGTGTTCTGGCTGCTGATTGGGTCATATTTCAGATGAAACAAAAATGGCTAAAATTGTGAAAAAATTCACAGGTGTTCCCAAATACCCTTTGTATAGAATAGCACATGCATGTAGTTTTATGCTATGTAAAGGGAATTTCTGAGGCATGCAAAAACTGATGTGGCCAGAGGTCGATTTTAGGCCCAAAACAGGGCAAAATGGGACTACCTGTAGATAAGTGACTTTTTTGAGATTTTCACGGTCAACCCGTTTATTGAGGCTGAAACATTGTGTGTGAGGGATTGTTTAATCAGACCAGGGCTAAGACTATGGTCAACAAATTTTGTGTATGGCTAATTTTGTGTATTATGCTATATAGAAACATAGAGGAATAATAATTACTTCCTCGTGACCTGCACAGTAGAACATACCAGTAGAGTTTCGTCCAAACATTATTAGTCTAAATTTGAGATAGTATGTAAACAAGGCATCAACTTAATTATTCCTTTGTGTGTATACTACTTGATTCCGGTAGTATTTCAGATGGGATTTGGTGTTAGATCCCAGTGGGCACAGAACATTGATTCAACATTAGAATCTGGTTGTCAATGTCATTGGCGTAGGAAAGGGACGGCCAGGGGGGCCCGGGCCCCCCAATCACTGAGCAGGGGGGGGGGATGAATATGTTTGCCCCCCCCCCCCAAAAAAAAAATTGTCAAGACCTGTCATTTAATACACACAATTTTCAACACTCTAGCTCTCCCGCAGCGGGAAAAGTGGGGGTATATTCATTTTGAATATACCGTATTCTTTGTGCAATAAAGATACGTTATAAACTCAAAAAAGAATCACTTTTTGTTTAGCAATTTTCCACATCGCGCACAACAATGAGGAGATGGGGATAGATAGTGGATTGCCAAAATATGTGAAGGATATAGAGATAACAATAAGGAAGAAATCTTTTCTGTGCTGTACAAGACATCGTTTACGCCATGTGTAAGCCCCATAGGAAAAAATAAGGTGAAATAATTTCTCTACAAGATAGCATGACCAAAACATAACAACAAGTAGGCAGTACCCCTGGCCAACAACTATAGTTCATGGATACCTGTGTTTTGTTGGTACCAAAATAAAGTAATTTCGCCCAAAATGAGTCAGAAAAAGGTAACACAAACAGTAAAATGGAGTTTAATAGGTAGAAAATACTGGCTGAAATGTAGTGAAAGCTTCATGACATTTTATTCGCAAATCGTTTTGGAAATTTATTTGGCCAGAAAGTAAAAATGAGGCATAGAACACGGAACCATAAACAAAAAAAATCAATTTATTATACAAAATACCAACATAGAATAGTGCCTCTCAAAAGGTTTGTCGTGTTGCCATAAGGGCAATAATAGTATAATTTACAATTATTGACAGTTCAAACTGTCAATTAGAGAGATTCCCTTATTGACAGTTCAAATGGTCAATACCAAGGTATAATTTTCTTATTGACAGTTTGAACTGGCAATAAGAGATACATTTTTCCTCATTGACAGTTCCAAAATGGAATTTTATTCTGTTACTGACAGTTCGAACTGTCAATAGTCACGGCCTTATACGTCACGGCCTTATACAAAACAGATGTAGAACCGTTGTCAACACACTATCATAATTTATCCCTGTCCTATCTTTTCCTGTTTATGTTATACAGAAAAGAGTCCCTACTACTTTTTAATGCTTTTTACCCACTCGTCTAAACATTTCCACTCATTATTTTTTAAATAACACCACAGTGTACATTCATATACACAGAACCTTTCACCTGAGATGCCACTCCCAGGTAGATAAAAGGTATAGAATCTTAAGATTTTGGTCAATCTTATGTAGGAAATTAACATAATCTATGGCAGAACCCTAAGTGAAAAGAAGGAATTCTTTCAGAATTAGCAACTCTGTTTCATGCAACTCAAACAGTCTGTGTACACAGGGTCATATCCACCATTATATGTATCTATGTGCCACCAGGTAATGTTCCTTGTCTCTAGGGGTAAAAAAGCCCTCACAGACCTCGCACAGTCTGTGTACACAGAGCCATATCCAACGTGTATCTATGTGCCACCAGGTGATGTTCTAAGTCTGTAGATGTATGAAAGCCCCTCACACAGTCTGTGTACACAGAGCCATGTCTACCGTGTATCTATGTGCCACCAGGTGATGGTCCAAGTCTGTAGGTGTTAGACAGCCCCTTACACACCTCACACAGTCTGTGTACACAGAGCCATGTCTACCGTATATCTATGTGCCACCAGGTGATGGTCCAAGTCTGTAGGTGTTAGACAGCCCCTTACACACCTCACACAGTCTGTGTACACAGAGCCATGTCTACCGTGTATCTATGTGCCACCAGGTGATGGTCCAAGTCTGTAGGTGTTAGACAGCCCCTCACACACCTCGCACAGTCTGTGTACACAGAGCCATGTCTACCGTGTATCTATGTGCCACCAGGTGATGGTCCAAGTCTGTAGGTGTTAGACAGCCCCTTACACACCTCACACAGTCTGTGTACACAGAGCCATGTCTACCGTGTATCTATGTACCACCAGGTGATGGTCCAAGTCTGTAGATGTATGAAAGCCCCTCACACACCTCACACAGTCTGTGTACACAGAGCCATGTCTACCGTGTATCTATGTGCCACCAGGTGATAGTCCAAGTCTGTAGGTGTGAGAAAGCCTTTCACACATGTCACACAGTCTAAGTAGTCCTGGTATCTTTCACAAACAATGTGATATTTGAAGTCAACATCCTCAGGGAATTCTGCCTTGCACTTCTTACTGCTAAACTGGTGTTCATCCTCTATGTGGGAGTTCTGTCCATATTTAGAAGCTAGGGGCATCTCACTCTGATGGCTGGCAATGTGTTGTTTATAATCCAAAAATCCAGCAAAAACTTTCTTACACATAGGACATGAGTGAGTGTTTGTTGCCACATAAGTTGGTGTTATCTTGTGCAGCTTTTCTCCTGTGTGTGTCTTCATGTGGGAATTTAATTGACTAGACTGAGTAAACATCTTGCTACAAACAGAGCACCAGTAAGGTCTTTCTTCTGTGTGGGTCATCATGTGTCTCTTTAAGTTACCTGCCTGTGTAAAATGTTTATCACATTGCAAACACCTGTGAGGTTTCTCTCCAGTGTGGGTCATCATGTGTTTCTTTAGGTTACCTGCCACTGTAAACTGTTTACCACATTCAGAACACTTGTGAGGTTTCTCTCCAGTGTGGGTCATCATGTGTGTCTTTAGCTTGGATGCCACTGTAAACTGTTTACCACATTGAGAACACTTGTGAGGTTTCTCCCCAGTGTGGATCATCATGTGTGTCTTTAGCTTGGATGCCACTGTAAACTGTTTACCACATTGAGAACACTTGTGAGGTTTCTCCCCAGTGTGGATCATCATGTGTGTCTTTAACCTACGTGCTTCCTTAAACTGTTTACCACATTCGATACATATGTGAGGATTTGAGTGGCTCAACATGTGTTTCCGTAAGTGGCTCAACCATCCAAACCTTTTACTACAGACAGAACACTTGTGTTCCCCTGTGTGGCTTTTCCTAATATGACTTGCTAACCTGGTGGCTTTAGAATACCTTCTACGGCAAAGAGGACAACGGTGAGGTCTTTTCTTGTCCCTTTCGCTGTGTGTTGCTATGTGTTTCTGTAGATCCACAGCATGACTAAAAGCCTGGTCACATAGAGCACATTCGTGAGGCTTTTCACTAGGTTCATGGGTAGGCTTATCATTGCCAACATCCAAACTTGTTTTCTTCTCAGATGAATCATCATGTCTTTTCCTATGACCGTCTAGATATGACAACTTACACAATTTGTCCCTGACATGAGTATTTAGATAGGAGAGCTCACAGAAACTCTGGTTACAAATTGAACATATGAAAGCGGAAATATGTTTGTCAAAGTCAGAGGGGGTTTTGAAAGTCTTCTTACATTGGTGACATTGGTTATGTCTTGGTACAATGTGGGTTACTTCAGTACCACTGCGGGTGGTGAGATTTGTACTAAGTTGCGACATTTCATTGGCAATGGGAGTCTTACGTGAATAAAGATTAGACAGACCTAAAGTAAAATCCTTATCGCAGCGAGATAATTTTTGCGGTCTGGTTTGTCTGTTTGTCTTCATATTCTCTACTCCTGTACGATTATACAATTTTACTGGGTGGGTTGCAGCATTCCCCCTAAGGTCTGGCGAACTGTCGGATGGTTTCTCACCATTGTGTGCCTTAGGAGTTTGTGTGGCTGTAGCATCCCGCTTTTGTTTGAATAGCTCCTTTAATATAATGCGCCTGCCTCCACTTTTAGCCTGGGGTTGGTGCTTGGCTGTTGGAGGCACCCCTTTGCAGACCTGCACATGTGTGTCCCAGTCGGTATACAAGCTACATTTATGTGACCTAGCACCCTGATTGTTAAGCCATGTCCCTGGATTATTCTGCTTGCATATTCTGCCAGTTTGCGCTTCCTGCTGCGTTTGGGGTTGGGACAGGTGAAACACATTATCACAGATCCTCATGTGTGTCATGTTCTCCGTGTTGTTATACACATATTTCTCTATATGTGTATCTTTTCCAGAGATGGTACTCTCGTCTTCTCGTTGCACTAACTTTGTTGAATGTGAAGATTCTTCATTTCCTTCCTCATCTCTGACGTCCAAGGCCAGCTCACCTTTAGCATTGACTTCGGTCTCTCTGTGTTCCATGTTTAATGCCTGTAGGAGAAAACAAAGAAAAACACAAATAGCTTTGGGCATTAGGGAATTGTTTACAATAATTGGGAGTGACAATTGTTAAACAATGGGGGGGGGGGGGAAATTTCACCTGGGAAAAAAACATTTCTATGCTTCAAAGCCTGTGCGCGCACAGAAATCCGTGGAGCCCACACAACAATCATAATCAATATTTAATTTACATGTTATTATGACTTCACTCAAGTAGGCACTTTGATAAAAATAGATTCTAAATAGATTAAGACTATTTTAATCACATTTGATAAAGCTCATGGAGATCTTTCTAAAACTTTTGGAATTAGGTTTCTACCTAGTCAAGAACTGAATCTACAACGTTTTTAGTGTTTGAAATAATGAGCCTGCTCCCACTATAGAAATGGTAGAAGAGTGATTCAGTTTTTGTGATGTGGATTTAACAAATATTACAAGGCCATCAAATTTTAGATATTCAATTCCTAAGAATTCTGCACAGAGATGGCAATACAGGATTTGTCATGCAATCAATATGATTGGAAACAGTGTGTTTTACGCTTTATGCTAGTCTAAACCTTTACTTTGTATTCAGGCTATGCACCTTGTAAATAAAACCATCCTGCACTATGGCTCTTGATACTACCATCAAAATTCCACCCGTTAAGGGTTGCCACTGACAAGGTACTTTTAAATTCCCTGACTTTTCCCTGACGTTATATCAAATTTCCTTGACAATCGCAACATAAACCAAATGTTTTTAAATGCTCTCCAATTATGAACAAGCACACTTTTTAAAGTTATCTTCTACTTAATTAGCAAGTGGTCGTTATTTTTTATTTATTTTTAATTTTTTTAATTTTTATTAAGTCCTCACACCGTACAACATGGTCTTCCAGACTAATTTTCTGACTCACCCGTATGAAAATATTCAACAACAGGGGTTTTGTGTATAGCGTGTATGTAAATTTTTTTACCCCCTCTTTTTGAGGATTCAGATGATTTTCTCCCTTACAATCATAGTAAAATATACAGCAGTCCAACATTATAGCACTCCAATGCACTATATGGGTATATATCTAAAACTGGACATCGACATCCATGTCTCAGAGTCCTTCTAACAGAAAACTATATTCAGTCTCATCAAAGTAGAAATACATAGGTCGCTATATGAAGAAGAAGGCCATGTTCATGCCTATGTGTATGTCTGTGTTGGTGTACATGAGTCTGTGTCCATGAGTGTCTGCATTCATGCTACAGTCATAGGGTGTTTTTAGAAAAATTTCACATTTTTGTGATTTTGAACTTTTTTCTCGCCAAATAGGGGGTTTTTAGGCAAATTTCACTTTTTTGCGATTTTGAACTTTTTTCTCGCCAAATAGAGGTTTTTTAAGCAAATTTCACTTTTTTGCCATTTTGAAATTTTTTCTGGTCATGTAGGGTGTTTTTATGCAAATTTCACTTTTTTTTTGCGATTTTGAAATCTTTTCTCGCCAAATCAGGTGTTTTAAGGCAAATTTCACTTTTTTTGCGATTTTGAACTTTTTTCTCGCCAAATAGGTTTTTTTTAAGCGAATTTCACTTCTTTGCGATTTTGAACTTTTTTCTCGCCAAAACCTGCGGAATCTGCCTCCATGCGTGATCCCATTTATGGACTCTGGATAGACCCATGCATAGTGAAGACCTACATAGTGGACATGAGGTCAAGTTAAAAAGTGCAAGTCACTTGTTTTGCAACTTGCACTGAACTGAACCTAATAGCCCTTGACTGGATTGTCAACAATCAATTAAACTATGACCAAACTCCCTCTATTTCGGAGACCAACTACACCATCAAATGATTTATATTTTTTCAAAATGACACCATTTGTAGAATGGCTCGATATTCAGGAATCCTATTGCGAGTAAAAAAATGTCAAATTCTAATTCTAAATACCTGAAAATTACGAAATGCTGACGTTCACGGTTTATGTAGGAAATGTACTAAAAACAGCAAAAAAAGGCAACAATACCCTAATTTTCTCAAAAACTGTTCAGTAGGAATCTTTTCTAACTGAGGTTCCACTGTTTTCTACCCTCATATTACACATTGGCATAGAGAATATATTGACACCTAGTCAGGATTTTGCGCTAGGAGCAATCTGTGAGGCGAAAAAAAGCCAAAATGAGCCACTGGTCTGAAGTATAAAACTGGGCATCGATCACTATAGAGCTACAAAGAGACAGAGAATTGATGTCCAGTAACTACAGGCTTTTTCAAAGAAAGCAGGTGATTTTTATTGTGTATTTCAAAGATTTTCCCTGACAAAATAACCCTAAGCAAGGGTCCACTTTTGAGAAATTTCCCTAAGCAAACCAAGCAGGAGTCCACTTTTGCAAAATCTCCCCAAGCAAGGCAAAGGGTCAATTTTGACAAAAATTCCTCTGAATCAACACCATTTTTACCAAAATCTCCGCTCATTTTCAAAATACCCCTTTAAAAAGGTCGATTTTTGCCAAAATCTCCCTAAGCAAGGGTTCAAATTCTCCCAAATCTCTCTAAGCAGAAAATTATTTTTGCCATAATCTCCGTAGGAGCTGGTTCATTTTGAAAATACACGGGAAAAGGCCAGTTTTCTCCAAAAATCTCCCACTTAATGAATGGTATATGTGATTGATATCACATGTGAACCAGGGCTTTTTTTTGTGATCTAGTTGTTTTCATTTAGTTTTCATGTTTCAAAGCTTTTGATATATTCGTAAAAAATCTAGTGTGTGATCCTAATCACAAAAGACTCAGGTATTTGTTTTTCCATTGGATAAACCTACCCGAAGTCCCCCCCCCCCCCCCCCCCGATGTGTGAGTGTAATATGTGTGAGTGTAACATGTGTGCGTGTAACATGCGTGAGTGTAACATGTGTGAGTAACATGTGTGAGTGTAATATGTGTGAGTTTTGATGTTGAATCGGCGAGATTGAGTGCTTACAACACCCCCCCCCCCCACATACACACACAGTGCAGATTCCCAATGATCAGGTACCTAATTTTAGTACAATACGTTATTTCTGACAGCAGAATCATAATCTCCAGGAAACGCTGCCCCACTTTGATAGGTCACATGCCTTATTTAATCAAATTCCAGGTCAGCAGGTGGGTGTGGGCAAGGAGATCTGGGCAAGCAGGTAGATGTGGGCAAGCTGGGGGGTGTAGGCAAGCAGGTGGCTGTGGGCGTCAGCGCCCTGCAGCGCGTAACTGCGGTTTTACATCACGGTCGAAAAGCGAGTCGATTAGAACATCAGCAGCGACACCATCTCCGTTTCTGTTTTGCCATGTCGGCCGGCCGCAGGGCAGCTTGTGCTACAGATGATCTTGACCCCAAACCTGGCATGAATGCAGCCCTGACAATTCTCACACCATGTTTCAGCTTTTGTCAACAGGCCGCCCTGATGATTTTTTGTCTTTTTTTGTTGTTTTCTGTGTAAACTACTGCCTTACCTTCATTTTCATGAAGGTTACTGAAGGTACATGCAATATTCCGCCCACAGAGCGTCTCAAAAAGTGTCTCACCCAGTTTTTACATAAGAACAAAGAGGATTCTGTGTAAAGGGACACTTCACGAAGGTCTGTGCTTTACTTGAAACCCCACCCTTTAGCATTGTGCCAAAAAAGTTGGTTTTGTGCTATTCTAGTGACTCTTTTTCTTTATCAATTTTTCTGTATCAAATATTGCTTTCTTGGTTTCAATCTTTGATGGCATGGATTGGCATTGATCAAAACTTGTTTGTGGCAGCATTTAAATATTTTATTTCCAAATGTTTCACAGGAAAAAAAGGGACAGAAAGCAAGGGACTTTTTTGACAAAAAGTCCAAAAATACCTGTCTCTAAAGAACCTGGCACTACTGTGCCCTGGTTCAATAATTAAAGCAAGAGTCAAGGGTTGCCAGGGGTCCAGCCGGGCTTTTAACCTCTCTGGAGCCACATGATGATGAACGACTCCTAATATTGTCCCTACTCAGGCCAACTTAAAAAAAAGGTGTGTTTCAGGTTACCCGACCCTACCTAGCAAAACAGGGCCGACCCTAGAAATTTTTATGCAATTTTGAAAAAAATAATTATATTCTGGGTCATTTTGGGGCTATTTAAGGGTCGATCTGATAGTTCACGAGTCGAGGCGGTCGTTGGCGAGTCGGCATTGTAGTTCGTGAGTTGATTTCTGGCTACTTTTCAGGCTAAAGTAAAAAAAAAAAAAAAAAATCCGACCTACCTAACTTGATTTTCAGACCATGTACCCTGAAAAAAACAATTTTTTTTTTGGCCTCAGCCAGAGTTATCCACTGTTGCCCCTACTGACAGACGGTGTCAAGACCCGTGTCAGACACAGTGACACGGACTGTGTCTGTGAGTGTGACAGCCGGGGTGTGACAGCAGCTGCCTGCCCGCTGAGTCATATCCCGTGAGACGACGGAAACAAAACATCATTATAGCCAAAAGAAAAGACATGCCATCCATCCCACTGCCCTCCTCTGACCTCTTTCCCAAGTACTCACCAAATTCCCGCGATGTTCAGAGGCGAGAAACGGCGATAAAGGCAAGAAACGGCACGTTTTGCTGTTCCTCTCGGCGCACCATGCAACTTGTCGTCTGCTCAGATTTCCCACGTGCGTCACTCTTCAAGCAGATCTCTGGTTAGGTCAAGGACAGAACAGAGGCTGAGGTTGTGCTGGGTGAGTGAACTCTGTGGTAGTTCTAAGATTTGACTCTAGGTGTCAGGGCAGCTGTGGCCGTGTTTGATTTAGTAAGTGTGGTAAGCTATATTATAGGTCAATAAAATATAGCTCACCCAACACAACACAACACATTCTAGTAAATAATTCAATCAAAATATCAGTTTCGGCATCACATTATAGAACTATCACCAAGCATATCGGTATGGGTGTCTACGTCTAGCCGGTATATCTATGTTCCCTGATTTCTTTTGTTCACACAGTTGAGAACTCGAACAGACACCATAATATTTCCAGGCTACTTTGCACAACACAACACAACTGACAACACAACACAACAAACAACACAGAACCGGTGGACGTTGCTCATTTTGCATCCCAAATTTGGAAAGTTTTGCCACTTCTGACTCTGCATGGATCAGGAAAAGTATAGTACAGTGGGAGTGCTCTGCCCCCGGGCCTCAGCCACTTATTGGTAAGTTGTGGAGTGATCATTTTTTAACAAGGGGCACACAAGGGGTGGGGGTGTAAAAGAATGTCCAAAAAGCCCGTGCGTTAGGGGAGACTGGGGCAGAGTGGGACACTTTTTCTCGTTTTTGCTCCTGCCAGCTGATATTAAACAGAAATTGACAATTAAACGATTGATGCCATGAAAACATAGCCTTTAGGGAGTGATCATTTTTAACAACGGGGGGGGGGGGGGGGGGGGGGTGTGTGGTGGGTTTCCGCGCGGAGCGTGCGAAAATTTTGACACCCCCCCGGTCGAGGGATCAAAATTTTCTACCCCCCCCCTTACGGCCGAAAATCGGCTCGCGCGCAGGCCCTTTGAAGCATAGTAACGCGCGGGCTTTTTGGCTCAAAACAGGTTAAATTATTTTGATCCCCCCCCGGTCAAGGTGTCCAAATCTTTTTGCCCCGCCCCCCGGTTAAGGGGTCCAAACCTTATTTTGTGGAATGTAGGCCCTAATTATGAAATACAGTTGGGTGAAAAAAACGGGGCACAGTGCGACCATGATATTGGAGGCTAATAAATAATTATAAATATTACATTTTGTTTCTTAAGAATAAAGCTAGAGGGTTATCCCCTATTATTTACCAATATGTATTGCATATAGGCATATGAATTAGTTAATGTGAGTAGATGTACTTGTTTTCTACATTTTAATTACTGATCATATATTTGTGATTATGTAGCGCTCCATAAGGGTCATTATGATGAGCATATCAGCATTTTGAAAAATCCAACTCTTGTGACTGCAGATGGGTCAAAAGCGACCTGG
The DNA here is from genome assembly GCA_947462335.1 of Harmothoe impar. Lineage (NCBI taxonomy): Eukaryota > Metazoa > Annelida > Polychaeta > Phyllodocida > Polynoidae > Harmothoe > Harmothoe impar. Next base: position 62,926,512 of record OX381713.1, on the reverse strand, counting down.
CGACCTGGGCCGTTTTGGAGGCGACTTTCGACCTAAGGCAATAATAAAAACGACTTTGCAACTTTTGGTATAAAAATGACTACCGGTATAGAATAAAGGGTCCAAAAAAGCGACTTTGTGACCTGGACCCCTAAATTTCAGCGACTTTTCGACGTCAGGGGGGGGGGGGGGGACCCATCTGCACCCCCAACTCTTGGTAAATGTGTATAGCTCATATTTTAGGGCCCTAAGATATGAATTATACACATTTACCTGTAAATGGTCCTGGTGTCCCACATCAGTTTATGATGGGAATTTGGGGAATCCCCATAGCCTCTTTTTCAATGGGGGAGCAAAGGAATCCCCTTTTTTATTTTTAGCTACAGGGCCTCTGTCCCACTGTGCCCCGTGTCCCAATGAGCCCCGGTCTCCCCTACTATTCTTCAAAGGGTCCGTGCGCGCCGATTTTCGAACCTAAGGAGGGGGGGTTAAAGAATCTGAACCCTCAACCATAGGGGGGGGGGGGGTGGGGGTGTAAAGAATTTTGTATGCTACGCTCAAAATCCCACCACCCCCCGGTTGTTAAAGAATGACAACTCCCTTCGTCGTTTATTGCCAGCGCTGGGGGGTGGGGTCCAACCTGAGGGGGTCAACATAAAAAATGGTCCTTTTAAATATTAGCGAACATGCACACAGACACATGCGATTTTAGGGGGTGCATTTCTAAAAAAACGGAATATTGGGGGGGGGGGGCACATTCGGCTAGTTGTGCAGCATTGGCCAGCATCCAACTCTACAACACTACGTCCCCATCAGATCGGCCCGCATCGACGAGTTCAGATAAGATGAACTACATTCGGCTAATTAGTGGGGGGGGGGGGGGGGGGGGGGAAGGGGGTCGGAATAGAAATGGCCGTTCATATACTCTGAATAATCGTAACCAATCAGCATTAATTTTCATGATCACAATTTTCTTTAAATTTGTTATTGCTAATCCAAGTTATGGACCTACATACTACACGCCCATGACCAAATTAGTCCTTTTTTATGACAAATCTCTTTCCTCCATTTCAGGACCAAGAATTCCCTCGAGCTTCCTTGCTACTGGAGCTTGCATAGATTATATATACAACTAGGAATCAAACCATATCATATGTATCATTCTGTGTATGAGAAACCTCATATATTTTTCATTCACCTTACACATCCTGTGCCACAAAGGAGAGATGCCTAAAGAGTGTTCTGAATGTGGCAAACAATTTCCACAGGCATCTAGTTAAAAGTGACACATGATGTCTCACACAAGTGAAAAACCTTACAAGTGTTCTGTTTGTGGTAAACGGTTCACCCAGGTAGGCAACTTGAAAACACACATGATGACCCACACAGGAGAGAAACCTCACAGTTGTTCTGTGTGTGATAAACAGTTTACACAGGCAGCTAGTCTAAAGACACACATGATGACCCACACAGGGGAGAAACCTCACAAGTGTTCTGTGTGTGGTAAACGGTTTACAACAGCAGGTAACCTAAAGACACACATGATGACCCACACTGGGGAGAAACCTCACAAGTGTTCTGTGTGTGGTAAACAGTTCACAACAGCCGGTAACTTAAAGACACACAAGATGAGCCACACAGGGGAGGAACCTCACAAGTGTTCTGTGTGTGGTAAACAGTTCACAACAGCCGGTAACTTAAAGACACACAAGATGAGCCACACAGGGGAGGAACGTCAAAAGTGCTCTGTGTGTGGTAAACAGTTTGCACAGACAGCTAACTTAAAGACACACATGATGACCCACACAGGGGAGAAACCTCACAAGTGTTCTGTGTGTGGTAAACAGTTTACAACAGCAGGTAATCTAAAGACACACATGATGACCCACACAGGGGAGGAACGTCAACGGTGTTCTGTGTGTGATAAACAGTTTACAACAGCAGGTAACTTAAAAACACACATGATGACCCACACAGGGGAGAAACCTCACAAGTGTTCTGTGTGTGGTAAACAGTTCACAACAGCAGGTAACTTAGAGACACACACGATGACCCACACAAGGGAAAAACATCACAAGTGTTCTCAATGTGGTAAACAGTTTACACAGGCAGCTAGTCTAAAGACACACATGATGACCCACGCAAGGGAAACACCTCACAAGTGTTCTGTGTGTGGTAAACAGTTCACAACAGCAGGTAACTTAAAGATACACATGATGACCCACACAAGGGAGGGACGTCAAATGTGTTCTGTGTGTGATAAACAATTTACAACAGTAGGTAACTTAAAGACACACATGATGACCCACACAGGGGAGAAACCTCACAAGTGTTCTGAATGTGATAAACAATTTACACAGAAAGTTCACTTAAATACACACATGAAGACCCATACTGGAAAGAAACATCACAAGTGTTCCAAATGTGGTAAACAGTTTATAAATGGAGGTAATCTTAAGAAACACATGATGAGCCACACTGGCATTAATTATGACTGCTCTGTCTGTAGCGAGAGGTTTCATAGTTCAGGAGCCATGTATAAACACATGAGGACTCACAGAGGATCTGGTGTTGCTCAACTTATAGATCTCACAGAGGGTGAGCCCTCAGAGGCTGTAGTGGAAGAAACTGTTGATCAGAAATCCCCTGGTAAGACCTCAGCACTGTCTTGTTACAAGTGTCCGGGTTGTACTGAGGTGTTCCAAAACTCCGCCGAGCTACATGACCACATTTTAACCCTAAATCCGCCACCCTAAATCCGCCACTTCCGGGTAGAATGGCCAAATAGTCCCTCAGAAAATTAGTTATTTTTGGGAATTCGGACCTCAGGGTGGGGGTAAAAGTATTAAATGTATGCTTATTTGGGATCATAGTAATCTGGAGGTGTTTGTTTATAGTCCAGGCTAAATATTTTATTGGTACCATGTAAACAGTGGAGGGTTATGGGGGTGAAACGGCCATATATAGTATTCATACACTGCTTAGGTCTCACGGCACAAAATCAATGTCCTGGTTTCCATGGCGATTTATACTAAATCTAGGCTGACTTTTTTATTTTGGGCCTATTGTATAATTTTCTCCATTTCAATAGCTAAAATATGGTATATTTGGCTTAGCTCTCAGGGAATTTTAAGTATTTCAAATATTAGACCCAAGGTGTGTGACGTTGATTTTTCCGAGGCCCGACTAGGCATTTAGGGTGGTACCACCTTAACAGTAGCGAAATTCTGACAAAAGTAGGCGAAAGAAGCTCAAATTTTAACCCGTTTCCCCCTTTTTCTGTCAACAATTGTTAATTGTTGGTGCAGTACACTGCTCATATTTGAATATAAACATCTAAAATTACATATTTTCATGGATTTGACCAAGGAATGTTCCAATTTTCTCAAAAAATTGACCTCAAAAGCAGGTGTCTGCTTCGATCGCCATCAATGGTGCCCGGAAAATATTTCCACGTCCTCACAAAATTTGACAAAAAATGGGATTTTTTAGAGTCCACATAGCAGTTTTAGTATCAAATGTCAGGGTATTGTATCATGCAACAGGTTAAGCATCAAATATATGACAATTCCATTGGTTGTTATGGGTTGCCATGGCAACCAAACTACATATTATCTTACTTTGGGGCCTATTTTGGGCCCAAAACAGCGATTTTGGCCCCAAAATGACCATTTTTGGGCAGTCTCATGGGTTTTGGTTGTTTCCCTAACTTCCTGAGAGCTTAGTGGGCCTAGCAAGCTTAATATAGATGTCATTTGCTGCAGTTAGAGGTATGTTGGACATATTAAAGTCAGGCCCGATTTTTGTCCACGACCGATTGAAAAATTGTGTCTGAAACCCGGACATTTTGAGCAGATTTTTGTCGCTGCATGCCCGACCATGGCCTAGTTTTGCCCAAATTACTAAGAAAGTAGGGTTATTAGGCATATTGTGGGGTTTATTTATGACTTAGGGTATCAAATAGCTTCTATTTATGAAGGAATTATCTGGTAACCATGGCAACCAAAAAATCACTTTTACTGTTAAGGTGGTACCACCCTAAATCCGCCACTTCCGGGTAGAATGGCCAAATAGTCCCTCAGAAAATTAGTTATTTTTGGGAATTCGGACCTCAGGGTGGGGGTAAAAGTATTAAATGTATGCTTATTTGGGATCATAGTAATCTGGAGGTGTTTGTTTATAGTCCAGGCTAAATATTTTATTGGTACCATGTAAACAGTGGAGGGTTATGGGGGTGAAACGGCCATATATAGTATTCATACACTGCTTAGGTCTCACGGCACAAAATCAATGTCCTGGTTTCCATGGCGATTTATACTAAATCTAGGCTGACTTTTTTATTTTGGGCCTATTGTATAATTTTCTCCATTTCAATAGCTAAAATATGGTATATTTGGCTTAGCTCTCAGGGAATTTTAAGTATTTCAAATATTAGACCCAAGGTGTGTGACGTTGATTTTTCCGAGGCCCGACTAGGCATTTAGGGTGGTACCACCTTAACAGTAGCGAAATTCTGACAAAAGTAGGCGAAAGAAGCTCAAATTTTAACCCGTTTCCCCCTTTTTCTGTCAACAATTGTTAATTGTTGGTGCAGTACACTGCTCATATTTGAATATAAACATCTAAAATTACATATTTTCATGGATTTGACCAAGGAATGTTCCAATTTTCTCAAAAAATTGACCTCAAAAGCAGGTGTCTGCTTCGATCGCCATCAATGGTGCCCGGAAAATATTTCCACGTCCTCACAAAATTTGACAAAAAATGGGATTTTTTAGAGTCCACATAGCAGTTTTAGTATCAAATGTCAGGGTATTGTATCATGCAACAGGTTAAGCATCAAATATATGACAATTCCATTGGTTGTTATGGGTTGCCATGGCAACCAAACTACATATTATCTTACTTTGGGGCCTATTTTGGGCCCAAAACAGCGATTTTGGCCCCAAAATGACCATTTTTGGGCAGTCTCATGGGTTTTGGTTGTTTCCCTAACTTCCTGAGAGCTTAGTGGGCCTAGCAAGCTTAATATAGATGTCATTTGCTGCAGTTAGAGGTATGTTGGACATATTAAAGTCAGGCCCGATTTTTGTCCACGACCGATTGAAAAATTGTGTCTGAAACCCGGACATTTTGAGCAGATTTTTGTCGCTGCATGCCCGACCATGGCCTAGTTTTGCCCAAATTACTAAGAAAGTAGGGTTATTAGGCATATTGTGGGGTTTATTTATGACTTAGGGTATCAAATAGCTTCTATTTATGAAGGAATTATCTGGTAACCATGGCAACCAAAAAATCACTTTTACTGTTAAGGTGGTACCACCCTAAATCCGCCACTTCCGGGTAGAATGGCCAAATAGTCCCTCAGAAAATTAGTTATTTTTGGGAATTCGGACCTCAGGGTGGGGGTAAAAGTATTAAATGTATGCTTATTTGGGATCATAGTAATCTGGAGGTGTTTGTTTATAGTCCAGGCTAAATATTTTATTGGTACCATGTAAACAGTGGAGGGTTATGGGGGTGAAACGGCCATATATAGTATTCATACACTGCTTAGGTCTCACGGCACAAAATCAATGTCCTGGTTTCCATGGCGATTTATACTAAATCTAGGCTGACTTTTTTATTTTGGGCCTATTGTATAATTTTCTCCATTTCAATAGCTAAAATATGGTATATTTGGCTTAGCTCTCAGGGAATTTTAAGTATTTCAAATATTAGACCCAAGGTGTGTGACGTTGATTTTTCCGAGGCCCGACTAGGCATTTAGGGTGGTACCACCTTAACAGTAGCGAAATTCTGACAAAAGTAGGCGAAAGAAGCTCAAATTTTAACCCGTTTCCCCCTTTTTCTGTCAACAATTGTTAATTGTTGGTGCAGTACACTGCTCATATTTGAATATAAACATCTAAAATTACATATTTTCATGGATTTGACCAAGGAATGTTCCAATTTTCTCAAAAAATTGACCTCAAAAGCAGGTGTCTGCTTCGATCGCCATCAATGGTGCCCGGAAAATATTTCCACGTCCTCACAAAATTTGACAAAAAATGGGATTTTTTAGAGTCCACATAGCAGTTTTAGTATCAAATGTCAGGGTATTGTATCATGCAACAGGTTAAGCATCAAATATATGACAATTCCATTGGTTGTTATGGGTTGCCATGGCAACCAAACTACATATTATCTTACTTTGGGGCCTATTTTGGGCCCAAAACAGCGATTTTGGCCCCAAAATGACCATTTTTGGGCAGTCTCATGGGTTTTGGTTGTTTCCCTAACTTCCTGAGAGCTTAGTGGGCCTAGCAAGCTTAATATAGATGTCATTTGCTGCAGTTAGAGGTATGTTGGACATATTAAAGTCAGGCCCGATTTTTGTCCACGACCGATTGAAAAATTGTGTCTGAAACCCGGACATTTTGAGCAGATTTTTGTCGCTGCATGCCCGACCATGGCCTAGTTTTGCCCAAATTACTAAGAAAGTAGGGTTATTAGGCATATTGTGGGGTTTATTTATGACTTAGGGTATCAAATAGCTTCTATTTATGAAGGAATTATCTGGTAACCATGGCAACCAAAAAATCACTTTTACTGTTAAGGTGGTACCACCCTAAATCCGCCACTTCCGGGTAGAATGGCCAAATAGTCCCTCAGAAAATTAGTTATTTTTGGGAATTCGGACCTCAGGGTGGGGGTAAAAGTATTAAATGTATGCTTATTTGGGATCATAGTAATCTGGAGGTGTTTGTTTATAGTCCAGGCTAAATATTTTATTGGTACCATGTAAACAGTGGAGGGTTATGGGGGTGAAACGGCCATATATAGTATTCATACACTGCTTAGGTCTCACGGCACAAAATCAATGTCCTGGTTTCCATGGCGATTTATACTAAATCTAGGCTGACTTTTTTATTTTGGGCCTATTGTATAATTTTCTCCATTTCAATAGCTAAAATATGGTATATTTGGCTTAGCTCTCAGGGAATTTTAAGTATTTCAAATATTAGACCCAAGGTGTGTGACGTTGATTTTTCCGAGGCCCGACTAGGCATTTAGGGTGGTACCACCTTAAAGGCCTACTTGTATTCCAGAGCTTCCTGACCCTATTGAAATGCGTTCTCATCCTTCAGAGCCAGATGAAGTGCTCATTCATCCCACAGAACCAAATAATGAGGTTATGACTCCTTCTGAAGTGTCACACCATAGATGTTCGCACTGTGGTTCAGAGTTCAGTCAGTTATCTGAGCTCCGCCAACACGTGGCGCTGCTAGCTCTGGTACCACCAGCTGCGGAGGATGACACAGACATGCCACAGGAGTTTAGTGTGTGTAGTAGGTGTGGCAGGTCCTTCTGTTTCCCAGAAGACTTGTACAGTCATACTACTGACAACACATGTCTGTCACAAGACTTGTGCCAATTTACCACTGACAACAAATGTATTTTAGAAGACTTGCATGGGTAGACAATTAAAGGTAGAAGCTGGTGTAAAAAAATGAAACTACCTATAACCCTGATTAAAGCATAATTCCCTCTTGTGTATATATGTCCCAACTCACCTTTACTAGCTCTTTATATGCCACATTATGGTATTCTATATATCTTGTCACTGTTTTTCATTGTTGCTAAAACAAGTGTGCTACTCTATTATGGACGTTTAGAACAACTAGAAAATATTTGAATAATTCCCAAATGTATTAATTCATCAATGAATCACTATTATTTTGATAGTAAAATGTATCGAATGATCTTATGTGCATATGGCTAAGATTTTGGTGACAAATTGTAAGCAACTTTTTTTCTGTGTTGCAAAATGTAGGAAAGAATAAAATTTACTAAATTTGTGTTTTTCCTTAAATCGGTCATGGCTCTTCAGTTTCACATGTAACTACCAATTTCTTTGAGTTGATTTTGTTACTAATGATCTCCTCTAAACATCCGAGAATTTTGGTTGAGATTTTATTGGTCTATCTTTTAAAAAGTAGAAAAATGTTGAAACAAGAATTGCGGTTGTTGCCGCGTAAAAAAATGCCTCAGGCATTTTTATACGCGGCAACAACCGCAATTCTTGCATTCTAAGAAACATAATGTCTACATGGCTGGTATGTTTGAAGGCAACCCATTCAAGACACCAAATAAGCAGGGCCGGGAAGGCGTTATCAGGGGGAAGGATGATATTAAGGGGGTAGATTTGATTATAATCAACCTTAGGACCATCGAAATGTGCATTGCTAGGCAGATAAACAATTAGAATAGCCGTTGCTAGGCAACCAGCTGTATTAGCAACAAACCAAAAGAACCATTGAATTCCTTGGGTCCATATAAGGGGGGTAGGTATGATTATAATCAACCTCAGGAGCATGGAAATGTTTGTTGCTAGGCAGGTAAACAATAAGAATAGCCGTTGCTAGGCAACCAGCTGTATTAGCAACAAACCAATAGAACCATTGAATTCCTTGGGTCCATATTAGGGGGGGTAGGCATGATTATAATCAACCTTAGGAGCATGGAAATGTGTGTTGCTAGGCAGATAAACAATTAGAATAGCCGTTGCTAGGCAACCAGCTGTATTACCAACAAACCAATAGAACCATTGAATTTCTTGGGTCCATATTAGGGGGGGTAGGTATGATTATAATCAACCTTAGGACCATCGAAATGTGTGTTGCTAGGCAGATAAACAATAAGAATAGCCGTTGCTAGGCAACCAGCTGTATTAGCAACAAACCAATAGAACCATTGAATTCCTTGGGTCCACTTTAGGGGGGGTAGGCATGATTATAATCAACCTTAGGACCATGGAAATGTGTGTTGCTAGGCAGATAAACAATTAGAATAGTCGTTGCTAGGCAACCAGCTGTATTAGCAACAAACCAATAGAACCATTGAATTCCTTGGGTCCATATTAGGGGGGGTAGGTATGATTATAATCAACCTTAGGACCATGGAAATGTGTGTTGCTAGGCAGATAAACAATTAGAATAGTCGTTGCTAGGCAACCAGCTGTATTAGCAAAAAACCAATAGAACCATTGAATTCCTTGGGTCCATATTACGGGGGGTAGGTATGATTATAATCAACCTTAGGACCATGGAAATGTGTGTTGCTAGGCAGATAAACAATAAGAATAGCCGTTGCTAGGCAACCAGCTGTATTAGCAACAAACCAATAGAACCATTGAATTCCTTGGGTCCATATTAGGGGGGTAGGTATAATTATAATCAACCTCAGGAACTATCAAAGGTTGATTTATATTATTGTTATCACATAGCATAAATTTGTGTTGTGACACCTTAATCCAAAATGGCGGCACAATCCAAGATGGCGCCGCCCATTCTGACTTCTGGTCAAGTGCAAACATCATATACCTGGTTCTGGTGGTGCCTGGCGGCACCACCAGGTGGCTACGCCACCACTTCGGCATAAAAAATAGGGATTATCCCATAGCTGGCTATTGTTAAACGTGTCCTATCTTCAATTGCCAATATATCAAAATCTAGCACTATGAGGTCTTAATTCTTTCAAACATCATTATATCATCACGTATCAAACTAACATAGTCCCAAGTGATTAAGAGAAATTGTTAATAGATCAGAATTGACCGCAGTTTTGTCAGGAATCACCTTCCTACAGGCCCACAGGAATGGTTGAATACATTTTTAGGAGAATATAACAATACCAATATAGTCATGTTATATGTGGTTGGAAAGTGAAAATCACTAGTAAACCGGCCATTCTAGTTAGACTCTAATATAGATTAACCAGGGGTATATGTATATGATTTTCTCTTTAAAATATGTAAAATAATTTTCTGAGCCAGCAGATTTATGTACGGGCCTGTAGATGTCTGAAGCTATGGGCCATTGCTACGGTAATCGGCATGTATTTTCTTGAGGTGTTCTCGACGCTGCGCATACATATCTACTGTAATCTTAAAATTGCATATCGCTTAATTACCCAGTTCCCCACAAACTTTTGTGATTTCGTTCTCCTTTAAGAGTATGGGAAATATGCATAGTAGGGATGTTAAGTAGTCACTGTCAGATGTGAAAATAAAAAAAATAAAACAGTTCAAATACAAGGTTGATATTAGGCCATACTTTAAAAAAAGTCTGTTTCCGGTGGAGCGGGTAACCTAAAAATAACTTACCCGGGCTGCTGCAAATTTTATTAATTTTTTCAATATATTAATTTTTTTTCAAAATATTTTCTTTTTCAAATAATTTTTTCCCACTTCCCCCCCCCCCAAACATCCCCCTCCTTTAGTTGTTTGGGCTGTGAGGCTCTATGTAACGCATAGGCCGAGTATTAACCTGACATCGTTATATTTCTCATCAGCTCATATCACAACTGTCACTCATAGCCATCAAAGAGATAAATTATCAAGTGGGGAAAAAACAAAATCCGGCCGGGTGGCCTGGTTAAACAATATCACCCGGCCACGCCTTCGGAAACAGACTTCTTTTTTAAGTGTGGCCTTATGCTTTTATTCTATCCAAAAGTGTGGCATTGGTAATACTGTTTTAAAGGCTATAATGGTATCTAACTAATCCCATGCGTACAATCTATGATATTCTATTCTATTATTAGTGTGTCATGATTGAATGAAGTATATACCGAAGGTGTAAAAAAATAGATGGTTATTAACATAAGACAGGGAGAGAACACTAGTCCTGGGCTCGTGGCCCTGCATCCAGGTCGGCACATAAAGAAGATAGGACACCATCTTGTTGATGTCTAAACTCTTGTCAACTGCATTTGAATTTTACATCAAAGACAACTATTTCTATAACGCAAATTGGTATGTTACATGACATGTATAGGTTTTGAAAATAAATTAACACATTTTTGAAATACGTGTGGTTCTTTGGCTTTGAAATCATGCATTCACCTGTTTAAGACATAAGGGCAGTACAAGTTATAGGTCACCATTAATTATTATTGTCAACCTTTTAGATAAGTAATGTAAAGTTACCATGATACAAAAGACCTCAGGAATACCTAGTAGCACAATCTACACTCTGAGAAAAAAAAGATGAATGCCAAACACAATACAGAAATATACAGCAGTCCAACATTATAGCACTCCAATGCACTATATGGATATATATCTAAAACTGGACATCGACATCCATGTAACAGAAAGCTATATTTATTAGAAGTAGAAATCCATGAATATCTATATGAAGGAGAACACCATGTTCATGCCTATATGTCTGTGTGTATGTTCATTTCGAAATTCAAGATTGCAACCATTGATTGAATGCCACCATGAGTTTGAGTTTGAGTTTAAATAGCCTTTATTTTCACTTTTCATAATAACAGTTCCAATTTTCTCGTCCTTTCAATATAGATGAAAAGTCAGGCAGGCTGCTTTTAGGATTATACATCCCATTTATGGCAGCAACCTTTATCCAGATACCAATTGTATTTCAATGCTGCTCATGTATATAAGTATTAGTACAAAAATAGCTTATGACTAGACAATATATAATATCAATTGCTTGGCCATTTTATATTCCTGGTGCAAAAGTTTACACTTAACTTCATTTGTGGTATAGGAAGAGAGATAACTCACTTTACAACTACTCTGGTGGCAATTATTAAGAATTGCGACGAGAGGACATTATAATATGTTCATCATGGGAAGATAAAGGGTGGGGGCTGTCATTTCTTATTCTAACAATTGTCAAGTTGATATGGAGACGGGCATTTGTGAGAGGTGAGAGACACATATTTACGGGATTACTTCATGTGCTGCCGGAATGGGGATTTTCTGCCAAAGTTTGGTTTTTAGGTCAGACTTGAAAAGGTTTTTTGAAGCTATAATTCTAACATCTATGTCAAGCTCATTCCAGATAGTGGCTAAACTATATTCCAGACTCTTCTGGTACAGGGTGAGATGGGGAAAGTTCACTTTCAACATAGGCCCGTCCCACAGTCTTGTTCTTAACATACGTTGATCGACATACTTGTCATCACGGGATCTAATATATGCTGCCATGTGCTGATGGGATAAGCGTCTGTCTGCTAACAAGTTTATATTTGCTTTCTTATGTATGGCTGTAGTACTCGTCAAGTATGGCAGCTTTAGGGCAATTTTAATACAGCGATTTTGACATCTCTGGAGTTTTTTCAAGGCAGTTGTACCCATATTAGCATATATTAGCATATAATATTCCGTCGTGTTTAACCTGTTTCACCACCACCGTCGTGTCCAGAGCCGGGTTGAGAGATCACGTCTTCATGTGGCGCCGATTTAGCAGATTTTCGGGATTCGCCAGATTTCACAGACTCCGTTTCAAGCTCGCTATCTTCATCGTCATCGCCATCATCTTCATGTAGAATCCTTTCTCTTACCCGGGTCAGGATTTTGCCGAGCAGGTTCTCACCGGTGATCGATGTCTGCGAGATGGGCGTCTTTGTAGACAGAGTTAGCCCGCATCCCCAGCGCGCATGTTTCGTACATTCATAATAATGGCCGTCAAGATTTTTAAGTACACGTCTGCACCTTTTATTCTCGAATTTTTCAGCGACTATTTCCTCCATGGTTTCTTCATCAATATCGTTCCATGTTGGTGTCGGATCGACAGTGTCACCCATGAACTTAGTTTCGTATGGGTCGGTCATTGTGGCGATTTTGTCCGCCAAGTCATGGCGGTCACACGTGGTTGCTTTCTGTGCTTTTTTTTCTTTCGTGAACAGTTGGCACCCCATACATTCAAGGTGGCTACCAGTCATTGCATGCCACAATGCTTTAAGTGCAATCACAAATTGTAGTTGCATTAATCTGATACTAATAAAAAAACTAATTCTATTCTTTTTTTTATTTATGAACAGTTGGCACCCCATATATTTAAGATGACTACCATTCATTGAATGCCCCGATGCTTGAAATGCAATCTCAAATTGTAGTTGCATCAATTTAATGCTAATAAAAAACAAATTCTTATCAATTTTTTTTTCATGAATATTTGGTACCCCATAAGGTGGCCACCATTCATATTAATGCAAATAGAATGCTTTAAGTGCTATCACGACTTGTAGTTGCATTAATCTGATACCAAAAAAAAAAAAATCTATTTGAATTTTCTTTCATGAACAGTTGGCACCCCATAAATTAAAAATGCACCCAGCACCCAGGTCAACAGCTATATACAGACACGTGTACCTCCCCTGCCTGTTCTCCTTCAATGCACAGTGAAGAGGGTGGGAGGGGGTGACCATCAACAGTGCATAAACACTTTGATTGGATGACAATGCAGTTTTTATATTACAACCTAAATTTGCGCAACGAAAATCATCAAGAAATACTAAGTATTTTTTCCAAAGAATAGCTTTTCTAGAATGGCTCGGTATTCAGGAATCCTACTGCGAATAAAAAAATGTCAAATTCTAATTCTAAATACCTGAAAATTGAGAAATGCTGACGTTCACGGGTTATGTAGGAAATGTACTAAAAACAGCAAAAAAGGGCAACAAAACCCTAATTTTCTCAAAAACTGTTCAGTAGGATTTTTTCTAACTGAGGTTCCACTGTTTTCTACCCTCATATTACACATTGGCATAGAGAATATATTGACACCTAGTCAGGATTTTGCGCTAGGAGCAATCTGTGAGGCGAAAAACAGCCAAAATGAGCCACTGGTCTGAAGTATAAAACTGGGCATCAATCACTATAGAGCTACAAAGAGACAGAGAATCGATGTCCAGTAATAATAATACTTAGCGTAAGGTTTTCCATCTCTTTCTCTATTCAAATACATAGCTGTAAGGTCGAAGCCTGACCAATGTCAGAAATACCTTGCATTCCTAATTTCAATAATTTTCCTACAGTGATATGATGGACATATAGTACTAGCATAATTGGCAAGATCCATGATAATATTGAAAAGATAACATCCAAATTAGTAAATCATCACTTATGTACTGTTATAAATATTGTTCATTATCGAGGTATATTTGAACTTGGCAAAATGATCAGTCAATTGTGGTAAATGGATAAAACACCAATATCTATGACTACAGTTTATATATACATGGAATAGTTCTGTCCTATACAGTCAATGGGCGGTATCAATTCATCACAGCATCTCAATAACCCCTATCACAGTATAGGGTTCTGTACAAGAATATCACAATATAACATCTATTCTGTATAAGTAGGATCTAGAATCTCCTTTTCCTGAAAATTCCTCTAAGACAGTTCTGAGGCGACTCGAGTATCTCCCTCATTTGACTTAGAGTTGAATTGAGAATTTTCCTCAATCAGCTTTGAAACAACTTGAGTATTTCACTCAATTGACTCTGGGGTGACTTGAGTATTTACCTCATTTGCCCTTCAGCGACCTGAGTAATTTCTTCCTTTGGCTTTATAAGGGTGCATCAACTGTTTTCCCCGTTTGGCACTAGTGAGTCCCTAACAATCACATCCATAGGCACTGGGCCGTCCTGATGAAGTGCCTCAACTAAGTTTGTGTGCACTGTGACCCCGTTAAAGTCTCCCCGTTGAGTGTTTCACCGAGATCAGCTATTTTCTCCTCGTGAACCTCCATATGTTTGACCAAGTCCTGAAACTGAGTGAACTCCTCCCCGCAGTCTGAACACTTGGGCCTGGTGCCTGGATGTAGGTACATGATGTGCTTGGTGCGAGTGAAGCGTTTGGTGAATCTTACGTCGCAATGTGGGCACGGGAACGGCTTCTCCTCTTTATGGACCAACCAGTGGTGTTGTACTTGTGTCAAAGTCGTGAATCTAGTCCCGCAACAGTCAAACCCAGCAGGCTTATCACTGGTTGCCCTGTCTTTTTTGTCAGTTATTGCTGAGTCATCCTTTTGATTCTCATTTGTTAATGTATCTGTGTCAGCTGTGTCTTGACCCTTCTCTACATTCTGCTTGTCAGGAAGGACTGCCTGATCCTTGTGATATTGGACAGTGTGCTGTTTTAGTGTATGGATCTGAATGAAACCGGCAGGGCAGAAGGAACATGGGTAGGGCCTCAGGCCCGTGTGGATCATCATGTGACGTGAGAGGTCTGAGGGCCTCCTGAACATGTTACCACAGAGGAAGCACTTACAGTGCTTCATTCTGATTCCCGACACAATGCGCAGCTCCTTGGAAGAAGCATCAGTGAACTTGCACTTGGTTTTGTGATAAGTATCAGATGTGATTTGTTTAATTGTACGCGGCTGAGAGGGCTTAAGTGAGTGAGATGTGACCATATTAGCATCTTGGGCCTCCTTAAGTGTAGAGACGTCATTCTCATGTGTGAGCATGTGTTGAATTAAAGACACTGAATCCTGGAACTTCTCGTTGCAAACTGGACATGTTTCTAGTTGTTCAGCGTACTGTGTGTGTATATGCAGGGTGTGGTTGGTGAGACATGAGCGAGTCAGGAACGTCTGTCCACACTCCACACAGCGGTGACACGTGTCAGCTTGGTGCAGCTGTAGGTGCTTCTGCAGAAAACCGTCAGTTGTAAACTCCTTCCCACAATGCACGCAGCGGTGCACGCCAGTACCACCAGGGGTCTCAGTGTCGCCTGGGGCCTCAGCATGACCAGGAGTGTCAGACACTACCAGGGTTGTAGCCAGAGGTGTAGCCTCTTGATCCATAGGGGCTGATGTAATTGGACTTTCAGAATTCACTACATCTGAGGATTCCTTGTCCTTCATCGAGGAGGAATCGCCTATACCGGATGCTTTACTGCCTGTCAAAGAGGAGGAATTGACACTACCTGCTGTTTGAATATCCTCCATTGAGGAAGAATTCCTTGAATTCAATGATTGATTGTCCTTCATTGAGGAGGAATTGCTTAAATTTGATGATTCAGTGTCTCTTAGTGAGGAGGTGTCGACTTCATCTGATGATTGACTGTCTTTCATTGAGCAGGAATTGACTGCATTTGATGACTGATTGTGCCTCACTGAGGAGGGCCTGACTATATCTGATGATTGTCCGCCACTCATTGATGAGGAACAATCTTCAACCTTGACAAAGACCTTTTGATCGCGCGACAGGTCATGTAGAGCTGTGTGGGTCTCTGTATGTTGCTCCAGAAGATCTGAAGTCTGAAACACTTCAGTGCAGGAGGAACATGTGTACAGTTCCGCTTCCTGACTCCCAGGTTTACCTGCATTCAGGCTGTTTCTGCTGACCTGTTCCTGCACGAGACTATCCTGACACTTGTTCCCAGCCTGTCCATGATTGCTGCTATTGTACATTAAGTCATCCTTTAAGTGGAGCTGGTTGTGGTGCTTTAACTTAATTTTGTCACTAAACCTCTCCTGCACACTCTTGTACACCCCTACATTACCAGCCACTGTTTCCTTGTTTTTTGCTGTGTCATTGTTATCCCCACATGCAGCGGCACATCTACCTGCATACTTGGCTTGGTGTATTTGCAATAAAGATGCAAATTCAAAGGTTTCCCCACAGGGAGAACAACTATGTCGAGCGACTTTATGAACGATCGTCGTATGCAGGTTTAGGGATGTTTCCTGCGTGAAACTACTACTACACAGAACACACTGATAGGGATGAAGTCTCTTATGTGTTAAAGCATGACTCAGCATTTCAGATAAATGTTCAAATGTCAGGCTGCATCTCAAGCATTTGTGAACTTTCTGGCCATCAGCTTTCATCAGCTTTTCTTGCTGTAAGACTAATTCAGCTGTCACGGAAACACGATGAAGAGGAACAACGTTGTTCTGTTCACACTGGGTCTCCTTGTGTTTCTGCAACAAGTACATCCATTCAAAGGTATGTCCGCAGCAATTGTAGAGCCCTAGTTGATGGATTGTTCTCCGGTGTTGCTCCAGATGTCCCCTCTGTGTGAATCTATGGCTACACAGACCACATGGGTAGGGCCTGGCCTGTGTGTGTGTCACAGTGTGTCTCTGGAGGCTGTGTAAATCACCAAATGTCAAAGTACATTGGGAACATTTGTTAACTTCCTTGCAACTTTTTTGGTTGTTCTCATTGAACAATGAATCTATAATGTTTGAAAGTATGCGGGTTCTACTTTTACTGTGCGTTTCCCTGTGTTTCTGAAACAAAAACTTCCATTCAAAGGTTTTGCCACAGTCAGTGCAAGCATACAGTCCTGTTTGGTGAATGCTTCTCATATGCTGCTGCAAATACCCTTTCTTGACAAATTGATGAGTGCAAAGACCACACTGGTAGGACCCTTTATGCTGTAAGGGCTGCTCAGTCTCACTGTGTACACCACTTTTAGTGTCCTGGGAATGCTTCCTCAAATGGTCACTTCCATTCACCATCTCCTTGTTGTTATTAGGTAGTGAATTACATCGAGGTAGTCCATTTGTTGCTTCACTAGATGCCATTGCACCATTACTTTGCCCGGTTAAGAATGAGAGCATGGTTGGGTGTTTAGCTAGGGTGTCACTCATGTGTATCTTATTGTGTTCTGTTAGATCTGCCTCATCACTAAAGCTGTCAGTACAATGAGTACAACTGTACACACAATCCTTATCCCCAGTCTCCATGTTGTCATTCGGTGGTTCTACAGGGGAAACTGTGACAGTCTGCTCTACCGTTGACACCGCCGGCACACGCGGGATGCATCCACGAATATGCTCTGTGATATCAGTCTCTGGACCAAACCGGCAACCACACCTTGGACATGTGTCAGACTTTGTGTAATTCACTCCATGGACCTTATTCATGTGCTGCTTTAAGGAA
Source organism: Harmothoe impar (assembly GCA_947462335.1). NCBI lineage: Eukaryota > Metazoa > Annelida > Polychaeta > Phyllodocida > Polynoidae > Harmothoe > Harmothoe impar. The sequence goes on along the minus strand of OX381713.1, from coordinate 62,908,833 downwards.
TTCTTCCAAGCAAATTTCATCCTACATACAAAGCACTGGAAAAATTCCTGTTCACGTCTCGAGCTTGTCGCCCCTACTCCATGCTTTTTTTCCATGTGCTTTACTAAATACCGTTCCCAGGAGTATTTCTTCGAGCACAAGTGACATGCAAATGGTTTCACTGTATGGGTAGCAATATGACTGTTCAAATCAAATGTTGTGTGATGCACCTTATAACAGTAGGGGCAGGAATATTTACCGGCGGGTGTTTCAGCGTGTTCCCACAAGTGATCACTGAGTGCGGCAACGTTGGGAAAGCACTTCTTACACTCAATACACCTGTGATATCCCTCAGGCGTAACTGAGGATACCGGGTTGTCACTTCTATAGTTACGTACATTAGAGTATATAGGAGCAGGTTGTTCTCTGATGCTGTTCTCTGTATATATCGGGGCGATGTTTATAGGGGCCACTTGTTCCGTGGTAGCGTCATCTGAATACGTTGGTGCTATGGTTATTGGAGTTGGCTGTGTGATACCGTCGTCTGAATAAATAGGAGCTATAGTAATTGGAGTGGGTGATAATGTCATTCTGTCATCAGAATACATAGCTATAGGACTTGGTTCTGCTGCGATTCTATTACTAGAGTTTATATCCATAGGTTCTGTAAGTTCTCCATTATGAGAATACATGGGAGTTGAAGCTATCAATGTCTGTGGTTCCATGGTTCTGTCATTGGAATACACGGCTATGGGAGTCGGTGCTGATGTGCCTCCATTATTAGAGTACATAGCCATTGGTGTTGGTTCTTCTCTAGTTTCCTTATCAGAATTTACATCTATAGGAGAAGTTTCGTCTTTGATGCCATTGTCAGAATATGTAGGTGTTTGACCTACATGGAGGTTAAGATGCTGATCTAACTCATCCAGGGACTCAAATTCTGCTACACAATGGTAACACTTGTGAGGTTTCTGCACATAAGCAGTCACATCCATGTTACCAGTCAAGTCCACAATATTTTCCAAAGTAGATGCACTCTCATCGACTGCCAATTTCTCATTGACCTGGGAGTCTCTGAAGCTTGAGGGAGACATATCGGTGGAACTAGTAGAACCAGTAAAAGAGGGCTCTGGACTTTGTACATCTCCATAAGAAATATCTCTCGTGATAAAGGCATCATTACCTGCTGCCTTAAGGACCTCTGCTTCTGTTAGGTGCCGTGTAAGCCTATGGTTGTAGAGTTCGCGCTCCTCAGCGAACATCTCAGAACAAATGGCACACTTGTGCTTGGGTCGCGAGTGGGTGCGCAGGTGGTCACGATGACTGCGTTGTGAGTGAGACTTCATACCACACACACTACATATATGGCCCCCTGTATTCCCGGCCAACTTGAGCACTTCTAGTTCTACTTCATGTGTTTGCATGTGCCCGCTGAGTGACGTTTCCTCAGGAAACGTCTCGGGACAAATGACGCACTTGTGCTTGTATCGCGGGTGGTTGTTGCGGAGATGGTCCCGATGGGTTCGATAACAGGAGAATACTACACCGCACACCGTACACGTATGGCCCCCATCATGCCCCTGTCTGACATGCGCAATGATTCCCTTCAATGATGAGGATGCTTTAGGACACTTGGGACACTTATACCGCCTGTCTATTTCATGCCTTAACATGTGCCCTTTGAGGATGGCTTCATCTTGGAAGACTTTGAAGCACTCTGTACATTCCAGCTCCATATTGCTCTTTTGTGCAGATTCTACACACACCAGATGTATGGTACACAAGTATACAGAACCCTCTGGTGATGAAACCGTTCACACTAATGACATGCTTTAATACGCAGGCTTCATCATTAGTTGTTGAGCACTGTGTCATGACAAGGTATTCAGTGTTTCCATACATCAGCATCAAAGTCCTTGTACAATGTGAAGATGGAGCAACAACTGAATACAGAATACACACGCGATGAACAGAAGACGTTGATCATCAACTTTTGCTGAACATCACTGTAGCGCATCACCGTCACAAACTGTCGAGTTCTGCATGGAAACAATAGAAAAAAGGTCGTTTAGATAAGGTAAGTATTTGATGGTAGCCTGTATTACTAAAGGGGTTATCTCTCACAATCTCTGAGAACAAGGGAAAACAATTTACTGCGTAAATAGTATTTGCCCATGTGTATCTATTCATAAATTATCTAGGAAACTTATAACAAATAGTAGGACCATAGTGATGTTTATACATGACCCAAAAAGGCTAAAAATAAGGAAATTTCTTCAAAATTGCATAAAAAACGTAGGGTCGGCCCTATTTTGATAGGGTCGGTCGGGTGACCAGAAACAAACCTTTTCTTTTTGGCCTTATTAAAATTAACATGTTTATGGAAACTCAGAAAAACTTCTTCAACTTTGGGGACGAGTATACTACAAATAACCAAAAGACTTTTCCCTACCTGTTTCATTGAGACAGTTGAGGATATTACAGCAACCTCCATGGTAGGAGAACTGATTTGAAATGAAGGATCCAATGTTTCCTTAGAGACAGCTAGAAATGGTTCTGCAATTAAGGAAAGTAACTTTTCACTTATGCATAATAACATATATTCCTTATTCAAACTCATTCGATCGAATTCTTGAACTAGGCAATGGTAGGCGGAAAATAACTGCAGCATATATATAATGCTTCTCAGAGTACCCAGATAAACCAGTGTGAGTGAAGCTTTTGTAGTCTGTGCTTTACCTACTTTTACTACCACAATTAGAAGACTGGTGTACAGTTTTATGTATCACCTCTTGAGCTCAGCAAATGTGCTTTTATGCAACTGAGTGAATACTACGACAAGTGACACCCAGTTTACACTGGCACAAAGCACTCTATGTACATTTTCATGTTGATGTCTGGTGAATAATATGCCAGCAAATTAGATTTTATACATATTACTGTATTTTATATTTGTTATGCTATGTAAACATCCATATACCCGATGGACCTTTGTAATTGAGTCTGAAATAAAAAATTGAATTGATAATTTGTAGAATTTAATTTGATTTCAATTCTGTATTCTGTTTAGCTCTGTATGATAAAGTGCTTCGGCTTACCTTGTGTTTGTAGATGCAATCACTGAGGGAGCCAATTTTGGTATTCATCTATTTCCCCTGGAAATAAACAAAGGTAATTTGTCAAATCAAACAATGAATACCAGAAGGATAGATTAAGCTACCAATGGTGATTGAGACTTATGTTATTAATCTAGTATTACTCAAGTCCCACTTCTTTATATATAGACAGGGACTTTTTCATAACCGTTCACTTTGTATACTACAATTTGAGTACAATGACTTCAAGAGTTTGAAGTCAGTTTACTGGTGGAAGAGTTCATATATAAGGCAGAAGTTAAGACAAAAATATTCAGCAGGTGGAAAGCTATACTTGATATACTCTAAAAAGGAAGCAATATATATTGAAAACAATATTACTATTTATATTAACCTCTACAACAGAAAGTAGGGTACCATACATGTCCCACCATCTTAGTATTCTCTTATATGAAATTGGGGGGTCCATGCCACCATACCTCAACATTTGCCTGTGCTCGTGGTGAGTACCAGTACATGATTATACCAGGGGCTGCAGTGCTAGGGCAGTGGTTATTTTCAACAACAATGGGTGAGGGGGTTTGATATTGGGACAAAGGTACATAGAGCCCTCTTGAATAGGGACCACCAAAATGTCAGACCATTTAGCAAAAAAACAAAAAAAAACGCGTAGTTTTTTTTATGCCGAAGTGGTGGCGTAGCCACCTGGTGGTGCCGCCAGGCACCACCAGGACGAGGTATATGATGTTTCCACTTCCCCAGTAGCCGCCATCTTGGATTAGGCCTAAGGTGTCACAAATTTTTGCATATGAGATAACAATAATATTAATCAACGTTTGATAGGTCCTGAGGTTGATTATAATCATACCTATCCCCCCTAACATGGACCCAAGGAATTCAATGGTTCTATTGCTTTGTTGCTAAAACAGCTGGTTGCCTAGCAACAGCTATTCTAATTGTTTATCTGCCTAGCAACACCCATTTCCATGGTCCTGAGGTTGATTATAATTATACTTATCCCCCCTAATATGGACCCAACAAATTCAATGGTTCTATTGGTTTGTTGCTAAAACAGCTGGTTGCCTAGCAACAGCTATTCTAATTGTTTATCTGCCTAGCAACACCCATTTCCATGGTCCTGAGGTTGATTATAATCATACTTATCCCCCCTAATATGGACCCAACAAATTCAATGATTCTATTGGTTTGTTGCTAAAACAGCTGGTTGCCTAGCAACAGCTATTCTAATTGTTTATCTGCCTAGCAACACCCTCTTCCATGGTCCTGAGGCTGATTATAATCACACCTATCCCCCCTAACATGGACCCAAGGAATCCAATGGTTCTATTGGTTTGTTGCTAATAATGCTGGTTGCCTAGCAACAGCTATTCTAATTGTTTATCTGCCTAGCAACACCCATTTCCATGGTCCTGAGGTTGATTATAATCATACTTATCCCCCCTAACATGGACCCAAGGAATTCAATGGTTCTATTGCTTTGTTGCTAAAACATCTGGTTGCCTAGCAACAGCTATTCTAATTGTTTATCTGCCTAGCAACACCCATTTTCATGGTCCTGAGGTTGATTATAATCATATCTACCCCCCCTAATATGGACCCAAGGAATTCGATGGTTCTATTAGTTTGTTGCTAATACAGCTGGTTGCCTAGCAACGGCTATTCTTATTGTTTATCTGCCTAGCAACACACATTTCCATGGTCCTGAGGTTGATTATAATCATACCTACCCCCCTAATATGGACCCAAGGAATTCAATGGTTCTATCGGTTTGTTGCAAATACAGCTGGTTGCCTAGCAACGGCTATTCTAATTGTTTATCTGCCTAGCAACACACATTTCCATGGTCCTAAGGTTGATTATAATCATACCTACCCCCCTAATATGGACCCAAGGAATTCAATGGTTCTATTGGTTCGTTGCTAATACAGCTGGTTGCCTAGTAACGGCTATTCTAATTGTTTATCTGCCTAGCAACACACATTTCCATGGTCCTAAGGTTGATTATAATCATACCTACCCCCCTAATATGGACCCAAGGAATTCATAGAAAATGCCATATTTGAAGTAATATCATCCTTCCCCCTGATAACCCCTTCCTGGCCCTGCTTATTTGGTTTCTTGAATGGGTTCCCTTCAAACATACCAACCATGCAGACATTATGTTTCTTCGAATGCAAGAATTGCGGTTGTTGCCGCGTATAAAAATGCCTGAGGCATTTTTTTACGCGGCAACAACCGCAATTCTTGTTTACCCATGCTAAGTGGGCGCAAACATCCATTGCTGCCCCTCCCCATTGTGAAAAAAATGTCCACTCCCTTACCCTTACCATAGACTACAGCTCTACAGCACTCAACGCAGCCAACTTCAATCACACTTAACTAGGTCCTTCAATAGTGGGGCCTGGCCATGGCATGAACTGACCACCCAGTGACCTAGTACTTGTACCACCCTCAGCAGCCCCCCCCTCTCCTGTCAGGCTGCCCCTAGAGTAAGGGGGGAGCTCTGCAGGCCCACACTACCTGGACCTACCTAAGTTTTGTTTGATCCCAATTTGACCCTCAGCACTTGAGTCCCATGGAACCAATAGGGTTGTCCAGTTGTTCTATTTACAGCTGATTGGGGATCAAACAAACGCAGTGCCCTGTGCTGGGTGCAGTCAGTATGGTCAGTCCAGGTAAAATCAGCCAATGGGGATCACTTCTAAACCATGGCAGAACTGGACAGAATGTGGAGCTCTCACTCTGTGAAAGAGTTACAGGCACATCTTAAGACACATGGTGTGACTGTGTCTAAACTTACAAAAGCTCCACTCATAGAGCTGTGTAAAGGCTGCTGCAGCTATAGGACTGACTATAGACCCAGATGGGCTGACAGAAGATAGGGAGGAAGTTATCAAGGATAAGGTTACTGTAGACTGGGGTCAGTTACCTCTACCACCTCTATTAAGCTCATGTACCAGAGAAATGAGTTTTCTACCTTTGGTAATCATTTTGGATATATATATAACTACCTAGTGAGATTTGATGGTTATACACACACTGGGCTAAGTAACTGAGTACAGCTGTGTTTTCATCCCAATACTGACCCTCAATTGGCACCAATCACCCATATATATATATATAGCACTGTCTGATCCCCACTGGCTGGTTTTACCTGGAATCACCCTGTTGCCTGCTCCCAGCACAGTGCAGTGGGTTTGTTTGATCCCCAATCACCCATAAATAGAACCGACTGGTTACCCCTATTGCATATGCATAGCCTATAGCTTTGACCCCTATAAGACGAGTTACATAATACTTGGTTGTTTATTTGGGGCTGAGGTGGGATAACAAAGCACTGGACTGTGATGGTAAGGGAACTTTGAACCAGCCAGTTATATATAAATATAATATTGATACATGTATCATGAGGTAAACATAATCAAATACATTTAATATTACATGTTGTATAAATCGTATGTAAACCCCTTTAGGCTCCTCATAGGTCATCTACAACATATAATCAATACTCAACCCACATATGGAAGTGATTGACCGAACCATATTGATACTACAGCTTTGCACAGAATGTGCATCTTTACATTGAAAATGGCAGAGCCTCAGAGGCCTGTCCTAATGACATGACATTTGTTAAGAATGGTGTATGGACTCAGTCATAGGCTCGTATTGTTATATATCAAAATATCAGAGTGGATTATTGCTATAATGTCCATGATAACTTAGGAAATAAATAGCCAACATATCCAAATGGAACATTCTAAACTATAGTTATGAACCATTGAATATAGACCATGCCTGGATAGCTCAGTCAGTAGGGTGCCTTCCTCTAGATCCTAGGGTCAAGGGTTCGAGGCTCTCTTGGGGAAAGTTACTCAAATGTTTTCAATAATTAGCCCTGAACCAACATGCACCAAGGGGGAGCCAGTGCATTACTAAAGATTCTGAGAACGTCCACCAGGTGGGGGTTAGTGCATGAGTTGCTAAAGGTTCTGAACATCTCCGAAGGGTCCCGCCACTTGTTTCTCGGAATCATCCTTAAACATAGAGTTTGATGTAATGACCCTGGTATGTGGCTATCAGTCTTTGCGAAAACATGCAGGACAGTGGCAATGTCCTCCTAAAATGCCACCGGTCCTGCAGATTCACATGTGTAGCAGGACCGAATGTCCAGTCGCATGTTGGGCTTTTCTGAACTAGAAGAATTCAGTTGGGCTTCTAAAGCTGAAATATGTGTGTCAATACACTGTGTAAAACTATCTATCTATCCTGATTTGGCCATAAATGATTACAAATGTAATGTACTTTTAATGAACAATACTATTTTATACTTTAAATGCATAAGTCTTCCGATATGTGGCTATCCGGTCCTCCAAAAATGTAGCCGGTCCTGCAACATTGAAAATTTGCAGGACTGAATGTCCTGTGGGATGAAAAAGTTTTTGCAAAGACTGGGCTATCATGGTGAGGTTACCTAACCACATGTAGACTTTCATTGCCCACACTGTGACGTCGCAGAGCTGTACACGGCTTAGACATACATTGTATTAGGGCATGGGTGCTGCCATATTGGGGCAGAGCGACCCAGTTGGCCATATTGGATTTGGTAAAGGACTGTGGTGATATCTTTTATTACATGACCTAACAGTATTGGTACGATCCTGTGTTTGTTTAATCAATAAAGTCGTACCGCATGGGGGTGTGGTACGTTTTTGCATACCACCCGGGTGTGTGGTACGCTTTTTGCTGCTCTAGACCAATCAGAAGGCAGTATTTTGGTCACGTGATATGACAATGGCGGCGATGTCAACGATGCAAATAAACGATATAAACAACTATATTGGCGATGTAAACAACTGAAAGGTAGGGGGGGCTGAAAAATTGTCTTCTGGTCGTGTAATAAAGCTTGCATTGCATGAGAAGGTCACGCATTGGGTGCACCAGCCCTTGGTGCATCTGCCTTATAAAGGCTATGGGGGGGGGTGGGGGGGGGGATACTCAAATATATTTTGACACGGCTGTACCGATATACCTCTGACAAGCTCCTACCCTTGGGTATATGGACTTTGCTCAGAATTGCCCATGTTATAGAACATTTAGCTGAAATTGGAGGGAATTCAGTCAAAAGCAAAAGTGACCCTTTCCCAGTTATCATTGGGTGCAATCTACAACTCTAACCTCTGCTATACAGTCTATGAGTGCCCCCCCCCCCCCCCGCTTCCTTCTCCCTATCCCCCCGCCCCCGCCCCGTGATAGAGTCCCTTCATCGGTTCATACAGCCCACTGTGGTCACATGTGAGTGGGGGGGGGGGGGAGCGGGTAGATGGGGGGGGTCCGCATGTCGCATGTTGATTTTAAGAAATGGCCATGTCACATGTCACTAAGGAAAAGGCCATGTCACAAGTGTCACTAAGGAACAGGCATAGAGAGAGTTATAAAGGGGGGTCTTGGGGCCGCAGGCCCGGGAAAATTTAGGAATTTGAAAACCCACAGGGACCAAATTTTTGAAGAAAGGGTTTGGTAGCCTACTTCACTCTATATAAGGTTCTTTTTTCATGTCACTAAGCCCCATGTCATATGTCGATTTTAAGAAATGCCCATGTCACATGTCACTTTACTGGCCATGTCCCATGTCGATTTTAAGAAATGCCCATGTCGCCATGACGCTTTCAAGAAATGCCTACTGTAAACGTATTAATTTTCGCTCAGTACATATTTTCGCGCATTTCGGGCACATAGGCATGTGCGCGAAAATATGATGTGCGCGAAAATATTGGACAAAAAAATTAGCTTTCCAATGATGTCTGGCACTCTATATTGCACTGCAGTAGACTCAATTTGGCCTACCAGATCTTACATGCTGGAAAAATCACATCCTTTTTTTTAAAATTCTTTTATTTCTTAAATGAATCTCAACTTATATCTTTATTACATGGTGATACGGCCTTCTCTATGCTAAACCAATGGGAGCTCCATACTCCATACTCCCATGGAGTATGATGAAGCCATACTTCATGGCCTCCGAATTTGTTGATTTTCTTCATTTTAAGATAGTAGGACCATGTGATAAACACAAAACCCCACTTATTAACATCATACATCACTCGTTGAAGCTGGGTCATATCACACAATGCTGAAGGCTGAGTGTGATATAACCCAGCTTCAACCCTTGAAGTATGACATGCATGTATGTCAATGGCGTGGAATTTTGTCTATAGGCCTATACTAAAAAAAACTATCAATAGGACAATACAGGGCTATATATACTTCCGCAACAGAAGAATTCTAGACCCCCCAATTATTTTGAGCTGTAAAACCCTTAATAATTGTCCGATTGGAAAACCGTGAAAACTGATATGTAGCTAAGGATCACCTGAGTGCAGCTGCGCGAAAATATAATTGCGCGAAAATGCCTTTATGTGCTAGGTGCGCGAAAATTTTGCTGCGCGAAAATATCTACGTTTACAGTATGTCTTCATGTCAATTTTAGGGGTCTATACCCATGTGAGTGGGTAGCCAAGTGCATGACTCACTGGCACTCAGCATAAAGGAATAGAAAAAGAGCTCTGTTTTCAGGTCACATGGTCAAATAAACACTTTTTAGGGGAAGGAGTAGACTGTGGTTGGAGGGCACTTGTGGTACATTAAGTGCAATGGAAGTTCTAGGGAGTGCCCTGTTGTTCCAGGTTCGGTCCGTAGAGGCCCTGTGAACCGCACACACAGGATAGCTCTCCCAGGTGAGAGGACGAACGTTTAGAGCGTTATCTTAATCAGACTATTAAGATGATCCAACTTGTCTTAACTCTTTTAGTAGCTAATTTTCAATCCTATCTTAAACTAAAATAATGCCATCTTAAGACTTATCTTAGACTATCTTGAAAGTATTACTATTACTGGTATGAAATGGGGGGCTCTGCCCCCCAACACCCCATTTTCTTCTTCTTTTTCTTCTATTTCAATGCTATCTTAAACTATCTTGATTCTTTTTCTTCTATTTCAATCCTATCTTAAACTATCATAATCCCATCTTAAGACTTATCTTAAACTATCTTAAAAGTATTACCTCGATTTTAAGGTACTGCCCCAAATTAAGACACTGAATTAAGATATTAAGATGTAAAATTAAGATAACGCTCTAAACGTTCGTCCTCTCACCTGGGAGAGCTATCCCGTATTTGCCTGTGAACCTGCTAGCAAGCCTTTGGCTGTGTCGGTTTTCACTCTCTGTTGTTACATAATGACCATTCATAGGTTCAGACCAGTTCAAACTAATACCCCTCCACCCCCTCACCAGCCTCAATCCAAACCTGCCATCAGGCAAGAGTGGGCCTGGACCTTTTTGTATCTAATAATTGTAACCTACTTAGAAAATGATCCAGCATCCTGGATCATTTCTCAACCACTGATTGGTCAGCTCTGGTCACATGATCATGAATGAGGTTGTGCATGACATCGTGGGTTCGAATCCCCCTGGCACCGGATGTAGGCTCGTTTTTTAGCCCATTTGTAGCATATATCCCACTATACTGATATAGTGATATTACCTATTTACTATCTGACTAGGTACATTAGTGTAATTTAGGTTCATTACACCAATTTACAAATTTGTACCACTTAGGCCAAGGTGGGACTCCAGGCGCGTGGCAACTGGGGGAGGGGGGGGGGGCATGTCCCCCCACTTTTGACCAACCCCAAAAAAGGTCAAACCAAAAAGGTCTAGTAAAAAGGGGTACAAAAATGTCAAAATACCCCTCAGTCCCCCCTACTTTGCCCTGGACTCAAACCCGTGATGTCCTGATCTCTGATATCTACTAGCAGGGTCTGTAATTCACGACATAAGTACTCCCCCCGACTGTATATAGCCCTCAGACCCAAAACTGCATAACCTAACTCAGCAGTTTGTGCCACATAGGGTAAACTGACCAACCTAATTTTGTAGTCATTCATGCATGATAAGCCCTGTTTTTGTGTATCCTAGTACACTTTAAGTGTTACTCTTTCCAGCAAAGGACAAATAAAGACAATACCTTACATAAATAACTACAAAATTAAGGTGGATATCTCATGGTACGTGGTTGCCTTTAGGTCAGTCTACCCTATACAGTTGGGCCGAGACTGGCCCCTGACGGGGCCCTTGATGGGGGGTCCCCATGTCGCATGTCGATTTTAAGAAATGCCAATGTCCCATGTCGCTAATGAAAAACCCATGTCGTTAGTGTCACTAAGGGGGGTCTTTGGGGCTGCAGGCCCACGGGAAATTTAGGAATTTGGTGCATTCAGAGTGTTTTGAAACAAGTTAGAATCTACATTTTCAGAAAATTTTGGAATTTACACTTATATTGATGTGTTCTGAGGTTTGAGCTTGTTATTCGAATTTTGTTTGGAAATTTTACTGTGATATAAGTGTATTTTAGGGCTTTCTGAGGTTGTATGCTATTTACATCCATGTCACTAATGCTAATGTCGCATGTCAGACTTAAGAAATACGTATACTCCATGTCCCATGTCGATTTTAAGAAATGGCCATGTCGCCATATCAGATTTAAGAAATGGCCATGTCACCATATCGAATTTAGGGGTCTAGGGCCATCCTGACACACCCTGACCACTCTGGTACAGGCAGAGACTACTTCAGTCGCTGGTACAGGTCAAGCACAGGCTGCTCGTGCCTAACCCCCCACCCCCTGCCATTCCCTGACCCACATAGCCTACTGCACCTTACAGCAGCCCACCCCTACGCCACCTACTGTACTCACACTGACCGGGTGGCAGGGGGCAGTCATTGGGTAATGAGCCAGCACTACATACACAGTGGTTGAGGGGGGGGGGTAGTCACTCAGCCAGTATGCCGTGTATGGGAGAGGGTGTGTGTGTGTGTGGGAGGGGAGGGGGGATGGTCACCCAGCCAGCACATTGTGTATGGTGGGGGGGGGGGGTACTGAAGGTCTAGGTACACTGGTCTGCCTACTACTATAGTTAGGGGGGTTCCAACTGCAAAGACTCCATCTCTCGGGGAACAGGGGAACTACAACATTGAGTTGCTATCTCTCCGACCCACGATGTCTGAGAAAATGCCATGATACTCTAGTACTACCACATGTGACAACTAACCAATGATACATCCATACCAAAAAGACGTTCCCCTTTGTACCTGCTGCATATAAGAGGCATGCAATGTTTGAGAATAGAGAAATCTAGGCTAGTTGACCTGACATTGGCTGTCCATGAAGCCAAAGATTAGACAGTTACTGAGACTTTTGAAGGGTAGGTCCACTGAATCTAAAAAAGGGAATGACTAGAAAGATATGCCCTGTATAAACTTCCATATGGAGCTCTGAGGGAGCTTCATTGCTTGTGGTTGAAAAAATATTTTAGATTGTCTGTATTTAGCACACTACCTTGTTGAGGCCTACAGTAACTAGTTCCCCAAACTGCTAAATGCCTAGATGGCACCACTGGATTGGAATCTCACCATTCCATATCCATTTGGCTTCTGATCTAAACCCAAGTATGCACGAGTTTGACACGAGGGTGAGAGGCAATTCCGGCCCCCCTAGTTATTGGGTAATGAGCCAGCACACCACACAGTGGTGATGGTGGGTGGAGGGGAGGGGGGGTGGTCACTCAGCCAGCACACTGTGTATGGGAGTGGGGGGGGGGGGGTACTGAAGGTGGAGGTACAGTGGTTTGCCTGCTAGTATTAGTAGCAGTGTGGTATGGTCGAGGTGGGGGCATGGGGAAGGGGGGGGGGGGGCGTTCAGATATGCACATGGCAAGCCTGCAGGACCCCTATATATACACATTGCCAAACTATACCCTATAGTACAGTAATATAGGTCATTAGGTGTGTACAACTCTTTTTTAAATCTCGTTGTGTCATGGGGCTTGGGCCATAAAAAAAAGAAGTGTGTTTCAGGTTACATGGTCTGAAAATCTAGGGTAGGTAGGTCGGATTTTTTTTTTTTTATTTTTTTTTTCCCTTTAGCCTGAAAAGTACCCAGAAATCGACTCACGAACTACAATGCCGACTCACCGACGACCCCCTTGACTCTTGAACTATCAGATCGACCCTTAAATAGCCCCAAAATGACCCAAAATATAAATATTTTTTCAAAATTGCATAAAAATTTCTAGGGTCGCCCTGTTTTGCTAGGTAGGGTCGGGTAACCTGAAACAAACCTTTCTTTTTTATTTGGCCATAGTGACATGAGAGGAAAAGTAGGTGACATGACATGCGACATGGGGAACAGCCCCCTCCCCCTTCAGCTGTTCAGATCCCCACTAGTCTAGGCTCATGTCTCATGTCGATTTTTAGAACAGACCCTGCAGCTATGCCGAAGCTAGTGGTCCAGACCCATATTGGGTAGGTTCACCCCAATTCGGCCACATACCTCAAAGGGTGGATAAAAAGCAAAATGATAATGGATGGACATTTATATCTGGTTGAATAACATTATTTCAGCTACTAAGTTAGTACTGTTAGTTTAACAATATATATCATTTATATTAACAGTGTATAACAGGTGTTTATCCACCCGGAAGGGGGGTGGCCGCCTTGAGGTATGTGTCCGACTTGGGGTGAACCTACCCTATGTATGAGTACAGGCAGTGGACTCCCACTGCATGGCATGGGTAACATTAGTCAATTTGGAATCGACTGTACAAATGTACAGTCGATGATAGACCCTGCTCTAATTACTGGGGGTCCTGCTATGTGCCAGGCCTAGTGTGAACAGAGGGTTTGTCTTATAAATCACTGGTGTACTATTATATAATCAACAAACAGGCACATATCTGAGTGAATATGGAAAGCTAAGTGTCTAGAGATAAGCATGGAACCTTGTTTGGCCCTGTAACCCTTTTACTTTGTCTGTAATGAGGTCCTGTAGTTCACCCACAGTCAAAACATGGGGATCTCTCACCAGCCCAGTATGGCAATACTGGGCTGGCTCGCTAGCTAGGGTAACATAGCAATGCCAATGAGTGATATACTGAATGTGGCACATTGATACCTACACATAGACACACCATAGACTCTGGTCACACCCACATGTATACATACAGTCCCTACCTGAGTTAGACGTGTACTACACCTACCTATACACTGTGGGGGCTGCAGGTGGGGTCTGCTTCTGTATAGGTGTATAGTGTTGTTGTGCAGCTGTGTTTGGTCTCAGCAGAAGCCAGTGTAAAACGGCACAAGTTGTAACCCACTCAAACCTCAGTACTAACTCCCTACTTCAGCTGAAGGTGGCGCCACGAGGTCCCCTGGCCCCTGAGATCCAGCTGGTTAGGGGCTCCTGGGGAATACATATATCTAGTCCTGGGGACCTGCAATTTATAGTCCCGTTGACATGAAATCCTGTTTGAAAGTTCTAAGCCAAAGTTTTGTGGATCCTCCAGATACAGGCAGGTGCTAAAGGCTATTTTAAAAGCTCAAATAGAAATATTTTAAATTATTGTATATTTTGTACGAGGAAATCACTGAAAATAATAGACCTTAGTCAATGCGTTTAACTTGTGTAAGTGAAAGTGACTAACTTATCACAGTTAAAGCTGTAAAACTGGATGTTATTGCACACTTTACATGAAAGCATTTTAGGCTTTTGGTAAGCCGAATTATGCACCGATTCCAAAAGAGAAGCATTCTTTCAGGGCTTTTAGGTTATTATTGAGAGAGGTCATTTATAACTAATGAATAGTCTATGCGAGTGTCCGCGGAAGATAAGTAAATATGGGTTTTCTGTTTTATAATTATTATTATGATTCATGTTTGATAGCTTGATCGAAATGGATTTGAAATATGAAATGTTTTTTTCTCTAGAAACTTACATAATGGTCCGATTTACAACTGAGATGTAGCCAAGGATAAAGCCAGTCATTTGGACCAGTCCAGCCGGTCCAGCAGCCTTTTAGCCGGTTATAGCCAGTGTCTGTCACGTTTTCACGGAGACTGCATAGCATTGGCATAACGCATAGCTGTAGCAGGGGAGTAATCTACCAGGGCTGAATTCATGAGGGCTGTGTTAGGGGCATCATTACATTATATATATGTATGTAGGATTTGTATACTTCATGGTATACTGCATGTATTTTTGCATTTAAGCACATTTCAGATGCCTTTGATAAAAAAGTGCTTTATGTTCAGTTATGTGATGTTAATGTCATGGAATGGTCACAATGACACTAACGTGGCTTTTCGTGGTATTGAGCTTTTTTGAGTCATATTTGTTTAAAAATGGCAAGATCACTAATATGTACGTTTGTCACAAATGCTATACTGCAAATGGTGCCATAGATTGTTAACTAGCAGTCCAATCCTCTTGTAATTCGAAACACATACTACCCATGACATGAAATAATAATCTTTTATGGAAATTAATTCTTTTAAGCTTACCAGTATGCTATATAGGATTTAAAAATAGGATAGAAAAATAACTATGATTTAATTTTGCCACTGCACCATCCATAGCATTCCTTAGCTCTCTTCACATGGTTGTGATAACTATTTTAAACTTCAGCGTGAGGGGTGGGGCGAACCTTTTTTCCCAATAATAATATGTTTTTTAACCTGTTATTTACTATTAAATGCTACAAAAGTAATAATTTTTAATAAATTTTGTACGTCCTTGGGACCACAATGAAGCCTGATGTGCATCCTAATCAACGGTACTGGTATATTTAATGTGCAATGTATGGTGCAATGGGAAATCCAGTTTATATGACAGAGAGTCAAATCAGCTGCAGGAAAATAGGTGACAAAACCTGTAATTTGACCCAAAGTGACCCCCAGTGAAGACCCATTTGCACATGCATAGCAAGTACAACCAACTTAATACCAATGATATTTCAAACTAGCAGATCCATATCTTTCTATTGAGGCATTTGAGTTTTCTGTATATTAATTTTCCTGGCCTCTGGAGGCTTGTAAAGATTGGCATTTTTTCTCTTAGGATCGGCGATTTCGCCGCTATGACTCGCTTATGCGCTGTACCTATAAGAAAGAAAATTGAATAAGTGATCCAGACATTGAATTGGCGTTCACCATTTGCGAGATAGGATTTTATTCAAAAATGGGTTTCCAGCATTATAGTGATATCTTCCACTTTCCACCTTCTAAACTATGTATCAAACCACATTTGTCTGAATTGCATATTTCTATTTCGCTTTTTTGACGGAGGGGGAGAAAAAGATAATATCATACTTTGCCCCCACCTCATTTATATGATTCATACTTGTTATTCACACTTTCTCCATGCACATTCAATCAAGGGGTTATATGACTAACATATAACAGCAATATGAGTATTTTCTCAATTTGTCATAGTAAATATCATATATGCAATGTATAATGACTACACAATATACAATATAAGGCCTATCATATAGAATATACAAAGAATTATTTCTTGGTTATGCTCCATTGCTGTTTTGCAGAAAAAAGCATCCAATTTCAGAGTGTTATATGATACTGGAATTGTCCCTTCCTTTACTTGCAGGTGATGTAAATCCCTGTAGTCTTATTTTATGCTGTTCATTTATTAGGCCATCTCTCAGAATACCCAGGAACAAAGCATGTTGAATGTTATATACTATCAATTGTACATAAATGATAGCATATTATTACATTCAAAACTATAAATTGAGAGTGATTTTTCATGGTAATGGATCGTCGTCAATACACCACAAGATTATAAAGTGGCATGATATAAAGACATATTGTTTAATGCATATCATGTACAATAGTATATATTTATATAATGTATCAAAATAAATAAGTTCATCCACAAAGCTTCATCAAACAAACTGTCTGCCTGAGCTGATATTCGCTATTCCATACTATCAGTGTTTTGGACGAATTATATCGACGTAAGCAACAGGGGTGACCTGTGTTTAAGCTAACCTATTACAGGAAGTGATCTACTCCACCCTTGGCTACTGTACCTAGTTAGGATCACCATTTTTGCTTGGCATTTCTCTTCTTTATGACGAATACCTAGACCATAGGGAATATGGTACAAATTATTTCAGTATGCCGACTTAGCATCAATATGTCAGACCATACAGACATGTATCACATGAATTACCACCTGTGACTACCTACCATCGCATTCAAACGCCATATTTTAGATAAGCACTGGCCGTTTGATATTCACTATTCCTTTTGCCATACCGTTTCATTGTTTATATAGACAATATACATAGAATTTTAGTATAAATCTACAAATATCTTTTTATCATGTTCGTTTCATTCACAGCTTATATTGGAAGACTGCCAATCTTAGCGAGTCACGTTTCCACAACTGCTGCGCAGTTGGACAATAGCTGCCGCTAGTTCCTGTTTGTTTTTAATATATCTATGGGCAGGTACCCATCTTAGCTATGGACCGTGCTAGTAGCCCTTTAATTAAATCCGTAATTACAACTGCAAATAGTTTTGAGATATCAAAACAAATCTTCAATATTCTTATATCGATTGAAAGCTGACTAGGGATTGGACAATATTTCAAGAGTCAAATGTTGCGTGGATACACTCAATATTTCCAGCCACCCACTGTGGAGGGGTTCATTTATCTGACCCTATGCTTTTTACTATAGTGATGCATAGGTTTATAGACAAAGTTGCGGTCGAAATTTGCCTAGCCCATCCTCAAAGAATGCAACAACTAAAATCTAAATGGAGCTGGGTTGATTTATATTGTAGTTAATTGTGTTTACCCTAATGAACAGGAAGCATCAGGGCACATTCAGTAGCAGTAATATAAAATCATCTACTGGCAATAAGCTTGTACACATGTACTGGGAAAGTAAATCCACAATACTTTAACGTCCAATCGGAATCTCTCTGAGGGTAAACAGAGTGGTTTCAAAGGTGTGTTGTCTGTTGTCTAGATGAGTGTTGCAGGCGAGTTCTCACTAAATGTGATGTCAAAAATTGGAAGGATGTCTGATACATGGACATTTTCTCGTCTGGAAAATGAAGCAGCGCTAAGCTTTAACAAGAAGCGAACACTAATAAATAGAAAACAATTTATGAGTGATTTTATGGTTTAATACCAGTGGTACTAATTTTGTTAGTAGATTTTAAAACATTTATATATATTGTAGACCACAGGCAGAATGTTAAACCTATTTCTAGATATTTAGGCATATTGTTGTTATAAAGAGATATATCTTTGTCATATATCTTTATAGTTTATTTTGGTGATCATAATAACTGCTATACTTTTCACTGTTTTGTTGTTAAAGGATGACAATGGTCCATTAAATTGGCTAATTCTAGGTCTACGAAAGACTGCGACTAATACTGCAGCAGCTTGAGAGGGAAAAACAGAACAGTTTCTACATGTTTACTGTGTGTCTGAGTGGGTAGATTGAATGCATTGTATAATACTTACGGCTGTATTAGAAATGTGTCATCGACCCATGCACCCTCGTAGACACTACCTTCCATCATCTTCCCCCTGAAGGTCTTCAGTATCTTAGTCTCTATGCTGTGAGTCTGGATGATGAGTGAGGCAGGGCGGAAGGTGTCTAGCAGGTGGTGTATGGCCTCCCGCCATCTTGAAGCTGTGTCAGGGGTGGCTGCCTCAGGATGGGAGACACTGAGACGTAGATCCACATTTAGGGTGAGGCCTTCTGTAGTCTGGACGTGGTCTGTGTTCAGGGTCATGCAGTCTGACAGCTGGTGAGCCACCACTGTCACAAACCAATCTTCCTGCATGATTCCCACACATCTGGATGTAGATGGCACCTTCACTACTTGAGACTTCTCAGCTCTGCAATATAGAGACATTCAACTAACATAATATAGTATGTTTCTATCTTTGCATATTACTATAAATGCACCTTCTCGCTTTTTGATCCTTTTGATGTTTCTGCACACAATTTAGCCTGAAAGGCGGCATAGTTGTAATGTCCTATAGGAGTGTAGCTCGATGCATAATCAACGAATCAGATAACACCCTACATTCACTGCTGAATTCTTAGGGGGCATTATGTAACAGGTTGTACCCATTGTGATTGCTGTATCAGTGCTTATATCGCTAGTTACCAGATCAAGCAATGGTGCCCCCTACTAAGGAACCTCGGTATACCCTGTGTCATCAAGATCCATGCAGGCCTAGTTTCCTCCCCTTGTCTATAGCTGTTGAACCTGTGCAATGTTACCGGTCCTAAGACTGGTCCCGCTAAAGCCACCCTAATCACAACAGATTCTTAACACCTCTTTTAGTTATGTGAATGGGCATCCATTATATCACACGTATTGAATTCCTTAAGACTGTGAATACATATCTGGTACAAAGAGCACAGGCTGTCTACTGTGTTATATTTAGAAACCTTGATATATAAACAGGTGTCTCACTAAAGCATTGACAGGTGAAGATGGCTTACCTCCTTAAAATAAGCTGTGTTTCATTATCAATCCATCCACATGAGTAGAGATCACCATTCTCCAGTAATACATTGAACGGACTCGCCTGTATATCGGATTCAGTCCTGACGGTATGGAGAACACCACATGCAGGGTGGAACGTCTCTAAGAGATAGGTGAACACTTGTTGCCAGCTGTCAGTGGGGTGAGAAGCAGTTGTTGTGGCAGCATCCTGAGTGAGAAGATGCACATTCAGGTCACGTCCCTGAGCTTGCCGGATATCTTCCCGGTTTAGCACCAAGCAGTGGGATAGGCAGTCTACCACCATGTTCATGTCCCCATCATCATCCTGGTAGATTCTGACACACTGATCAGTGTTGGGTATCTTCACCATATTCACAGTGTCTATTCTGTAAGATAATACAAAGGTGGTCAATAATATTCTTTTTGTATTTTCAATCCAACTTTACAATAACTCTGCAACCAACCTGTATAAATGTAGCTGTATGCACCCTGAATATAAAGTGAAAGGTCATTGGAATGAGGGAAGGGTATTGGAATGAGGGAAGGGCATTAAGAGTACTGGGGAGGGAGGACAGTGATGATATTGGTTCACTTTTCGGGACTCTGTATAAGCATTGCCTCAACAGCTCAAGTGAATCTTCGTGACTTGTCATTGTTTCAATGGCTTTGTTATTTCAACATGGCAACCCTGTAAAGGCTCTGCGGATAGCACCTCTGAGTTCTTAGATGAGGATTGGAGAGCCTGAAGGAGAGGGCAGAGATGCTGGAAGAGGGTTGGGTTGTATTTCTGCCTGAAGAAAACAAGTATGAAAACTTGGCTTGTATCTACCTCAACTGCTTGAGGCCCAATCTAGTATATAACAGATATTGAGTCCAATTCTCCTTGCATGAGAAGGCCAAGTTAGATGTGCCTCTATTTTGCAGGCCGATAGCCACATGCAGCAAATCAGAGAGAATGTCATTCTCCTAAGAACAAAACTAATAATCATGTACAGATAAATATGTAGTCCTACATACCTTTTCAGAACAAAGCATGTCTCAGCACTCCAACCAAGAGCGTAGACAGTACCATCGTCCAGCAGAGTGTGGGAGGTCCTATCCTGTATATCACATTCAGTCCTGAGGACATTGACACGGATGAGTGGAGGATGGAACGTCTCTAACAGATAGCTGAACACTTGTTGCCAGCTGTCAGTGAGGTTTGAAGCAGTTGTTGTGGCAGCATCCTGAGTGAGAAGATGCACATTCAGGTCACGTCCCTGAGCTTGCCGGATATCTTCCCCGTTTAGCACCAAGCAGTGGGATAGGCAGTCTACCACCATGTTCATGTCCCCATCATCATCCTGGTAGATTCTGACACACCGATCAGTGTTGGGTATCTTGACCATATTCACAGTGTCTATTCTGTAAGATAAAACAAAGGTGATCAACAGATTATTCTTTGTATTGTCAATCCAATTAACAATAACTCTGCAGCCAACCTGGAGTATTGCAGCTGTATGCACCCTGAATATGTTAATTAATATTCATATTGGCTGTATCTATATATAGACTTTATATTGTGAATTCCCTTTCCCCAATACAGGGAAGATTCCTGCAGAGCAGTCCATTTGTTATGCCCAGAACTTTGTTATAAAAAAACATATTGTTATAATGGAATTTTTCTATGTATACACTTTCATAGATGCAACAAGAACACAATCAATTAACATTTACCGATAAATATGTACATACCTTTTCAGGACAAAGCGTGTGTCAGTAGAATTCCAACCAAGAGCGTAGACAATATCTCCATCCAGCAGAGTGTGGGATGTCCTATCCTGTGTATCACATTCAGTCCTGAGAACATGGACATGGATGAGTGGAGGATGGAACGTCTCTAACAGATGCGTGAACACTTGTTGCCAGCTGTCAGTGAGGTTTGAAGCAGTTGTTGTGGCAGCATCCTGAGTGAGAAGATGCACATTCAGGTCACGTCCCTGAGCTTGCCGGATATCTTCCCCGTTTAGCACCAAGCAGTGGGATAGGCAGTCTACCACCATGTTCATGTCCCCATCATCATCCTGGTAGATTCTGACACACCGATCAGTTTCTGGTATCTTCACCATATTCACAGTGTCTATTCTGTAAGATAATACAAAGGCTGTCAACAGGTTATTCTTTGTATTTTCCAATTTTACAATAACTCTGCAACCAACCTAGATTATTGTGGCTGTATTCACCCTTAATATATAGCGAAAGGTCATTGGAATGATGCAAGGGCATTGGAATAGGGGAAGGGCATTGAGAGTACTGGGGAGGGAGGTCATTGTTTCAATGGCTTTGCTATTTCAACATGGCGACCCTGTAAAAGCTCTGTGGATAGCACCTCTGAGGCCTGAGATGGCAATTGGAGATCCTGAAGGAGGGGGCAGAGATGCGAAAAGACGGTAGGGGAGATTGAGTTGGAGTAGGGTTTTGTAGAGAGAGAGTAACATTCTAAATGAGAATGAGGAATCATGGACCTTGAATGGGGATAGAGGAAATGACATTGAGGATGGGTAGATTGAAGGATGGTTGGGAAACATCAGAAAAATGGTGGACCTTAATGAGATTTGGAAATACTTCAGAAGTTGTCAGAGATGCTGGGGTAGGGTTTCAAGGGTGTTACACTGAGAAAGGTATGGGAGTCACTATAACCTTGTTAGTCAGTGTCATAATTTGTAAACCCCACAAGGAGTGTGACACGAGTAAAATGCAATAAACCCGTCAATATGAGGAGTCAAAGTTAACGCTTGCATACATGAGGAGCATGCATGTAAGGATAGATGTGCACAGGGGGGGCCCACGCCGCGGCTCCGACTGGTGTCAAATGCATGCGTAACTTTATCAACTTACCTGTTAGCACTTCAACTCAGCATGTCTGGTAAAATGCCATAACACTCAAATACTACTAAATGTGAGATGTGGTCAATGCTACATCCACACCAAAAAGACTTTCCCCTTTCAGTCTGATACATATTAGAGGCATGGCAATGTAGGAGAATAGAGAAATCTATGCTAGTTCACCTGACATTGGGCTGTCCATGAAGCCTAAAATCAGTCAACTTTGAACTGTTTCTGTAAGTATTTAAGGGATGTTCCACTGAAGCTAAAATTAGAAACAATTAGAATGATATATGATGTCTGAAAATGTCCAGTGGAGCATATGGGAGCATTAGTGCTTGTGGTTGAAAATAATATTTTAGATTGTGTCTAATCAGCACAGCATGCCACTATGAAGCATATTAGCTAGTTCCTCTAAATGCCAGTGGTGTCACCGCTTGATGGCTCTTTCACCACTGACCACCCACTTGGATACTGCAGTGGACAATATTATGCACGCGTTTGTCACCAGGGCGAGCCGCGGTGTTTCCCCCCCCTGGATGTGCAATATTATGCCAGATTGAAGTGAAGTCAACAGGTGTATTAATGACCAGGCCAGGTGAGGCCTGGAGGAGTAGTGAGTGGCGAGGTTATTGCCCAAGAGAGGTCAATAACAAGACATGTTTTCATGTCCACCAATGGGCCCAATTCTACACTGAAGGGCCTTTAGGTAGTCCAGGTAAATGAGATCCTAGTTTTCATACGTGTAATTTTACCTGTAGAAAACTAGGATTGCGTTTACCTTAACTGCTTGAGGCCCAATCTAATGTATAACAGACCTCGGGCCCCATTCTCCTCGCATCAGAAAGGCTAATATGAGTGGGGCTATTTGATGGGTTAAGGAACAATTCAAGCACGGTTCGGCTTGGGTCGTATGCAGAGGTAGTTTATTCACCACTTTAGTAAGTTCTAGGATTGTATATTATTGTACAGCTTGATCAGATCAAAGATGTCATCATATCAGTTCAAACAGGTTCATGGAACAACCTCCTCTCCACATGAGATGGTTAAATAGAGTATGGTGCGATTGCGTGCACTCACGTGGTTGTTGAGCAGCCAACGGGCAGGTAACATGCATAGGTAGAGGAACGATAGGAGCTCAACTCACAGTCCAAGACTAAGAGGAAGGTAAGTAAATTTGTACAATTTAGATCATTTTAAGCCATATGGCTAGGTATAATAAACACGATAATGCAGTCTGGACGGTGTACACTTTTTGTGTATGCCTAGTCATATAGGTCTCTCAACTAGGTGTACAAAGGTCCAGGCGGTCCAGGCGCATTACCGTGGAGTTTTTGATTAGTACATACTACAATGCGACTGAGATCATACTTTGTGTAGCTAGGTCTTGTTGCTGATCAATGAAAAGACGATGGCAGCAGTCTTCAAAGCAGCTGTCTATTCAATTCGATAATGGTATTTTTTTTTCAAGTAGTGCGGGTGAATTATGTTGTAATTAATGTTGTAGCAACCCTGAATATTGTCAATATAATATATTAATAAAGATATAGGACTATTAGTCGATGTTTTGGCAAGTATCTGCATTTTTCCTATCAGTATCACACTTGCCAGGTGCCTAAAACGTATTTCTCAAGAAAGGTAGAGTATGGTTATTGGCCAGGGGGCTAAGTGGTTGGCTCATTGTCACTGATTACCACTCAAACTGTGAAGGCAGCGCCCCTGTCGCTTTTCCAGCAATGATATCGGCCACTCTCATGTCCTGCATGAGCCCGATGTCAATGGGGCATTCTAGGTAGCGAAAGTAACAAGTCACTAGACCAATCCCCACTGGTGTCCTACGGGGTCGCCCCAGACAGTCCCAGGAGCGGTGCCCCCCTGCCCCATGACTTGAGGAGTCCTCTGGTGTCAGACCCAGGCAGAGGGGCTCCGGGTCTAGTAGTCCTTTAATCTGCTCCAGGTGTAGCTCCAGTATGCAGTACAAAGTCTGGCGTCTGATACATGTCACAAATACTTCACTTCTAATGTAGACTGATGCCAGTTGGAAGTTGTGGGTGACTGATTTCTAGAAAATACGGCATTCAATTGCGGTTTTATTTTTGCTCCTGTCACATCTTAAGTGCGCCATCAACTGGGTATTGTTAGTGATCATGCATATGGTACCAATATGAGTGTATCCGTATATTGGTGTATAGCGATGAATCTGGTTGGTCCATATGGGCGGCCATGTTGCCGGATGTTGGCTTTGGAATCTCACGAGAGATTCCGTGCTCAGAGCCAAGATCTCGTCGGAAGTGACGTCCCAAAGACGAGATTCACTGGTCACTGAAATACCCTTCCATCCACAAGAGAACCAGCACTGTTTACCAAACGAGGGAAGGGGATCAAATGAGCAGATAGGTGTTGTCTATTTTCACCATTTGCACAAGTCACGGCACTCTATGCCTGCTTGGAAGGGTACCATGACTATGTCTATAAGCTAAGACTCCCTGTGTTGTTAACCCCTTGTTGTTAGTGAAAGGGTCCTGCACATTGTCAAGCTATTCCCAACACCACTGAACAACCAGAGCTCGACCGAGCCGGCGTGTCTGGCCCGTCCTCACAGTCCCAGTAGGAGGGTGGAGGGGGGCGTCTAGTCCACCGCACGGTAGGCCTACTAGTAATAGCTCACTCTGATCCAAGGGAGTGATCATTTTTTAACAACAGGGAGGGGGTGGTGGGTTTTCCGCGTGGAGCGGGCAAAATTATTTACACACCCCCCGGTCAAGGGGTCAACATTTGTTATCCCCCCCCCCTTAAGGGTAAAAAATCGGCGCGTGCGCGGGCCCTTTGAGGCATAGTAATGTGCAGACTTTTTGGCTCAAAACAGGTTAAATTATTTTGACCCCCCCCCAAGAGAGGTCCAAATTTTTTTCACCCCCCCGGTCAAGGGGTCCACATCTTTTTGCAGGGGGGGGGGTGGGGGGGGGGCATTTCGCGCAGAGCCCTTTGAAACATAGTAAGGTGTGGGATTTTTGGCCCAAAACGGGTTGAATTCTTTTGTCCCCCCCATGAGGGGTCCAATTTTTTTCCACCCCCTCTCCCTGGTCACGGGCTCCAAATTTGTTTGCCCCAACCCCCCCCCCCCCTCACCTATGAGGTCTGGGATGTGAGACAAAACGTGCTGTGCACTTTGAAACGTGCCTTTTTTCATGGATGTTTGGCAGTTAGAAATAGGCCTATGGGTTAGGAGAATTGATACCATAATGATATAACGAGAATCATTTATTTCTAGCCATGGGGGGGGGGGGGCTTTGTGGATGTGGGAGGGGTGTGGTCATTATGGTAAACAGGACACCGAGAGCCTTTTAATTTTTGTAATTTTGTATTTTTCTCATTCTAAGAAAATAAGATAAATCATCTTGTCTGACGGACAAATGACTACTTTTAAGGAAATTTAAGAAAATCCTTTTGTTTTAAATAGTCATTTGGCCACTAAGCCACTTTATCTATCTTATTTCATGAAAAGAGACACTTATTTTTGGCTGTGATGAGTCCAATGGCAATTTCTGTCATAAAAGTTCAATAAAATCATTGATAATGTCCGCAAATATATACGGGGGTCCGTATTTGTATGCTTACGTACCAAAATATGATTTACGGCGGAGGTCGCAAATTTGTTGAGAAACAGCACCCAGCTCTAACATAGATAAGAGACTTGATCAAGTTGATAACATTCTTATTCTGAAATACAGGGGATACAATGTATTGCAAACGTTGGAGGATTGGCCCCCGGTTTACAGTCCCCCTGTGTTGTAGGATGGTCATGATAATCCAAGCCTGATATATTTTGCAATTTTTTGCCTTCCCCCCTAGGTCCAGGCATCAACAATAACGAACCAAATGGCACGACGACCATGAGTAATCTCGAATTGGCAGCAACATGTGGACATCAGTGCGGGCATCAGTAGGAAGTACCTGTGACGGCCAGCAACTACCACATCGCAGTGACATAAACTTCAATCAAAGGACAGTGGCCAATGAATGAAGCCTGTCCATTACTAAGTATCAATGGGAATTAGGGGCAGTGTTTAAAATGAACTGACATAAATTCAAAAGTCAGTGATTAACTTAAGTAGGCATTGGGACCTGAGAGCTGTTGAATAATTCATCCAAATTTAATAGTTCTGATTTATTTCTGTCAGTGAGTAAATTAGGTAGGAAAAGGAAGCTGACACTAGTTTTACAATCCCAAATAAATCAGACGCTGATAGTTGTTGGTTACCTAATTTACCTCATTTCCTGTCAGTGAGTAGCTTAGAGCTGAGGACTATTGGATAATTAATTTAAATAAAGCTGAGTGTGATTCACAGGTTGTATGCTTAAATTTACACTACTTTCTTTTTTATCCCAGAAACTGATGTGTACTGAAGCTGAGTCCCTACCAGTGACGAGCGGGTGGAGCAGGTGCCAGTGAAAAGTGCATGCCAATGATGAACGTATGCCAGGAGTTTAAGCAAATAAAACACTGTCGTTGTGTCATTTCATGACATGCTAGATCTAACAAATTAAAATTCTCCCCTGGAGATTGCTACATGTATGTGATCTCCAGCTGTGCCAAGATTAAGACCTTCAGAGAAAACAATATTAAATGGTGTATCAGGTCAGGGAATTTTTGAAGAAAAGTTTAGGGAGAAATTGATTTTTGGAAAAAAAAAGATAATTTCAAATGTTGTCATAGAAATTTCATGTCATTTTTTCATTTGAAATGTTATGAAAAATGTCGCTCTTATGAGCGAAAAAAATCCATGTGTTACTATAATTTAGCTTTTGTTCTGTATTCATAAAAAACAATTAAAATCAAAGATATCGAGACTAAAATCGAAATCAAAATAATATTGATACCAATGCCACCCCTAGCCTAAGCAGACAGCACAGTTTGTTAGGGATTAGTACAAACTGTAGCCTCCAGGGGGCTTTTACCTAAAGTGAGAGAAATAAGCCCCAAAAAAAACATTTCATTATGCCTACTCCTTCAGAAAATGTATCATTTTTAGGGTAAAGCTTCAATTTTTTTTGTATCAAAAAAAGGAATGTTTTGGGGCCTAAATTGGTTGAATTTCCATTTATAACAGATGACAATTGATATAGTGGCTCAAGACGATTCCCATGCTCAAAATAGTAACATTTCTGGATCAAAACCTGCCTCAAAAATGCTAAAAATATATGCAGAAATTTATGTTAGTTCCTATCTTATTTACTTACTGACAGAACTTTTCTTATGTTTTCTCCCAATAAAGTGGACAAACCCCAGCCCTATCCCCCATTGATACTTAGTAAATAATGTGCAGCCTTATTCATTGGCCTCTGTCCTTTAAAGGGAGGTTTCTGTCCATGTGATGTAGTAGTTACAAGTAATTCCCTGTCCCTGCCAATTCTGCATTATTTAGGTCGTTTTGAAAATGTTTTTATTTGCCAAGTCACAGATTGATAACATGTCTTAGGTATTTTGACCAATAAAATGAAGAATCATTTACTTTTTCATATAAATCTGTTATTTCCACATAGTTATGATGATATAAAGATGATATATGTAGGCGATATTGCTGTACATTAAAAACACATTTCTGCTTGTAATAAATACATTAACTGAATTTGATAGTGTCTCGTTTTATGTAAGATTCATCTAGATCTTTATCTGTCTAGATAAATGTTTGTACTAAGTGAGTGATTATCTAGGAATTACAGGGGAGAGCATTAAAAGAAAAGCTGAGAATTTTTACCACCTCCCCACCCCCCACCACCGCACAAATCCACCCCCTTTAGCCTACAACTATATTGGATAAATATTTGTGGTGTATGCCTCCATTTTATTTGGAATATCAGGGGCAGATCCAGGATTTTGGAAAAGGGTGGGGGGGGGGGCGTGAAATAGGCAATGTACTGGGGGTATTAACAAATTTTACATTAAAATGTACAGAAAAATAGGGGGGGGTGCACGCCGGGTCCGCCCCCCCCCCTAAATCCGCCCCTGGATATTAAAATCCACAAAATCCACGGTAAAATGTCCAGCCCGCAATAAAGTATGTATAAAGTAGTCTATGACTGAGCAGACAAAACAGTGGGTGATAAGAGGGGAGTTGGCTGGATATGCACAAAATTCAGTTCTGGTGTGTTTCAATATGGGAATTGCTAAAAGTCATCCTTCAAGTTGGAGCAAGAATTTCGGATAATCTCCCAGTAAAATTATCCCAGATGTTTTAATACCAAATAGTTTGTAAGATATCAAACCATAGAATAGACTATTCAAAGAGAAAATTGCATGCCCAGAGGCCTTCCAGGAAGTTTCCCCACTGACCAGAAACCAGTGCAGGAGCTCAGATTAGTTCCAAATTACACCTGCGTCAATTTCATAGATGGCGCTACCTATCACGTTACATCGCTATACTGTATTCACGAGCCTGGTTCAAATATTACTCGCCAGGTGGGGGTGCCTACCCCACACCGCTGTTTGTATGTGTATATTGTTTATAACGTATACGAGGGATATAATAAATATGTAATGATAACAACACATGACATATGATAATGGCTTACGCGTATGACTGGATTAACCTGCCCCATTTAATACAAAAGAACATACAAGTTCAACATACAAGTAAGTGCAGTAAATAAACAACATACAAGTAAGTTTCAAAATCCAACTGTGGCGGTTGGCGCGCGTCAACTCGCGGCGACACAGAGACCACCTACATGTATACATACACACTAATCTTGTTTTGTCAGTATTGTCTGAAATGTCATTATCCAACAAATATTGTAGCCTTTTAGCTAGCTTGGCGCGCGGACCTGCAACCAAGAACAGAATGGCAGCATAAGGATAAGTCTGACGTAACATATAACAGTTTGTCTAGAGCACCCTTCTCAGATGAACGACTTAAACAATCACATATAATATTATTATTCGTGCTTATATAAACAGAGTTAAAATAAAAATTATTCTGGACTGCCAGCCAAAATAATTCTCTGATCCAAGACATACATTTCCCATTTGAGCTGCGGCCCGTATTCAACATATGCATGACTTGGGTATTGTCTGTTACAAAGGTAATCTCACTATCCTTCCATAAGTCACCCCATCTCTGAGCGGCTAATAAAACAGGATAAAATTCAAGCTCGTTAATATTTTTCTGATATTCAGAAGGGGCTTCCACCCAATGATGAGCACATGCCGGGGGGAGTGAGCTAATCCCAGGCTCCCAATTACCAATCAACCAATCACTTTGGTGGTAGGCTGCAAAACCACCAAATGAAGCATCACTGTATACAGCCAGGTGGGTGCCAAAAGGTCTAAGTATCTTAGCAGTACCATTAAAATCCTTGGCAAATTTCAACCACCAGTCAATGTCTGCCCGAGCCTCCCCAGATAATCTGACTTTATAATGCTGCTTACGAACGGTATTACACAAATTATATATACGACGTGAGAAACAACGCCCCCCCCTAATAACCTTGCTTGCATGTGCCAGACTACCTGCAAGCGATTGCAGCTCTTTTTTGGTCATCTTTTGCTTACCCTGAGCATTTCTCAGCTTAAGCAATAAGCTACACATCTTATCCTCAGGCAATGTCAATGTCATATGTACACTATTAACTTCAATGCCTAAGAACACAACACTTTTTGCCACCGGGGAGATTTTTTTATATGAAATAAAAAATCCCAACTGGCGAATAACCCTGAATAATACATGTTGAGCCATCTTACATAATTCAAAACTAGGGTAACATAAGAAAAAATCATCTAAATAATTCACAATTTTTTCCACCCCCCTACGCGCAGCGCATCTAACCATAAAGTCAGACACCGTATTGAAAATGTATGGGCCGCTAGCTAGACCAAAACACAAGCGTCCATCCAACATGGTGACTTCGCCTTCACCGTCTTCAAAGTCCCATTTCAAGCCTTGATATACTCTATCACCATAATATATATGGAGACCTCTATAGGCATCTGAAATATCAGTACAACACATATATGCCTCTTCTGTAAGCATGTTACACACATTATCTAGGGAGTTGTAAACAAATTTGTCACACACCTCGTCTGTAAATTCATTAACAGAAGGTGCGTTATTACCTGATCTAGAACAGTCAGTTATAGGGCGAATTTTTTCCCCCACATCCATAAATTCTGACTTTTTTACAACTGCTCCCAACGCATGTATACACTTGGGTACATTATTAGCATCGGCTAACATAATTTTACCCTCGGATAATTCCTTGCGCAACTTTTCATGCATGGTCTGTTTCCTACCCTCTTGTAGAATAGAGGCATAGTTATCATTTACATACTCACAGGGGCACCCCGGATTCACCACTCTGAACCCAAACACTGCTCCCTCCAGTATATAGTGCCAATTGGAGTCTATATCTCCCCACATAAAACATTCCACAAATACTCTACATGGTTTCATAGATACAAGCATACCATCTAGGGAATATTTACATGTACAACTCCCGAGAAAACACTCTCTAGAGATAACAAATGACTCTTCTCGTGGTCCTAAGGACTCATGCAGGGTACACAATAGTTTCACAAATTGATCAGGCTGCGGCAAACCCTCCGCATGTATACACGCGATATCATTCACCTCCATGTTACTATAAACAGAGAGCAGCTGATTATTAACACCAACGTCCACCCTGTAGGCGAACAGTGGGTCAATACACTTAGTGCTATAGCACTCACCCATGTCCGGCTTTATAGCAGCGGCTACCGGATTATCACACTTAATTAAAACAGGTATGACCCCTTCATTAACCTTAGTTAATGAAGGCACAGGTGATTCTATATACTAACTATGATACATACGGACATTTTTACAATCTTGAGCCTTGTGTGTAGGGTCATTGCACTTGTTGCAAACATGAGAGAAAGCACAAGACTTGGAATCACAGCCTAAGCGGTTGTAGCGGTCACACGCCATTACATGGCCTGATTCGTCTAACCTCAAACCTTGTTGATTTGAACGGGTACTACCACCTTGGGGTCTGCTCGTATTAGGCCTACCCCCCCCCCCCCCTTTTTTGGAATTTTTTGCTTCATCTCTGACTTTTTTCAACCCCTCAGTGCCAAAATGACGGGTGTTTAACTGATCATTCCCAAAACCAAACTCGTCTAGGTCCTGGCCATACACACATTCTTGGCGTAGGTCAGCATCATATTCTGCAAATACATGAGTATCATACAATTCACTTGAAGCCTTAAAGGACAAGAAACCCAAATGTTTTATATACTTTTTCATCTCATCCAGACTAGCAAAAGTACCATCATCTATGCCAACGGCCGCCCATTGCAAAGAAACATACATGAGTTCTGGGTAAGTCAAAGATTTTGGCTCTCTCCCTCTGGTAAACCTTTTCAGGTCAAACCTGCGCCTAGAACTTGTAAGACGGTCTGCATTAAAGTCAATACCTTCAAATTCCCTAGGATCAAATATCCTGGTACTTGATCTAGGGCGACGATCTGGTGAGTTGTCCCTCGATCTGACTGGCTTGTCCGGGACGTGCTTGTCCGGGATGTGCTTGTCCGGGATGTGCTTGTCCGGGACATCACCTTTACCTTGCGTGGCTCCCCGACTCTTCAAACGGCCAAGGATCTTCTTCTCCAGGGCGGCTGCTTTTTCCTGCTGCTGCTGATCCGCGTCTAACTCCTCTAGGTAGTCGGTGTAATCCTGCGCATTGGGGAACTTGTCTTCAGGGTGGATCTCTGCTAAGCTAGTTTCCAACTCCTTCTGGTCTGCCGCTGCTCTCTCTTCCTCAGTAGCCTTAGGGTCGTGGACTATCTTTTTCCTCCTGGAGGGTAATCTCCTCCAATTTTCCTCCGGGGGCTTATCACAGTTCTTTCCACGGGGTATAGGGTGATCATCCCCGCAACCGTAACACCAGGCAGATGACATGGTGTCTCAAGTAGATAGCAAATAGGTAAGTATTACCCAAAAAAAAAAATATTTCAAAATGAAATTTGAAAAATATGACAGTTGGTCAGCCAGGCCTGCACATGCAGAGCCTATACGGGAAGCGTCCTCGTCGGCTGAGTTTCAAAATCCAACTGTGGCGGTTGGCGCGCGTCAACTCGCGGCGACACAGAGACCACCTACATGTATACATACACACTAATCCAGGTGGAACAGAGCTGCACCCTGGCAGAGGCAGCGGCCACTACAGGGTGTTCTAGTTACTGACCCCAATATACTCACGTTAACCCCTGGTTAACATAGATAGTCTAGGTCATAGCTCAGCCGTACACCGACATGTGACTGGGCAGAGGGAAATAATAATATTATGTTCTACTATGCATAGTATGCTCAGTATATGAATATAATAAAATTGAATTATGTTTGTTTTAAACATGTATCAATATATGGATGCACTATTTCCCAGCTTTTCCTACTACATAGGCCTTATTTCTGCCATTTTAATGCTGCCTGGTCAAAGACTACACCCGGTCAAAGACTACACCCAGTCAAAGACTACACCCGGTAAAAGACGTTTGAATTGTTACAAAGTCATGAGACTGAGCCTGGGGGGATGCTCCATGTGGGGTGGCTCTGTTTATAAGCAACTAACGGCTCCCGGATAACCACCTCTGATTTTATTTTAAATTGGTGTTCTATTAGCCCAATGTATCCCAAGTATCATCTGTAAATATGGCTTGCATATTCTGAGCGGTTCCAGAGATCTGACCCATTATCTGCAGGGTGATGCGTTCATCAAATGAAGTTCTTAGAGCGGGTCCATTTTCTGAAGTCTGTTATATAAAAACTCTGACAGCTGGAAACTCACAACTTGAGCAACTGACTCATCTCTATATAGACAGGGGATATGAGGAGCAACATGGTTGATAACCTTCACCTTGTAGGTGCAGGAGCACTCCAATGTCAAGTGGAAATGATGTACATATAGAAAAGTACATTCTTGGAACCTTACTACAAATAGATTTATCAGTAAATAACATGGTTATGTCTTCAATTAATCTTGGGATATACAGTACTCTAGGCTCTATGGACTTATAACCCCAGATAAGACAATACAGGGGGCACTGGGGGTGCTCAAAGTAGGCTCATGTGTCAAGTTTGGTCGCGATTTTGGCTATGTGGGTCAACTTTAAACAATCTAAAATATTTTTTTCCTGAGAAAGCACAGCATTAAGTCTAAGGTCTGTGTGGTAGTTAATTGTTTCCGTGTTTTTTTTCTTATCAAAATAATCTATGGAATAAATGAAATATCGGCTAAATCATCAAAATCCATTAATCTTGGTGAGCATATTGGCATGTGCAGCAGCTGTAAACACTGTGTTTATTATTTTTTTTCTGGAGAAAGCACATCTATATGTATCAGGTACATGTAATGCCTAACTGGTTCCATCAACTTTTCTATTAAAATGATTTTATGAAAAAGTGGAATGTTTGCTCTGCATCAATTTTGGTGGTCATTATGCCTATGTGGAACAACTTGAAAAAATGTGTAATATTTTTTTCCTAATAATGCATATCTATATATCTCAAGTGCATATGATTTTTATGATGTGCGCAGTGATGAGAAACAACTTTTCTTTTTTGAGTGACCTTAATAATAATGTTTTCATTCCAAGAGGGTGGATGAGTCTATGGCATGTTCAAAACGAGTCCCCTCTGCGTCTAGGGCTTCCTGGGAGGTGGGGAAATTTATTTTTCACTTGTTCTTTGAGTGGCCTAATGAATTGAATACATAGCCCGAAATAGTTCATTTTTTTATTAATTTAGATCAAACTAGATTCGTTACAAGAGTATCTTTTCAACTATGGAATATAGGGAAAATTCGGGCAGTGGACTTCATTTGTTATAACCGGAAATTTGTTATAAAATACCTACATACCTTCTCAGGACAAAGCAGGTGTCAGAAGCATTCCAACCAAGAGCGTAGACAGTACCATCAGCCAGCAGTATGTGGAACGTCC
Organism: Harmothoe impar; assembly: GCA_947462335.1. NCBI lineage: Eukaryota > Metazoa > Annelida > Polychaeta > Phyllodocida > Polynoidae > Harmothoe > Harmothoe impar. The sequence goes on along the minus strand of OX381713.1, from coordinate 62,874,503 downwards.
TATCCGGTATATCACATTCAGTCCTCAGAACATGGACAACAATGAGTGGTGGATGGAACGTCTCTAACAGATGCGTGAACACTTGGTGCCAGCTGTCAGTGGGGTTAGAAGCAGTTGTTGTGGCAGCATCCTGAGTGAGAAGATGCACATTCAGGTCACGTCCCTGAGCTTGCCGGATATCTTGCCTGTTTAGCGCCAAGCAGTGGGATAGGCAGTCTACCACAATGTTCATATCCCCATCATCATTCTGGTAGATTCTAACACAGCGTGATGTGTCTGGCACCTCTGCAATCCTCACAGTGTCTAATCTAGAAGATAAACCAAAGGTAGTCAATAGATTAACTTCAATTTAACTATACATTCTAGCAGTGATGGGGGAGCGGTTACAAAGCTCTCTACACCTCTGACTCCTCAGCAGTAACTACCTTTTGAAGCAGTGGGGAGGCAAGGAATCCCACCAACACTTCCTGAGATTACAGCGGCAGCAGGCTTTTGGCCATCACTGATTATTGCTCAATAGAATAAAAGTATGTGGCACCTTTATTTGCAAGCCTTTAAATAGGAGGCTTGGGGTGAAGATCTAGGACTACCATTTGACTTAAGTGACTAAGCTCTTGACCTCTTCAACATATATGGCAGACACTTTTTCATACTAATAAAGATCCAGCTTGGAGACGGGGAAGAGCTCCTATATGTGCCCCACCTGATCCCTGTCGGTTATGTTTTACCCTAGCCCCACATCCAGGGCAGTTGTACTTCACACTCCTATGATCGATCTTGATCTCACACTCATGGCAAGTACCCATTTCAAGGAAGTGTAGACTCCAAAAAATCACAGACAGATCACCTAAACCCTCAGAAAAGTGAGAGTCATTGTCGCTAAAACTACCCTCACCTGAGTGTCAGGCAGTGCCTCTCACTTTTCTGTGTGTGTAGTCCAAAACAGTGTAACCGAGCAACCAGGGTGAGTGCCCCCACCCCGGTGGTAGAGGGAGGTGCCACATACTCTCCCTAGTAATATACCTATACTGACAATGCCTCAGTATAGGCCACATACTAATAATACCAGCATAAAAATCACATAAAATCTTCAAAATCTTCAAAATGATGTGACCAAGTTGAAATCTTTAAAAAAGTGAATAACATATGAATGCCTTTTACAAGCTATCTGTAGATTGTGCCATAGTCAAGTGTGGTTTGGAACGTCACTGTTAATAAGACAAGATGTGCCTCATCGCTAAACAGGGTTATGATTTTGAGAACTCCTAGGGAAAAAGAGGTTCATGTTTTTTGTTTCCCCATGGACCTGCGACAAATATAACTGATTTCCTTTGCTTCCCAACCCACAAAAATATACAAAATAGTTACCGTAAATTCTCGCGTATAAGCCTAACTCGCGTATAAGCCGCACCCCGACCTCGGGCCGATCCTATAAGCCGCACCAGCGATCTGATTGTGGTGACTTTAAGTACTGTATCATAGTAGCAAAAACTCGCGTATAAGCCGCACCCTGACTCTGTGCCGATCCTATAAGCCACACCCCCGATCTGACTCGCGTACTAGCCGCGGCTTCTACGCGAGAATTTACGGTACCTGTGTAGAGCGGGAAAATGATCTATGCTTTCATTTTAGGGCTAAACAGAATGGCATGTCTAAATCTAAAGTCAAATAATGCATATTTACAAATGCCACAATAGCAGGATTATTAACAGATAGTGAAAAAATCTGTTCCAACCTTTTTAGAACAAATTGTGTGTCAGTAGTATCCCAATAACAGTCATAGGCAGAACCATCATCCAGCACTCTATGGGATGTTCTATGCTGTATATCACATTCAGTCCTGAGAACATTGGCACAGACGAGTGGAGGATGGGATGTCTCTAACAGATATGTGAACACTTGGTGCCAGCTGTCAGTGGGGTTAGAAGCAGTTGCTGCGACAAGATCTTTACTAAGAAGATGCACATACAGTTCATGTTTCCTGGGTAGTTTGAAGTCTTCTCTCTGTAGCACCAAGCAGTCAGATGGGTGCTGTACCAAAATATTCATGTCCCCATCCTCATCGTAATAGATACCAATACGTCGAGACGTGGCTGGTACCTTCATCCACCCCTTGGCAGCAAATCTGATTCTGTAGATGATAAAGGTTATGGTTAAATAATGTTTCTGTTCCCAAGCCCAAAAGTAATGACTGCACTTCTGTCCATATATCAACCTTAATAAACGTAACTGTCTAAGGTTATCATATGAATTACATTACAGATTAGAGATTGATTATGCGAGTCTTCCTCCATGGAATATGTTCTCACTTACAAGTCAATAATATCTTAAAAATACTGTACTAGGTGTACCCTGAAAACTCAATGTTAATGAATTCTATAACATGGTTATAATGTTCATATACCTCTACTGCATATTTCCATTCTGTAAATACCCATTATAAAATCATTATGCATATCATTAATCTAATAAAACTGTGTCCAACCCATTGATTGAAATTGCATGTCGTGGAAGGAACAATAAATCCCCCATATTAAAAAAACAATAACACAATCTTCCACTATTTTCAAAGCCAACCTTATATATATATATATATATATATATATATATATATATATATATATATATATATATATATATATATATATATATATATATATATATATATATATATATGTTATTTACGTTTTGTTACCCATACCCAAGTGGTCTCTTACCTTTTCAGAACAAACTGTGTCCCATCAGTATTCCAATAACAGTAGTACACTTTGCCATCATCCTGCAATAGGTGGAATCTCCTATCCTGTATGGCACATTTAGTCTTGAGAACATTGACACACATGAGTGAAGGTTGGAATACTTCCAGCAGATGTGTGAACACTAGCTGCCAACCTTCAGTGGGACTGATGGGAATTAGTTTAGCAAAATCATGGTTCTGAAGATGCACATACAGATCACGTCCCCTAGGGAGTTCGTTTTCTCTCGTTAGCATCAGGCACTGTGATAGGTGGTCTACTGTGATATTAATATCCCCATCATCATCCTCATAGATACTGAAAGGTAGCGATGGGTCTGCTAGCTCCACCTTTTGCACAGCGTCTTTTCTGTATAATAAAACAAGGATGTTGATCAGATTATTCTCCTTATGTTTAGTTGCACCGGAAGAAATGAAACGTATGTACCATAGATATCCAATATGCTGTATTTTGTTAAAAAATTATTGTGAATAATGAATGAGTAATTCTTAAATGGATACATGAATAACACATCACTGTCCTTTACAAGCTATTTGTGAAATGTTCATATTGCAACAAGCACCATCTTAGGTGGCATCCGTGAACTATAGATACCGGTATATAGGGGTGGTTTTTATTATACTTTCTCGCTCATATTATACCCATCCAAACCTGTATATAGCTAAGTTACCTTAACAGCCTACCTATCCACTATTTGTATGTACATACTGTCAGTGAACTGATGTAAACCCTGTATACTTACTCGTTGTACATCATATATTCAGAACACAGGTACGAGAACAAACAAAGCTACGGAAAAGCATCAGTTAATAAAAGCTGATAACGTATGCATAAAAAACAAAACAAAAACAAAACAAAAAAACCTCACACTTTATGCTGTGTCCTTTTCATCTTAGGCTTAGGCTTCTCCTTTTTCTTTTCAGGTACGTTCTTACTCTCCTCAGCTACTGTATCTTCTTTGACCATTGAAGTCACCGAGATGGACAAAGTAGAGGGTCCTTCTCAATGTTCTGCGCACCCTCCACGTTATGTTTATGCTTCACCTTCACTTGCTTTGGCATTAATCCCCCTCCGCCGTTTGTCCAAACTTTGCAGTTCCTGCTCGAACTGGAAACTCATATCATTTAGGTCAAGTAGTTCTTGCTATGCCACCTTCTGCTTCACTCTTGCCACTTCAGTCTCTTCCACACGAATCTCCTTTGGAGTTTGGGTATTATGGGCGATGGTTCCCATTTAGGCAGCAATTCAGAGGAAGCTGCATTTTATCACTGATGAAATATGGCGTGTTCAGCCATTCTAAGAGAGTAATCCTGCAACTCAGACCCTGGTACCTAGCAATGCTTCTTCTTTAGTCCACACTGATAAAATGAAGGGTTCTAAACTTGTCAAATGGTCATCTTATAAGAAGATTTTAGGGTCTTTAAAGTGACGGTCATGAAATAAACGAGTTATACCTGAGGACCTACCAAATTACAATCCCACAAGACAATACTAGACTCATCTGACTGACACTGTGAGCGCAGGTGGTGATCCACTCCAAATGATGAGTCTAGGGTCGTCAAATTCACAACCCTAGAATAGTTGACCCTTTAATCCTTTTGTCAGCATGGTGCATCAAGACTGCATTCATACATCACGCCGACTCTTTGGAAATGTATTAACAGTTAGGTGAGTATATTTACGAAGGCTGAATTCATGCATTATGATCACATAGAGCATAGCACCTTAGCAGACCAGTGACCTTCCCAAAGAAGATTATATCAATGTACCAAGGTGGTTGACTCAAGGTACCACAGTGGTTGACTCAAGGTACTGATGCACTAAGATTAAATACCTCAAGCACTGGATGCCCATGTAGCTCCAAATACTTGGATTGGAAATCTGGGACCTCATTGACTGGAAAGCCTAGCACTTCAGAAAAACATCCATATCCATCTAGGAGTGGGCCAGACTGCCTAGCACACCACAAAATAGCTCCCAGAACAGCTCATAGGGGGAAAACAGGCCCAGGTGGCCGACTCATGGGCACTTAACCCTATGTTAAATACTTATGTTTTTCCATCAGGCACAGCCAGGTCTTCACCCTGGATGAATCAGCCATAGTGGAATCCACTCTTTATTTTACAGTAGAAGGGGTATTTAACCTTAGAATTGGGGAAAAAAAACAAAGAGTATCTTACTGTAGATTTCAGCCGGATGCGACATCTACCACTGGTGCACCGATATGGTACCCATTATGAAGGAGAGGGAGTTATGAAAAGGCCTCTCTGTACGGTTCAAATATCCAACTGGGATATAAAATCCTTATCCAGTTTGTAACAGACTCTTGGTTTAGATCCAACACAAGTTGTGATTGATGAAATTTCCATGAAAATGGTCATATCAATATAGAGAGGTAATATAGAGAGGAAAAAGATAAACGCAGTGGCATCATGCCCCACTTCAGGCACCCCTGGTGGGTAAGAACAGCATTGAATCAAGCCCCGTGCACCAGGCAAAAACACGCCAATACGACCATATGCCGACAGTAGCACCCTCTGCAGTGAACTGCTCGTAGTTGAAGAGAATACCACCACAACCAGGAAACTCTTCTGCATCAGATCACTAAAGATACTATTCCCCATGCCATTGCATGAGAAATCATCCTCATAATGAACTCTTTTTGTACTCACCAAGCCACCAGCTGATACACATCCAACTTGTACACATTGTCTTGCATGTTTGTGGCCATGAAAACTCATGAACGGATGTTTGACATCTTCAGGATTCCAACAGGCGATTTAACGGATAATTGGGGGTCTGAGGCCTGAATCTAGATTAGTCTAGTAGGTTTTAGCCATTGGGTGTGATGCTGCAAAGCCGGTGCATCCACCTTCTTTCCTCCAGGTTTAGTTCCAAGATTCCGGCTGGTGATCTTGGGGGATTCTTGATAAAACTCAGAATTGTTATATCAAATCCGCTCCATCTTGATGGCTTAGCTGGAGGAGGGGGACACATATTGAAGTGACGACCTACAGGTTTGTCCCTGTTGTTGTCTATGTCCCCGCTGTGACCTTGGAAACGATCCATTAGTCGTTCCAAAGTTTGTCCAACATATTGAATGCCACAGTGTTTACACGTGATGGCATATATTATGTTGGCGCTCTGACAGTTAACTTCGGTCAGGGCTCTGAATTTTCGACCCGTAGTGGTCGATTGGATGCAGCCACTCCTATTGAGTTTGGGGCAGTATCTGCATTTGAGTGGGGTGTTGCATGGGTATTTTCTAATGTGTGGGACCTTGGCGTTCGGTGTCTTTTGGCTGGTGGATGCTCTTCCTAGCTCATCACCTAGGCTCTTATTCTTTCTGTTGCCGAATACCAATTTGTGGTCATGGAACTCCCGAGTGGTTTTCGACTTTTTCATTTGGTCCCAATTTTCAGTAAGGATCTTTTTGATTGGTGGGTTGTGGGGGTTGTGGGTCGTGATGCAGTAGAATGCTTTGTTTTGACCCTTTAAATTTTTGATTTTAGGTTTTATTAGTTCTGACCTTATTTGTAATTTGGCTCTTGCTAGTGAGTCTAGTAGGAGCTGTCTTGGATATTCCCTACGTATGAAATGTGTGCAGAGCATCAAGGAGTTCCGTAGGAATTCGGATTCTCTGGTGCATATGCGTTTGACCCTGAGAAATTGTGAGTAGGGGATGGCCCGCAAGACATGTCGTGGGTGCTCAGACGAGTAGAGCAGGTAGTTGTGACTGTCGGTGGGTTTACAATAGAGGGTAGTTTCTAGTTTGCCCATCGAATTTTTGAGAATTGTGATGTCTAGGAAGTTCACCGTTGAGAGGGAGTCTTCCATTGTGAATTTTATTGTTTTGTGGCAGTTATTGAGATGGTGTAAGAATACATCTAGTGCTGCTTTGCCATGTGTCCAGATGATGAAGACATCATCGATATATCTTTTCCAAACTAATGGTTGAGTGTGGTATGGATATACAAACCTGTTTTCAAAGTCTCCCATGAAGATGTTGGCATACGCCGGTGCCAACTTGGTGCCCATGGCGGTGCCACTGACTTGAAGGAAATCTTTGTCATCAAATTGAAAATTATTGCAAGTGAGGACTAGATTAAGCAGGGCACATATGGAGTGGTTTGTGGGATTGAGGTTGTAGTGTCTCTGTGAGGAGAGTGCTTTTCGGACCGCGCTGATGCCTTCATCGGTCGGAATGTTTGTGTATAGACTGGTTACATCCATAGTTGCTAAAATAGCATCTTCAGGGCAGTCTAAGTCTAGAATTGTTCTAATGAAATCCCCGGTGTCCTTCAAGAAAGAAGGCAGCTCCGGGATTATCGGTTGTAAGAAAAAATTCCAACAGGCTTTGAGTTTGATGTTGATGCACTTGACAGAAACCTGGCAGTACCTTTCATGTTTCTACCTGAGCATGAGTCATACCCAAGTCGGTACGCCAGGACCATATTATATCGTTACTAGCCTCCCTATGAATCTCTGTCCTATGTGCCCTGCCCCTTTCATTCTCTTCCTCCATACCAGATCTTTATTCAGAGGTACAGGGTACTGATCAATACATGGTTCTCATAGATGGTTCGGGTAACTTGCTCTATACAATTTGGTCGTAATTCTGGTTACCCCATACCCTCTTAACGGGATCCAAATAGTGTTGCCCCCACCACCTTGTTTTGTTGCCATCAATCCCCATTATTGTGGAAACATGACCACTCCATACCTCTGACCTGAGTAGTATGGGGTGGTGCCATGGTATAATTATACTAACCAAGCATTGATTTAATCAATACTTACCTTTTTAGAAGAAAACGTATGTCAGTAGTATTCCAATTACAGTGATAGACTGTACCGTCATCCAGCAATATATGAAAACCTGTATCCGGTATATCAGATTCATTTCTGAGAACATTGACACCAATGAGTGATGGATGGAATGTCTCTAACAGATGGGTGAACACTTGGTACCAGCCTTCAGTGGGGTTAGAAGCAGCTGGTGTGGCAGCATTTGGAGTAAGAAGATGCACATACAGTCCATGGTCACCAGATTGCCTGATGTGTCCACTGTCTAGCACCAAGCAGTCAGACAGGTGCTGTACCAGAAGGAACGTGTCTCCATCATCATCACTGTAGATACCAATACCTGGAGATGTGTCTGGTACCTTAACCCACTGGATCTTTTTGATTCTATAAATAATATCAAACCTTAAGATGAGAATGGAGGAAAGCAAGTTGAATTTTGTTCTCAGGCAAACATGAAATGTTACCAAATGTCACTGTGCCATTTGTTTACAATTCATAATGTAATAAACGATACTTTGGTCCTCTATGATATTGTTATAGTATCAAGTAAAAGAACAAAGTCAACACAGTTCGGATCAAGTGTTACAGGTTGCGAATCAATAGGTTTATTCAGTAACCTAGACAGGCAAAGCTCTAGCAGTGCGAACTCCCTATAGAGTTCGGAACGGGTCAGTAGGCTGATATAGCCGCTGTGATCTTGGGGCCTCTCACCAAGCGTGGCTCAAGAGTAACCGACGAGTCCCATAGGATGCTGGGTATATATAGGCAGCCAGCCTGCGCGCGCACATGCAGACCGGAAGCCTATAGCGACCTCTGTCCATACCCCAAGCCCGAAGCAGATGCTGCCACCTGCCGTCGGGCTGAAGGGTTCGGACGGAGTTCGCAACACGGCATCCAATAGAACCCGTCATATAAACCCCGTATAACCCTAGCCCCTACACTACCCCCTACCAGATAATAACCGGGAGGTAAATAATTAAGGTTAAAGTCCAAAAACACTTTGGACTGGCATTATCTTAGGGGCTCTACTAAAGCTACACTTTTAACAATATGACGTGTTCTGATGAACACAATAAGTTATTATTTACACACATTAATATATATAGTGACTGTAATGAAAATTACACTCTACTCCCTTGGATAAATAGAGTTAACCTATTTATATCGACTCTAGGTAAAACCTGAGAACATGAACACTTGAAAAATATGGTATCACAAAAAAAAATTCGTCCCTCCAGGACCCCGAGCTTATTTAATACTCGTTATTAATATTACTATAAGTGATAAACACTATCACTTTTCTTATTATTTAAGAACAGATAATAATATTACAATATTAAAAAAGACATCATACGTGTTCTTTGGTGGAGATCCGGATCCTCCTGGGATGAGATGTTGCATTCTGCCCGGCTTTCGGAACCTACTTCGTTCAGCTCCTACTCACAAGAAAGTTCATTTGCTCTTACTCGGGAGCGTAATAAAAAAATTCAGTCCTGCCTCCAGGCCATCTTCAGACTGATAAGGAGCACTCAGTCCTGAGTTTAATGTCAACATAAAAAAACCTGGTGTAACAGGTCCTAGATGTAATGGTGCTCCGGTCCCGAGTCCTGCTTCCTCCTCCTGATCTCCTCGTACGCCTCCGTCAGTGTTCCTTGACAGACTGGGTCCTCGCGTAGCCAGCCTGTCTCGTCCTGCTGTCCAGATCCCCCGACACCCTACTGAAGGGTGTTTTACCAGTGGGGACAGTATGTTTCAATACTCCCCCTTTTCCTACGAACCCGCTATAGGATAATCCTACGCGGTGTCCGAGTCCTCATATCCATCGGCTTTAGTCACCGGTGGATCCTCATCTTCGGAGTCTGACTCGCCTCCGCCAGAGTCAACGCTTGGAGCCAGGACTCGATCATAGCCCTGGACCCATCCCATTCGTGCATCTCATGCGAGAAGCAATCCCGGAACTTGGCGCGCTCGGCGTCAAGTTTATCCTGAGCATTCTTAGCCGCCCACCTTTGCTTTTTCTTATCAAGCCTAGCGTTGTCCTGTTCGGTCCGAGCTTTTTCCATCTCGTCCCGAACGGTGTCCACAGCCGCTGCCTTCTGGATAGCGACCTCTTTCTGGTGGAGGTGATGTACAGTGTTAAGTGACATCATCGCCACCTCCTGACTCAGGTCAGTGAGCAGCCTGTGGAAGTTGTCCTGCCACAGATTCAAGGTCCCTTGGCCGGCTTCATAGGAGGCGAAGTCGGCCCGAGGGAACGATGGTGGAGCTCGGCGCTGCAGGAACAGAGCATCCTCGGAAGGAGCCTCCGGAGGGGGGCTCTGTGTCTGAGTAGGCTTCGGCTTTGGTTTCACCGACGCCTTTGTTCTCCCAGTCTGGGTGTAGACTTGCGTCTCCTCACCCGCAACCAGGTTCCCATCTGGGTAAGCTTCCTCGAAGCTTTCTCTCGTCGTGGTGTTCGGATCCTCCGATCAGGACTGAGTCTGAGTCGGTCCGCGCTGAGGACCCAACTTCCAGTCTGTCTTAGTGGAGGTAAAGGCAGGCCCCTTGTATCCAGGTTCCACCTTCTCCAGTACGGACGGCCTCTCCGAGCTGTCCGTTCTTGCTCGCTTTGCAGCGGCTGTCTCCGAAGACTGGTGTTGCCTCTTCGGAGCCTTCAGAGCCTTCTTGCTACTAGTCCGCAACCGGTAGGCCTCGAACTCATCAAAGAGCGGGCCGTCCGGGATGTGGAGGAAGCTATAATCGGGATTCACTTTATAGAACACCAGGACTTTCCCCTTCTCGTTGGAACCGAAGTCCACGTCGAGATTATCCATCTTGTCTAGCTCCCCGAACCTGGAGTAGACCTCCTGATGTGCGAGCTGGATTCGATCGGCCGCAGCTTCCAGGGACAGCTTGTGGTTGTTGGCCATGTGTCGGATGATGTCTGCCCTACAGTAGAACATCCCTCCGTCAGGGCAAGCCTTGCTCCCCCTTGCTCCTACGCTCAGGCAGTCATACCGCATGTAATGACGCACATGAGATTCAGTAACATGGCGGGCGAACCTGACCTTGGTAGGCCAAGTTTGGGGCGCGCCACGAGTCTCTTCAATATTCTGACACCGGGTGAAGGGACAGGGACGATCCAGAGACCATCTCAACATTGCCCACGACAATTTCGTTTTCTGATGGTAGGTATGGTACTTCTTGTGGGAAGTCCGGACCTTTTCCAAAAGTTCAAAGTGGTACCGACTTATCGAGTGGATCTTTCTTGATCCACTCCTCAACGTCCGGACCAATCGGATCAGGGTGCTGCGAACAACGGTTGTCCTTGACGCAATCCCCTACACACATAGGTTTAAAGAACCTAAACTTACTGGCAGCGTTGGCTCGGAGAGCAGTCCCCACCAACTCCAGAAGTTCGGCTTGAGGAATAGTATCCTCCGCCAGACCCTTCATTACGGCTGCTACCTCCTCGGGGGATTGACCCGCCTCCAGAGACGTCAGTCAGGATCTTGTCCCGATTGTCGGCCCTTTCCAGTCGGTTAGTGTCGGCACTCCTAACCGCTGCAGTATTCTGCTGGACGATCTCGTCCTCCCGTGTGGCATCCAAGATGGACTCCTTCGTCTTTTGGGCAACACCGCGAGCCGGCCGGAGTCAGGAGTCGCTTCTTCTCTCGTTTGCTATAGACGGTCTTGAACTCGGAGTATGTCTGCATATCTAAGTCCAAGTCCGCGATAGCCTCGGGACGACCCTCCGTAATGCAGAGTAGACGTGCCCTACGGGACGCCTCCTCGACATTTTCCAAAGCCGCTGTCAAACGGTCCGGAAACCACACAGGGAAACTGGCAGAAAGAGTGTCCAGACCCCTGAACGTTTTCAGTTGAGCTAAGTTGAATAGCTTTATTTCCTCGGAGCTCAGCTGATCGATGATACTCCCTCGGAGGATAATTGGGACTTCGGAGTCTTCCTTATCCCAATCGTCATGCTGGTGGGGGGTTAGAATGTGCACTCCTTCCCCTGACGAACTACCACCAGCAGCCTCGCCCAGTTTACCGGCCTCCTCCGAAGTATCCATTTCTGGATTCTCCGGACTCGACTAGGTCGTCTTAGGACCTATCAGGGACAGAGCCTCCTTTATCCGGTCAACATGTTGTTCTACCGTCGTCGAAGAACCCACATCCATATCCTCATCTTCGTAAGGCTCCAGAGTGGCAGAAGTCTTCTTAGGACGTGCTCCACCGTGTCCCGACCCCCCAGCCGAAGCTGTTTTGCCGGCAATGGCCGCGGCTGTGGCCGCCACGGCTGCACTGGTGTCCAACCCCTTCGAGAAAGACAACAAGTCTAACTTCGGAGCTGGGGCTGGAGTAGTAGCAGTCTTGGTTTTGCCCTTACCCTTCTGAGGGGGTTCAGGCTTCCCAGGGATGGTAGAGAAGATGGTTCGGAGATCCGTCTTTCCTTTCTTGGGGACCGGAGCCTTTGCAGCGGTACTGCTGGCAGGCGTCGGACCCTTCTTCTTCGGATCCTTAGCCGCCGTGCTTCCGGTTGGCTTCGGATCCACCTTCTTCACGTCTTTAACTACAGACGTGGGAGTCTTTTTCGGATCCTTCGGCCCCGTAGTACTGGCAGCCTTAGGATCAGTCTTTTTGGTACCTTGGGTACCACTCCTCTTGGGGTCCGGCTTCTTAGGCTCAACCTTCAGTTGAGGCTTCTTGCCGGCACCTGCGTGTTTAGTAACTTTCGGACTAGTCCGAGAGTCGGACAACTTTGACCGACTCCGAGTCGGCTTCTGTCCACCACAAGTCTTCGGACCAGTGGTGTCACTCTCCTCGCCGCTATCCATAGACAGCTTGCGACTCACTGTCTTGATAACGGTGGGAGAAATACTCAAACTGCACAACCGCGATGGTCGGACAGTACTCTCAGTGGATTCGGGCTCCTTTTCGGAGAGCACGATTCCTTCCAGTAGAGCGGAATCCTCACTGCCCACGGGCGAGGGAGACTTCCGGATCGGGGAGACAGCGGGGTCCACAGACATATCCGCCAGACTTTCACTAAGCTCATCACCGTCGTGGTAATGAGCATCCACCAGCCCCTTGACAGCCGAAGCCGTCTCGGAGTCCACGTTAAGTTCGGAGTGACGGAGCTGCTGCTCTGCCATCCTCACTCGTTTCAGGGTGTCTTTCGAAGGGGAGTTTGACGGGAAACACAAAGTTTCCCGCCGCCCTCTGTTGTCTCACAGACCACTAGAAAGAGTACTCACTGCTCACAACTCTTTCAACTGCTTTTCTTCTCTTCAAACTGCCCAAAACACGTTTCTCCGCTGCCGACTGCCGCCGCGATTGACTTGGGTATGAGCCGAAATCAATATGGCGCTTCCAACGCTTTTGTTTTCAAAACAAAGTGCATGCGCAGCGTCTCGCGTGATTGGACGCGATCCCGTTATCTGGCGTGACCCAATTATCAGATTAATCAGGTCACCCCCCCCCCCGCAGCTCGGGCTGTAGGGATCACTGTGCCACTCGGGCGGCTCCCCAAAAGTCAAATTTACTTCGAATAAAGAGCTCATCGGGAGTATTAGTGAATATATATGGGAAATCGAAGATTATCCCACCGGATTATCCGTCCACCACCCTCGGGGAACACTCTTACATTCTTTTCCATTGACTCTGAGCACCCCTGTCGGTAGCACACATATAACATATAAGGACAACACAGGACACCACACTCGTTGTGTAACAAGCTAGGTTACGGCCCCCCTAGCCTCAAGCCTAGGGCTCCGCCGAACGGAATTACCGTTCGCATCTAGTAACCTGGCCGAAGGACACTCGTTCTTAACTAAAACTCCAGCCTTGATTTTAGTTTTCCGTGCCCTTCTTCCTTCGCCTTCCGAGACTTTCTTTTTCACAGTCTTCCGGAGTTTTCTTCGTACCTGACTCTTGGGGGGATCCACTGACACCCCTTCCAAAGGTACAAATTTAGCCTCTGAACTCCCCTCCTCCACCTCTGTTTCCGGGGTGAGCTCCCTCCCAGCCCAAGCACGCAACCGAGCCACATGGCTCGTCCGGATGCGTCCCCCTGCAGACTGGATCAATACAGTCGTTCGACTGATAAATTTGACCACGGTGTGTGGTCCGTCCCAGTTATTCGCCAGCTTGACATTACAGATTGGTTCATGTAGTCGGATCACTCTATCCCCCACTACAAACCGCCGTAACTTCAATCCGGTGTCATAACCCACCTTCTGCCAATTCACAGCTTTGAGCAAGTGAGCCCTAACTGTTTCATAGACGAACTTGAATCTCTCCCAGAGAGATTCCACAAATAGCACCGTACAAGGCGCCTCCGGACTAATCCCTACCACTCCGAACACCAAGTCCGCTGGAATGATTAGATCCTCCCCGAACACCAATAGGTTCGGAGTACAATTTTTCGAAGTGTGGACCGTATTGTTATATGCATGCACCACAAATTCGCACTGGTCATCCCAATCATCCATATGGGAGTTCACTAATGGCTTCAGAACCTGGATCAAGGTCCGATTGAACCGCTCCACCTGTCCATCGGACTGTGGTCAGTGCGGATTGGTCCGAGTTTTGCATATAGCCAACTGATGGCACATAGCAGCCCATAGCTTTGATTCAAATTCCCTCCCTTGATCGCTTTGTAACATCAAGGGAGCCCCCAGATGGAGGATCCACCCCTTTACTAATGCTTCCGCACAAGTAGCAGCAGTGTGATCCTGGAGTGGGTACACGCGGGTGTATTTTGTATAGTAGTCCGAGACTACCATCATACACATATTTCCTCTCGGAGTGGGTTTTACTCCACTAATGATGTCTACGGCTATCCGAGCAAACCTTACCCCGAATAGCTCCTGTTGTGATGGCAATTTTCCCAGTCCAGGACCGGGTTTGCCCAAACAACAGGCCGGACATGTCTCGGTCCACCTCAAAAGGTCACCAGACATTCCCGGCCAATAATACCTTCTACTCAGCCGTTCCAGAGAGCGTTTCTTTCCGAAATGCCCACTCGTTGAATGGCCGTGACAATAGTACAATAGTACCATTTGTAACACCCTCCGCCCTCCTGGACAAGACTTCCACCTGCACAACAACGAATCCCGCATCTCCAATTCATGGAACTGAGCCAGGAAACGTCGCATTTCACGATTCTCCAGTGATATTTCGGGTTGCACTGGACAGCTCCCTCAGTCGTGCTATGGTAGGATCGGCTATCTGGTACGTCCTTATAGTGTCGGTGGACCAATCCAATAGGTTCTGCAACAACCCGTCATAAGGCAAACGCACACTCGCTACCATGGCATTGTGAGCACCACAATCCCCACACTCCGGACGCACACACTGGTGAACCGGACGCCTACTTAGGCAGTCAGCATTGATATGCTTTGTGCCCGCTGGGTGTTGGATATGAGAGTTCTCCAACCCGAACTCACTGAGGTGATTCAACCACTGACCGAGATCATCCCCTCCGCATCCTTAAAATTAAGGAGCCACCTCAAAGCTGAATGATCCGTCCATAATGTGAAATTACCTCCATACAAGAAGTGCCGAAACTTCTTCCTGTACACCACCACTGGGAGCAACTCCCGCTTGGTAGTGCAATAATTTCTCTGTGCCTTGTTCAAACTGTTACTAGCAAACGCCAGCGGGACCTCTACTCCGACCTGGATTTGGGACAATGCGGCCCCGATGCTCTCATTGCTCGCATCAGTGTCAAGGATGAAATGCCCCTTCTCCGTAGGGTATCTCAGCACGGGGGTGGTTCGGAACAATGCCTTAATCTCTTTGAAAGCATCATTCTGTTCCCTACCCCAGGGGAAGGGTTCTTTCTTCCTCCCCGGAGTTCAATGGCTCAACCTTTGCAGGGGTTGAGAATCCGGGGATGAAGTCCCTATAATAGGAACAGAACCCCAAGAAGGATCTCACATCCTTCGGTCCTTTTGGAACTTCCCAAGTCTCCTAGGTCTCCAGTTTAGCCGGATCAGCCTGCACACCCTCGGTGGAGATGATCCGGCCCAAATGCAGCACCTTGTCGGTTCGGCCCATACGTCTGCATACTCGACCCATCGGCCGAACAGGCGCTTACCTTCGTTTTGAAGTTATCACGACTGTCCGGCATAAGAGCATAGAAGTTTGAGGAGATAAAGGAGTGGCTCGCTCCCGTATCTACTAAAAACTCGCCCGCCCTACCGGCCACAGTAACAGACACATACCACCGTCTCCCCCCTCGCGGAGATGGGTTTACAGTGAAGCGTTTAAAGTCCTTTGGATCAGCCAAATCCAGGCCATGTTTCTTTAAATGGTCGAAACATGGGTGATCCGGGGAAAGCTGGGTACTCCCTACCCACACAGTGTCTGTGACAGCCTCAACTTTCTCGTTCCTATCCGTAATGGGCCTCCCTGCCTCATTGCCGGGCAACTGTTGGACTGGAATGTTAACCAGGCCAGCATCCGAACTCCCTAAGTTCGAAGCCACCCCTGGTTCCCTTTCTGTCCTTTGGACTCCACTAGGCTCTACCTCTCTGGTATGTTGGCGTACTTCATCACCAGGGGCCGTCCGCTCGCCAGCTCGGACCACCCCCTCTAGTTTCCCTCCTTTCCGGGAACTTTCGGACACGGAGCCGTACACTCCGCAGCAAAATGACCGTTCTCCAAGCACCTATAGCACTTGGCGGTCCTCCGGTTGATCTTCCTCCTGTTAGGCTGGGTAGCCCCCTGAATGGAAGTCGTCATCTTCTCAAACAGTGCCGTGAAGAATGCGGCATCCATCATCGGAGCCTTCTTATCCGATGATTCCTTCTTCGGAGGAGGGTCTCCACCCCCTTCCGGCTTCTTATTTTTCCACGGCTGTTTAGAGGATTTTCCATTCCTCTTGAACTGAGCTGCAGAAGCTGTCGCCTCCTCCTCGCTGCCTTCATCCTCAGACTGTTCCGGAGAACATTCTATGATGGCAGAGGCCCGGATTGGCACCCAGTCTCCCAGCAGCGACTTTTTGAGGGCGTGTATATCGATGGGTCTCTCAATCCGGCAACGAATTGAGAGAACAATTCCTTAGAAAATAAGGCATCATGGATCCCTGAAGCAGAATGTACTTTCTTCAGGAGTCTCATCAATGCAAGTCCGAAAACCCTCGGGGCCTCGTTCTTGCCTTGCACCCGCTTCTTAAAAGCGACCATCGGATCCGTCCGGGCGGAGCCTCCGAACAATATCGTCCCGATCTCCACCAACTGTTTGAAAGAACCCTGCGGCCCGCATTCCTCTTTCCACTGTTCGACCGCCATCAGGCCGTCTCCCAAGCGCAATCCCTTACAGATATAAGGAATAGCATCATGTTGATCATATCAATATTCATTCTCAATATGTCACACTCCGTGCTCAAAGTTTTCTTGGGTTCTTAGGTCCTCCGTATCTCGAACGAGTTCGGAACGCAATCCCTCCGTTTCTGCTACCAAGGCGTCCCTGGCCACACAGATCTGGTTCAGCTCCGTGTTTGCAGAATCAAACTCGGATCGGACCGCCTCTAGGTCGGCCGTCTTGTGGTTAAACTCCGACCGGACCATACTCAGGGACTGTGCAAGCCTCTCATTTTTTTCCAACAAGGTTGACAGCCTCGCATCCTTCTCCTTGATTTTGGAAGTTCGGTGTGTGACAGCACCCTCCAACGCAATCAAATTGTTCTTCCATTCGTTGGACATTGCCTGAATGGCCAGCGATTCTCTTTGGGCTACCTGCAGATGTTCCTGCACCCTGGCTTCTCGCATGTCGTCGAAGCGACGCACCTCCGAATTGCCATACCTCCGGGGTGTCGGAGCGGCTGCTCGTGATCCGCCGACGTTAAACATCGACAGATTCATTTCTTCTAATGAGCGACTCATTATTTCCGGACCTCTCGGTCCCGTTAGCACGCCTGTTCCTTGTAGAGCATCTGCGCTCCGTGTGGGGGTATCTGCCTCATCGATGGCACATAACCCCTCCGAGGTTGCTAATGCTTCATCGGGAGACCTCGCTGCTCCGGCCTGAGCACGAGGCCTGCTTTGCACAGGCTAACCTGCTTATCACTCAGAACTGGTCACGGCACCAGTGTAATAAATGATACTTTGATCCTCTATGATATTGTTATAGTATCAAGTAAAAGAACAAAGTCAACACAGTTCGGATCAAGTGTTACATGTTGCGAATCAATAGGTTTATTCAGTAACCTAGACAGGCAAAGCTCTAGCAGTGCGAACTCCCTATAGAGTTCGGAACGGGTCAGTAGGCTGATATAGCCGCTGTGATCACGGGGCCTCTCACCAAGCGTGGCTCAAGAGTAACCGACGAGTCCCATCGGATGCTGGGTATATATAGGCAGCCAGCCTGCGCGCGCACACGCAGACCGGAAGCCTATAGCGACCTCTGTCTATACCCCAAGCCCGAAGCAGATGCTGCCACCTGCCGTCGGGCTGAAGGGTTCGGCAACACGGCATCCAACAGAACCCGTCATATAAACCCCGTATAACCCTAGCCCCTACAATAACAATATTTTACATGGAAATAGCTTTTACCAAGATCTGACCTGATTGAGATTACATGGCAGTGTGATGTAAGAAATATCATAGATTTTGTCAGGATGACTATCCAAATATATATCTATTCAATTTACAAACCTTTTTAGAACAAATCGCGTGGCAGTGGTATTCCAATGACAGTCATAGGCAGAATCATCATCCAGCAGGTTGTAGGCTATCTTACGGGGAATGTCACATTCAGTTCTGAGGACATTGATGCCAAGAAGTTGAGGATGGAATGTCTCTAACAGATGGGTTATCACTTGCTGCCAGCCTTCAGTGTGACTGGGGGCAGTTGTTTTGACCGAATCCTGCGTGAGAAGATAAACATACAGATGTTTTTCTGGTTGTTTGATGTTTTCTCGCAGTAGCTCCAAGCAGTCAGATGGGCGCTCTACCATGATGTTCATATTCCCATTATCATTCATGTACATACTGATCTGTCGAGATGTGTCTGGTACCTCCATCCTGAGGGATATTTTGATTCTGAAGGAGATAAGAATTCTCAATGAAGTCTATTCTTTTTATCAAGCTAAGGGGAATGAACTGCAGCGCTATCCATATATTAACTTTGAAATATCATTTTGTAGGGTAAATATATGAATTTGAAGAGCATCGTTATGTAAATACTTGGCAGGTGTTTGGCAATTTCAGTGTCCCTTTGCTAGATTTCTTCTTTGTTTAAAGAATCCCTGTCATATATGATGAACCCTTTCGACTACCACACCAAAAGATGAGTCCAAATTTGTTTAAATGTCACCAAATCTACCAGACCCTTCTCCTGTTAAAAGATGAAGACTCCTTAACTGAATACCTTTATTCTCTGGGCGATGATCATTCTGAAGATCATAGGATGTATTATCATTCCTTACTAACCAACGAAAGTGCATTTTTATCAACATATGGCCTGAATGAAAATCTATTAAAACAATGTTATGTTTTTATGACATGATAACAATCCAAATCAAATGTACATACCTCGTCATAACGTATTGTGTGTCAGTAGTGTTCCAACCACAGCGGTAGACCGTGCCGTTATCCAGCTGTGTGTGGAATAGCTTATCCGGTATATCACAGTGTGTCCGATTAACATTGATACCAATGAGCGGTGGATGGAATGTCTCTAACAGATGGGTGAAGATTTGATGCCAGCGCTCAGTGGGGATAGAAGCAGTTGTCATGGCAGCATCGCTATTAACAATATTCACATACAGTTCATGTTCCTCAGAAGATCGGATGTGTCCTTTCTGTAGAACGAGGCAGTCAGTTGGATGCTGAACCATGATACTCATGTCCCTGTCATCATCTTTGCTAACATGAATGCATCGACCTGTATTGGGTACGTCTATTCTAGGGGCACTGTTCGTTCTGTGGAATAAAATGGCTAAGGTTAGATCTTTTTCCAAGCTAAAAAAGGAATGTTGCTGCATGACATATTACGCATCACAATATCAAAGAAACTATGCACGGACTGGCTCTATCAGATTTCTGATCACTGTAATAGGGGTTCAATGTTACAGGCAACAATATACATATTATTACACATATTATATGCCCTATGCCTCTCTCTATAAGATACTCCCATTGAATGCAACTTCATCGATGCCTCATCAGTTGACCTAGATAATCTCCCCGAGCCATGCGATGGTTTTCAGGTAAGTAAGTAAAGAACAGACACACAAATATAGTTTGAAATTAAATTTTCTCAAATGCTATACTTCTGGTGCGAAAGTTCTTGTTAGTAGAACATGGGACTACGGAGGGGGTGCTTTTTCCCTGAATAATTGGGAGATATTTTGAAATACAATATTGCGGATATATATAGTTCCATTTCCATTAATGATGGTTTCAGAATTGAAAAATGAAGGCAAACATCTTAAATATCCACAGAGAAAAAAGTGAGTGCCAGCTGGATCCTCTCCAGGGTCCGGCACTGCCTGACTCAAGTATGAGAGTCTGCTGGACTTTCACAACAGTCAGGCTGAGCCTCCTTTGATAGTCACATAAAGCTACTCCCTTTTGAGAGTCAGCCTGATCCTTGAATGACAGTCAGGCAAGACAATTCTTCATACCAGAGTCAGGCTGACTTTCTTTCCACAGTCAGGCCATGTCTGACTCTGGTATGAGGGTCAGTTAGTCTCAGCCTCCTTTGTTTACTACCAGGTGGGGACACAATACAATGTTGAGATTAATGGTAAGGTATGACTGGTGGTCTGTTATAGCACACCCTTTTCTATTCAGGAGAACTATTATGTATGGGATATTTCTGTACAAGTGTCCGGGAGGCCATATATATAATTAAAAACATCATCCCCAAATGCAAATAAGCAACTAGTCTTACTGTACAGAAAATATTCCAGGTATGCCTGACTTTCATTGAGGCCAAAGTCCAGCTTTGCTAGACTCACAACTGCATGTGAGTCCAGCTTCACTTGACTCTTGATAGCCAGAGCATTGCTGTACTCTTACTCTAGGTAAGTTGTATTATATGCAGTGCAAACTTTCTATAGTACAAAGAGGAAACGATTCCGTTGGCATGCAGCCAATCACAGGCCAGCATTTGATCACGTGACCTACTCATTATGCAAATGAGGACATGACCTACTTTCTAAACCAATGAGCGTCAATTATTTGGTCACGTGACTAATTATTATTCAAAAGGGGAGGGGCCTATTATGCAAATGAGGGTGTGACCTAAATAGATTAACCAGAGGGCTGGATTTGGTAGAGAGAAAATAATTTTGTAGAAAATATTTTAGGACAAAACACAAAGACAAATAAGTTTAGATAAGGTAATTTTAATTTACATTCACAGTTAAAGTTTACACACATCACAATCCTGTAGCTCACCAATAGCAATCTCTACAAAAAGTGGTTCGATAGCGGGTTGGTACCGACAAGACCGTTGAATGCGTTGAATGGATTTTTTCATAGTTGAGACTATACATGGTGCAACAGGGTTGCTTCTCAATAGTGCGCATGCAGCAATCTTTCTTAAACTCTGGACAAGTATAAGCCATACGACAAGACCGTTGAATGCGTTGAATGGATTTTTTCATAGTTGAGACTATACATGGTGCAACACGGTTGCTTCTCAATAGTGCGCATGCAGCAATCTTTCTTAAACTCTGGACAAGTATAAGCCATACTACCCGTCCACACTTCATCTAGAGAGCACTCAAAATCCACCGTGGTGCAATACCAAGGCTGATACTTGGACTGGATGGACTTGAGCTCTTTCAACACAGAGTGTTGACGGGTCCTAGGATGATAGTCATGAGAGAGCATACGCTCTAGACACTTTACACACCACTCACTTAGGTAGCTTTTTTTTGTTTAACAGTGACAGAATCCCGACACCAACTCTTGGCGATCGTGGAGACATGCAATAAATGAAGCAGTAGAATCTAAAGTATACCTTCTCTTTATGAGAAAGCAACTGGGGTCATGGTACTGATACACAGCAATTCAATTGTCCACAAACAACTCTGGACTGATCCAGAAAGCGTCTTCGAAACACACGTTAAACGAATCGTAAGAAAGGATTGACACAGCCACTTTGTGAACACCAAGAGTAGAATGAGTGGTCCACCTCGTGATTAACATTCTCGTTGATTCTTTTTGAAAGATAAGGGTGCACACATCGACTAAAGGAACATGTCTCTGATCACACACTCCGCCTTTACAATCCTTTAAAGAGCTATAAGGCCTATCAGTAGAACTGGATGCTAAAATAAAAACACCAAGATTCGCAAGCAACTCATGAGGGGTCTCAAGAAACAGAAGACGTGACTCAAACCGGGTCACAATAAACCAACTGAAGGACTGATACTCTCTAAGGTGACACACACTCTCTACACAACCCTGTCGCCTGGGTCCCATTTAGTCGCTCAGAAGGGTAAAGTCACACGAGTTCAAGTACTGAAAACTGTAACATTACCGGCCGTTCTACACTACAATTTCTTTTTTTCAGCTACATTTTTTTCTTTACTATAGAGCTAGGGGACTGGTCGTAACACCATCCGAATGTACCTCTCTCTTTATGTACAAGTAATTCAGTCCGTTTTTTTCTGCGCAGTATGTATGCATTCTATTAGCCAACACCTTGAAAGTTAAAGGTATTCAACACAATCTAGCTAAATTAAGATCGACCAACAATTTTCCTTAATGACTCTTAGGGATATTAGCCTGATGCTTGTGGAACACAAAAAAAAAGAGAAAAAAAGCATATATATGCTACCGGGGTTATTTGTCTTCTGGAGGGCATTCAGATTTGAGTGCATTATGTATTGGCCCTCATAAGAAAATCATATTTTTCTACTATTTTCCGCACAGAAAAATATCTCCCAACAATTTCTTTATGAAAATACAGGCATGCATTTTTATGATCATTAGGAACATGTTGAAAACAAGAAAACATGGGGTCACGGGCAAAATGAATTTATCCTGAATTAATCAAAATTAAATCTAATCTGTCAACTGTATGAGCCTATGGGCATTGCAAAAAGTAAAGATAGTGATCAAGATATGTAGAATGGCAAGATATGGCACTTAAATGGTAGATAAAGGTAGATCATTACATTTAAGTGTGAGAAATCTGCAAATATCATGGTTTCAGGTAGTTTCGTTTTTTTGCCACCAGGTGCCGTAGGCGTTAATTGTGTTGTATACCTCTAGGTTTGTCGTGCTCACTGGTTTTTGAGTCGAAAGAACGCTCATAAAGTCTTGAGGCTCCTTAGCATTTTGTTTTTTCAACACACCCTTTGCACTATGAACGAATCCAAAACTAAAATAATGACTTTCGCCTCTCATAGAAAAGTAAGTAAAATTCAAAAACCCAAAATTAAACTTAATAACACAGATTTTAAAAATGTTGTCTCCTACAAATATCTTGGGGTAATTCTAGATGAAGAATTATACTTCTCTATGCACATTCGAAATCTTATAAAAAACCTTAGATTTAAGTCTATTTTGATGTATCGGTCGCGTGACGCTCTATCTAAAGAGTCTTTGCTAAGGGTATACAAGACACATGCGCTACCGGTTATCGATTATTGTGATGTTTTATATGATAGGGGCAACTCAGACTTGTTAGAGGAACTACAGAGAGTTCAAAACAAATGCTTGAAAACATGTTTTCATGACCATATATTAACCCCCACAGAGCTGGTCCATGCTAAGGCTAAGCTACCTATGCTCCAGAGTCGAAGGGACTACCATATTAAGCTATATGCCTTTAAAAGGTCTTCTCTTGAAAAATATATACATGCCAAGCAAATAGTCACTCGCCTTTCTGTAGCGCCTTTATTGAAATATTCTACTATTAAAAGTGCCTCCTATGAACGATCTGTATTAGTGAAATGTGGCCAGAGTTGGAATGCCTTGGATGTAAATACACGTAAAATTACATGTGCGAAGACATTCAAAAAAAAAAAGTTGGATGTTCTTGAAAATAGCATACCAAAATTGCCAAATGTACATTAGTTAATACAGTTACGCGTAGCCTAGGGGGGAATATTTTTTCGTGTAAGACTTATCATGAATTCAAGATGTGAAATCATTTTCCAAAAAGACTGGTTATTTATTGAATGTCATGTGGACTACTCATGATGATTGCACCACCTAAACAGGTCTTCTGACGGTGCATATCATAAACTTGTTGACTGAATATCCGAGTTAACCCAGCTATTACATGGTGTAATATTTATTACCTACTTTTATACACGACGACAAATGATGAGCAAACACTTGTATGTCATACAGTGTACGTTCTGAATCAAATCTGGTCAATAAAGTTTAAATTTGTTCTAAAAAAAAACAACAAAAAAACTCCACTTTGAGGATGTACTCTCCCCCGTCACACTCTTATCAAAGCACATGTAAGTCTTTGAGTTCAGACTGAGGATACCATCACCCTCCCATTCAATTTTACAGAGACCCGACTTTCGTAGATCATGATGGTATCGGGCGACACAACATGGTGATGGGGACCAGTCGCTCTCCCCTTTGGTTTTGATTCGGACAAATTCTTCTAAATGCACATCACAGATGGGTGTGGGGAGCCATTGTCTTTTTTCTCGGAAGTAAGTCTCTCTCATGTGCTGCTTCACCAGATCATCGAGTGTACACCCACTCAGAGCCATATAGAGCCTGTCGGTATCCATAAGAGAGCATAATCACGACGATCTATAAACCTGTCTAAGAAGTCAAATGTAAACTCCAACATTTTCAGTTTTGCATACTGATACACCATGAACCCAATTTGGATAGGGAGGTTATTGTTGACCGGCTTGGGTTGAACTTCGACTTCGTAAAGGTTGCCGGTTATTTTGATACCCTTCTTGAAGCGCCATGAATTCGCCAACAGTTCAAAAGCCTACCCTCTCACATGACGCGACTGTGTCTATGTTTGTTACAGATTGTCTTGCCATATGAACTATTCCCCATCAACTTATAGCAGTTGGAAAGGATTTTTTGTCCGGGTTAGCATCACCGACACGGTGAGTTCATGTCACCTCACCAGCAAAATCAGCAAAGGCGGCTTTCGGGAAATATTGGACGACTAGATGTACTTTGGTTACTGTTAAACCGTGCGCCACATACCATTTCAAAAGTGGTGTGACTAACAGAAATTTCTTGCCACGATAGCTACCAATCAAGGATCATTGAGGGGTGTTTAACAAGTTTTCTCTGTTCCAGTAAGTGTTGGGGCCCAGATATAAGTTCACGTTCCGTCATCGGGCAACTATCCACCTTGAGCTCGTTGACTTTCCAGTGAGACTTAGAGTTGAAAACTTTTGGGTCTCTTTCTTGCATGCTTCGCCACTCACACTCCCACACCTCAATCAGGGTGTAACGTAAATTTTTTAGATACAAACTCACTCTCTTAGTTCTCGAGCATCTGCGCTCTCTCTCCAAGGAGCAGGGGTATCGGTGCGGCGGTATGCAAGTGTGAGCATGAAACCAGCACCCATGGAACTGAAAGACGGTTTGGGAACCTGTGTGCAAGCCGTCGACACGCTGGCGTCGGGAGCCTAATGCAACCTCATTACTGTTGAATGCATGAAGCAATTTTACTGAGTGGGCGTGTTCCACATAGCGTAGCCACTCTTGAATGTTTTTGACGAAAGTAAGCCAGAAGGAACTTGGTGCCAAATGCCGCTCTGCAAGAGGGGCAGTTGTGGATGCCCGCGTATGTCTTGAAGTCTGTGATGAGGGCTACGTGGTGACCCACTAGGTGCAAGTTCACTTTGCCGTGTGTGGTAGACACGACAGATGGGGGTTGGATCAGTGAAACCCATGTTTTACGACCCGCTGGTCTCCTTGCGTCTCGCTTGTAGACTGCAATTTGTACATCAAACAGGACCTCGAGTGTTGAAAACTGACTGAGGTGCACACCTTGGAAGAGGCGAGGAACCGCGGTAGAGTTGTATTTTTCAAGTAGCTCCACACACCTTGTACAAGTGAAAGGCTATACACCTGGGAACACATAGATTATCTTTGCTAGGGAAATTGCGCAAACCCACATTTTTCTTCACACACACCCTTGCCACCTATTGGGAACTCCACAGGTCCTCTGTAAATACACACATAAGTAGTATTATATGTATCGGATCGGGACTATACTAAGCACTGGCTATTACTCACTCGATATGCAGCAAATCAGAGGCCTCCATTTGGTCACGTGACCCGTTGCCATGGTAACGTGACCTACCTAGAGGCTCTCAGCCAATCAGAGGCCAGCATTCTGGGTGACCTACTTAGGGGCTCTCAGGCAATCAGAGGTCAGCATTCTGGTAACTTTAGTAACGTGACCTAATTAGGGGATTAGTGAGAGCACGTGACTCTTTTGTTTGTAAACAACACCATGTGCCACGTGACATGTCACGTGACGTGTTTGTTAGTAAACAAAAGTGACCTAATTAGGGGATTAACGAGAGCATGTGACTCTATTTTTGTTTTGTAAACAAAGGGACATGTCGACGATGAGCTGATTATTTTTAAATAACTTATGTATGAAAATAAAAACACAACAAAATAATTCATTTTATTTCTTTTATTTTCATTTCAATCAAAAACATTATTTTCACACACAAGTTTATGTCCTAAAGATACCGGTAGTTGTTCAAACATAATAATCAAGTGCTCTGGCATAATAGCTAAGGCTTGAGTGGGGGCATCACCCAAGACCCTTTTAGCACCCCTAATAGCTTTAGACACCAACGGATCAGAATAATCAATCGCCCGTGCCCGGTGTGACTTCAAAAAATAATTAACCCCTGACAAGTATCCCGTTATAGAGGAGTACACATGAGTGTTTGACAGAAAGGCAATGCCCACTCAATAAAAACCAATGCCCTCCACCCCAGTCCTTACCGGGTCTATACCATACAAAGCACTAAAACCCAAATATTTCCTATTCTGAGAGGCTCTGGTCTTCTCTGTATTATCAGAAATGTCGTTATCCACAGGAGGGATTACTACTGTACCAATATATACATGTTAATCCAGATTAACGTAGACAAATAACGCAGTCTCGTTTTGTCCTCTGTATGCTGTAAGATCAGACCCACTGTTAAACCCCACTTAATATCTGAACCTTTGGTTGATGTGTATTTGCCGCACAGAATCAACAGCATCTGTCAGCTCACCCGTCAGTAGTCTGATATTCACAATGCTTACACAAGCGCCATTTGTCGTGACACCAGTTTGAATCGCTGACCAATGTGTTCTGAATAGTTCATCACCATCAGGTATGCTCAAAACTCGTGAGGGTACACTTGTATCGTCTATAGGAGTGGACAATATTTAACTGCGCGCCTACATCTAGCAGTGTGCTTGCTCTGTTTATATAGGCCTCAGACATTTTGGACAAACTGAGGAACCCATTTTTTTTTTTTTTTGCATATTAATTTTTTTTTTGTAAAAGTTTTTACGTGTATATTCTCTAACTAAAAAAAAGAAAGAAAATCTACAAAAACCAGTGGTACCCCTAGTCCACACCAAAGTACCCAGAGATCACTTTGTCCGATTTCTCGCGTAACTGAGTGAGAGCTTTGATTATGAGAGTGACACTGTCTTGTGTGGGGGTCATGTGGGGCGCTGTGTATCTGCGAAGATGGATCACGTTTTTTCCTTTGTAGTAGCTGATAGCCAGGTGTAGGTCTCCCTCCAACTGTGTAGCCCAGAGGTCGTGTGATGATCTGGAGACGACGTCCCTTTCCTTTCCGACTACGGGGTCGAGTTCAGACAGGGCATCCCCAGCAAGGAGGACGTTGTCAGAGAGGAGCAAGAGGTCTCAACAGAGGCCTCTCCACCACCAACACCGCACTGACCCCACACCCTACTCATCTTGGACGACCTCGTGAGCAGCTCAAACCAGCAAGTGGTGCCTGACTTATTTACTAAGGGGTCTCATCATTGGAATGTCAGTGTGGTGTACATCACACATAACCTGTTTCAGAAATCACCGGAATTTCGAACAATGAGTTTGAACTCGCACTACATGATCCTCTTCAAGAACCCTCGAGACATGGCACAGATAAGCGCGCTCTCAGGCCAAGTATTCCCTCATAAGGCAGCTGCCCGTCTGCTGTATTTAACAACGAGCTGAAGCGACCTCATTCATGTATCCTTCTGGACTTTAAGCAGGCTACACCCAACCACCTGAGGTTCAGGTCCTCGGTCACTACACCGCACAACCCGATTGTCTTTGTTCCGAAATGAAAGGAGGAAAGAACAACACTCCCGTAAACCCGGCGGCTGGAGAGACACTACCACACTCTGAAACACTTGGCTAAATGCACCCCCCCACTTGATGCACTTGATCGAGTCTGGGAGCGATGACCTCATCCTAACGCTGATCGAACTCTGTCAGAACCTCTTGGTGGGCAACATCTCCTTCTCACAGGATCAACGGACCAAACTCAAGAAATCCGCAGCCACTCTCCGGCTTGTTGCCAACAGGGGGACCTCGAACAAGCGGAAGAGAACCGCGCTGGTGCAAACAGTTGTTTTTTTCATTCCGGCTCTCATCGGGATGGCGCTACCTCTTATAAAAAGCATTCTACGAATATAGCAACACTCATTCGGTGGCACCATGTCCTACAAGCGTCTGGCACTGGTCGGTCCAGAGCTAGTGGGACAGAGGCAACACAACCAACATGCTGTCGGTCCTGTTGCTACTACTTTCGACTCTGCTGGCACTCCAGCTGGGCTTGCTCTCGCTCCTCTGTCTTCTACATCTGGTGCTACACCGGCACTGGCAGCAGCAGCAGCAGCGACGTCGGCGGCGGCGGTCGGTGGCGGCAGCGGCCTGAGACTCGGAGGTCCCAGTGTAAACGTTATTCACGCTGGTGTTGGTGAGACCACTCCCACTCCACCTACTCTCGACGTGGGAGCCGCTCGCTACTACGAGAAAGCTCAGCGCTCACTTCACCCCAATTCTGCGCTCCTCGAGGTCCTTCAGTTCGCCCACAGAGACTTGGATCACATCTTGAGCGACCTCACCCTCAAGTCACGAGAAAAGATGGTTTGCTACAGGGAGGTGCTCAACAAACTCCAGTTCCTCAACCCCTCGGCCGTGACACTGGGGGCGCTATCCAAGGGGAGTCTCAATACAACGACACCCGATACAACACAAGTTACAATGAAGACGCGGACTAAAACGACCAAGTTATTCCACAGACTGCGAGAATCTAAGCTGGTGGAGTTGGACGAATGCGGGGACCGCCACCGCTGTCAACATCATCGATCTGCTGAATGAGGTCAGTCGATTTCGCAAGTCGGTGGACAGACCACCGAGTCACGTGGCGTTCAGAAGTGTTCTCGGTGTAGTGGACCCGACTGGAAACACGATCGGCAACACCTTATATAAGAGCTCGAACTCTGGGAATCCACCCAGTGCACAGGCCACCAGAAGCAGAAGCAGAAGCAGAGATATCTGCGCACCACTGCTGTTCAGTGCCTCTGACTACGACAACGACGAAGTTGGTGGTGGCGAAGGTGAGCGTCAAAAAACTCAAACAACACCACTTCAAGGGTAAATATGCGGAGCAAGTCGAGCAAGCTCTTCGAGCTGTGGATGCTTTTTCCAAACACAAACCCATAAGAAGAAAGTTTGCTAGACACAAGACGATCATGGGTGGCATAGATCAACAGTGGTAGTTGGACTTGATGGACATGCAGGCGTTGGCTCGGCAGAACAAAGGCTTCCGCTAAGTCTTGACAGCGATCAATGTATTTTCTAGATATGACTGGGCCACACCCATCAAGTCCAAGGCAGGTTCTGATGTCACCGAGGGCTTCAAGACAATCACCGGGGAAAGGCAACCGAGCTCCATTCAAACAGACAAGGGAAAATAGTTTCTCAACAAGACTTTTCAGAATCACTTGAAAAACCAAGACATTACATTCTTCACCGGCGAGAACGATGACATCAAAGCAAGCATAGTGGAGCGGCTCAATAGGAGCTTGAAAGAGAAACTGTTCTCCCACAAGGAGACTGATCGCAATCTGGAGATTCTCAACGATGTTGTATCATCTTATAACAACACAACCCACGCCATGTTGAAAATCCCACCGGCGGACGTGAACCCAAACAACAGCGAGACCATTTTCTACCATCACAACACGCCAACTCGAAAACAGGTGAAGCAAGTGTGGTGAAAGGGCGGGTGTCGCTAAGACATTACTCCCGCCGTTCGAGTTAGGATGTTAGCTCGAGGTGCTTTCGACAAAGGGTATGAGGCCAATTGGAGCAAGGAGGTTCAACGTGACCTGAGTGGTGGGAGACCGCGGCTTCGAGCTGGAGGATGACACCAGAGAAGAGATAAAAGGTGTATTCTACCTGGAGGAGCTCCAAAAGGTGCTGAAGAGTGGCTTTGGTAAGATGTATCTGATACATAAGGTGCTATACCACAAGATGGTCAATATGGCTTTTGTCCGTTGGAAGGGTTATACCGATAAGTTCAACGGGCAGATCCCCATGTCGAAAGTGAAGGACCTTTGATACATGAACATCGCACTTCCAAGAAACAGCTCCACGGAGTACTACCCGAACAACACTTTGTCCTCCTTCCAGACTCACTTTGAGTCACCATTGACCCTGGTAGGGGAGTGGCACTCAGCGAGATCATTCTACCCACAGAGTGAAGCAACGTGAGGGACAATGACCTGGTGCTGGACGTGAACAAGATTATAAAGAGCACGAACTCGTTGGCTACAGACAAAGAGCGGGAGGCGGTGCCCAAGATATGGCACACCATGGAGCAAGAGTTGGACGCGGAGATACGGGAACAAGTGGCTGCAACCGGTTGGGACTGTAGTCGGAATCCACTGTCGCGCAACACCACCAAGGCATCGGAGACTCGAATGGCCACGGTCTCTTCCGGGAGATGCCAAAAACTACAGACACTAGCCCATGGCCTGGTGCGGCACATGGAGAAAACCTCTTGTGTCCGCTCGCTTCTACAAAACAAATTCCACATAACCCCCTTCTTCACTCGAGACAACTCTGAGCTCGTCCGACACTTGAACAGTCTGCTAACGGACGACTTGGGTGGTCATAACTTCCTCAAGTCAAAGAAATTATTCCTCTACCATTCGACGACGAGATGTGTCACCATCAAAGTTCCGAGAAACATGCTTGTGTTGCTCACCGAGCATCTGGCAGACATACTAGGTTCCGGTGCCAAGACATTCTTCATGAAGACCACGTCCGGTGTCTACACCATGGACCCGTTCAGTGATGTGTACTCTGTCTACGTGTACATGGACGACATCCAAGACAGAAGAGTGGGCGACATGCATGTCCCCCTGCTACATTGTGTCGCAGTCAACCAGAGCTGGGTGGCCACGAGCGGTATACAGGCAGTCAGTTTTCCACACTTAGACTACTTCCCGTTCAAGTCGCAGAGGCTGGATTCCATCAGTATATACTTAAGAGACAAAACGGGTAAACCGATACCATTCTTCAGAGGAGAAGTAACGGTGACACTTCATCTACAGCCAACAGAGCGATAGTTCATCAACCGGCATGCTTAGACAATGACCACGTTACTTTTTGACCGATGCTGGCGGCAGGACGACCAGTTTCGGTTACGGCGCGTACTACAGACCTCAATGTGGGAACGGCGTGACTGTCTACAGCGGTCGACCATACCAGGGTGGTCATGGTGTTCGTGGCGCGCTCCTGGATCTGATGCGTGGTGCCACACCCATATTCAAGACTTTGGGAAAGACTGCTGCGTGCTGGTGTGGGTGTCGCCAACGATATGCTACACGGTGGCCGACTGATGACTAGCCTAAAGAAACGTGGCAGGGCTGCCCTGAAAGATTTGACAAGGAGACCACGCCCGAGAGCGGATATACCAGTCGTCCTAGTCCTAGTCTGTGTGCACTAGAATCGAGACGAAAAACTCTTTGGGTGATGGTAGTAACATCACTTTCACCATCGGCAAGTCACAGGAGTATACCAAACTGAGCGAAAGACTTATGGCAAAAGTGGACAGGTCAGAGAAGTACAAATCGATAAGTAACATGCTACCAATCATACAGGATGCAGTTATGGCCTCCTACCCTGTCACAGTCGAGGATGCCCTAGTTGAGGGTGAATGTCAAGAGACTATATTTAAGTCTATTCAGAAACAACAGGTAATGGCTAATACCGGTATGCAGGAACGACTGCATTTGAAAGAGGCTGAAATTAATGCACTACATACAGCTCAAGTTAAAATCTAAATAGATAGGGTTTTAGCGGGGTAGACCCAGAAACAAGGAGTCTAAACACAATAAAGACTCCCGTAAATATGAAAAGAGCAGGTCAACATCTTATGAGAGCCTTAGCAGAAGTGGAATTGCCACTTCATGTGCCAGCAAAGAAAGCCTCTGCCTCACCTTCCCCGGAAGAAAAATTAAATTGCCATTTCTCTAAAGAAAATCCAAAAGTCATAAAGGCAGTGACTCTAGTCACCATTCGGATTCTCATTTCAGCAGTGGTACTTTAGATACCATGCCATTTGCTGGCCATGCAGAAACTCAGTTAAACTCACAAAGTCTAGAGATCAGAGCAGGTCCTCTAGACAAAATCATAGAGATGCTGGTATTAAATAATAATATTTTTGATTGTGAATTAGAGCATGGAGCTTTAAATCTAGAAGTGTGTAATTACAAAATACTGGCTTTAATCGACACTGGTGCGTCTATTAGTGTAATATCAGACAGGTGTTATAGAGCATTAATTGATAAATCAATTTAGAACAGAAAAGTGTCACGTTAGGGTACTTTTAGCCGATGGGGCATCTCAATTTAGAATAAAAATGGAAATACCCATGGTAGTTGAGAATGTCTCATTGAAACTTATGTACATGTACATACCTCTTTATTTTAAGTGTTGATTTCCTATGTAGTTCTACGTCTAGTATTAAGTTTCACAATCTAAATCAGGCCATCCTGACTATTAGAGCAAGTGAAAACATCTCAATTCCACCAAATGCTGAATCTTATGTGTCAGCTATTGCAGTCTCAGATGAGTCAATGCATAAAACTATTGGTGTGACTGAGAATTTATGTAGAAATGTAAATGTACGCAAATATATTCATGGAAAATGATGAGAAAGCAGCCCTCTCCGCAACTGACATAAAACTGAAAATCTGGCTAAGGTACATCAATGACATTTTCTCCGTGTGGACACACAGAGAAAACAAACTCCATAGATGTATGAAGAACCTGAACCGTTCCCATGACACAATAAAATTCACAGCTGAATCCTCGGACCAAGAGATCAGCTTCTTGGACACAAAGGTAGAAATGGACTTGGACACTCGGAAACTGTATACCAACCTATATAGGAAACTGATAGATGTAAACAAATACCTGGACTACAGTTCAGCCAATCCACGAAAAAAGCACTAGCTTATTCACAAATACTCCGGATCTGCAAGAAACAAGAAGATTTCGAGGTTCACAGCAGACAGAAAATAGAAGAGTTTGTAGAAAAGTAGTATCCACGAGAAATCCTGGAAGGAGCCCTAGAAAAGGTGAAAGCTGAAGAAAGCTGGAGAGAAAACCTGAAACCAAATTCAAGAAAGTGCACAATCCAGATAAACCCACCCGATCAGCACAGGCCCGGGGAACAATATAAACAAAACCGTCTCAAAAAGATTGGGACCAACTTCTACAGGGGCAGCGATCCACCTGTGATCAACTGTCAGGAACACCCTATTGCTACCCTTTCGTAACTACTAACTATTCAAAACAGGTATATGTGTACCTTGTTCAAATAGGAATTTTTCGTGTTCTGGCTGTATATTTCTGTTCATTCACAGAAAGACGAAACAGCGTCAAAAGGGGGTCCAGGTTGCCTCCAGAGTGACTCCCCTCTTTAGGGGAACCCAGGCTGCCTAGGGCTCCCCTAGGTGACTCTCTGGCCTACCTAAAGGAGTCAACTGGGGTAGTGACATAGTTCCCTGACTCACCTAAGGGAGTCACACGAGGACCTGGACTCCCCTAAAGAGGGGAGTCATTCTGGAGGCAGCCTGGACGCAGTTTCTTTTCTCTGTGTTGTGACTGACCATAATAGAAGTAAGGCTGAAAATAGGCAAAATCGTATGTTCAGTGTGATGATGGAAAACCAAAGAGGTGGATATTGCTGCTATTTATGGTTAATTCAGGTAGCCAAACATGTTTCCTACATGTCTTTTATCCAGGGCTCAGTATGGGCCTAACATGATATGTGTTACTGACACAGGGGCCTTAATTTTTCCCTTATACAGATAGGGGACATCGTTATCTATATCTAGAGTGATTTTAAAGAGGCTATAGCCATGTTACATGATGATACAACAGTAAGTGAATGGAATGGTAAAAAGAATTAAAATAACATTTTGATTTCATCAACGTCTCAAATGTGCGTCATTTCCAGAGTGTTTAGGCCAGACTATCCATATTGGCAAGGTTAATAATACCTACCTACTTCTGCCTTAATTCAGGGTGCGTTTGTCACTGGGTTATTGAGTGACAGCTCTTAAAACTGTACCATTCAACATAACCTGCCATAAACCTGGTAGAATGACGCTCTGCAGGTAGCCAAACATGGTAATAAAGCTGTTTTAACCAAATTTAATTAAATTAATTTGTCCCCTCAGAATTGCATATCCCGTTGTGACCTGTCCCCTGAGCCTAGCTATGGTGATTCCATGAGACTCCGGATGGAACTGGAGTGATATAAGGAACTATAGAAAGGGAGGAAGGGAAGGACCATGGTCTTCAGAAAGTCCAATTATGGTCTTTACAAAGTCAATCAGAAAAGGAGTGGGAAGGAGATGGTATTATAACTTTCAACACAAACAATTACAAATGTTACAATGGTGTGATCTTCCTGGCGAGAAAGAATCAGGGAAATGAAGTGCAAAATGTGTCATAAAAACAAAATGTAAAAAGTCCTCAAAACCGCTTAAGTGTACTTTTAAATCGAGAACCAGTTAACACTGCAAATATGAAATAACAGAGAGTAGAATGCATACTGATAAAAATGCATGGACATACTTGTTTGTATATGAAGCGAGATTTACATTGTAATCGTGGTACAGCAAGTCCTTTATGATAAAAGATAGCGTCTAATATGTGTATATTGGTTTTAGATAGTGTAAATGATATGAATTTTAGCGGTGAAGAAAGCTTGTCTATAAAACTGTTTTAGTCAATGAAGTAAAGTTGTGCAATCACAGAAATACCTTTGAAAATGAATGATTTTCATAGCGAAAGTGAACGGAACTGTCTTTTCAATAAGGTCATGCTGTGCCAACACAGAAGTGACCTTGGAATTATTGTTTTTATGGTGAAAATGCCAACTAGCAGGTGATGTGATGCTAGCTCCTGATTGGCTGCCAGGGGTGGGAGTCGAATCTAATAGGAAACTGTACTATCACGCTAATGCATCCTACTACTATTAATCAAATGTACATACCTTTTCAGAAGAAATTGTGTGTCAGTAGTATTCCAACCAGAGAAATAGATGGTACCATCATCCAGCTGCCGATGGGATACAGTATTTGGTATATTACATTCAGTCCTTTGAACATTAAAACTAATGAGCGGTGGATGGAATGTCTCTAACAGATGGTTGAATATTTGATGCCAGCCTTCATTGGGATTAGAAGTTTTTGTTGTGGCAACATCCTCAGGAAGAAGATGCATGTACAGTTCATGTTCTTCTGGTTGTTCGATGTGATGCTTCTTTAAAACCAGGCAGTCAGAGGGGTGCTGTACTATGATGTTCATATCTCCATCATTATCCTTGTACATGATAAAATACCGAGATGTGCCTGGTACCTCTATTTCCTTGACTATTTTTTCCAATCTGTAAAATATTTGAAACCTTGGAATAAGAATAAGCAAGATGGGGTTTTCTGAGGCATAGATAGCAAGTAACTGCCTGACATTTTTACAATTCATGACAACATCTTACTTGAAAGGTTTTACCTGAATGTAAATCCATGACAGTATGGAATCATACACCCTTATAAATAATGGTAGGAAGCCAGTAAAAACCTCATCAGAGTGGGAGATTTCAGTACCATCTTGGTAGAGTTCCACTATATCTAAAGACATGACTGTCATAGATGATGAATCATTCTGGTTGCCAAACCCCGTAGAAGGAATTAAGATATCATTGGCCCCACCACTATATGAGTCCATATTTGTTTAGTTGAACCAAATCTACGAGAGCTTCCTATTGTTAAAAGGTGAAGACTCAATAGCTAATATATTAACAATTTGAATAAACTATACAACAATAAGCCTTACAAACATTATGAGTTCATAGTCAGTTCATTCCATATTGAAAGATGGGTTTCACAAAACATGATTGAATATCCAATGTTTAGTTTTATAGTTTGAGGTAAATAGACATCTCTAAAAGCAGTGTTGAATGGTTAGAATTTCTGCAGCTGCATGACTTGTACCAAGTACTGATCAAATCTACAAACCTTTTCAGAACAAATCTTGTACCAGTAGTATTCCAACCAGAGACATAGAATGTACCATCATCCAGTGGTATGTGCGATACTGTACCCAGTTTCTTATATTGAGTCCTTTCAAGATCAAAACCAATGAGCGTTGAACGGAATGTCTCCAACAGATGGATGAATATTTGATGCCAGCCTCCAGTGGGAATAGAAGTAGTTGTGGCACCATCCTCAGGGAGAAGATGCACATACAGTTCATGTTCTTCAGGTAGTTCGATGTGATGCTTCTTTAGCACCAAGCAGTCAGATGGGTGCCGTACAATGATGTTTCTATCCCCATCATCATCTATGTTTATACCAATACGTCTAGATGTGCCTGGTACCTCCATCCACTGGGCTATCTTGATTCTGTGGATGATAGTATATATGATTAATATTTCTTACCAAACAACGGAAGTGCAATCCTACAAATGTTTGGCCTGAATGATAATAAAGTAGTAATCAAGTTATAAATTATATGACTTAACTTCAGACCTAACTTTGTTCGAATAACCTCAGTTTGTTTTATGCAAAAAGAATGAGTCAACAACAGTTCAATCTCAATATACATGTTGCAATAAGTCTTTATTATTTAACCACAAGCAGGTACTTTGGAACCCTCAGGTCCAGATTAGGTAGGTCAGCTAGGGGAGTTTGCTCTTCGTATATAACTTATGCAGTGATAGATTAACTATACACTAACTACTGAGTCCTCCTTGGTGTCAGCTTATATAGGCAACCAGTCTGTGTATGCACACACAGGCTGGAAGGCTATAGTAAACTCTATCCATACCCCAGAACCGAGACAGGTGCTACCACCTGTCATCAGGAAGGGTTCGGACACAGTTGGCAAAGCAAGGCCCAACATGGCCCGCAATATTACAGCTATGTAATAAACTGGCCCCACCAGATAATGACGCAGCAGAAAAAAATATAAGGTAACACTGTGCAATGACAAAAAAAGGGGGGGGGGGCACGCTTACCTGACTAGACTAATTTCAGGTCACTGAATCCAAAAAAAATGGAAATAAATTTCCCATAAGTCTCAGTTTAAATATTCCAAACATGATTTTTTTGTCGGTCTACTACTGAATATATGGTCCGACCACTATACATCAGGGACAGCATTCATAAAAAATTGTCAACTTCCACAGGCCTTTGCCTGGTTTGTTCAAACAGCAATCAGGACAAATAGAGATCCACCTGAGCAGATCTTTACTCATGCCAGGCCATTTATATCTTCTAAAGAGCCTAGCTAGGGAGCCTTTCTTCCTAAAATGTCCACTGGTCTGGTGTTCATGCACAAAATACATGATATCCCTTTGCATAGCAGTGGGTATAACGATTTGTCGGAGTTTGGCCTTAAAAGGTGTTATCTTTCACCTACATAAGATACCATCGACAACTGTTAGCTCGGCCCATTGAGCAAGCAGTTGCCTCATCTCTCAGTTTTCAATCAAAACGGATGGTCTCTGTGGTTGCACGCCACCAGAGACCTGTCCTATAAGTCTTGAAATGACAGCATCGCCCCTCTGAAAATTGCTTGATAGTCTCTGTAGACCACTCCATAGCTTTGGAGTGTCCTACATCAAATGGTATCCGAACTCCAGCAACCAGAGCGTTGTGGGCTCCACAGTCATCACAATCCATTCTAGAACATTTCCGAATGTGCCTTCTGGACAGGGCATCAGCATTATTATGCTTACTCCCTGCCTGGTGTTGGATCTGGCTGTTCTCCAACTCAAACTCGGACAGGTGGGTTAGCCACCTACCGATCATTCCTTCCGCTTCCTTGAAATTGAGTAGCCATCTCAAGGAGGAATGATCTGTCCGCAAAGTAAAATCACCTCCCAACAGGTTTAAACTTCTTCGTATATACTACTACAGCCAACAACTCACGTTTAGTAGTACAGTAATTCCTCTGAGCCTTATTGAGGGTATTACTTGCGAAAGCCAGCGGTATTTCTTTCCCATCTTGTATCTGGGACAAGGCAGCACCTATGCTATCATTA
Source organism: Harmothoe impar (assembly GCA_947462335.1). Taxonomy (NCBI): domain Eukaryota; kingdom Metazoa; phylum Annelida; class Polychaeta; order Phyllodocida; family Polynoidae; genus Harmothoe; species Harmothoe impar. The sequence continues at coordinate 62,836,379 of OX381713.1, read as the reverse complement.
CTGGCGTCTGTATCCAATATGAAATGGCCCTCAGCGAAGGGGTTTTTAAAAACTGGAGTAGTTCGAAACAGGCTCTTTACGGCTTCGAATGCTAGATCTTGTTCAGCACCCCATGGAAAAGGCTCCTTCCTTCTACCTGGAGTCCAGTGAGCTAGAGCCTGCATAGGCTGAGCTATCCTGGCATAACCCGGAAGGAAGTCCCTGTAGTAACTACAGAAGCCGAGAAAGGACTGTATGTCTTTAGGTCGTTCTGGCTTTTCCCATTCTGACACAACATCTAACTTCTCAGGATCAGCTTTAATGCCTTCAGTGGATATAATCCGACGGAGACAGTTAATTGAAGTCCTGAATAGGTTGCATTTCTTTGGTTTTAGCTTCAAACCATTGATTTTCAACCTCTCGAATATCTTGGCTAGACTAGCCAGACATGCTCCGAAGGTTTTCCTAAATACAATCACGTTGTCCAAGTACACCAAACATTCCTTCCATAGCATGTCACTCAACAGAGATTCCATCATGGCTTCAAATGTTGCAGGGGCGTTACACAACCCGAAGGGTATTACATTGTATTGGAAAAGACCAACATGGCTTGAAAAGGCTGTTTTTTCCTGATCCTCTTCTTTCATCCCAACCTGCCAGTACACAGACAGGAGATCCAACGTACAGAACCACTGATTTCTGCCCAGGGAGTCAATAGTCTCGTCTATACAGGGTAAAGGATAAGAATTTTTCTTCGCACAGCCGTTCAACTTTCGATAATCGATGCAGAAGCAAATTGTGCCAAACTTAACTAGGAACGTCAATTTTAAAAATAGTTTATTCAGGAAAATTAGGCTAAGCCTAACCCAAAAATCAGCAGAAGATGTTCTGAAATTGATGATATTACCTGCTATAGATTATGGGGATATTATCTATACTTCAGCCATACAAACTGAGTTAGATCACCTTCAAAGTGCATTCGACAGGGGGCTAAGGACTACATATCTTAATGAGGATACCATTAATGCTAAGAAATTAACCAAAACTGCTAAGCTAAGCAGATTGGAGGACAGAAGAAAGTTTCATGTTGAGATTTCAGCTTTTAATTTAACCCAAACAAATTCCCAGCTTGATACAAGGCAAATATTTACAAGGCTCCATGATGGCAAATTATTGCATACAACATGGCCTAAAAACCCCCATTACAGGAAGAGTTTAAGGTTTAGACAGTCAATGACATGGAACTCCTTTGACAAAGATATAAGAAATATCGACGATATAACAAGGTTTGTCTCAAAAAGAAAGGAGTTCTATGCAACCAAACTCATGCTTGACCCAACGACATGACCTCACGGTCATGTCAAGGACATAGAACCTCTCCCTCTATACGAGGGAGTCCCAGCATTATCTCCCTCTCTCAGTGCCACCCACCCAAGACTTTATATTATTATGTAACTAATACTTCTCATTCCATCTCTCCTAACAACCCAATTAATAGCATATGTAGGCCATAATGGCCATAACCTTTTATTCAAAATTTCTAAATTTTACCACTCTCTCAAATGCCATATTCCATCAGGCATGTGTCATAACATCTGACACACCCTTTTTGGACCTTTAATTAAATGTAACATACTCTGTCCATAAGGACGAATGATGTAATTAATTATACTATGATAAAAATGTATGTTCATATACGGACACATGAGCTGGAATATTATTAAAACATGCCCTAGGCTAATGTAATATTTCAGGATAAATAAAAGAATTTTCAACTTCAACTTCAACTTCAACCATCTGAACAGGACTGGAGCAGGGGCTAGTGCTGGGAACAATCACCCCTAATCTCAGCTGATCAGCGATTTCCATCTCGGCCATCAATTTCTTCTTCAAGGGTAGGTGTCTAAAAGGGATTTTGAAAGGTACAGCGTCGTCTGTATTGATAGAATGTAGCACCAGGTCTGTTTGGCCCAACCCAGTGGGCTCCCCGAATGCTACGTCGTATTCCATCAATAATCAACTCAACTGATCTCTCTGATCCCCCGTTGCCAGGCTTGAATCGTCCACCAAATTTCTCAGTTCGGGACCTAAATCAAAAATTGCTTGAGGGTTTCGTTTGGTATCTTCTGAAAGTATTCTGGGGCCTGCCTGCGCAACGATCACCTGTCCCACGGGAGTACCTTTCTCTAGATATTGGACCTCACCTCCATGATTCGAAATAGGAATTAGATTCCTGCTGCCACTGCCAACCAAAGTATCTGCACTCTCGAGCCCAATTGGGGCAAATCTCACCACATCAGGTTCAATTACCGCTATCTGGTCCCGGAAGATACTGTCACTCGAAAACAGAACATCACTAGTCTGTCCTGGAGGTATCTTGACCGTCTGTACCACCGAGGCTACAGAAGATACCTTTCTCAATACACATTGTACGGCCACCTTGTAGGGATGTTCAATCTTCAACATCCCCTTGCACGGTTCCAACACAGCCCCATACAATGCGGCGAAGTCTTAGCCAATGATGCCAAAGTAGGCGACAAGAGGTACTCCTGTCCACCTATATTAACTTAGAAAAACGCTTTACTAAACGTCTGCATGCAGCTACCGTCGGCTAAATGAGCTTTTACCCTCGTTCTGAAGTTATCAGGCTCATCAGCTACAAGGTCATGGAATCTTTTTGAGATCATGGAGTGACTAGCCCCAGTATCAACATTAATATCCGCAGACCAACCCTTCACTGCTAAAGTCAAATACCACCTTTTGCCATCCAGTGGTGATGACCATCTCCAGTTCCTGTATCCTATTTGCCGCTTCCCCAGTAATTCCTCTGCAGACCTCTTTTCTACTGGGTTCACTGGACATGCCTGGAAGGAACTGATCAGGTCCCTCCTCCAAGCTTCCAGCCTCTTCTGTACCTCAGACTTCATTGTCTGCACCGCTGGTGATAAGCTGGCACACATTCACGTTAGGGGTTACCACCTTGCCATCCTGAGCAACCTCCTCTAGTTTTCCATCTTCTTATCTTCAGGTTTTGGCACTGCTTCTCAGCTGGACATTCTGCTGCAAAGTGACCCAGGGTCTGACATCTATAACACTTCCCGGTGGTTTTATCCACCCTTGGCTTCAAATGCCTTTGTGAGGGTTGATGATTTCCGGAGATCATATCAGTCAATCTCAGAAGAAGTTCCTCCATGAAACTGGGTGCAGAAGATGTTGTCAAAGGTGCGCTTGCAGTCCCAGCAGTTGCAGGAGTTGTCTTGCTGTCCGCCTTCGAATAGCGTTTCGAATTCGAACTGGAATAAGATTTGCCGCTGTTCTTTTGAGAAACTGTGCCAATTTCCTCCTCCCCTCCAGGATCACCTTCCTCTGAATCAGAGGTAGGTTGATATTGCACCACACTGGAAGTTCTCGAAAGGGCTTTCGAAGATAACAGATGACGTTTCCTGTCATAGTCTTCAATAGCCATGAACAAATTCAATTATCACAGGCTGCTGCAGGCTCATCCGAGTCCCTCAGGCCTTCAATGAACTGTGACAACAGATCATCAAGGAACTGTGGGTCATCTAATTCCCATCATGGTCTAGCTCTTTGCAACAGGTTTTGTAGCTCTAAACTACTAAGCTAAACTACTACTCTTTCAAAATAGACGTAGTGGATCCTCATTCCCCACTTTACCAATCAGGCAACTGGAGCATTCCACCAATTGGGTAAATGTCTAGTTCTCCACCTCAAAACTGCCAACTTCCCAGGCCCATTTCTGAGCGCTCGAAGTAGCTCATCCAAAGACTCCTGCTCGGACCAACAGCTGTACCTCATTTCGTCCATGAAGTCCGCAAACCACTCCTGCCATGGATGTCTGCCAGTAAAAGGATTTGGAGTGCTCGCTGTTCGTCTTGTTGCGTTATGGTCTCTGTGTAACAAACGTGACTGTTCAACGCTCCAATCAACGATATCGGCATTGTCAGTATGTCTGCTAACACAGTCAACTCCCATGTCAGCAATGCAGGGATTCGAATCGTAAATCTCTTTCATCCCTGGGGACATTGATTCACGCTGGGACACCCTTCTGCCAGTACTGATAGGGGGCCTCCCTGTCCTCCTGCTGGAGGGGTTCGAATGTTCATTCAGATCAGACCACGTGGATCTGTCACCAGAACCAAAACGGCTGGCTCTTTCATTAGAGCTTGACAGGCTGCCTGGATTTGAATTGCCATCACCATATGGCGCAGATGTCTGTCTGTGACCAGAAGACCTGCCAACCCCATCCAAATCCCCTGTGTTGATGGTTACTCGTCTCATCCTGGATCTGGATGAGGGACATCACCCCCACCAGATGATGAGTCATAGACCCCATCATTCACATGATTGAATCCAGCAAAGCTGGGTTGCGAGTCTTCCTTTCTTCTTCTTGTTTGGATCTCCTCCAATTCACGAGCCAAAGCCTCATGCTCATCCAACATGGTCTTAGTTGTTTCCCTCAGGGTCTCATGCAGTTCATCCAAATTCTGCACAGCCTGATGCTGACGTTGTTCCAGGACTTCAGTCCTCCGCCAGAGGGTATCCTGTTGTTTAGAGAATTGGTCTTCCATCTGACCAAGTTCCATCCTTGTCGAATCCAGACGATTTTGCTTCTCAATCGTTTGTAATTTCCTCATTCTTCATCCGAAGTTGCGACACCCGGTGGCTCAATGAACTTCATCCTGTCCATTTCAGCAATCCTTACCCCTTCGAAACGTTTTTTCTCTTCCACGAAGTGGCGACGCGACACTTCTTGTCGTAGTTGTCGTTCGGCATTCAGCATGCTCATACCCTGTGTTGGCATTGGAGCCGCATGTCTTTTCAAACCTCCAGTCTCAAACAGAGAGTCTTCCAGGTTTAACCCTAGATCCTTCCGAATGGAATCAGGATTGCCCCTTCTTGGCTCCAGTGTCGAACTTGTACAGCTTGGGCCATAGTGTTATTCTAAGGCCACAACCACCTCTCGATCTGGACTCAAGTGATGCTCAACCCGTCGCCTGTTCAGTCATGCTCTGTCCCAATAACTGTGCTATTCAACTTTCTACCCGAACTGGTCACGGCACCAATGTAGGGGTTGTGAAAGTATGACACAAACAGGTTTTATTCAGTCTCACGATCTCTTGTTCTCACACGAACACGGCCTCGAAGGTAAGGTTCAACATCGTACAGGGTACACCAGACAAGGTATGAAGTGTACAGGTAGCGTTCTAGCTAGTTCGAATCAGCAAAGCTGGATGATCTGGTCTTGTCCCAGCAAAGCTGATGCAAGAGCCAGAGAGTGGGAGTGGGAGGGGTGTAGGTGCCCCGTGGTCGAAAGTATTGAAGGTATCCCAGAGGTGGCAAACCTCTGCCTCCACGGGCGCTCCACCGGCGCGCCGTCTGGAGTGCCCCGCTTGGCTCTGCTACCGGATAACCGAATCAGGGACATGGTGTTGCCACCTAGTGTTCAACCGATGCCATTCCTGCCTTGACTCCAGGAACCCATGTATACACGTATTATTCATGCCCCTACAGATCAGTAATATATTTATGATTTAACTAGTTAAAAATAAGTTTTACATGAAAAGAAGCATTTTCCTATTTTGTTATTAAATAGTTTGTATATAAGCTCAAACCGGTCAAAAAAATCTGACCTAAGTAGATCATGGAATTCCTGAAAAATTTACACTTCTTAGGTTTTAATCTCTCAATCTGGACCTAATTCTATCCGCCCCCCCCCCCCATAGCACATTCCCCGGAAAATCTTCCCAAACACTATGATGTCATCCAAATAGAGCATACACTTATGCCACAATATGTCACTAAGGAGTGTCTCCATCATGGCCTCAAAAGTGGCCAGCGCATTGCACAACACAAAAAGGCATCAGTTCGAACTAGTACAAACCAAAGTGACTGGTAAACGCAGTCTGTGCTTTATCCTCCACCTTCCTACTGATCTTCCTACAAGTCTAAAGTGCAGAACCACTGGTTTCCTCCTAGGGAATCCAAGGTCTCACCGATCAGGGGAAGGGTATAAGCTTTTTTTTTGGTCACACCATTCAGCTTTATTGGAGTGTATACAGAACAGTATAGTGCCGTTTTTCTTGGTGACCATTTGAACAGGACTAGATAACAGACAGGTGCTAGGTATTATGACTTCCTGTACCAGCATGGTTTTGACATGTTCCTCCAGTACGCTTGATTTCCTTCAGGGTAATGAACTTCATACGATGCAGGTATGCAAGGGGTTTCAAATCAGGGTGGTCAGCTATGATCAGGGCTTGAGTGACATTTATCATACCATAAATCAATTCCCTGTATGACATCTCACTGTACTGTTTGTCAGTTAGGAGCTGATAATCTGGCCTTATCCATAGCTCTGACCTTTTCCTCTTACTGGCCTCATTGGCCGCAGACAGAGAGACCAGAATATCACCCTCCACAGCTGACTTACCTATCGCGACGTTTCTGAAGAGGCGCTCAACATCCCCTGACAGTAGGCCTATGTTGCTGAGGCCTATACCTGCCGTAGATAGGCCCATCTGAAGAGTGTGCTGTTCCCAGGCTCAGGCCTACACCCCCCGCCAAAGGTAGACTTGAGAACCCCGGAGGAGGCGCAGTAGAGAGTGGCTGGCCTGAGGTGTAGGACTGATGCTGTTGATGCTGGCTGTAACTGTGTTGGCCCAGCTGTTGCTGTAACTGTTGCTGTAGGGTTTGTTGACTGTGTAGAGTAGTGTAGAGTAGCCCAGCCCACTGTTGCTGCTGTCTCCACTGCAGAAGCTCTGCGTAAGAAGGGTCTGAAGTCTGCTGCTACTGCTGCTACTGTTGCCCGTGATGAAGCGCGGCACCGCCCAGGTGCCCGGGATGAAGCGATACTACTAAATTTGAATCAACGAGTGGTTCCAAGGTATGTGAAGCCAGGCCACCTGCTGCTCCAGGCAGAATTGTCGCCAATTGCGATGACTGAGGCGGCTCTGCTGTCGCATGTTGGTGGATTCTGTCATTCTCTTTCGATTTTGACTTGTTAGAATGTCTACTTCGCTTGCGTTCCTCCAAAAATTGAGAAAAACCAACTTGATCCTCTCTGTTTTCGTCATCCCGGAAGTTGTGGGCGACCATGTTGGATCGCGTATGCGCGCCAGCATTATTTTCATCCTGTCGGTACAGATTACTTTAGTCGTGTGCGTCCCCCGGGACTGCCGTAAGCCACATTCCGCTGCTTTCCCTTCCTTCATAGCGGAAGGCTTGTCCGCAAGGCTCCTCGGACCTAAGCAAAGCGTCTCTGTGGCCAGAGACGCCTTGCACAGTCGCAGACATGGCCGCTTTGGCAATGGACGCTTCTAGGGTGAGTCTTTTTGCCAATGCTTGTATGCCTGCCAGCTCTAGCTCAACTTCCCTCAGTCTCCTCTCTTTTACTCGCCTTTCTTCTGCTGCAGTTTCCCTCGATTTGAATTTCTGGGCTTTCTCTATCCGTACTTCCAACTCGGCATCTGTAAGGCCTGATATTTCCTCGGGCGATTGTTGTCAGTCCTCACTGGAGCCATCCCCCCAAAGAGAGGACGGTATCCCGGACGGTCTTTTGGTCGCCCTGCCGGCCGCCATTGGCAACCGCTGCTGGTGGTCTGGTCTTCCCAGTCTGCCCAGTGTCGCCTGTTTGCCCAGTGTCCTTAGATGGGTTGGGCACACCACGCTGTGGTCACTTCTTGCTGTTTCCGTTGTAGGAGGCATTACATGCCACACATATCACCATCGTGACGGAAAATAGAAACCAAAAAAAGTCTGTTGCTGTTGCTCTACCTGCTTGCTGCTTTGCTTGTCCGGTGGTGTTACCTTCCCCTCCTATGAGAGTTCCAATGATTCCCAGGGAAGGCACCAGGGGGCACTGTTAGTCCCACTAATATAAGGATAACTTCCCCAATGGAAGTTATGCCCAAACAAAACAATAAATATTTTCTGAAAATAAGAAAATTATTTTTGGCTGTGAAGCTAGCTTTGTAGCTGACTTGCTATACAGACAATAAATAAACTGGTCACGGCCCCAATCTGGAGGTCGCTAATCTATGATCAACAACAAAAACACTGTTTGGGTTTATTTGCAGAAGTGTGAAGAGGTCTTTATTCAGAGGTACAGGGTACTGATTAATGTATGATTCACATAGATGGTTCAGGTAACTTTATTTGGTCGTAATTTTGGTTGCCCCATACCCTCTGGGGATCCAAATAGTGTTGCTCCCATCACATTGTTTTGTTGCCCTCAATCCCCATTATTGCGGAAACATGACCACTCCATACCTCTGACTTGAGTGGTATGGGGTAGTGCTACGGTATAATTTTGCTAACCAAGCATTGATTTAATCAATACTTACCTTTTCAGAACAAAACGTGTGTCAGAAGTATTCCAATAACAGTGATAGACAGTACCATCATCCAGCAATATATGAGAGCTTGGATTCCGTATGTCAGACTCATTCTTGAGAACATTCAAACCAATGAGTGATGGATGGAATGTCTCTAACAGATGGCTGAACACTTGCTGCCAGCCTTCAGTGGGTTTAGAAGCAGTTGTTGTGGCAGCATTTGGAGTGACAAGATGCACATACATTGCATGGTCTCCAGATTGCTTGATGTGTCCACTCTCTAGCACCAAGCAGTCAGACAGGTGCTGTACCAGAAGGAACGTGTCTCCATCATCGTCATTGTAGATGCCAATACATGGAACCTTAATCCACTGGATCATTTTGATTCTGTAAATAATATTTTTTAAGAACAATTTAACTTTATTTGGCATTCTTTTATATCACAGTTACATTCATTCCTTTGATATGTGTATTGGGTGTCCATATACAATATTGTAAATAAATCCAGTTGTATCTATCCTTGGTATAAAAACATCACAAGATTGAAATAACTAAAATACATGTATATTAACATTTCAGTTTTATGGAATAGCTTCACACCCTGAAGGCTATATCTATTCACTGGAATTAACTTTTAGAATCATTGTAAGAAAGTCCTGTGCCAAACAAGTTAGGAGGGGACTTCAGCATAGCTGATGATATGTCACCCCTTTTCTTTTTTTGTTTAAGTAATAAAGACATTTGTTATTCTTATGGTTTGTTATCAACAAGATTAATACATAATCGCTTTTACAATTTCTTCACAGTTATACACAATGTGGTGGGCTAAATATATAGTCACATTTATCCGTTTATAGAAATCCAATAAACAATATTCTGTACACATTTTAAAATACTTTTAAAATATTTTTTCGTCTTTATATGATGAGTTTTCATGAGGAAAATATACGAGATACACCAGTATATCAAGCCTTGAGATGAGAATAGAACAAAGCAAGTTGAATTATGGTCTCAGGCCAACATGACATTAGCAAATGTCACTGTGCCATATATTTACAATTCCTAACAATATTTTACATGAAAATAGGCTTTACCAAATCTGAGATTACATGGCAATGTGACGTAAGAGATATCATAGATTTTGTCAGGATGACTATCCAAATATCTATTTATTCAATTTACAAACCTTTTTAGAACAAACCGCGTGGCAGTGGTATTCCAAGTACAGTCATAGACCGAATCATCCTTCAGCAGGTTGTAGGATATCCTATGGGGAATATCACATTCAGTTCTGAGGACATTGATGCCAAGAAGTTGAGGATGGAATGTCTCTAACAGATGGGTTATCACTCGCTGCCAACCTTCAGTGTGACTGGGGGAATTTGCAGAATCCTGAGTGAGAAGATAAACATACAGATGTTTTTCTGGTTGTTTGACGTGTTCTCGCAGTAGCACCAAGCAGTCAGATGGGCACTCTACCATGATGTTCATATTCCCATTATCATTGATGTAGATACTGATCTGTCGAGATGTGTCTGGTACCTTCATCCTGAAGGCTACTTTGATTCTGAAAAAGATAACAATTCTCAATGAAGTCTGTTCTTGTTAGCAAGCTTAGGGGAATGAACTGCAGTGCTATCCATATATCAACTTTGATTCTTTTGTAGGGTAAACATATGAATTTGAAGAGGATCTTTATGTAAATACTTGGCAGGCAATTTCAGCGCCCCTTTTTCTAGAGTTCTTTGTTTAAAATATCCCTTTCATATATGATGAACCCTTTCGACTACCACACCAAAAGGAGTCTAAACATTACTGGTCTTACAACTAGATGAGTCCAAATGTGTTTGAATGTCACCAAATCTAACAGACCCTTCTACTGTTGAAAGATGAAGACTCCATAACTGAATACCTTCATTCCCTGGGCAATGTTCATTCTGAAGATAATAGGATGTATTATTATTCCTTACTAACCAACGAAAGTGCACTTTTACCAACATCAGACCTGAATGAAAATCTAGTGTGGTGATTTGCAGTGGTCGCTACCACGTTCCCATGCCGCATGGGGCTCCACCCAGGGTGGACCGTTATCTGCCCCAGGATCTGTCCTGGCCTGGCCCCCTGGCCTGGTGCCAACTGCGCAGTTTCCCTGCCTGCTGGCCCAGACACCAGGGGGCACCACTGTCAGTGGCCTGCTATATAAGGCAGGCCTCTGCCGGTCACTAGCCAGTTCCTATTGGGAGCTCCACCTATGAGGAGACTCACTAAGACCTCATGAGGTAGCTCAGCTACTGAAGACTCCACTGACAGAACTTTGGATTGGGTAGAAGCAACCTGGTCCAGGTTGTGTCATTCCGTCTGTGATGTCGATTACAGTACAATAAGTCTGGCTATGATTGGGATTCCATCTGTCTACATATCCTGAATAAAGAAGGCTCTTTACAACTGTACAACCACCTGTGTCATTCCTTGGTAAAGTAGCTGCAAGTCATATGATCCATACAGCTCCCTAGTAGTCTGATACTTGGGCCGTTCCCCGACAGTCCCTAGTCCTAGCTTACCCACCCAAGTATAGGGATCACTACACTAGTAAAACAATGTTATATCTTTTTATGAAATGATAGCATTCCAAATATTGATCAAATCTGCGATTCATTATGAAAAGGTATGTACATTTGCAAATGTACATACCTTTTCATAATGAACCGTGCCACAGTGTGAATCTTACAAAAAGAAGTCTTGAATATACTGTTTCAACTCTTTAGAATAGTCTAGACCCGGGAAAAACAAATGTTTGGGATAGAAATTCTTTTAAATTCCTTTCAAGGAAGGAAATGAGAGGAATGATTCCAAAAACTATCAATTTAGACAAAAATAACGTGTGAAAGCTGTGGGATTTGTATTGAGTAGAATTATTAATGGATTGCATATCTATCTCTATACATAATAGCTCTCATAATCTATTATGTGATTAAAATAGTATAAAATGATGGGAGTTCAGATATATGTTTTTTTTAGAGTGTTCTAACTCATTTGTTAGAGCTAGTATGTTGGCCGTCAAATTATTACTTTCTGTGCTTTTGTTAAGTCTGAAATATATCATAATTTTAACGTTGCTGTGAATAGAATAGACAAATTCGCCTCATGAAAAGTATACCTCTATTAACCTTTGTATAATCCGATGAATTAGTTAGTTGTATATACTTGTATATTTTATAGAATTAATTATTATAACAATGAGTGTATATAAGCAAATTGTAGATTTTGTTGAAAAAAGATTAATTAACTCATTGCTTGTGATATAAATTATAAGAAATTTTATATAAAAATAACACACCAAGAAAAGTATAAATGATATAAAGGTGGCTAACAAAAACAGAAAGCATATTTCTAGCAGCAGCCTTTTTTCTGCATAGTATTATACTGTAACGGGCAGCTGTGACTGCTATGTTAGTGTCGTATATCTATTCATATGTTGTTATGATTGAGCATAAGACGGTTCTATTACTTTTCATAACATGTTTTTTTCATTACTTATTGAGTACCGACCGTTTGTTACATATACCATTGTTTATCATACACGGTTGTTTACCGAGGTTACCAATGTTACCGACAACAATTATCATCATCAAGGGTTTCATAACTGATAACATGACTATCAACCACTAGATGACGCTAGTGGTGCTAGTCATGTGACCACCACAGGTAGTATATATATATAAGGTGGACTGTCCGCTGTGTTAAGACAGTCAGGTCTGGTGCATGCTGAGGCACAACCTCCCTGAACTCCGGGTAAATAGCTACCTAGGGGGCCAGAGGAGGTTTAGGGTGTTGGCTCTGCTGTAAAAGGTTGGTGTATTTTTTCAATAACTGGGACCCATGGGGAGTTGATTCCACCTGGCCAACCTTTTTGGAAATCCACACAGGGCATACGGCGGCCATTTTGAATATTCAGGATGGTGAGAATATAGATAATCTATAAATATGGATATCTCTGCTTCTAACTAACGTAGAAATACAAATTTTGATTCAAAATATACATTTTTGAGGACAGGGAATGCAATGGAGTAGTTTCCAAGTAGGTCAGTGGTGGCCATTTTGAATTATTAATGATATCTACAATTAAACATGCCTGAAATCTGAAAATATGGTTTTCTCTACATCTAACTATCATAGAGACTCAAACTTTAGTTTGAAATATACATTTGTGAGGCCAACGAATGCAATGGAGTAGTTTCAAAATAGGTCAGTGGTGGCCATTTTGAATTATTAACGATACTTACTATAACAAATAGCCTGAAATCTATAAATATGGCATCTAATTAACATAGAGACTCAAACTTACATTTAAAATATACATTTGTGAGACCAAGGATAGCAATGGAGTACTTGTCAAGGAGCTCAGTGGTGCCCATTTTAAACGTGCCTGAAATCTGTTAATAAATAAGCTCCTTGACAAGTACTACATTGCATTCCTTGGCCTCACAAATGTATAGTTTAAACTTAAGTTTGAGTCTCTATGATAGTTAGATGCAGAGATAGCCATATTTACAGATTTCAGGCACGTTTAATCGTAAATATCATTAATAATTCAAAATGGCTGCCACTGACCTACTTGGAAACTACTCCATTGCATTCCCTGACCTCAAAAATGTATATTTTGAATCAAAATTTGTATTTCTACGTTAGTTAGAAGCAGAGATATTTATAGATTATCTATATTCTCACCATCCCGAATATTCAAAATGGCCGTCGTATGCCCTGTGTGGATTTCCAAAAAGGTTGGCCAGGTGGAATCAACTCCCCACGGGTCCCAGTTATTGAAAAAATACACCAACCTTTTACAGCAGAGCCAACACCCTAAACCTCCAATATGGGCTTTTGGCCCCCTGGGTATATGTCATAGTTCTATTTATATCCTACCGGTATTATTCCTATCACATTCTGATACCTGTTGTACCCGTTCAACCGACCGTTCATGAGATAATACTTGAGCACTCTTTAAATAAAGTCAACGTATATTAAAGCCTAATCGAACTGTGTCCGGTTGTTGTTCTTTAATAAGAGTCACCGTAGTCGAGACCAACTACGCTGGTGCTGTGACCATTTAAACGCACCAACCATGAGACAAATAGATTTTGGATTTATGTATGGTCTACCTTTACGAATTTGTCACCTCTTTCAGCAGCAGGAATAAAACTCCTGCGGAGGAAAGAGAGGAGGCTGTACAGAATATACGGTTCTTCACGGGCAGAAACGCCAGGAGGGAAAGAAGGGCAGCCTTCAAGGTGCCCGTGGTTCACCTTTCCGATGAAGCAATAGATGATCATATTGCTGCAGCTTTTCCTCAAGGCATGGAGGGGGAGCAATCTCCAGTCCCGGATGCCTTTGATATAAGCCGGAGGAGATCATTAGACTCGTTGTCTAAGAATCTATTTTGTCCTGAGGGACAGAAAACTTTAGACAGAGAGGTGAGGCCTCTTGGTTTGAATCCCCTTGGTTCTACACCAGTGAGGGTGGATCCTTCATTGAATCCAAACACTTTGGTTTTTACCGACGGTTCTACGGGCACACCCGAGGGTAATGTGGCTGAGAAACCGTTCTTAGAGCTGGGTGGGGTGAAAGCGGTTTTAAAAACCAAGAACCAGCCAGCCGCGGAGGAACCATCCAGTTTACCACTGGATGCAACTCTGTTGGCTGACATGAGGATTGGCAAGAAAAAACCTGATTTACCAAATCTCGAGGAAGCTCAGAGCGAACTGGATTCCATTGCTAAAGCTAAGAATGTATTTCTTAGGGAAGTCGATGAGAAGAAAAAGTTTTTGTTAGAACTCCAAGAGGAACTAGCTGCTCACAAAGTCGAGGTTGAAAAGCTGATGCAACAAAAGGTAGCTGGGAAACGTGAGGTTGCCAGCTTGAATTCCTTGGAAAAGGAATTAAGTTCTCAACTTCAGATGGCCAAGCGGGACTTTGACAGCAGTCCAACCCGGAACTAAGGAAGGAGGCAGCTCAACAGGTTCCACCATCAGTGACGGTGGTACCTCCGGTTGATACTACACCTGGTTTACAACACAGTATCACCTTCGGGGATACCATCGCTAGTACACCTGACGGTGCGGGTATTAACGACCCATGTACCAATGATACAAACAACAAATACAATTGGTGCAAGTTACCTACAAACCCTGGTTTGTGGTGGTACCTTAGGGGGGGGGGGTGGCAACACCTCCACCAGGGTACATACACCCGTCAGCAGGTTCTAAGATGTTGAACCAACAACGGACCATGGTCTCGGTTACTTTTGCTAAACCCAGAGCTAGACAGGGGTTAACCCCTGTTCAGAGGGAGAAATATGACAGGAACCCGGCTATTGAGAAGCTGGGGCAGACATTTTCCCAAGGGATTCTGATGATCTGGATGAACAATCTCCTCGTTTAGACTTTGGGAAGTTGAAACATCCTGATGCAGCCCGTCAAAAGGCTATTGAAATTCCTCGTTCCTGGAGAAAGTACAAAGTCAGGTTCAAGGCTATTGTGGAGAGTAATCGTTGGAACAATCAGCAAGCTCTGGATGCTCTAAAACAGGCTCTTTGCAACAGGCCAGGTGAACCAGCCCTGTTGGCATTTGAGAGAGTGAAGGTCAAAGCTTTAAGTTCAAGATTGGGGAGCATGACCCATGAACACAGTTGTTTAAACGTATGCAGCACAAAGATGAGCATCTGAGGTCTTATGGTTTTGCGTTGCAATGATTGGCGAGATCTATTGGATCACGCCGATGTATACGACACCAAACAAGCTGTTTCTGCGGGTGGTAGAGTAGCAGCATCCCCATCGGTGGCACCCAAGGGAGTCCCCATGGTGGAGGCAGCTACGAAACTAACCAAGAATAAACAGCCCGCCTCTAAGGAAGTGGCGGCAGTGGCGTCTGAATCGGACATGGAAAAAATGTTTGAGGCTTTGTTGCGGAAGCACTTGGAAAAGGGCTTTGCATCCTCTTCTGGCTCTGGCTCTGGAAAGAGAAAGAAAAAGGAAGGCTACGGGAGATAGTATGCAGACTTATGGCAGGACTGTGAAATCAATGCTGGTGGATGGTAAAACATACTGCTTATGTCCAACCCTCACCAACACCACTGATGACAGCATATTAGGGATAGACTTTGCTGCCCTATACGGGGTAACAATAAACACTGCTACAGAACTACAGATTAAACATCCCTATAAATAAACTGTACAGTGCATTTTAAGGAGTGGATCATCTGTGGCGTCAGTAGCACCAATCACTAAGCTAGCAGCGGGACATATAACAGATGTCTTTGTTAGCTGTGTGGGAGTGCAGGCCAAACAGGTCTGAGACACGGCCAACAAGTGACCCTGTTCCCATTTCTATTCTCAGCCCTACTTCCAGGCCCGTCGTCATTTCTGTGGAGGTGTTAATTGGGGGGGGGGTGAGCAAGCTGATGCGTCTTCACGGCTTCCCCCTAGCAGTGGGGTGAGATTGAGTATGGACTCCCGCACAGGTGCTGCACGAGGGGGGGGGGGTCATATGTGTGGGTGGTGGTCATTGAGAGGGGGGGTGAGGACGGGGGGGGGGGCTAGTGACAGAACCAGCGGTAGGTGCAGGGGTAGCTGCTGTCAACCATGGCATAGACCAGGCCCTACTGGTCATGAAAAGAACATGTGTGTTTCTCAATAACCAGAAATCCCCTTGCAATATAAATGATTGCATCTTGTAGAGAATTTGATAAACTACAAACTGGGTAGGGTTTGAATTTAGGACCTTAAGAAGAAAAATCGGAAATCGGTTTAAATCACAGTTCAGAAATATCACTAACCCACCATCATGTGACCATCCACAGATCTAGGGTCGGGGCCAAGATCTCCGTCCACTTTTTCGGTGCAATCCCAGACCTGCCAAACGGCCAGGGATGTTTGAATCAGAAGACCAGAAGCTTGCTGAGCTAGGTCTTACTGGGTATCATACATACCTGTCCAACACTTGTTGGGGGGTGATACCAATTTGCAACTCTAGGAGCAGGGAAGTTACCCTGCAACAAGGTACACAGATTGGTAAAGCTTCGCGATCATATGGTGTTGAATCATTAACGGAGGATTTTGTGGAAGTGGGTCTGGTAGCTGGACATCCTACTCATGAGGATGCCCTGGCGAGATCCAGCTTGCCGAAACATTTAATGTCCTTGTTAGTTGATTCACACCTGAATACCCCTGAGAGTGAAATGGTGGCAAGAGAGTTGACAGATTTGTCAGACGCTTTTGCGCAACCAGGAGATCCTTTGGGCTGTACCGATACGGTACAACATCGGGTTAATACGGGAGATGCATCCCCTAGTACAATCCCCTCCCGTAGGCTGCCCATGGCTAAGAAAGGTGCTATGGAGGCTGAGGTTGAAAAGATGTTGGAAGAGGATGTGATTCAACCCAGTGAGAGTCCATGGTCAAGTCCTGTGGTGATGGTTCATGTTGATTTTGCATTGACTATAGGAAGTTGAACGGACTCACTAGGAAGAATGCATACCCCCTGCCTTGAATAGATGAATGTGTGGAATCTCCGGGAGGGGTGAAATGGTTCTGTGCACTGGATTTACAATCAAGTTATTGGCAGATCGGCATGGACCCCCTGGACCGAGAAAAAAACACATTTCTACCCATATGGGACTATTTGAGGTCAATGTCATGCCATTTGGGTTATGTAATGCCCCGGCAACCTTTGAAGCTATGATGGAAACAATATTATGCTGATTACTTTGAAAAAAGTGTCTAGTTTACCTGGATGACATCATAGTGTTCGGGAGTTCTGTAGAGGAAACTTTGCTGAATCTCCAGGCTGTGCTGAAACAAATTTTGTCATACAGTCTGAAACTGAAAGTGCAAACCTTTTAGAAATTGGTTGAATACCTAGTTAGAATTGTTTCTGAACATGGCGTAATGGCAGATCCCCATAAAATTGAAGTGGTACAGAACTGGCCTCATCCGATGGACACAAAAGAGATGCACTCTTTCATAAGGTTTTGTTCATACTACAGAGATTTTATAATGGGATTCTCAAAAGTCGCTGCTCCCTTACAGGAGCTAATGATTGGCGAGAAGAAGGCTAGGACTAAGATAGTCTGGTCTCCAGCCCCAGAACAGTCTTTCAAACGAGCTCAAAGGACTCTTTAAGGAAACTCCTGTTTTGCACTATCTAGCTCTTGCGGGAAAGTTTATCTTGGACACTGATGCTTCTAACACTAGCGTTGGTGCTGCTTTATTGCAGATCCAGGATGGTCGAGAGGTGCCGCTGGCATTTTCATCCAACAGTTTGAGCAAAACACAAGGTAACTACTGCACAACCAAGCAAGAACTCCTGGCAGTGGTGGTTTACACAAAAATAGGCCCTTCCTTTATAATTGTGATTACCTAGTACGGACAGATCACTCGTCTCTTCAGTGGCTTTTGAATTTTAAGGACGCTGAGGGGATGATGGGTAAATGGTTGAACCACCTCTCTG
The DNA here is from genome assembly GCA_947462335.1 of Harmothoe impar. Classification (NCBI taxonomy): domain Eukaryota; kingdom Metazoa; phylum Annelida; class Polychaeta; order Phyllodocida; family Polynoidae; genus Harmothoe; species Harmothoe impar. Next base: position 62,818,542 of record OX381713.1, on the reverse strand, counting down.
AGTTTGGTATGACAAATGGGCATATCATACACAGGAGTGGGGTAGACCATGTGAAGGGAGACAGCTTGTCTCGCTATCCTATCAGCGGTCTACACCGTCATTGTCTAGACAGCCGAGACTGTGGGTCTCACAATGCAGTGATTGGGTCTGTGGGTGCGAAAGTTCCTAACTGGACGTTGAATCACTTGAAGGAGGAACAGCTTGCAGACTCTGCTGTTTCGAGGGTTTACACCTTGAAATTGTTGGGACTGTCCAAGCCTGTTCGTCCCGCACTTTCACTAGAATGTAAAAAAGTATGACAACTTTTAGCGCAGTGGGATAACCTTTTTATCAGGAACAGTGTATTGTGCTGCTGGAGAGTGCAGCCTGGCAGGAAAAGTTGCTCAATCAGTAGTGCCGATGTCACTAAGATTGCAGCTTCTCAATTACTGCCATGGGCATCATACTTCAGTACACTGAGGCAAAGATTAAGAGTAGGTACTACTGGCCGGCTATGACTTCAGATATACGGCGTTGAGTGAAGCAATGTCCCCAATGCTGTTTGTCTAAGCCTGGACCTGGCATGGGTAAACTACCTATCTGTCAAGAGCTATTCGGTGTTCGGTTTGCCCGGATTGCGGTTGATATCATTAGTGGTTTCAGTACAACTCCGAGGGGTAATACCTGTATGATGGTGGTACAGGACTAATATACCAAGTATGTCCAAGTATATCCTCTTCTGAATCATACAGCTGTTACCTTCACAGAAGCATTGTTCGAGAATTGGATTCTTTCATGGGGAGGTCCTCTGATGCTTCACTCGGACCAAGGTCGCGAATTTGAATCTCGACTGTGGGCAGAAATGTGTAGTAAAATATACATCTGCAAGATGCATAGGAATCCCTACCGACCTCAATCCGATGGTTTGGTGGAAAGATTCAACAAAACATTGATCCAATGTCTCACGACTATGGTTAATGAGTATTGCGATGATTGGGATGAGCAAGCTCGTTACATCACTCATGCTTACAATGCTACTGAACATGCATCTACAGGCTGTACGCCTAACATGCTTGTAATGGGTGAAGACATAGTCATTCCTTCGGACATGGTCTATGGTGTGCAGGGGCACCGGCTAGAGCAATCCTGCACAGTGATGTTGGTTGAGGCATTGCGACAGACATTAAAAGAGTCCTGTGGAGTGGTGAGGGATAATTTGGAAAAATCTGCTACTTTGCAGAGGGTAGGCTCTTACACGGGCCTTAAACACCGCCAATTCAAGGTGGGGTATAAGGTAGCCAGGTTTAGCAGGTCCCAGCAACATAAGAAATACTCAGATGTTACCAAATATCCCCACAGTGCCAGTATCGCTTCCGTCAGCAGATTTGCACATGGATTTGTTTTCCCACTGTCAAAAGTACATGTACATGTAGTATAGGGGCACAGGCTATTGTGGAAAGATGTGAATGCTGTACTGGGTCACACTAAGGGGAGGAGGGGTGGTCCCATGGTCACTTGGGTAGTTGTGTGTAGTCTAGCTCCTTGGTACCACCAAACTGGTGCCAGGAAGATATGTTTCTCAACTAAATGGGATTTCTATTTTGATATTACTCTGTTAGTCATCATGGTAGATGTTAGATATTTTGGATTCGATTAGGGCATGAATATATCTAGTGAGTTAGATGTGTGAACTTTTTCCCAAAGTTGAAAAAATCCTAAATGAGTTTCAGTGGCAACTTTTGCTAGTTTTCATGACCCAGTCATAATAGAAGTCAATTTAATCAACTTTGCCATTGTTTAAACAACTTGACAACACACATGCATATATATATTCGACACTTTTTATTATAGCAGGAGTATCAGTTCCGGCCAGATGCTCAAATAACTTGATTTAATTTGAGATTTAAAATTATAAGTCTGTGCTGTAGTCAGATCTACTGACGGAGGCAGTGTTGCTGAACAGACCCTGGGCATATATGCCCCTGTCTGCACCACTGGCAACGTCGGGATTCCCTGTGTTAGCTGAGACCTGTTTAGTACACCAAATTCCAAAATTAAAACTCCCTACTCTTGGGATGGACCGCATACAATAACCATGGTGGTTAGTGAAACTACTGTGGTAATCCGTTTGCTTAAGGGAACATTGACCAAATCACATGTGGCTAGACTCAGACCTTGGTGTGGGGTGCAATATGATGATGAAAACAATGAAGCCCTAGGGGATAACACTGGACCAGTGAAGGCGCCAAATGACCCTATATGGCCGACAGTACCGAAGGTAAAACCGACGGTTGAACCGCTGGTACCTAAGGCGGTAAGGAAACGGGGTTGTCCTCGGAAAGTATGGTTGGAACCGCAACCGTGTGCTACCAAGCCCAAGCGGGATAGGCCTTGGATAAAGGCCAGTTCCGCAAAAGGGCTGACTGTGGACAATGGTAGAGATCATAGAAAGGTACCGACGGTACCTAAACTATTAGACTTACCGAAAGAAGGGCTATGGAGGAGTGCACGTGTTAGTGGGAAAAGGGTTTGTAAAAAAGTTTTCTTACCTAGTTGACGACAGATGGCTGCTGGCTTGATGATATTTTCCTTGGACAGTTGCGTACTGGGACGGATGGTCTCTGTTCCTGGTACCATATCATTATAACACAACAAGAAGCAGAGGGCTATCCGGTGGTGGTTATCCGTCGGAGGTAGGAAAGCACATGGTCGGGGCGGGTGACTGGTCGCTGGTTAATCCTTAGTAAGGGAATAATTTTGTTCACATATCACCAAAGGGTTAAAAATGTTCCCACCACCAGATACCTTGTTGGTGGGAAGAGCGCCGTCTGAATTTGGTTGATTTCACGCGCCAAAACTCGCGTGGGAAATCAGGTAAAACCAACAAGCCTCCAGCGGCCGCTGATTGGCTAAGAAGGAGGTCATGTGTCGGCTGGACGCACGTGCTCGGGGGGTATAAAAGCCCCTGGGTTGTCTGGCACAGACAGATCAGGGCCTTTGCCCTCAGGGTGAGGTGTTGATCATTGGTGCCTAGATCTACCCTGTAGTACCTACACTGTTTTTACCCGCTTGCTGTCATATTGATGCTTGAGTGAAGGGGACCGAGGTCTCCTTATCCTCAAGTCCATCAGTATGGCAGCGCGAGACGACGGCACAGTCTCTCCTCAATCGGATACTGAGGTAACCACCAAGGAGGCTAAGGTTCTGGAGTCAGACTACGAGATGGACATTGATGTCCTGCCCGCATGGTTGGACCCACCTTTGAAAGCAACCAACCCTGACCCTGAGGGGCTGGGGGACATGGCTGCCAAGGAAGAACCTGAGCCAGGCAGAACCCATGGTTCAGACCCACCCAAACTGGACGGTTCCGGCGGAGCCGGACAGGTAGACCCTGAGGATGCTTCGGCTTCAGATGGGTCTACGGTCAAGGTAAAGCCAGATAAGCCTAAGAAACGGAAGGAGAAGAAGAAAAAGAGGGGTGCGGGAACACCTACTTCTGATTCAACATCTATGGTTGGGGCTGTACCGCCGGTAACTGACGAGGCTCAGGACCCCGATGAACCGACTGCTGCGGCTGAGTCCGCCATTTGGAGCATCGTGGAGTCTTGAGCCAACTCTCGGTTGCGAGCTAAGGCCGCCCATGCTCGTATTGAAGTCTCTCTGGAGAACAGGGTGAAGCGCAAGCCGTTGGACCTGCACATGACATTCACTCCCCAGAGTGGTTCCGACGATGAGGATTGGCTGGTTGACAGCGAACACCCTATAGATTGGTACCTTGTGTACATCAGATCTGTAGTGGATGGTTGTAAGCCCAATATTACCAAATCTGCCCGCACCAAGCTGAAATATGCTTGGAACAACTACGTGCCTCGTGATCCTTGCCTGTACGTTCGGTGCCAGCAAAGCAGAGAATCTGCAAGGCCAGCACGTTGGTGGCCATGTCTTCTCAGGTTTGCCCGTCATTAAGTGGAGAAGCACATGAATGTGCATCCATACCTATACTGCATCCCAGGTTCTGGTGGGATGACGAGGACCTTTTTCGCTGCCAGCGGAGGGAAGAGATGGTCAGACATTGGATGAACAACAGTAGTGTACACAAGCGTACTTTGTTGGTATCTGTTGAGAAGATACAGCAGGCGTGGGGAAACCACAAACCTGTAGGTAAACTACAGTTTAAGTTGAAACCTTATCACCTAAAGCTGTGAAAACATCCAGCTCCCATTGTGGTCTAGCTCTTTGCAACAAGTTCTGTAGCTCCAAGCCAAATACACAATGTGACTCATTAGGCTTTTGAGTCCTCTTTCAAAATTGACGGAGTAAATCCTTATTCCCCACATTACCAATAAGGTAACTAACACATTCCACCAGCTGAGTAAATGACCTGGCTCTGTGTCTAGTCCTCCATCTCGAAACTTCCCTGGCCCATTTCTAAGTGCCCGAAGTAGCTCATCTAATGACTTTTGCTCAGACAAACGGTAAACCAATGTAAATCAATTTTATCCCTGGGGACATTGATTCACGGCGGGATACCCTTCTCCCAGTATTGATGGAGGGGCCTCCCTGTTCTCCCATGGGAGAGGTTCTAACGTTCATTTGGATCAGACCATGAGGATCTTTCACCTGAACCAAATTGGCTAGCTCTCTCATTTGAGCCTGACCTATGGCCTGGATTCAAATTACCATCCCCTGATGGCGGAGCTGTTAGTCTGTGGGTAGATGATCTGCCACCACCATCCAAATCACCAGCATTTATAGTCAACCTTCTGGTTCTGGCTCTGGTAGGAGCAACATCATCCCCACCAGATGATGAGTCATAGACTCCATCACTGACATTGGCTTATCCAGCATGGCTGGGTCGAGAGTCTTCCTTCCTCTTCTTCACTTGAATCTCATCCAACTCCCTGGCGACTGCTTCACGTTCATCCAGCATGGCATTGGTAGTCTCTCTCAACGCCTGATGGAGTTTATCCGAATCTTTGACAGCTTGATGTTGCCGTCTCTCCAAGACTTCCGATCTTGCATCGTCATGGTTTCCCCTTCCAACTCATCACCTTGCACACGTAGCTGGGATAAACGGTGACTCAAAGCCTTGAATTCAGCATTCATCTCATCTATCTCAGCAATTCTTGCCTGCTGAAACCGACTCTTTCCCTCTGCAAAGTGGTGTTTTGAGATCTCCTGCGGCTGATGACGTTCAGCATGCAGGATACTCATAGCCACCAGTTTCAAACAAAGAATCCTCTAGGTTCAATCCTAGATCTTTCCGAATAGCATCAGAGTTGCCCCTTCTTGGCTCCGGAGTCGAACTGGTACTACTCGGCCCATAGTGCTTCTCTAATTCTATAGCCGCTACAACCTCAGGATCCGGACTCGAACTGGGATGGAGAGACGCTCCACCCGTTACCTGTTCAGCCATGTTTTTCCCAACAAAACTGTGCGATTCAACTTCGTACCCGAACTGGTCATGGCACCAATGTATGAGTTGCGATAGTATGAAACGAACACCGGTTCCAAATTCGGTTTGAATGCAACAGGTTTATTCAAGTCTCAATCCTTGGTTATCATATGAACACGGCCTTGAAATAGTATTCAATAAATGTACAGGTTAATCAGAGACAAGGTTCAAAGTACGCAAGCAACATTCTCACTGGTTCAAAGTCAGCAGAGCTGTTCGGACTGGTCTCGTCCCAGCAAGGGCTAGTGCAAGAGCCAGGAGCAGGTGTCGACGTGGCACTCCACCGGCGCGCCATCTAGAGTGCCCTACCTGAACTCACAACCGGGTAATCGTTCAAGGGACATGGCATAGGACGCGTAGTAGAACTGTGCCATTCCCGCCTCAAAACCACGAGCCCATATTACACGTATACATATTATTGCCCCTACAATATCATCATCCTGTGCATATATCCTTATTATCATATATCTACAATGCACTGGTGTGAGGCTGTTTGACCTGTTTTGAGATAAGAGAATTCAGGAATTCTCCATAAATGTTTACTTTTTGTGCTTGCTTGTAGCCTTTTTCTTCATAAATTTAATAATTTGTGATTTTAAATGTATATATGCACATCTAATAACTTTCATGAGAATATAAATTGATTTTAGAGTTTATTCCTCAAAACTAACAGATTTCACCATAAAGCAACCACAATTTCACCATGAGAAAACCTCTATGTTCAGTGTGTTAGCTAGACTTCCAAAGTAATGGTGATTCTGTAAGGAATTCTATATTTATACCCACTTTTTGCAATGTCAGAAGATCAAGAAAAAACAATATTATTGGGAGATAAAACCGAACCAACAAAATACACTGCATAAGTCTTCTGGTTTTGACAGCTTTACGCATTGCTTAATTTTGCTTAATGTCTGACATTAAGCAACTCAAAGCAACTTTAAGCAACTTTACGCGAACTTGTCAGCAACGATTAAAGTAGGAAAATCTCGGAGTATCCTGCAACTTTAAGCAGCTTATGGCGCGCTGAATGGCTGTAATAAAAGTTGCTTAAAGTTGCAGAAATTTGATTAAACCCTCATTTGGAGGTTGCTTAAAGTTGCAGAAATATGATTAATACTGACTTCCCAGTAAACACAGCTACGTTATCTAAACGTGATTTTGCTACGTAAAATAACGTTCCAATGTAAGAGTTATTATAAGTAATTGGACCTAAATAAACTTAAATACACGTTGTTTGAACGTTCTTAGAACGTTCTGTGTCGGTTTATTTACATATTTTTCAAACGTTATGAGAACGTTTATATACGTTATAAATCTTGTCTTCTTCACATGGAAATAATGATTTGTTTCAAAGTTTCAAAACATAATCTTTCTAAATCTATTTAGAGGATGACCTTTTTTGGTGTGTAAATGATCTATTATATATGTTTATAATTATGTTTATTACCAGCCATAAAAAATGCTTCGCAAGATGGTATGGCTGAGGGTTGAACTCCAGACCTTCAGGTTACATGACCAACGCTCCTGACAGTTGGGCCATGGAGTCAGATGTTAAACCCCATTTGACTGCTACTCATAATGCCTGTCTCTCCCACGTGGACAACTTTGTATCTAAAGAAAATGATCCAGAATCCTGGATCATTTTCCTGAGAGGCCCACTACGGGCACTACCTGTCTTGCCATTGTAATGTAATAGAGCATGTAGTACCGAAACTCTTAAATAATTATCTTTCTTTACACTGTAATTTAGAGTGGATTATACTCTGCAGCTATACTAATGTATTACAGTATAGCTGCAGAGTATGTATTCAACGAGGCTGTCACCATTATCTAATGTCAGCAATATGACTGCCAAGCTATAGTCCCTCTCCCAGCTGCCTCGATAGCTCAGTCAGTTGGACTGCAGGACAGTGATACTCAGGTCCCTAGTGTTCAAGTCCAGGCCAGGCTTGTGTTGAAAATAATGCATAATGTTAATTCAATGTAAATTCGATGTTGGTTCCAGCCCAGCATTAAAAGAAACCTTATGCAGTCATGTAAAGGAATACATTGAAAAAACAGTGTATATTTTATTGTCAGGACTATAATGTCTAGATGATGAGCTACCTCAGGTTTGTTTTGGGGGTCATATTAGGGACCTTTAGCAAACCCATCATAGCTCATTAAACGCAGTATACTGAAAGCATAGGGTATGTTTATGTTTTGTTGACTATGTTGGGTTTGCTAAAGATCCCTAGTATAGCTCATTAGGGACCTTTAGCAAAACCGACGTAGCTCATTAAATACAGACAAAGTAGTGCTACAAGGGATAGGCTACGTTTGCGTTTAATTAGCTTTTACGTGGTTGCTAAAGGTCCCTAATTTGACATCCTTTCTCTTAGTTTTCTCAGGCTCATCTAATGTCAGCAATATGACTGCCAAGCTATAGTCCTTCTCCCAGCTGCCTCGATAGCTCAGTCAGTTGGACGGCAGGACAGTGATACTCAGGTCCCTAGTGTTCAAGTCTAGGCCAAGCTTGTGTTGAAAATAATGCAGATACAAATCTGATCAGTTTATATTGATGCTTTAACTTCTTTTTTTTTAAATAAAGTTTTTATAATGTAAAGGTAATAATTGATATTAGGTTATTTTAAGTAATTTACCTAGATAAACCTAGAAGAATGTTTATATAACGTTTATAGTACGTTTTCTTAGGTAGATCTACGTCAAATAACCTAAAATAACCCTTAAATTTCAACGTTATTTAACGTAGTGAAGTTACGTGATTTACACTTGTAGATAACGTTATCTGAACGTCAAAATACGTAAGTGTGTTTACTGGGTTGGACGTTTGCTTAAAGTTGCAGCAATTTGATTAAACCCTCATATGGGGGTTGCTAAAAGTTGCAGAAATATGATTAATACTGTCTTGGAGTTTTGCTTAAAGTTGCAGACATTTTATTAATCATTGACTCAGAGGTTTGCTTAAAGTTGCAGAAATTGGATTAACCACCAATGGTATTTTAGGACTGTAGATGAAATATGGACATGAGTATTTGTATTTTATGCAAGGGGGGGGGGGGTCATCATTTTGAGGATATTTCTTGGAAGCATTGAGGCTTGGGGCGGGTGCTGGAGGCTGGGGTCAGGTAAAGGAGGCCGGGGCCAGGTTAAGGAAGCTTGGACCGGTTCCGGCAAGTGGGCAGCTGGGCAGTCAGTCGGGCAGAGCTTCAGCAGGCAGCAGGTAGGTTGTAGCAGCAGGAGGTGTATCCAGTAGCCCAGGCAGTAGTGAAGTGAGGAGCCCCCCATTCAGCACCCCCCATTATAAAGGGGGTGTAGTCACGGTCACGTGACTGCCGCGAGACCTCACTCTGATTGGCTAAGGATGGTCACGTGACCTCTAATGTGCACTGGAGCGGATCAGGGTAGCATTGGCCGTCATAGAGTGCGGATTGTGGCGCTTCTTTAGGGGCTAGAAAGCTCCAGGTGGGCTCATTAAAAAGCCCCCGGACTCCTCTAGCCCTCTAATTACGATTATCACTGTGCCCTGAGCCGTTCCGGAGTTACATGTGCAAACGTATTTTTTAGCTCTGGGATACGCCATGGACGTAATTAAAGGACTAGAGCTAATTTTCTGCTTTCTAGAGGAAGCCCTATAATTGACTAACAATCCGTGAATTCGAGGAGTATCAATTCTGTCTAATAAAGTTGCAATTGTCCAAAGAAGTTTCCACACCTCCCCCACGGCTACCTGCACCTCCAGGGCGCGCACAAGGGCACCAGACAGCCTCTTGGCCGGCCTGTAGTGTCACAAACGCCGCCACACCTCCCCCACGGCTACCTGCACCTCCAGGGCGCGCACAAGGGCACCAGACAGCCTCCTGGCTGGCTTATAGTGTCACAAACACTGGTATGCTTAAAATAACTTAAAGCTGCTAACTAACTGCGGTTCCTATTTTAGGTGAAGTTAAAGTTGTAGGAGAGCAGGTAGGTGCTTAAAGTAGGAGAAAGCTGCTGGGAGCTGCAGGCAAGGTGCAGGTCCTACTTTAAGCACCTTTCCTGCAACAAAAAGCACCATGTAAAGGAGGAGAAACCCGATGACTCGTGCAGTGATACTACCAGCGTTTTCCTAGAAATAAATCTAAAAGGCTTCATATCATTCTGATTGAATTAAGACTGGTCGACTCTAAGTCAGTTTTGGACAACATTGGGTGAAAATAGACTATATGAGATTTTCCAATGTAAGGGCAATAATATACATATGATATTGCTTATAAAATTGTCAAACATAATTATTTGAGATCTATGGAACATTCAGTGATGTTTAGTATAGCATGCACATTGTCATAATTATATTTCATAACATTATAACACATCTCCTGATGGTCATGAAGAAATGTGACGGGAAGGGTCTACTTATGGTGAATCTACCCAAGTAGAGTATAGGAGTTACACTGAAGTGTGGTAGCCTTATTAAGGTATTTTTAGAATAAAAACAAGAGTTAACTAAAAGTCAATCTATTTTTGTAGATTTACGGTATAGCATAATTGTCTGTAAATCAACTTTTTTTTTTCAGACAATTTACATTATATCATTGTCTGGAGGGGGGTAGTGTGGTGATGTACCATTCTGGATCATTATGCTACACCTTTCAGAGGTGTACCAGCTCAGCGTTATCAGTCCTTGATCCAACCGGGAAGGAACTACCTGGTTGTTTCCCTGCCTGGTTATTAATCTGGCCGGGGAGAAGCTAACTTGGCCCGGACTACTCGTCTGTGGCATAGTTACAGCCCAAACTGCGCAGTTGCCTCTGCCCTTCTAGCCCAGATGACCAACCGGCCCGGATGGACAGAGGCCGCCACCTGTGGTTGCCTGCTATATAAGGCAGGCCCTCACCAGTCACTGGCACTTCCCATTTGGAGCTACACCTATGAGGGCAAACGCTGAGACCTAGCAGCTACTGAAGACCCCACGGACAGAATTTTGGATTGGACCCTAGTAGTATAATATGTATCGGAACGGGACTATGCTTAAGTACTGTTTATTACTCAATCGATATGCAGCCAATCAGAGGCCTCCATTTGGTCACGTGACCGGAAGTGACCTACTTAGGGGATTAGTGGTGACGTCACGTGACCTAGTTAGCCAATCAGAGGCCGCCATTTGGTCACGTAACCGGAAGTGACGTCATATGACCTACTTAGGGGACCGGAGGTGACGTCATATGACCTAATTTAGGATCACGTGACCGGAAGTGACCTGATGAGTCACGTGACCGGAAGTGACATCACATGACCTAATGGACAACCAGAAGTGACGTCATGTGACCTCATTGAGGATCACGTGACCGGAAGTGACCTGATTGATCACGTGACCGGAAGAAGTGACGTCACGCGACTTAATGAAGAGATGAGCGTCTTTAAGGGGTCACGCGCTTTAAAATGTGATATATATTTTTTTTGGAAGAGGAGGAGGCGAGTCTCTTATTTTTTTGGTAAACCAATAAAAAACACAACAATATAAGTTTGTTTTTTCATTTTATTTTTTATGAGCGACTGGAAGTGACTTATTGAACTAGGAAGAAGTGTTCTTTAGAGTGTATAAGGGGGGAGGGGAGGGGAGGGGGGGAGGGGGGCCCTTTAAGATGCATGGGGAGGGGGGCACTTTTAGGATGCATGGGGTGGGTGGGGGGGAGGGGAGGGGAGGGGAGGGGGGAGGGGGGCACTCTAGGGGGGTGGGGGGGCACTCTAAGGGGAGTTTGTCTCTTTTAAGAAAAAAAGAAGGAAAAGAATTTAATCAAGAGACACACTTCTTCCTCTCGAGAGAAAGAAGTGTGTCTCTTAATTTTTTTGTTTAGGAAGTGATGGTCTTTAGGATCACGTGACCTGAAGTGACCTGATGAGTCACGTGACTAGAAGTGACGACTTCACATGCCTTAATGAGGAGATCAGCAGCGACTGGCGGCGGCGGCGGTGGCGGCGGCGGTGGTGCTGGTGGTGGTGGTAGTAGACGTTACTGTGGTCAGAAGTGATATGGTTTTTTTCCAACAGAAATCAGAGCTTTTATACAGAGGGAGTTTAATCCTATTTCCAACAGCACCCCAGCTGTCTAGCAGCCGCTCCGCTCCTTAAGAGCTTCTTAAGAGCTTAGATGACGAGGAGTATGTCATCGCCATCTGTGGAGGCCAGCTGAAAATGTCGTTTTTTCCTTATCCATAGCCTTACCTCCTACCCCCTACCTGAGGACGACCCTCTCCCCCTTTGGCATTCATTGTAACAAACGTCAGAGGTCAGGTGAAAATCGGATTTTCATGCACAGCCTTAGTCAGCTGTCACCCCTATTGAACTAGCCGGCCGCCGCCGGCCGGTCTACTCACCATGGCAGGAGGCGGTGATTTTTTTTGTTTTACACTTAAGTCGCTCACCACATGCACACGACTCTACTCACAGACAGACACACCCGTCTTAGGGGGTCCTGCTTCACGCCACACGCCTCCTGTAGTTTTTTTGTATACACACTCTAAGCTCATGACTGCTTAATCCTTTATACAGCTAATGCGCGTTGAATTAGCAAAGTCGGTACACCGCCCGCTCATGTCAGTCGATCTCTCAAAAAGGGGGGAAAGGGATCCAGCTGAAAACGTCATGCATTATGTCTTTTGTTTCTCTTTGTGAATGTCCGCCGGTCAGCTGGCGGCAGCAACCGCTTAATCCTTTATACAGCTAACGCGCGCTGAATTGCTGAACAGGGCAGTAAGTAGCTTAGCTCATGTCAGTCGATCTCTCAAAAGGGGGGAAAGGGCTCCAGCTGAAAACGTCATGCCTTATGTCTTTTGTTTCTCTTTGTGAATGGCCACCGGTCAGCCAGCGGCAGCTGAACAGGGCAGTAAGTAGCTTAGCTCTAGAAGCGAGAAGGCGTATATAAGGGGGCTGGAAACACCCATTCACTCACTCAGTCTTTTGCTGCTCTCTACAGTCACCACCATGAGCAAAAGACAACAACTAGTGCCGTCCAAGGATCTAAGCAAGTTCAAGAACAAGAAGAGTACGCAGAACGGTGATCGTTTAGCGTCAGCGTCTCCTCTTGCTACTGAAAATGAGACTACCGCCGCAACCGCTTGGTCTTATCATCCTCCCGCTGTAGCGAGCGCTGGCAGCAGTAGTAGTGGTAGTAGTAGTAGTAGTAGTAGTGGTAGTAGTAGCAGTACTACTGGTAGTAGTCATCGTGGTAGCGACGTTGTTACACTCGCGACGGTTGTTGCTGCTAAGCGCGCTGCCGCTGCTACTGCTGCGCCTGCTGCGGCTGCTGCTGCTGCTGCTCGTGCTGCTGCTGCTGGTGCTGGTGATCCTCGTGCTGCTGGTGCTGCTGCTACTGCTGCTGCTGCAGCTGCTGCTGATGCGCTTGCTACTGCTGTGCCTGCTACTGCTGCGCCTGCTGAGGCTGCTGCGCCTGCTGCTGCTGTGCCTGCTACTGCTGCGCCTGCTACTGCTGCGCCTGCTACTGCTGCACCTGCTACTGCTGCGCCTGCTGCTGCTGCTGCTGCTACACCTCTTGCTGCGACTGCCGCTACTACTACTGACACGCAGCACGTTGCACAGCGCCTCTCCACCACTACATCAACCGACGCCATCAACGCCGCTCGCGCTGAGACTTACAGCTATTCGGACACTCAGCCCCAGCAGCGCGTAGTAGACATATATGCCCTAAAGCAAGAAGAAGAAGAGGAGAAGCAACAGGGTGAGACAGAGAACGACGCTGACGACGAGGCGTACGACGAACCCGAAGGGCTACGGGTGCACGGTACGTTTTTCGACCTCACTTCCACTGGTAGCGCGTCCGGTCCGTGGCGACTGCCCTCACCACCACCTTACGAGGGCGGCGGCGCTTCATCTTCTACCGCTACACTCAGCACCGACGGCGTGTGGCTGCCCTGTTCCAACAACGAGTTGTCGGATACCAGCGCAGACGCTGCTCCTGTTATTGGTTCTGCTGCAGTAGTACCTGTATCATCATACTTCAAATGAGAGCCGTTAGGATACTTGCCAGACGCTATGCTACTGAAAATAAGTAGTAAGTTGCCGACATCAGATTACATACGGTTAGGTTCATACCTTAAAGTGAACTTGAAGGACATGGGATATGTCAGTTGTGAGAGAAGTGTCATAACTCAAGCTAGAGAAATGTTCACTACTTGGTACCAGAAAAGTTGTACTACTAGGTGGAAGGAACTAGCAGCCGCCTTGGAAGAATCTTACCGTATGGACCTCATCAAATTCTCACGTGAGTACATGGACAAGCATGACATGTGGGATGGCTTAGAGAGTGGAGACATGGAGTGGAAAGTGCAGAAATATTTCTCTCTTTTAGCTGAGCTCTGCCCTAGAGACTGGAAGACCATAGGGATCTACTTAGGGTTGACTTCTCATGAAGTAGCTTTCATCTCTCAACCTGTGCCTTCTGACAGGACTGTGAAGAACCCTGTCTATGAAGTGCTGAGAGCTTGGAAGTACAACGAGACGTCTGAGCCTATGGCTCTGATGAAAGTGTTGCAAGACGACATGGGTCGCAGCGATGTCGCAATGTATGTTCAAGGGTTGTATGCAGCTGTACCCAAAGACATGAAAGTGAGCTGTGTCACTCCAGTGTTGACCACTCTCGTCTGATCACTGCAGTAAGATGGACGTCTCTAGCACTGTGGAATCTGTTGAATTCGATCCTAGACTACAGTCACCTTTCACTATGCTAATAGCATCGTGTGGTAAGAGGCGTCTAGTATTCGAAGTGATAAATAACGTTTATTTTTTTTAATAATTGGTAACTAAGTGAAAAAACTAAAAACAAAAAAAAAACATGACGCAGTACGTCTGCGAAAAGTGTTTCAAAATTTTTAAAAAGACCGTACAATCACGACAGACACGTAGAAAAATGTAGAGTAATACCTAAGTTTTGCCCTCTATGCGGCGAAGTCGATTACTGAAAGATCACCTGTCGACGCGAATCTCTGGACGGGATGACTATCCCTCCGCGTATATGTGCTTTACCGAACGGTGAGGAAACGTTCACGGCGAATTGGCCTGCAATACGAACGGGTGTCAGGATGCACGGGACTCGCGTGAGTGTAACAAACATCAGACTACCAACCGGCGAGTTGAGTGACGCTGTAGATACTATGCGTCGCATTCACTTCACACAAATATTCAGATACAAAGTGGGTTTCTCGGTAGGCTTACTCTTACAACACAGAGAAGACAAGAGCAAACTGCGCTACTTTCACGCCTCCCAAAACAACGCAACTCTCATACAACCGCTCCCTACTATAACTAATTCAGAAACTTTGGAAGAGCTCCTCTCAAAGATGGAAAACACCGTCGCTTGGGAGGAAGTACGGAAACTTTACTACGCTGACACCAAGTGGCGCGTTCTTTTTCCTACCAATTTGAACATTTGCGTTTACATGGGACCGGGGGAATTATCCATAGGCGGTAGGAACAGTCAGGCCGGTCGAGTTGGAAAGAGAAGCGGTGTGTTAGATTTTCCCAACAAGGACAACCTCTGCGTCTTCCGCTGCATTTCCTTTCACTTATACAACACCAGCAAGCGCGCTTCAGATTTGTTACGTCAGTTCTGTCCCGCTGCCACACGTGAAACCTTTCCGGGTTTGAACATCCGCGACTTACCCGCAAATAGTGGTTTACACCGCGACGCGTCAGGTGCCGGGGCGGAAGTTGAGAAGACGCGTTACTCTGATCAGACCGCCTTCAGAACTCTGGCCGCCCAAGGTAAAGTCAACCTACACCTGACGGCGAAAGACGGTTTGCACGTCTCTCTGGTCACGGACTTCAACGCGTACGCGGGCGTATACGAATGTTGCAAGTGTAAGGCGGCGTTCACCACCTAGTTCTTGCTGAAGAGACACAGGAACCAGTTTTCCTCTTGCCGACAAGTCAAGTTGCGCTACGTAGGTTGCATCTACCAAAATTCGAGAACGATTTTCGAAGCGCTAGCAGACTTCTCCATTTTTCCTCCCGACGGACATTCCGGAATCTACCCTTACAAGATCACCTTCGATTTCGAGGCTTTCTTCAGACCGTGCAGAGAACCGTGGACCGAACACGTGTCCCTGCTGTGGGATCACGTCCCTTTGTCGGCTAGCGTCGCATCCGACTTTCCAGGGTGGGAGGGGTCGGTCTGCTTCGTCAGAGAATCCGACGCAGACTCCGACCGCTTGTTGGACCGAGTTTTAAATCACATAAACGAGAACGCCAAAGTCATCGGGAAAGCTGTGCTAGAACTTTACCGACCGACTTTAGCGAAGTTAGATGCGGCGATAGGTGAAGCTCTCCAGCTGGAGGAGGCGACATTCACCCCTTCTCCAGGCGGCTTCGCTGCGGCTCACACCAAACACCCGTTAGTTCAACTGAAGAAGCGGCTTCTGAGAAACATCCGTCAAGCTCCAGTCATGGGCTTCAACTCGGGGCGTTACGACTTGAACCTGATCAAAATACGCCTTCACTCGTTCTTTGCCTCCGGAGACCGAAGAAACCAACAATTCAGCGTCATAAAGAGAAGCAATCAATACTTGGCGGTTTACACACAGCACACGGTTTTCTTGGACGTAGTCAACTATTTGGCACCCGGTTACAACTACGCGAATTATTTGCGAGCTTTCACCAGAAACGAAGAGAAAGGTCACTTTCCTTACGAATGGATGACGTCTACCAGGAAACTGGAAAACAGAACACTGCCACCGAGATCGGCTTTTGACAGCGAACTGACGGGCGTCAAAATGTCCGAATCCGACTACGCCACATGTCAGAAAGTTTAGTCCGACAAGAAGATGCAAACTATGAGAGATTACTTGATCCACTACAACAACAAAGACGTCAAACCTTTCATAGAGGCTCTGAAAAATCACGCTAAATTTTTCCAAGATCGCGGCATTGACATGTTGAAAGACGGGATCTCTCTCGCCAGTTTGACTTTACGGTTCCTCTTCCAAAACCTAGAAGCTGCGTTCACAACGTTCCACCCGTTCGACGCGGTCCTCCACGCTCTGATCAAAGAAAATCTAGTCGGCGGTCCTTCCATCATCTTCCATAGATTTCACGAGAAGGGCCCCACGCGGATAAGGGAGCACAAGTACGGCGAAGAAGCGAGAACGTGTCAGCACATCCTAGGCCTAGACGCTAACTCTCTGTACTTGCGCTGCATGAGCGAAGTGCACGGCACGGGCTATTACGCGGTGAGACGACCTGAAACCGAGTTCAAGCCCGAAATTAGGCAAAGAAACTCTCACAGCGCTTTGGAGTGGTTACGCTTCGTAGAGCACGACCGCGACGTGAAACTACGCCACGCTTTCAACGGCGGAGAGATGGATCTAGGCTGTCAAAGAGTTCGCGTCGACGGGTTTCACGCGGCCTCTAATACAGTTTTCCAGTTTCATGGGTGTTGGTTCCACGCTCACGAGTGCATACCGTCGCACCGATATCAGTGCGCTTCACTGAGGGAGGAGAGACGCGACAGAACGGCAAGAGTAAGCGCTTACTTGAAAGTGCTAGGTTACAAGCTGGTCGTCGTGTGGGAGTGCGAATGGAGAGAGATGAAGCGTCGAGATGAACGGGTTTAGGCCTCCCAACAACACTGGAAGGTTGACGCTTTGAAAGTGTCTCGAAACGCTATGAGCAAGAGCGACATCCTTTCCGCTGTCAAAGATGGGAAAATGTTCGGTTTAGTTTGAGTGGACATCACTACGCCGCCTCACCTACGAGACTACTTCGAAGAAATGACCCCCGTTTTCAAGAACGTATCCGTTTCAAAATCAGACATAGGACCTTACATGTCAGACTTTGCGCAGGAAGAAAAAAGCTGTTGAACACGCCTCAAAGATGTCTGATAGGATTTACCACGGAAAAAATATTCTCTTGGGAAAGCCACTTCTCAAGTGGTATTCAGAGCACGGTTTGATAGTCACCAAAGTACAGCTGGTCGTAGAATACCTACCTAAACGCTCCTTTGCCGGTTTCGCGGACAAAGTAACGGCAGCGCGAAGACGTGAACGAGAACGAGAAAATTCTGTCAAACTGTTACAAGTTAATGGGAAACGTCATGTACGGTAAAATAATCTGCAAGAAAGAAAAACACACGGCGGTGAGATACACTGACAGTCGGAAGTTCGAACTATTGGCCAATTCGTGGCGCTTCAAAAAAGGCGTCCGAGTTGAGTTCTGATCTGTTTGAAGTCAAACTACAACCGAAAACAGTCAAGAACAATCTCCCTTTTTAAAGAGGGTTCATGGTATACCAGTACGCGAAGTTGAAAATGTCGAATGGACACCGACAGTCTTTACATGGCTCTCAGTGGTGACACGTTGGATGGCCTAGTCAAACCTCACCTGAGAGAGACGTACTTCAGAGAGAAACGAAAGTGGATTCCGACAGCGGTGTGTGACGATCACTTTTCGTGAAGATAAAAACGGAAAAAGTGCGAGAATGGTGTCCGCCGCCCGGCGGATGTTGTGAGAGACGTTACCTTCACGATCTGAAAACTTCGGGGCTTATGAAAGCGGAGTGGGAAGGTGACGGGATCCTAAGTCTCAACCCTAAGACTTACATTTGCTACGATCGAGTCAGCGGCACCGGTGAAAAAAAAATCCAAAAAAAATGGAGTGCAAAAGGTGTACAGAAGAAACAAAACCCTAAAGAACCAGACGACTTCTTGGATGTTCTTCGCAAACAAAAAACTCTCCTTGCGGTAAATAGAAATTTCAAAGTGGTACGAAACAAAATGGTCACTTACACCGTAGAGAAAGATGGCGTGCGCTACTTGTATTATAAGCGTCGTGTGCATTCTGACGGTGTGACAACGAGTCCTTTAAAAATGTGAAAAAAAATAAGTGTGTTATTGATTGATTGAGCGCATCTTTTCAAAAATAGAGTGTTTATTAGAATTGAAAAAAAATAAAATAAAAAACAAAATAAAATTATTGTTGTGTTTTATTTTCATACGTCTTCTTTTATTAGTAAGGAAAAAAAAAAATTATAACAATTAACTCGCGTGGCCTCTTAAAGTGTCACTTCCTCCGGTCGCTGCTGATCTCCTAATTAGGGCATGTGACGTCATCACTTCTAGTCACGTGACTCATCAGGTCACTTCCGGTCACGTGATCCTAAAGTCCATCATTTCCTAAACAAAAAAAATTAAGAGACACACTTCTTCATGACCCAACCAATCAGAGGCCTCCATTTGACCGGAAGTGACCCCCTCATTTGCATAATGGGTCACTTCTGGTGTACCAGCCAATCAGAGGCCACTAACTAGGTCAAGGTCACGTGACGTCACTTCCGGTATGCCCTTATATGGGCATGTCAAGGTCACGTGACGTCACTTCCGGTATGCCCTTATATGGGCATGTGACGTCACTTCTGGTCAAATGGAGGCCTCTGATTGGCTGCGTCATGACCTTGACCTCTAACTAGGTCAAGGTCATGTGACGTCACTTCCGGTATGCCCTTATATGGGCATGTGACGTCACTTCCGGTCAAATGGAGGCCTCTGATTGGCTGCATGTCGATTGAGTAATAAACAGTACTTAAGCATAGTCCCGTTCCGATACATTATATACTACTGACCCTGCTCCCCAGATGACCATCCACCCATTGGGTAGAAGCAACCTTATCCAGGTTCTGTCACTGCCATCTGTGATGTCTACTAAAGTGTGCTAAGTGTGGCCATGATCGTGATTCCATCCACCTACATCCTGAATAAAGAAGGCTCTTTACAACTGGACATCCACCTGCAAGTCCTATGACCCTTTCAATTCCCTAGTAGTCAAGATACTTGGAAGTTTCCCTGACAGTCCCTAGTCCTAGCCTACCCCCAAGTTTTGGGATAACTGCAATAACAAGGGAGTGGTGAAAATACACCTTCTAGAGCGCATAGTAATATTTTTTTCTGTCTGGAAAGGGTCATATACCCGACCCCACCCCTGAAGAAAGGTCCGGATTGTATCCCCCTCCCCCACAATCCATGATCCCCTCTGTTATTAGTTAATGACCACTCCCTTCTACACTTACAGGGAAGCATGTTAACTAATGTATCAAGCTAACCTTGGAACCCTTTCCCACATACTTTGAAAGGAAAATATAGCAAGGATACCACAAGTTCAACTTGATGCTGTTATAGATTCCCCTCTCACAAAGTATTGTGGGTATTTATTTCATTTTATTGACTTGAAATGAATATTGTGTTCTTGTCATTCATAGAAATGATGTAACTATAGAGGGGCAGACAGAATAGACTGAATAAAAAAATCAATTTCCCCACATCCTTTCGAAAAGTATCTTGAGAATATAGCAAGGACACCAAAACTAAACAACAAACTTTTGTATAGACTACCTAAGTGGCAAACACAGTGTGGCCCCGATGTGGCCCTGAGAGGGATGAGCGTTTGAGCGTAGTGGGTTTGGTCATTGGTTTTTAGACATGACCTCATGGAGGCTAACAATTTGGCCTGGTTGCACAATTTGGTCATGTGGCACCACCTGGGAAACAACAGGTTTTAGAGCGATCCAATAATTCCCCTCTCCTCCACAAAAAAAGGGGGAAAAAAGGTCCACCCCCTCTGAAAGAGTGGATATATTATGCCCTCCCCAACAGCACCATCACACCGAACAACTTATTGACTAGGGAATCCCAGGTGCTGCTAATTAAAGCACCCAAGGCTGAATGTTACTGTTCCTATCCAGTTATGGACAAGCAAACACAGAAATACCTTTGTAAATGAATGATTTTCATAGCAAACTGAATGGAACTGTCTTGTTAACCAGGTCATGTTGTGCAAACACAGAAGTAACCTTGCAATTAATGAGTTTTATGGTGAAAAGCCAACTAGCAGGTGATTTGACCAAATGCTGGCCTTCACGCCAATACATACTACTAGTATTAATCAAATGTACATACCTTTTAAGAAGAAATTGTTTGTCAGTAGTATTCCAACCAGAGAAATAGACTGTACCATCGTCCAGCTGTCTATGGGATACTATATCCGGTATGTTATATTCAGTCCTTTGAACATTAAAACTAATGAGCGGTGAATGGAATGTCTCTAACAGATGGTTGAATACTTGCTGCCAGCCTTCAGTGGGAATAGAAGCACCATCCTCAGGGAGAAGATGCATGTACAGTTTATGTTCTTCAGGTTGTTCGATGTGATGCTTCTTTAAAACCAGGCAGTCAGAGGGGTGCTCTACTATGATGTTTCTATCCCCATCACCATCTATGTTTATACCAATACGTCTAGATGTGCCTGGTACCTCCATCCACTGGGCTATCTTGATTCTGTCAATGATATTATCTATGATTATTATTTCTTACCAAATGATGGAAGTGCAATCCTACAAATGTTTGGCCTGAATGATAATGGAGTAATTCAAAGTTATAAATTATATGACTTAACTTTGTTAGAATAACCTTAGTATATTTTATGTAAAAAATGAGTCATTAACATTTCAATCTCAAGGTTGCAATACGTCCTTATTAAGTAACCACAAGCAGGTACTTCAGTACCCTTAGGTCTGGGTCAGGCTGGTCAGTTAGCAGAGTTTGCTCTTCCTATGTAACTTATGCAGTGATAGATTAACTTTTTTTTTTGAATGGTTAATCATTTTTATTCTGTCTCGTCTTGCACGAGAGGACCTTTTGCTAATGTTTTTGAAACACTTACAATAAGCCCTTATCATACACGACAAGAAGCCGCGATGAAAAATCTTTGTATCAATATGACATGTACACAACAAGATACCTATGATACCAGTTGAGAATACTCGTTTCTACTATCACATCAGAATCTTTAACTATTCATACAATTTCTCATTGTAGTAAATAATCCCTTTATTTTACACACTCTCTGTTGTAATCCAGAATGAAATGAAGGGTTGCCTTCAAGCTTTGTGGCTTATTCGAGGGCAGCAGCCGTACCTGGTTTAAATATCATAACCTCATAGCCCGAAGTGGGAAAGTTAGACAGCATGTATTTTAATACCAATACTTCTCGTATATATAACATTATACATGTTTAAATCTATGTAACTAATGAACTTTCATAAATTTTAATCATATTTTCTTTTAATACATGTCTAATGAAAAAAACCCAGGTAGCAAGGGTATATTGGGCCAATGTCGGCAATGATCGACTCCATCGCAATGCAGACATTGGTTCAGCATACAAATTACAATGATGGCCCACCCTTGGCAATTCCGATAAGGGGCCATTGCTGGATTGACCGCTGGCCCAGAGCTGGTACATGCTTGATATCGCTGATATTGACCCAGTGTTGGCCCAGTGTTGGAACATTTCAGGGCCATCATATAATTTCTGATGTTGTATCAACATAAATTCTAACTACACTTGTCCAATATTTGCTGTGATCTACACCAGGGGGAGTTAATGTTGCCTGAAGAATATCTTACAGGATGGCTCCTACTTTGCCATCATATTGGGTTATAAATGTGATCCCCAGTGTGCTCTACATGTTTATAGGTCAGAGGAAGTTCATGGATGAAATTTGATATCTAAAAGTGCCATTTACTGGATGACATCAGTAGGAATTTGTCAAAAATAACTTGAAGACACCTCATGTGTGTGTAATGGAGTTGGATAAGTTCTTAATGAAAGTAATACAGTTTGTATGGTGTCTAACCAATTTGGGATAGAGATCAATATGGATTAAAAAGACAGAAATGGCTTTTTCGAAAATAATGATACTTGACAGTCATGTCTTAAATATGCCTGCACATTCAATTATACACATAAAAATAGTATTGTTCAATATTAGTGATTTTTGCAGTGGTCCTATATTGAAAATTATTATGTTGGGATGACATATGTATTTCAAGATTGCCCCCATGTTTAATTTCTAACCTTGGAATAATGTAAAAACATTGTAATGTTGGCCCACCATTGCGCCAACATGAAATCAATATCCCTTTTTCCGAGCATGGGCCATAACTGGGCCAGCGGTCAAACCAGCAGTGGGCCAATATCAAAATGCCAATATTGGCCCCTTTTTTAAGTGGTATATTGGCCCAATCATGGCCCAATGTACTTGTGTTACCTGGGGTGTAGTATATGACTATACCTAGTTTTAATTATAGAAATAAGGTAGTATAGAAACAGTGGACTAGACTGGGGTAATCTTGGGTTTGTTCAGAATTAGGAATATGTCAATTTCATTTTTGAATTTGACGAGAGTTTCAATGGCTCTATCCTTTTGCTCAAGATCATTCCAAACAAAGGCCAACAAATGTTCTAGACTTCTAGTGTAGGCTCCCCCATCTGCAGTGTGACATTTTAGGATTTGTCCCCCCCCCCCATGCCCTTGTATTAAGATTTCTATTATCTTTATACTCTGTCATTCTGCTTCTAATGTAAGCTTCTTTGAGTTGATGGGCGTACATTCTATCCTCCAACATGTTGAGCTTAGCAATGGCATGTATGTCATGAGTGGGTGTTAGGAAATCTGCACGCCGAGCGACCTTCAAACCTCTATTTTGAGCTCTCTGCCTTTTCTTTAAAAGGTTTAAAAATCGTTACTGTGTCTACATTCACCTCAGAGGGGACTATTTTCTCTTTTTGCTTTTCTGCTGGGGCAAGGGCGTATCCTTCTTCGTCGAAGTAGACTTGTCCTTGTCGTCCTTGTCCCCCCTGTTTATTCTTTTTTTCCTGGACCGGCGTCTGGATCTTGGGTGGCGTCTGAGGCTGTGCCTGCTGCTTTTTCTGGTTGTCATCTTCAGGTCAGAGTCGGTGTCAGTTCCTGACTCGTCAGATAGCTAGTCGTCTCGTAGGAGTTCTAGCTTCTGTCCTAGTTGGTTCTCTCCTTTCAACGTAGCATCCTCAATCTCGTGTGCATCCTTTAAGGCCCATCCTGAACTCCAGTAGACATCACCGGTTGTTGCCTCATACAGGTATCCGTCTGTCTTCTTCAACTTGGCCATCAGTTTGGGGTCAAAGTATTGCAGGTTTTGGATGAACTTCATAGTTGGCCGTCTCCTTCTTTCCCATTCCTTGTTATCTATTATTCTTTTAGGCTTTCCTTTTTGCCTCAAAGAGACAGATGGTTAGGGCAATGTCAGTGGCTAGATCTGGTTGTCCACAACTTAGTGCTCTCTGGGATACATACAGGGATTCTGGGGTGCTATACAGGTTGCCATTTTGCATCAAGTTGACCTTATAGAAATTTGACAGAAAGGAGGCAGGTCCTTGGAAGGCCAACCCGTCCTTGACCTTCCTTGTCTTGTAGTCTCTGCCCCACTGGGAGATTCTCCAATTCATTGTAGTTAAACCTTGTGTTGCCCACTATCAGTGACATTCTTCTTTGTTGCGCCTCTCCCCCGTTTGCCCAGATGTATCCTGCAAGTTGACACATGTCCCGCTGCTTCCTTTGATCCACAGGATTCAGATCATCTTTGATGTATATACGTCACCAGGTGTCATTCCCTCTCAGCAACTTTAGGCCCTTGAAGACCTCTATCTTCTGTCCCATGTTTTTCAGCTTTAGCATAATCGGCCTTGGTCGAGGGTCGGTTCTGTTGGTCCTTCCAATCCTGTAGATGGAGAGAGTATCCTTGTGATCGTAAGTGACTTGCAGATCATTCAGCAAATCACCAACTTGCTTGACAGTATTATCATTGTCGTTTTCAGGTACTCCCGTCAGTATCAGGTTGCAGGCTCTCTTCTCCCTCTCCAATTCTGAGACTCTTTCCTCGAGAGTTTCAATGACCTTTTCTTGTCTTGCTTGAAGTGCATAGCTCTTTCCAATATCAAGGTCAAGAAGTTTAAATTTCTTCTTGTGTTTCACTACTTTGTTTTTCATGAAGGCTGCATCTCTGATATGGATTTCTGACTCTTTATCCAAAGTGTCAAATTGGTCCTGCAACGCTGCCCCGGCCTCTGCTAGCTTGAGCAAGTTTACTTCTCCCGGTTTCTTGGGGACTGTGCTTCTGGCCGGCGGTGCAGTCATTGTGGTATTATCGCCCACTGGGATTTAGCTTACTATAATTTTGTAAGTATCCTAGCTTGCTCGAATTACCATCAATTTTTTGCATTCCCCTCTCGCTGAAGGTGCCAAAACTTATCATCCCCCCTCCTTTGCACTATAGTAACACGCTGGCTTTTGAGCTATAAAAGGGGTATACTTTGTACAATCCAACTACTAATCCCCCTGTAATTAATAAATCAACACTCCCTTATCCTAGTACATTTCATACCAATCATCCTAGTAGTACTAAGTACTTTTCTGGACAATTACCCTAGTACTATCCTGTGGCTTTAGGAACAATTACCCTAGTACCATGCCCACAATTACCCTAGTACCTTGATTTCTTGTCTGGCTGATTTCTATGTGGTATCAGTAATTCCAGAGGTTCATCTTTTACCTACAGAAGCAGACATAGCCTGACTATGATAATACATGTTTTCATCTATGGAAATACAGTATTTACTACAGAATGATCAGAAATGTGTTAGACATGGTTGACTAACAGTCCGCCATCTTTGATCGAGTAATTGCAATTACCCGATATGTTTTGGCACAGTGCTATAGCAGAGGTTAGAGTTTCCTTTACTAGTACTACGTCACAGGCAAGGGCGCGAACCTATCTCCCTCTCCAAGCACCATGGTGGTGATTGGGTTAGTAGAATGAGGGTGCATCACTAGAAGTCCCCCATCTCCCTTGAGCATCCCGTTCTGGTGAAAATACATGTATTTAAATGCATTGAAAGGTGACATAATTAGAGTGTGCCTTGGTGAGCTGTAGTGCTATAGTGCTATAGATAGGCACTCTTGTGCAACTGTTATCTGCAGTAACTGACGTTATCTGCAGTACTGCAGATAACGTCAGGTCATGCAACCGTTATCCGCATCAAAACAACGTGATCTGCATCAAGTTATGTGCTACGTTATCTGCATCAATGGAAGCATCAATAAAATTGGACAATTTATAAAATGATTAAGAAGTTAAATTTTCTTAAAATGGCCAATTTGGCAAGAAACGAGTAATAAAACGTCATTTAGTCTACAGATGGTCAAATTTCCTGAAAATATCCCATTTGCTGAGAAAAGTGTTCATTGTTACACTAAGCAAAAAAAAGAAATTTCCTAAAAATTGGTGAGAAAAGTGTAAAAAAGATCATTAAGAAGTTGAAAAGTCAAAATTTCCTGAAACTGGCTAATTTGGAGAGAAAACTGACGAAAATCGTTTAAAAAAACTATTTTCTGAAAATTCAGAATTTGCCAAGAAAAGGTAGAAAATTTGTTATGTATTAACAAATTCTTTTTTTTAGAGTAGTCTTAATTGATAAGACTAGGAATGTAGACCTTAGGAACAGGAATGTAGTCATGGGGACTAGGGACATAGTCTTCAGCACTAGAGGCGTATAGTCCTGAGGACTAGAGATGAAGTCCTAAAGACTAGATATGTAGTCCTGAGGACTAGATACTTAGTCCTGAAGATAAGAGACGTAGTCCTGAGGACTAGCTACTTACTCCTGAAGATAAGAGATGTAGTCCCGCTAACTAGAACAACCATTTAAATAGGGTACTGCAGATAACGTTCATTGATGCAGATAACGTTTGGATGTGCCATACACTAGGTACTGCAGATAGCATTAGGTACTGCAGATAACGGTAGTATGGTTGATGCAGATAACGTTAATTTGATGCAGATAACGTTTGCAATACCTGACGTTATCTGCATTACTGCAGTTAACGTTAGTTACTGCAGATAACGGTTGTACAACTCTCTTATGTAGTCAGTCCTCTGTGAGTCAGATTGCCGTGATATGGTGTGTTGGTTCATCAAAATACTCATTGATGAAAAGACATTTTTCAATTTATCTCCAGACCATTCTGTGCTCAACATGTTCAGCTATCTTTTTGGTTCAGCTTGAAATGATTTGGTTTATAGTTTTGTCCTAGTTCATGATCTTGTGGCAAAATCAGCTGTTTTTTTGGTGTAAATCACTGCTATCGCACTGCAGCCTATGGGAATAATGGTCATGGATTCAGTATTTTTTGTGCTCATTTTATACACCTTTCCTAAATAAATACTGCTTAGATTCTTTTACAGCAGCGAGTTAAGATTGGGGCATTATCATTTCTTAAAAATGTAAGTTGGAATATTTTGTATTTAGGTGAATTTGTAGCTGTTGATCTTTGCATATGTATATGCCAGCATGTCTGGCTATATGCCAGCATGTCTGGCAAGCAGCTGTCAAGTAGGTGGATAAGTGGGTGGATTACATAACTGACCTGTATTGTATTATATTGGTGAATTGTTTTTGCAAAACAAGGTGAAGGTCAGTCATTTGTGGCAGTGGACTCTGTTACCCTGCCTTGTTTCTGGACACGGCAGCAGCCACTGCCTGTGTGTGTGTGTGTATGTTGGAGGGGGGGGGGGTAGGACATGTGTATATTGCGTTCAAATTGAAATTTCCCTAAAAACACCCTATTTGGCGACAAAAAAGTTAGAAATCGTAAAAAAGTGAAATTTGCCTAAAAACACCCGATTTGGCGAGAAAAAAGTTAGAAATCACAAAAAAAGTGAAATTTGCCTAAAAACACCCGATTTGGCGAGAAAAGAGTTCGAAATAGCAAAAGAAGGGTAATTTGCCTAAAAACACCCGATTTGGCGAGAAAATAGTTCGAAATCGCAAAAAAAGTGAAATTTGCCTAAAAACACCCCATTTGGCGAGAAAAAAAGTTAGAAATCGTAAAAAAGTGAAATTTGCCTAAAAACACCCGATTTGGCGAGAAAAAAGTTAGAAATCGTAAAAAAGTGAAATTTGCCTAACAACTGACGATCTGGCGAGAAAAAAGTTAGAAATCACAAAAATAGTGAAATTTGCCTAAAAACACACGATTTGGCGAGAAAAAAGTTAGAAATCACAAAAAAAGTGAAATTTGCCTAAAAACACACGATTTGGCGAGAAAAGAGCTCAAAATCGCAAAAAAAAGTGAAATTTTCCTAAAAACACCCGATTTGGCGAGAAAAAAGTTTGAAAGCCCAAAAAAGTGAAATCTTAGTGAAAGGCAATATTACATAATAATATACGGTACATATATGTTGCCTATTATGCCAAGGCACACTCTTCTAGTACACAAAGCTGTTACTATACTAATGATGTAGAGCTGGATGCTATATTTTTATCATAAGGCGTAATAAAGAATTATCCGGGTATCCAGAATTTGCAAACAATTTTTGAACTAATGATATAGCCCCTTTTAGCCCCCCCCCCCTGCCTTGCACCAACCTTGCTGCAGGACTGACCACCATAGCAACAGCATTGTGGGGGAGCAAAATATAACAGAGAACCATGCACAGGTCGCCAGTGTAGGGCACATAGTGGATCACCCTCCTCCTACTAATAACTGGGTCACGGGGATGCTATAAATAGCGTCAGTTGCGGCCCATGGTCACAGGGTAGTGATTGGGGAGAAAACAAATCCCTCCACGTGGTTAGGTAACTCCAACTCCTGCTATAACGGGTAGGCCTCAAAATAGCCACCTGGTATGTGGTATATAGCAGAGGTCAGAGTTGTAGATTGCACCCGATAATAGAATAGTGGTACCTACAGACTGGGTCAATTAGGGGGGAACCAGGACAGTAGCGCCAGTAGTGGTAGTCTGAGGTGTACTATGGACCTTTAACTGTGTGGTCATGGCCTTGAGACTCCCTAAGGTGTTCACTGTGACTACATTCAGGTCCTGTTCAGGACAAGCCACTGTAAGTAAATCTGTCATCATTCATTATTATTAACATTGTACTGCCTCAGAAATGTGTCTGAACGAAAATAGGAATGTAAGAGATGACAATAACCTTATTTGCATAAATTGCATATTCATGCTCAAATCGAGATCACAAGTTTTAATTTAATTGAAATGCATACCATCAAGGCAACATTACTTCACAACAGTATTTCAGGTGCGTTTTGAGGGGGGAATGGGAGGACCTAGATTTTTATATATAAGATCACTTTGGACCATCTGAAGCTAGGTCAAATTTAAAAGTCCTAATATCTATTTTTTTTAAAGCAGATTCTCCTATTTTGAATATGTTGAATCTTCAATTAGAATGAAGCCCTATACATAATATACTGACCTCCTTTAACATCATTTGCATAATTTGCATATTTCTGCTCTAAACTATGCCCATAAACTAAATTTTATCTTTAAATCTAGACTTAGACCACAGTTATGCAAATTATGCAAATCAGGTAAAAATAGGTCCATATTAGAAAATCAGAACATATGAGGCTGCACTTCAATTGAATGAATGTTCAATGTATTTAGAATATGAGAGTCTGCTGTAAAATTCAATACAGAGTTTAGAGCTTTTAAAAAGACCTAGCTTTTATATAGTCTAAAATGGCCTCACAATCCAAATTCAAGGTGCCTCCCATTTTTTTGCTGAAAAGGCACCTATCAAAGTATATGATGACTGGGTGTTATGCCTTTTATACAAGTCATACTTGTGATCTACATTTTGAGCATAAACATCCAAATTATGCAAATTATGTTGAAATAAGTTAGTTCATCTAACATAGACAATTAGGGGACTTCAGTCATATATGGGGCTACATTCAAATTCAAAATCCAATGTTTTTCAACATAGCCCAGTCTGCTTAAAAATATCGATATAGAATTCAGAGCTATTCATTCTGACCTAGTTTTAGATGTTCAAACGGGACCTAATAATTCAAAATTCCAGGTGCCTCCCATCCTGAAATAAAAAAGTACCCTACAAAGTATGTTGGGACCAAATTAAATCATTCTATCACAAAATGAACGATCATCCACACATTGGGAGCTAAGGAACCCCACTAGTGACGGCACAGACTCAAATACATCAATATACACTTCATTGTTTTACACAGGCATGTGGACCTGCTCTATACATACACTGTGAGGAGGTGTATTTAGTAGTAACTAAGCTCATACATTGCGGTGAGAACAGCCTTGTCGCCATTGGAACAAGGGGCACTCGCTACATGTTTTTTGCAGGGAAGAAGACAGCGGCCTGTGGCCTGACCTGCTGTTGGTGTTGTGGTGTGGGCTGTTGGTGTTGTGGTGTGGGCTGTTGGTGTTGTGGTGTGGGCTGTTGGTGTTGTGGTGTGGGCTGTTGGTGTTGTGGTGTGGGCTGTTGGTGTTGTGGTGTGGGCTGTTGGTGTTGTGGTGTGGGCTGTTGGTGTTGTGGTGTGGGCTGTTGGTGTTGTGGCGGCGCCCACTGATACTCTATGTTGTTGTCCCGCATCTGTGGCTACTGTGAGGGGTGTGCGGTGTTGTTGTTATATCCCCTATATCCACAGGAGGGCAAAAAATGATTGGAATACCTCTTCCACCCCCTGCACTGCTGTAGCAGTGGCAGAAGAAATGCAAGTACTAATACATCCCCCCTGTATGAGAATCTCTCAACCCCAAAGAGTTTCAAAGTTCTTGTGGGTCAGTGATAAAGGGTCTGCTAGGAAATCATCCTTACCACTTGACCGCTCAATATAGAAAACTTTGGCAGCCATGTGCTGCTGTATTTGATCCTCCCATGTAGTTAGTGGCCTTGGGGGCCGTAGAGTATGAGAGTCTCGGTGTAGTGAGTGAATCCCCGGGCGTTGTAGCCTGGGTGCAGCTGACTTGTGACGAGACCGAGGATCGTGGTCCACGGGCTGGTTGTTGTGGCAGAGACGCTGTCTCTGCATTGTAGACGTGGGTCGATCCAACCTGGCCCTGCTGATCCATTGTGTGCCTGGCCGCAGGGCGGTTGTGCCTGGCCGTGGATGTGTATGGGTGTGAAGAAGAAGGGGAGTGTACATGGGTTTTGACAATATTGTGTTGTGAGTGAAAGGCTGCCATCTTGGTCGCCATTTTGGATCACCTTGTCAGGCATGCCAACAATGGAGTTGATGAATTGTTCAAATCTGACAGTAATTGAACCCACAGCTTTCTCGAGCTCAGATAAGACATCAGCAAGGAGACACCAATGGCAGAGGCTTGGTAAGGTGCCCGCGTAATATGCCATGCTTACCGGTTGGTATGTACTGTGCACATAAGCTGAGTGTTTGTAGCCCTTCCAGGTGCAGATAAAAAGAGATGTTAAGAGGTGGGAACCGTTGATCCGACCGAAAACCATTTGGGTAAGAGGTGGCATTAGTGTAGGGATTCCACTGGTGCCTCGGCAGGCAATTTCAGGGGACAGCAATGATTTGTAACATTTGAGTAAACATTACTGGACGTTTTGTCATTGTGTCAAACGTACGTAAAAGCTTTGAATGTGATAAATAGACATAAATGTACATTTTAAGTGTAGCCTGTCTTAGAAACAAATGATTTCAGATCTATTTTGGTTATTTTCTTGTTGTCATAAAGGGGCCAGAAGAAAAAAGGAAGCCAGCATTCGCACATGGGCAAAGCCAACGTTCAATGATAGAGGTGTGGGGCTATGCTTGAGTGATCTAAGAAGTGAATAAATGGTGTTAATTCAGTCCACGAACCAATTTCGCCGAGGGAAATTGACAGAAAATAATGGATCCTCCTTTAAATCTCAAAAACGCTATTGACATTTCCTAATGCAGACTGTCAATAGTGGAATATTTCTGTCTTATTGACAGTTCTTAATGTTTTGCACTGAAATAGTTTTTCACTAAAAGATGGTTCTGGATGGAAAAACGATTTTGTACTGTAAACAGTTATGTACTCAAAATCGGTTTTGCCCTCAAAATCGGTTTTGCCCTCAAAAATGGTTTAGTACCCAAAATCGGTTTTGAACCCAAAATCGGCTTTGAACCCAAATCATTTCCATCAAAATCGACTTTTCTATCAAAAATCAACTTTTCCATCTAAATCGATTTACCATCAAAATCGACTTCTCCATCAGAATTGACTTCTCTATCAAAATCGACTTTTGCACCAAATTGTTCTCAAGGCTACGATGGTAATGGTAAGGAACTGTCCATAAGACAGGAAATTCCCATCATTGACAGTTTGGACAAGAACTGTCAATAACGGTATAATTTATCACTATGGACAGTTTTAAGACAGTCTGAACTGTCAATAAGAGGAACATTTTCCACTGTTTGAACTGTCAATAGCAAGATCAAGGTGGGCCAGCCATTGACACTGCAAACTGTCAATAGTGGGATATTTCCGTCTTATTGACAGTTCAAACTGTCAATACCAAGATATAGTTTCCTTATTGACAGTTTGAACTGTCAATAACAGAAAAACATTTTTTTATTGATAGTTCCAAAAAAGGAACTGTCAATAAGAGAAAATTAGTTTCTTATTGCCAGTATGAACTGTTAATAATATAATAAGTTATATCCTGTTATTGACAGTTCAAACTCGCAATAATAGAATTTTATTCTATGGAAGGGAATTTTACTTTGGTATTGACAGTGAAAATTTATGGCATATTAGAAAGGAATAATAAGTTTTCTTTGCTTCATGGTGGATTTTCAGTGATTTTGGTTAAGAAATGGTGCAAAAATTTGGTTGAAATGAAAAGCTTCAGTAAGCTGACCCAAAATAAAAAGGAAATCGAGACAATCGTATGGATCTCGTAAACTAGACAACACAAGTGCATTTCTACAATTGTCTGGCCTGAATGAAAATCTTGTAATACGAAGCCATATATGATATGACATAATAACTATCCAAATTTTGATCAAATGTACATACCTTTTCAGACCAATTCTTTTGCCAGAAGTATTCCCACCAGAGAGATAGAATGTATCATCATCCAGCACTCTATGGAAATTTGTATCCGGTATATTACAATCAGTCCTTTGAACATCAAAACCAATGAGCGTTGAACGGAATGTCTCTAACAGATGCTTGAATATTTGATTCCAGCCTCCAGTGGGAATAGAAGTAGTTGTGGCACCATCCTCAGGGAGAAGATGCACATACAGTTCATGTTCTTCAGGTAGTTCGATGTGATGCTTCTTTAGCACCAAGCAGTCAGATGGGTGCTGTACCATGATGTTCATGTCCCCTTTATCATCTTTGTATATACCAATATGTCGAGATGTGCCTGGTACTTTAATCAGCTGGGCTATTTCGATTCTGTGGATGATAGTAGGTATAGTCAATTATTACCTTTTTCTTGCTAGACAATGGAAGTGATTTTTTACAAATATCTGGCCTGAATGAAAATCTTGTAATACAAAGTTATATATTATACAACAAGATAACTATCCAAATGTTGATCAAATGTACGTACCTTTTCAGAAGAAATCGTGTGCCAGTAGTATTCCATCCACAGAAGTAGAATGAACCATTATCCAGCACTCTGTGGAAATTTGCATCCGGTATGTTACATTCAGTCCTTTCAATATCAAAACCCATGAGCGGTGAACGGAAAGTCTCTAACATATGCTTGAATATTTGATGCCAGCCTTCAGTGGGAATAGAAGTAGTTGTGGCACCATCCTCAGGGAGAAGATGCACATACAGTTCATGTTCTTCAGGTAGTTTGATGTGATGTTTCTTTAGCACCAAGCAGTCAGACGGGTGCTGTACTATTACACTCATATCTCCATCATTGTCCTTGTATATGGTAAAATGCCGAGATGTGTCCGGTACATTTATTCTCTCAGGGTTCTTTTTCATTCTGTAAAATATTTGAAACCTTGGAAAAGGAACCGCGACAAGTAAGTCGGATTTTGTCTGAGGCATAAACAACAAGTAACTACATGTCACTGCCTGACAGTTTTTTTTACAATTCATGAAGAAATCTTACTTGAAGAAAGGTTTTACCTGAATGTAAATCCATGACAGTATAGAGTCACACACCCTTATACATAATGCCAGGAAGCCGTTTCACCTTATGTTATACATTTTGAGGTAGCATAATTATGTATAATATACGGAGAAGATACACTGCAAGTGTTTTATTTTGTTTCAGTTGGTCTTTTGTTTTAAAAATACTACATACAGCATACAAAATACGGCATGCTAAATGTCTAAGATACGGCTAGGATGTTCAGGCTATGAAAGGCAGAAAAGTTGAATGTTTCATATGGAGTAGATAGTCGGAATCTTAGAATGCTGAAAGAATTGTAGCAGCATCCTCAGGCTGAAGATGCACCAGTAGCACCAGTAGAACCATTTAAAATTGAATTTTCCTTGCAGAAAGTAAGTGGTTTTGACAGGACGGGAGGCCCCTCTCTTAGTATACAGTGGATTTACATAGGGAATGTACCACTTCTCTGAAAGGATAGCTCCATGTATCTGTGTATTATGCTGACTTATTTTCCTCGGTTCATTTTGGTTTTCGGATAGTAGATACTAGACATATATGGCATTTAAATGTGTTGTCACACACTTTTAGCTTCCTAATATTTAAAGGTGATTTAATGTATTTTAGAAATGATTTCACTGTAGCTCTGATTCTAAGAGTCTGGGAAAAGTGTGTGACATCATTAAATGTAGGCCTATATCATGGCTTTCCAATATAGTCATTTCCAAATTCATCAGAGAAGATTACCCTAGCATATTAGTCATTCTCCTAGAGAGTGTTTCTGGAAAGCAATCAATTCTCAGTGCCAAAAGTGGGTGCTCCACAGGCAGCACACACTTCCCAGTTCCCACTTACTCATTCAAATATAACCAATATCCAAAATGTACACATCATTGCAGAAACCTCAGGTTGTGGAGACTGAAATCATTGCTTTCCTATGGTATGAAGATATCTATTGTTATTGAGGTGAATTAGCCATAAATATGACATGAGTGTAAAGACAGGACAGGTGAGAGGGAAATGATGTCTGATGGACCGCCCGGGTGGCCCACAGGAATTGGGAGAAAGTGCTTTTATAGTTATAGGAATGTAACATGTCGTTGGAAAGCAAAAGTCACAAGGAACCTGGATATTCTGATTACGTTTTGGTGTAACTCAATCACTAAAACAACAAGATAACTATGTTTTTTTCTTTGATAAAATCCAAATGGTTTTGTTGGGTCCACAGATGTAGGTCCGGGCCTGTAGATTCTTGAAGCTGTGGGCCCGGGTGGCCCATGGCTGAGAAGGTTAGTGTCTACCCCTTGCCAGCTATCATAGTAGCATTAATGATTACATGAAGGGGGCATAACCTGTTGTTTTTACTATAAATCATTAATTATACCCATAAGGGCCGCTATTTACACTGTGGGGCCTTACAGGGTCCCCTGCTCATCACCGTTTGTTCAAATACACGTCCACCACTATGTCCTCACTTCCAGTGTGATAATCTAAACCTTACCTTCCTTTTCAGAATAAACCTAAACATACCTTTTCAGAATAAACCGTGTGTCAGAGGTATTCCAATAACAGTCATAGACAGTGCCATTGTCCAGCTCTCTGTGGAATGACGTATCCGGTATTTCACATTGTGTCTGATGAACATTGATACCAATGAGTGGTGGATGGAATGTTTCTAACAGATGGATGAGTACTTTGTACCATCCTACAGTGGGGTTAGATGGAGTTGTTGTGGCAGCATCCTTAGTGCCAAGATGTACATACACTTTACGTTTCACTGGGAGTTTGAAGCGCTGCTTCTCTAGCACCATGCAGTCAGACAGGTCTTGTACCACAATGTTTACGTCCCCATTATCACTGCTGTAGATACCAATGCGTGGAGAAGTGTCCCTGGAAATGAGAAGTGAGAAAGGCTTTAAATTCTTTTACTACTATTCCTTGAATTACAACCAATGACCATGAATATAAAAGGAGCCATTGTTGATTCTTGGCCACGATACTTGTACTAGCGATTTCAAAACCATAACTTTTTTACAAACCTGCTGATATGTAGCTGTCTTTCCCGGATGTCGATTACAAAGGGAGCCTTATTTGCCCAGGCCACACAGGTTTCATGGATCATGTTGAGGAGAGTATCACCATCAGAGCTGAAGTTGTCGTTTATTACTATCACTTGCTGCACCTTCAGCTCATCCAGGAGATGCCTGATGGACCTCCCAAACTCAGCTGCCAAGTCGCCGAGTGAGGAGAAGTCTTCTCCATCAGACAGACACAGGGTGAGGCTGTCCTTGATGTCAATACCAATGTCACCAGCTTTGATGGAAACAATGTCAGCTAGATGTTCAACTCTGATAGTTGTATGTTTATTCCTGGAGCTGTAGACAGACATTTCTCCTCCTGTGGTACATTCTTTATGGGTGTAACACCTAGAAAAGGGCATGTGATCTTCATGATGTGAAATTTGAGAGTAATACACAATAGATGAGGGCACTACAAATTCCAAGAATATCCCCACTTAACTGTAGGGGAGTTCATTAAAGGAAAGGTGAAACCCTGTAAATTGCACTATTAGCATTAAGACCACTATTCAATGGTCAATAAATAGAGGGTATTGACTCTCATACAATATGAAAATAGCACTAATATATTAATTTGATACATAATACCTACATGTTATAAAACATAATGCCGTCTTTGTACTCATGTATTGCATCATATCCTTTTCTTACTCCTTCTATTGCCTTTCTCAATGAGTCCTTAAACATGTTGTCAATGATGTCACCAAGCCTTTCAATGTTCAAACTGCGTATCAACAGATTGTACTTAGGATGCCACTTGTCTAGAAGTTCACCAATGACTTCCTGCCACTCAGACACTGTTTCCTCTGGCTGACTGAAACAGTCAGAATGTGCTGTTGGGAAGCCGATGTTAAACACAACTTCTTGGGTCTCCAGGTACTCATCCTTGAGCCTTACAAGTAGAGAGTCTCGGAGTTGATCAACATTGACTGTTATCTCATCATCTCTAGTCCTCGATATGAATATGAATCTGTCAGTACCTGGGACGTACTCCTGTGTGTGCTTTACATTGTCACCACTGTAAGGATTTAATGAAACTCATGGTTACATATACATACATTTTTCACAGCATTCCCCTCCTATTCATGCTGCACTGTCGGAAGTTTCTGGGGGGGGGGTGCAAAGTTTGCAGGTCTTCAGTCGGTAGAGAGAGAATTGAGAAGGGCGGGGGAAGAGATTGTCATTTGTTCTGGAATTATAATAGACTCTAGGCCCGAGGTCTCTGCTCAGGGTCGATCACTGGCTAGAACTAAGAGGAACAGAGTAGTTCTTTAGAGCTGTCATCAGAAGTGAAACGTGCTTCATAATTCATGCCTAATCTCAAGCGTCCATTGAAGCCTACTGTTTAAAAGTTACTGAACCCGACAGCGTCAGGATGAACAATAATCAATTTGTAAGAGAATTAATAACTCTAGAAAGATAACTTCAATGTCACACATGTGTCTAAGTGGAATGTCACTGCCAAAAGTTTCAATCTCGTGTACTGTATCACTTGTAATAACTGCAAGAAACAGTATGGGAAAAAGATGCTCTGGTGGAGAAAACCAGACTAGTTTTTCAATAACGAAGCGACAAACAAAATTGGTGAACCTAAAGAAAAGAGACCAAAGTGTGATGATTAAATACTTCAAAACCTGTGGGACCAGAGGGAAACCTGAGTTCACACCCTCAGACAATATGAGATTCTACATAGTAGAATTTGTAGACAGGAATCTAATGAGCTTCAGGGCAAATGAGCCGAGGTTACTCATTGAGTATATAGACAAATGCCAACGCCAATTGATACTGCCTCTGCTGTATTTCACTTGTGGGGGCTTTGGCCATATCCCATAAAGCTACAGGCTGAGTGGAGCGTAAAAGAGACGATGCTTAGGGCAGCACTGACCGGATGAGGACTGAGAATACAAGAGCATTTTGGAAGGTCAAAGAGAGGAAGCACGTGTCTGCTGTCGTGGAGGAGCAACTTTGCTCTCAGGGGGCCCAGCTAGATGAGCTGACGAGGACGTACCAGGAACAACGAGGCAGCCGCGAGGGCTCAGTCCCGGACAGAGATCAACGAGACTTCTATAACCGGCCAGGCCCCAGCACCACCTCCTCACACACGCCCTCCGGATGGGCAGCATGAGCAATTACAGCGACCTGGTTCGGATGAAGAACTACGCCACGAGGAAGATGAAGTGTTCATCCGGGGTATGACGGAAAAGATCAACACCATTGTTGTGAAGCAACTTTCGGGGATCTTGGGTGACTACTCCTCGGGGGGAAATCACCCACCACTCCAACATCATACACGGGACCAACGTCTTCCTCTGGGAGTCCATGTGCAAGGTTACCCAGCTCCTTCCAGATGTATGACAATGCTCCCAGAGGAAGTAAAAATCTATGAGGGCAATGTTGCAATCTCTGGTGTGGGGTTGGATGCCGTGGCTGGAAGAGGAGGGCAAGCAGCTTCTGTGGAATGGTCCAGAAAATGGATGATGCGCTTGGCAAACTGGGATGAAGACGCGATCCCTGCCAAGAAGCAAGCAGTCAGGCCCAGCCGGTTTGATTGATTGGTTCCGTAGAAGAAGTGGTTTGCCTGGTTGTGTGAGGACATGAGATCCAATGCATGGAACAAAGCCTAAGTATTGGGCAGCCTCAATGAGGCGCTCAGAGATGGCCAAGGAGAACATGCCCTCTATGCCTTTGAAGAGATCGGTGACGGGACTCTTAAGGGAACCGCTTTCAAGAAGGTGACATGGGTGGACATGATTGGACAAGCGGACTGACCGGAAGTGCAGGACGTTGTCAAGAAGACCTTCATAGTAATCTCCAAACGGATAAAGAGGCAAAAGAAAGCAGGCCTTGAGGAAGAAGTCCACAAAATGTTGACAGCAGGTATCATGAGCCCAAGGGAGAGCCCTTGGTCGAGCCATGTGGTGATGGTTATGAAGAAGGACGTCACCTGCCGCTTCTGCATCGACTACAATAGGTTGAACGTGGTAACTCGGAAAAATACCTATCCGTTACCATGCACCGACGAGAGCTTGGATTCCCTTGGTGGAAATCAGTGGTTTTGCACCCTGGACATGCAGTCCGGGTAGTGGCAGATTGGGATGCTCCCGGATCACCGCTTTTACCACCCACCAGGGGTTCAACGTCATACCATTCAGGCTTTGCAACGTGCCCGCAATGTTCTAGAAGATGATGGAGATGATGCTGCAAGGCCTACTACGCACTAAGTGTCTGGTCTACCTGGATGACATGGCCGTGTTCCGTAGTAGTCTGCAGAAATGTCTGTCCAACCTAAAAGACTCCGCTCCTACAATCTGAAGCTAAAGCCATCAAACTGTAAGTTATTCTGACATTCAGTGGAGTATCTGGGATCCAAGTAAGATCGAGGCCATGGCTAATTGGCCGGAACCAAAGAGGGTACGAGATGTCTATCCGTTCCTTTGGTTCTGCTCCTACTACCCCGACTTCATCCTGGGATTCACTTGAACAGTGAGTCCAATCCAGGCCTTGGTAGTCGTGAAAATGAAGGGTGTACGGCTTCCTACTTTTGTGTGGCCAGACGCAGCTGGGACAGCTTTCAGGCAAAACACCAGTGCTGAGTTACCCAAATGAAGATGATCCCTTCATTCTGGACACAGACCTCAGCAACAA
The DNA here is from genome assembly GCA_947462335.1 of Harmothoe impar. Lineage (NCBI taxonomy): Eukaryota > Metazoa > Annelida > Polychaeta > Phyllodocida > Polynoidae > Harmothoe > Harmothoe impar. The sequence goes on along the minus strand of OX381713.1, from coordinate 62,779,617 downwards.
CAGCCTCGACGCGGTGCTTTCCTAGATACAAGATGAGAAGGAAGTCCCACTCGCTTTTGCCAGCAACCTAGCACAACTATTGTACGACCAAGAACTGCAAGCCGTGGTAGTTTTCACCAAGAGGTATTGACACTACCTGTACAGGGAGAACTTCCTGCTCCATATGGACCACTTGTCGCTCCCATGGCTTCTCAACTTCAAAGAGGCTGATGGGATGATAGGAAGGTATGTCACCCACGCCTATGTATCACATGGTCCACTCATCCACTGGGTGCAATACTATCAAGTGGCAGGGTAAACACAGTCCTCGTCGAAACCCCTATACTATCATGTATTTGGCAGCGAGTACATCATGCCGGTGGACTTGGTATTAGGAATGGTTCTACACAGGAGGCACCCTGTTCAGTTGCCTTCGCCAAGCAGCTTCGTCAGGAACTCCGAGAGCTACAATCTAGTGTGATTCCACCTCAAAAAGGCAGCGGTCCACCAAAAAGTAGGCTACAACACCGGGCTGAAGAAGAGAAGATATACCCCAGGACAGAAGGTAGTCCAGCTGTTTGCTCCTGCAGCGAACAAGAAGCTGTTGTCGGACTGGGAAGGCCCATTTGAAATCATACATGTCCTGTCGGATGTGACAGTGATCCTTAGTGGGAAGCTGTATAAGTCTCATGTCCACCGTCTTCTACCCTGGCTGGGCCGGGACCCCAAACTGGAACACAAGTCAGTGGATGAGATTCCCCGTGGGATCAGGGAAGGAGAAACACCCCAGGAAGGAAGAACTCCGCCCGAGAATACTCCCACAAAATAGCCCAAACAATGAGAACGAACCAGGAAGAGGCCCGCCTAGCAGTATAGGCCCGGCGTGACTGCCGGTTCTCCCATTTATATGGCAGAGAAACGCTGTCATGTTCACCCCAATAGGCCCGACTGTGCATGGTGACAGACTGGTCTGGAGGAAGGTTTGACAGCACCAATGTGACGCTCATTGTGATAGGGGCGAAGGTGCGACCATTAGACAATGAGCTCCCGAGACAAATATATAACAGTATAAATCCTATTAAGAGCAACAATTAAATGACTCTCAGTAATACTACTCGATATAAAGCTTACATTAAGGAGATGTTCATGAGAAACTATTATCAAAACTTTACTGTAACATCTTCTCTAAAAGAGGGTGCCCTTTTGGCTCATCCATAAAAACTTCCAGTGATTTTTCAGCCAAATAAAAATGTTCAAATACAAATACATCCTAGACTCGCCTAGGTTGGCGAAAAATGTCAATTTTCCTTTTGCCAACTTCCAAAAGGATTCGCTAGATATTTGGCTCTTCAGCCAACAAGTATATGGTGATTTACATACTGGGAGATTAGGGACACATTTAGTGGGGTCTGTTTGGCGCTATTAACCATGGGAATGTATATAAAGGCATACAGGACCCAGCTGCAATTTTATCTTTTTTTCTCATTCTGAGCTTTCATCTGCTCTGTTACCGTAGCGTCCACCATGCAAACCCTCGGCCTCGCCAGTGCAGCCACCATCTTCCCTTCCAGCTCTAGGTATGCCAATTGGGTGTATTTGGTCAGTTCCTGCCGTTATGTCTGCATGCTCTCCCTGGGCCACCTTACTCTGGTCCGTAGCAGTGCATTGCACGTCTCCTTCTGGTTAGCCAGCGCGTATCTGTACCCCTCCTCTGTTGCTGGATTATCCTGACCAAAAGACCTGCCCGACCGTACTTAGCCCAAGGAACATACCCGCCTCTTTTTCCATCCACCTGTTCACTTTCACGCAAGAGTCAAAGTGGTTGAAGTAGTCCATCAGGTCCCCCTATCCATCAGACCACATTGGTTTACTGATCGGCTTGGCTCTGCTCCCTTGCCATTCCCGGTCGCAACCCATTCCCCATCTGGAGTCTTGTTCCACCTTTCTCATTCTTTCTTCACATTTGTTCCCCGCCAGTCAATTCCTCCGCATTCTAACATAAGACTCTATGATGCCCTACCACGGAATTGGAGACAACGGACAGTGGAGGGGAGTGTGTACCTCACAGTCTCCGCCCTGTCGCCACTACAGTATATATATGTCCCTCCTTCTCACATCGACATATGACTTCACAAACCAGGGTGATCATGTTATTAGAATGTGTAAAATAGGCAGTTAGACAAAGGGGCAAACCATGGCCGATTATGAGGGCAAACTACGGTTGATTTTGACGAGAAACTATGGTCGATTCCGATGACAAACTACGACCGATCCTGATGGCAAAATATGCCCGATTCTGAAGGAGAACTACGGCCAATTCCGATTACAAACTATGTTTAATTCTGATGGACGATTCTGACAGTAAACTAAATTGACAAAAGCATCATTTTACGAGGAATGGCTATGCACTCAACCCTGTACACAGAGACATATGCTCAAGGTATGCAGAGACTGAATGCATTCTCATGCAGTTTTGGGTTATTATTTCATGGTGAATACGATACTCACTATAGATGCTTAAGTACTAGAAATCCCGTATTCCATACCCCCCATTGAATACAGTGTTCCCATAAATGTAACAATTGACATGGATTCTTCATTTTATTTGTCATAAAATGTGTAGGGGCTGGGTTAAGGGTTAATTATATGGCGGGTTCTGTTGGAGGCTGCATTGCGAACTCGGTCCAAACCCTTCAGTCCGGCAGTAGGTGGCAGCACCTACTCCAGTCTTGGGGTATAGATAGAGGTCGCTATAGGCTTCCGGTCTGTGTGTGCATGTGCAGGCTTGCTGCCTATATATAGCCAGCGTCTGATGGAACTCGTCGGTTACTTTGTACCTCTGGTAGTACAAAGACCCAAGTTCATATCATCTACGAGCCTACTGACCTGCTCCGAATAGGGAGTTTGCCCGGATTAGCTTGGCCTGTCTAGGATTACCTTAATAAAATCCTATATAAGCAACCTGTACACTTGATCCAAACTGTGTCGACCTTGTTCTTTACTTAATAACTTCTTACCAATATTAAGGGGAACAAAGTCTCGTTTATTACACTGGTGCCGGGACCAGTTTGAGTGATACACAGGTTAGCCTGTGCTAGCTGGCGGACCACGTTCTCTGGAGGGAGTATGGAGGTCGGATGAGGCTGATGCCTCATCTTCGGAGGGAGCGGCTGCCCGAGGAGTGGCAGTACCGCCAACAGATGGAGCGGTTGCCCGAGGAAGGGCAGTAACGCGGACGAGGAGAGGGTTCTCTCCAATGGGAAGGGCGAGAGGTCTGATGAATCAATCGCTCAAGGTCATGAATGTGTCGACTTTTAATATCGGTGGGTCCGGACAAGGCAGCGCCCACGCCTCGGAGGAATGTATGTCCGGAGGATGGCCAATTTGAGGCAAGAGTCTAGGAGAGACTTTGTACTGCTCAGAGGGAGCTCATATCGCCCTACAGAATCGGTCATTAGCTTGGTCTGACAAATTGCAAATGCTGGACGGGTCCGAATTCGATACAACCAATACGCACCTGAACAGGCTATATGAAGCAAGGTAACGGATGACTGAGGAAAACAAAGTTGTCTGAATGGAAATGATACGAGTAGTATAGCATGTATCGGAACGGGACTATGGTTAACTACTGTTTATTACTCAATCGATTATGCAGCCAATCAGAGGCCGCCATTTGGTCACGTGACCCGTTGCCATGGTAACGTGACCTACTTAGGGCTCTCAGCCAATCAGAAGCCAGCATTCTGGGTGACCTACTGACCTACTTAGAAGCTCTCAGCCAATCAGAGGCCGGCATTCTGGTAACCATGGTAACGTGACCTACTTACGTCACGTGACCTACTTAGGCTCAGCCAATCAGAAGCCGGCATTCTGGTAACTAGGGTAACGTGACCTACTTAGGGTTTGTTTGTAAACAACACCATGTGGCTCTCTTGTTTGTAAACAACACCACGTGACACGTGACTGTTTGTAAACAAACAACTTATATATAGAAAATAAACACAACAAGTTCCATGTTATGCTAAAATTATATTTTCAAAAAAAAGCACATCTGTTACAGCGTCTATGTGTAACTACGCGCGTTCTCATTCAAACACTATAACACTATTATACCGTAGCAGCAGCAGGTAGGACCGGAATAAAAGCAAGCGCACGAGCAGAAGCGACGACACCATTTGCACCATCCGGCCGTCGCGTTGGTAGCCCCACTACCCGTCGCGCGTTCAACTGGAGGTTTAAGAGTGACAAATGACGATTCTTTGTCGACGCGACTGCTAACATCAGCAGCATCAGCAGCATCAGCAGCAGCATCAGCAGCAGCGGCAGCAGCCTCGGCAGCAGCGGTAGCAGCAGCAGCAGCAGCAGCGGCAGCAGCAGTAGCGTGAGCATTAGCAACAACAGCAGCAGCTACAGTAGCAAGGGCAGCAGAGCGTGCACTAGCAGCGTTATCAGCGGCGACATCGGCAGCCGCAACAGCATCAGCAGCAGCAGCGTTGGCATCGGCGGCATGAGTAGCTGCATCGGCGGCAGCAACAGCAGCAGTCACAGCCGCAGCGGCAACAACAACAAGGTCATCACAACCAGCGTCACTAACAGCCGCAGTAAATGCAGCAGTAGCACGATGAGCGGCACTAGCAGCAGCAGTAGCAGAGGCTACAGCATCAGCTTCACATTCGCGCGCCGCTTCGTCATACCGCTTCATGTCACGGTCGCAACTTTCCATCATGGGGATCTGCAAATTGAGGCGTGGTGCTGGTGGTGGTGGTAGTAGGAGTAGTAGTAGAGTGAATGATGATTGACGATGACGAATACGGTTTCACTCCCCCTTATATACCCTTACTCCCCCCTTTTTTCAAGCCACCGGCCAGCTGCCCACTCACGACAGGTCTTTAGATAAGTCGCTTACTACGCGCTCATCATCCCTCTAATCGCATTTTCCAGCCGCCGGCCAGCTGACTTCTGACGACAGGAGAGGGTGATTTTTTTTCTTTAGATTTAAGCCGCTTACCACACGCGCGCCCTCTAGTCACAGACAGAGTGACAGAAAGGGAGGGGGTCGCTTTGTTCACGCTACCTGTAGTTGTTTTTCTATACACACTCTAAGCCCATGACCTGCTAATCCTTTATACAGGTAACACGCGTTCAACTAATTACACTATTGTATGACAGTCGGTACACAGATTAATTTTAAACCACCCTCCCATCTGGATCCATGTCTGGTGGGTGGAAGGATCCAGCTGAAAAGCGTGATTAGGGCTTTTGTTTCTCTTATGATAGCAGCAGGTCAGCATGCGACAGCTGAAAATGTCAGACTAAGTCGAACTCTCGCCGCTCCTATAAAAGACTGAGATGCATCTCTCTTTCCACACCCCCTTCTACCATCGCCGCCGACACCGCCACCGCCGGCCAGCTGACCGCCGCCACCGCCTGCAGTCACCGCCATCACGCCAGCAGGGAATTTCGAGCTGAGTCTGCTTATTGCTTTTTTTTTTTTTCTTTGAGCTTTTTGTTTTTTTAAATTTTTATTTTCACTCAGTCTTTTTTGTTTCGGAGGAAAGAAATATGGCGCCGCAGAGGGCGCGAGTTTCTAAAAGACGGACACGCGAACAAAGTGCCCTCCTCAACTGCCCGGCTATTTTTTTATCTCAAAGGAGAGAGCGTCACGTAGTTGAGGTTCACGCTTCTCTTGAAGCGTACCGAATTCTCGAGAAAAGCAAAGCTGAGCGCCAAAGAAATCGTCGTTGTACAAGAGCGGAAAAGGAAAACGTAGCGACATGGCCGAGAGCCGTCTTCTCAGAACAGTATTTACTCTACCATTGCATAACAGCCGCTCTCAGCGCCCCCACTCGTTGGGCGTTTCATGAAAAGAAAGAGCGCCGCTACTTTTCTCACCCTGCCTCCTCTTATAAAGTGAGAATAAGCGCTATGAAACGATTCGACAAGCCGATCGGTTTCTTGGGAGCGACTGCAGCTCCCACTCGGTGGGCGCGCGTTGTGGCCGACGTGAACACGGTCTCTAAACGTTTCGACGTCGTCACTTGTTATCCCGCATATTGCAACGCAGCCGAATAGAAGAAGATAGGGACGCACTATTTTAAACCATACGCTCCAATATGTATTTGTCACCGCCGCGCTCACACGCCTTATTGCTTTTTCGAGACGATCGTGTCACAACACAGAAATAGAAAAAAAAGCGGCAAAGCGACGAGCTTTGCCTAAATGATCAAAAAAAAAAAAAAAAAAAAAAAATTAATCTCCTCCTCCTCCTCCTCCTCCTCCTCCTCTTCCTCCTCCTCTTCTTTTAAAAAAAAAATGAATATTTGTATCAGACTCCTCTGGAGTCTGATACAAACATTTATGACTATTGAGTGAAAATAGAATTTTATCGCAAAAATAAAAAGAAAAAAAAGTCACTTCTGCCGCCGCTACTGTGACACCGGCCGGTATCAATAAAAAGGTCGGCTGACTTTTCTCCACAACCATTCACTACCGACCGTTCGAGTGAGAAACACAGCAGACAGTCAGACACACAACTACTCTCTGACGCGTCCTGAAAAAAAACAAAAAAATGTCGAGTAGTAAAAGCAAACTCTTCACAGAAATTCATTTCGACGCTCGACTACAAGGACCCTTTAGCGGTCCGTCGGGTTGTGGAAAATCGCGCTTGGTGGATCAATTTCTGAGCGACGTGAACAATTTGGTCACGCCGCCGGTGGAAAAGACTTTTTACCATTACGGCGAGTGGCAACCTCTGTTTGAAAAAATGCAAAATCAGTACGGTGTGGAATTCAGAGAAGGTCTTCCTAGCAAAGAGTCTATAGCGGGAGACGTGGAAGTAGCAGAAGATGCTTTACGACCACACACTCTACTGATATTGGACGATCTGATGAGCAGTTCCAATCAGCAAGTGGTAGCCGACATCTTTACTAAATACTCCCATCACTGGAACGTGAGCGTCATATATATCACTCAGAACCTATTCCAGAAATCACCCGACTTTCGAACTATGAGTCTGAACGCTCACTACATGATCGTTTTCAAGAACCCGCGCGACATGGGGCAAATAGCTAGTCTGTCTCGCCAGGTGTTTCCCTCCAACGCGGCGGCCCTCTCTAGTATATTTACCCATGAACTCAAGCGACCTCACTCATACCTCCTTCTGGACTTCAAGCAGTCAACACCTGACGATCTGAGAATACGCTCCTCTTTGACGTCCATACACTCTCAGCTAGTATTCGTACCGCTAAAAAAAGAACAAGAGAAAGCAGTAGCAAAAATGTCTTCTCATCTACTCGAAAGACACTTTGGTACTCTCAAGCACTTAGCTAAGTGCTCGCCAAAGGACTGCTCGCATCTAATAGACTCTGGAAGCGACGATCTGATCGCAGCGTTGAGTGAGATCTGTCACAATTTACTGGTAGGGAACATCCCGCTCAGCGACAAACAACTGGACAAGCTTCGAGAATCGGCTGACGTGTTGAGGGAGGTCGGCAAAAAATCTACGCCCATCAAAAAAAAGAGACGCGTCTTGGTACAAGAGGGAGGTTTCCTCATTCCGGCTCTCATAGGGATGGCCTTACCGCTTATAAAGAGCATTCTCCGTATATGAGACACCTCATTCGACACCTACTTGCCGACAGTACCACCACTACCGCCACCGCCAGCGTCATCGCCACCGTCGTCCCCATGACGGACTCAGAGCAGCAACAACACTACAAACGCTTAGCGCTCGTGGATCCTGAGACGCTCTACAAATCATCACGAGCAGGTCTACTTCATCATGTGCCCGCTGCTGCTACTACTAGCGCTGCTACTACTGCAGTCGCTGCTGCTAGTACTTCTACTGCTCCAAACCTTCCTCCTCTTCCTGATGAGCGTACTGAAAAGAACGAGAGTTCCGCTCCTGCCACCGCCGCCCGCCTACCTGCCGATATGGCCTATTACCACAAGCAGGCAGAACAGTCCCTTCATCCCGACGCGGCCTTGCACCAGGTGCTACAGTTTATCTACAGGGACTTGGACTTAGTGTTGAACGATCCCACTTTGCAATCGCGCGAGAAAATGTTGAAATACCGAAGGTTGTTGAATAGATTGCAATTTTTTCTCGCGAATCCCAACAACAGCAACATCTCTTCGTCCTACACTTCTTTGCCCCCGGCTCACCTCCGTCAGTCTGCTGAAGAAGCCAGCGCGTCCCTACTTGAGCGGTTGGTGAACCAAGTTCCCAAGAGGAATCGCACCCGGACCGTGGCGCTGTACAAACAATTGGAGAAATCCGGTGTGGTCAAGTGGAACGAGGACGGTGCGGTGCGCGAGATGTCGGGTCAGAGAATACCACCTGAGCATCGCATCAACATAGTGGACTTACTGAACGACGCCGCCAGGTTCAGGAAGACGGCGCCCAGACCGGCGGGCTACTCTCCGTTCACAAAAGCGCTGCGCGAAGCAGTTCCCACAGACTCCTTGATCGGAAACCATCTGTATAAAGCGAGCGGACCTGGCCAAAGCTTGGACACGGCTTGCTGACAGAGGTCGGAAACGACCGAGCTTCGACTCGGAAGAAGGAGAAGCAGCAGCAGCAGTAGCAGCAGCAGACTCTTCTCTCCAGGTGGACGATCAATCCTCTGACAACGAGGAGGGCAGTGAACTTTTCCAAACTCCGACTTCCTATAGGAGCGCGGCGAGTAAGAAAAGGAAAGGGCGCAACCGCCTAGCGGCGGCGGCGTCGTTCACGCCCCCAACAGGCCAACGATGGGCAAACCAGTGAAGAGACCAAGAAGGAAAAAGAAAAGAAGCGCGTAGTAGCTAGATATACCGACATCAAAGCACCCTCCAGTTTCACTAGCGTGACTAAACTCCAGAAACATCATTTTTGCTACCTAAACCCGGCCGTCATCCGAGATGCTTTAGTGTCGCTGGACGCCTACACTAAACATAAACCCATTCGGAGAAAATTCGCAAGGAACAAGACTATAACCGGCGCAATCGATCAGCAGTGGCAGATAGATCTGATGGACATGCAGGCTTTGGCGTCTCACAACGACCGCTTCCGGTACGTGGTGACAGCGATCGACGTTTTCTCTAGGTACGCGTGGGCCGTTCCCATTAAATCCAAGAGCGGCGCTGATGTTACCGAGGCCTTCCGAAAGATGACAGACACTGGCGAGAGACGACCGCGCACTGTTCAGACAGACAAGGGGAAAGAGTTTTTGAACAAGATCTTTCAAGATCACTTGAAGAGCGAGGGCATACAGTTTTTCACTGGCGAGAACGACGACATCAAAGCTAGTCTAGTGGAGCGCTTGAACCGCAGTCTGAAGGAGAAGCTGTGGCGTTATTTCACACACAAGCGCACGTATCGCTACGTAGACGTAATGCACCATGTAGTGTCTTCTTACAATCGCACTCACCACAAGACGTTGAAAATGGCGCCGGCTCAAGTCAGCTCGGAAAACAGCGAAACAGTTTTCTACCGACAAGATCTCCCAACTAACAAACAAATCGACGAAATATGGAAAAAGAAGAAAAAAACAAAGACGTCCGCCGTCGACGTCATCGCTCCGGGTGACAGAGTGAGGATGTTGAGAACTAAAGGCGCCTTCGACAAAGGGTACGAGGGAAACTGGCGCGAGGAAGTGGTCGACGTTGCTAAGACGTTGGGAAGCAGAGGGTTCGAGCTGAAAGACGACAAGGGCGAGGAGATAAAAGGCGTCTTCTACCCGGAAGAGGTTCAGAAGGTGTACAAGAGTCGTTACGACAACAACTACCTGATAGACGAGGTGTTGCGCCGCAAGACCGTCGACGGTAAAGAGTTAGCTTTCGTACGTTGGTTAGGTTACGACGACAAGTTCAACGAGTGGATCCCCGTCAAAAAAATAACGTAGAAAAAAAAAAAAAAAAAAAAAAAGAACATCACCCTACCTAGCAACAGCTCTATGGAGTATTATCCTGACAACAGCTTGACGTCTTTCCGAACTCACTTCGACTCGCCGCTCCTTCTGCCCGAAGCGTACGAAGCGGCTCTGACTGAGATCATCCTCCCTACAGAATGGACTAACGTGCACGACGACGACTTGATCATCGTTGTTCCTCTGCGCACCAAGGGTTCGCTAGAGGAGGCGATCAACGTTTTAAAAGAGACTGTATTCGCCGAAGGAAGAAAACCGCAGGTAGACTGGAAGAGAATGAAAAACGCGAACGGTCTGAGCAAGCTAACGTTCAGCTCAAAATACCCGCTGAGCTGGAAGGAAGTGAGCTATGTAACGGTGGAAGAGATATCAGACACGTCGGAAGAGCAGCGATTGAAACCGGAAACAAAAAGGTTCAAGAGAGAGGTCGACTTGAGACAGACGAATGCCGTATACAAGCAGTTCTTGTCCCCGGTGGTGAAGAAGAAGGCGATCAGCGATCAAGCAAGACAGATGATCGAAAAGATGGAGAAAGACATGTGAGTGCGCAGTTTCATGCCAAACATATTCCAGATACCTCCTATTTTCACCGGAAGCAACCACACCCTTCTCGAGCGCTTGAGTGAGACGTTGCGAGATGACAGACTAGAGGGCGCCAGCTTCTTGCTCAAACCGATGCGGATCTTATCGTACGATGCCAAGACGAAACGCGTCACCATCAAACCGCCGAGACACTGTGCTGTCCTGCTGACTCCGCATCTCGCATGCGTTCTAGGCTTCGGAGAGAAGACGTGTTTCGCGTCGCCGACTACCGGCGCCTACTCGATGGATGTTTACGGGGACGTGCACTCTGTGTACATATACACTGACATGATCCAGGAGAGACGTGTGGGCGACATGCAAGTGCCGCTGTTGCGCTGTGTCGCGGTGGACAGAGGCGGAAAGCGTCGAGGTGGCGTGCAAGCTATCAGTTTTCCCCATTTGGATTATTTCCCCTTGAAATCCAAGAGGTTTACCGAGGTCGGCATCTATTTAAGAGACCGATCCGGTCATTCCATCCCATTCGGTAGAGGCGAGGTGACCGTGACACTTCATCTGAGACCTATTGAGCGCTGAAACAGAAAAAAAAGATGCGTCAACGCGTTCCGTACTTTCCATCCAGGCGCACCGTCGGCAGAGGGTACAGCGATTACTACAACGCGCAGCTGGGCAACGGCATCAACGTGTACAGCGGGCGCTCTTTCCAGAGCGGGCACGGTTTGGGCGGCGCTCTGTTAGGTCTGATGCGCTCGGCTACCCCGCTATCGAAGTCGGTGGGAAAAACGCTGCTCCGCGCCGGTGTGGGCGTAGCTAAAGATGTGCTGGCGGGTCGGACTTTAAAGAGCAGCGTGAAAGACCGAGGCGCAGGCGCTCTGAAGAGACTGGCGAGTACGGCGTTCTCGGGAGGAAAGACGACTGTCGCGTCTAAGAAAGGGTCGAAACGTCGCCGGCATTCTCCTCAGACGGGCGGTGGCTCTTGCAAGAGACGTAGAGGGCATGTATTCGACCGGTAAGCGCCTAGGCGTTCAGGTATAAATAAAAAGACTGGAGGCGGCCGGCGTCAGTCTGTCGTCCGCGTGAAGAGAGAACACAATGGCTTACGTACACGAGAGCAGTAACGAGTGCGCGCTCTCTGAGCTCGACCTGCACACCGTAGCACCAACTCAGACTACTATCTTAAAGTCGTCTTTCCTGGGGATAGAAACAAAAAACTCTTTAGAGGATGGAGGTAACATAAATTTCACCATCAACAAGTCGCAAGAGTACACAGACCTGAACGAGAATTACCTTCATCTGGAATGTCAAGTGCTGAAAGCGAACGGAGCGGCGCTCGAGGACACCGACGCGGTAGCTCCGGTGAACAACTTGGCTCACTCGCTCTTCAAAGACGTCCAAGTCTCCATCGGCGGTTTCAAAGTGTCTTGCAACACCGAGACCTACCCTTACCGAGCTTACTTGGAAGGGTTGCTCAACTACAACAAAGACGTGAAGAACGGCGTCATGAGCGCCCAGGGGTGGCATGAAGATACGCCTGGTCAGTTTGACGCGTTGACTGACGCGAATGCGGGGTACAAAGCGCGCAGGAAGCTAATCTCCAACAAGCGCTTTTCGCTGATGGCGCGACTGCACTTTGACCTGGCTCATCAACCGAAGCTCATCGTTGGAGAGACAGAAATCAATCTCACTCTGAAACAGGCAGCGCCCTCTTTCTATCTGATGTGCGCTGCTGACGGAGGCTACAGCTTGAAGATCTACAAAGCAAAGCTCTACGTGCGACGCGTGTTGGTGGCGGACGCTGTAGCGGAAACGCACGAGAGAGCGGTGATAGAACACGGTCCCTTCGACTACCCGGTGAACAGAGTGGAGGTGACGACGTACGCCATCCCTCAAGGTAACAGAGATCACAGCTACACGCACTCCAACACAGGCCAGCTTCCCAAGTCGATGATGATTTGCTTCCTAGACCACGACGCCTTCAACGGTAGCTACACCAAGAACCCGTTCGAGATGAAGCATTACGACATCAGCTCGCTTCAAGTGATAGTGAACGATCAGAAAGTGCAGAACGACGCCTACGTGCCCGACTTTAAGACCAAAGCAGCCGTGAGAGAGTACTTGGCGCTACACACGGAAACGGGGATGTACGAGGGCGCGCGCTCCTGCGGTATTTCATACGATCAATTCCTGAACGGTTACACGGTGTTCCCCCTCGATTTAACCCCAGACAGATCGCACGACGGGTGTCGCGTGAACCTTATAAGAGCGGGTCAGCTGAGGGTGGAAGTCAGTTTCCGCTCGGCGCTACAAGCGACAACAACGGTGCTACTCTACTTGGTGTACGACAACGTCGTCGAGCTGACCCGAGATCGACACCCCATCACCGACTACCACATGAACTGAAGACAAGACAGCGGTACTTAGCGTATCGTATGAACACGCTTGAAATAAGCAGAGTGTTGAAGGAAAACGTTCACACAAAACATCGTTTCCTGGGTGTTTTCTCTTGTGACACTATTTCGAAGCACCCTATCAAAGACACTTGTTTCGTGAGCAACACAGATCCGCAACATTTACCAGGTCAGCATTGGGTGGCGTTTTACGTGTCGAGCACGGGTGAAGTGTACTACTTTGATTCCTTCGGCTTACCGCCGCTGAGTGCGGAGTTCTTGTCTTTCGTGGAACGCTCTGCTCCGTTCAAGTGGCAAAGAAACCGCGTTCAACTACAAGACACTTCTGCTGACACCTGTGGACCTCATTGCGTTCATTTCCTAATTGAAGCATGTCGAACAAGAAACCCCAAGAAGTGCGTCATGCGCATGAGCAAAATCCCAAAGCTGAGCGACCGGACAGTGAGTCAGAAGCTATCGATGATGCTGTTGTGACGGGTTGTTGCGATGGCTGCCATTTCATGGAGGCAAAGATTCTCTGCCTTGCCGAAATGGTGTTGGATTTATCCAAAGTCGTGCAATGTCTATTGGAGAGAAGTCGTCCGGGGTGTGGTGGTGCGAGTGACGGCGGCGTGAGACTTTGCGGCCTGTTGGGTTGTTGCAAATCGAAGAAGCGAGCTAAAAAAGCATAAACTTGTGTGTTTTTTTGATTGAAATGAAAATAAAGAATAAAATGAAAAAAAAAAAAATTATCTTGTTGTGTTTTTATTTCTATATATAAATTACATAACTTTTTTGTTTGTTTGTTTACAAACAGTCACGTGTCACGTGGTGTTGTTTACAAACAAGAGAGCCACGTGGTGTTGTTTACAAACAAACCCTAAGTAGGTCACCATACCCTAGTTACCAGAATGCCAGCTTCTGATTGGCTGAGCCTAAGTAGGTCACGTGACGTAAGTAGGTCACCTTACCATGGTTACCAGAATGCCGGCCTCTGATTGGCTGAGAGCTTCTAAGTAGGTCAGTAGGTCACCCAGAATGCTGGCTTCTGATTGGCTGAGAGCCCTAAGTAGGTCACGTTACCATGGCAACGGGTCACGTGACCAAATGGCGGCCTCTGATTGGCTGCATATAGATTGAGTAATAAACAGTAGTTAACCATAGTCCCGTTCCGATACATACTATACTACTGATACGGGAAGCCGGTGACTTGAAAGAGACTCATTGTAGTCTCACGTTAGAGGTAGAACTGTTGAGGAATAAGAAAGCTGCAATACAGCAGTTCTTGTTGGAGGCTAAGGATACTCTTGAGAAGAAGAAGAGGGACTACAGTAGTACCTCGTTCTCTTCGGCGGAAAATGATAGTACGTCCGCGGTCATTACATGAGCTTCTCGGACACGCCAAATATTGGTGGTTGAGGAGTGACCGTCGAAGGTGCACTCTTGGCTTCTACTCCTGTGAGGCCTGGGAGAGCTAGAGGCTGGGGTATGGTTAGTGTAGACCTACCTAGGGTAGGCATACCCGGGATAAAACTCATGGAGAGAGCTGCAGCGGCCGGACAGTCGGGTTGGAAAGTTGGTTAGAAGAATTGTTCCTTGTTGACAAGCCCTGATCTAAGTGTAGGTGAGCAGATTAACATCTACTGGTCCGTTTGAAGTACACGAGTGGGCGGGAAACCTTGGTTTCCCATCAATTCAAGTCTTCAAATGACACGCTGTGGGGGAGGATGGCCAAGCAACAGCTTCACCAGTCCAAATCGCTTTATCTCCCCGATCCAGAAGTCCCCGTCACCTGCAAGTGATGAGGATTTCGTTGTGCCCCGAGCAGCGGTTCTCGTTTGGCCAGCCTGAGGGTCTTTCGGAATCTGGGAACATTTGGTGGGTTGCCGGCTTAGTATGCAGAGCGCCGCGAGTGAGGAGGACTCAGACGCATCCACTGGACCTCTCACCCGTATGGGTGCAGGTAAAGGGAAGGCACCGAGGTCGAAATCTGGTGAAGGAGCGTTTGTAACGTGTGACTTGGCAAATAAAGACATTTTCAAATCTTAAAACCACATGGCCTGTGTCGTCATCATTTGTTCAAATTAAATGGTCATTTATATGCAAGTTCATAATTTTGAATAGTAAAAAACATGAAATAAAGGCAAGGGCCCATAGCGAGACTCACATATTGTTCCCCCCTTGGTAATACAGTCTCACCTAGGGGGGGGGAGGCTACAAAGTGACCCTCTTGTCATGGGCCTTTGTCTGTGTCTTCTTACCTTTGCCAGATGCACCATGTATTCCCTCGGATATCAATCAAATGTTGCTCTCCATTCACCAAAGATACCAGGTCTTCTGTTGGTCGGTAGAAGTTCAGACCATGATGAACATAAACTACTTGAGGTCGGACACTCTTCAGCACCTCACTGATACATTCAGTCCATGCATGTACTGTGCCTGTTTCCTTTTGACATCTGGTGCTGGATAGTCCCAGATGGATCTCTATAACTGTGGGTTGAACAGTCCCTTCACCTTCACATGCAGCGCTCCAGTGAGACGCTTCAGACAACATGAGATGTAAGGTTTCACTTTCAGACCTGAATTGGGAATGTTCAGATTACAATGATCAATATATATATATATATATATATATATATATATATATATATATATATATATATATATATATATATATATATATATAAATGGGATGTAGCCTCTTTTTTAATTTTGAGAGAGCGAATTCTTGATTAGATCAACTGATATCAACATGTTTTGAATTTGAACACCCAAAGTATGATTCCCTACTACTGGTATTGGGCTATCCATAGATTACGTCACACAAATATGAACCATATTCAACACCCACTCACCCACTTGTCATGGTTTTCCCCATACCTCTTTATATATACATGATCTTGTATGACATGATTGGATTCCCTGTCCACAGAAATATACTTTCAGAACTTTATTTGTGTCTCTAAGTTGATTAGAATCAGAGATATATGCACCTTTCAAGATTCTTTATTGAATTTCGGCAGCCACACCTGTTTTAGGAACAATATTTCCCCTGCCTCCACATAAATGTGACAAAACGGTATATATATATACATCTTTGGATCTTACCTGTCAATAGTGGGAAGCAATAACGATTCGGCTCTTGAGAGGAAATCCATCCTAGTCCGGTGGAGAGATCCTAATATCCAACATGCTTGGACATGCTTAAATAGGTTCCTATTTTCTCTGAAAAAGCTACCTTTGCACTTGCAAATTCTTTCTATATTGTCTTGACTGTTTTGGACACTAGACATTGGCTTACAAAAGTGCCCATCAAATGCATTGTCAACAGTCATTGTTCTTGATATTGTCTCTTTGATGTCAGTGACCCATGTGCAAGCATGTGTCTTGTCACAGCTCATCGCCTGGTCTGCCTTACACGTAGCTTTGCACTGCAGTATCATTGTAGCATTAGTAAGTGCAATCACATCATCAGCGCGTCCTTCTACTCCCAGCTGTGCTGCTATAAGCTGTGCTATAGAGTTCAGGTCAGACCTACTGGCGACCCATAAAGTCCACAAACTGTCACTAAATGATTCAGTCCTTACCACAGCCATAGCAGCAGCATACTCCTGAAGACGTGTATGCTGCCACACCCAGAAGCTATCTGTCCCATGTTTGACAGATGATGTCTGATGTTCTTGAAGAAGAACCATCATTGGGGAATCAATGTTAATATTTAGCTTGTCTAAATCAGTCTTTCTGCATGTTGTTTTGTGTGTCAGCATCATGTACGCTGCTAAGCCATGGACTTTATTTAGTTCTTCAGTCTTATCACTAGAAATATCCTTTGAGACACTTCGCTGATGAAGCTTCCATTCTATCATCCTGAGCTCTCTCATGTAATAGAGTTCCAATTCTGTCAATGTTCCAAATTGGGTATGATCGAGCTCACCAGAAGAAAACAGTTGACATGCCAGTGTCAAGTTCAATGGATTAAATTGAAATGCTGGTTTTTCCTTGAGAGAATTTAGAAATACATTTTGCATATTCTTGAATTTTGTTTGTTGAAGGAACTTCTTCACATACTGAATACTGCCATCGAGAGTGAATCCGTTCACTTCAATATGCTGAGTGAACAATGACTGGAATTCTTTTGACAAAAATGGATCATTCTTCCTAGTTGTAAGAAGAACATTAGTTATTTGGTCTTGAACCATTTGTCTGATTTCTCTTTTGACACTATCTTTCTGGAATTGATCAAAGGATTCCACGATGACCAACACAACTTCTGGTTCTTCCTGAAACAGGTCCCAGATCAAGTCTTTGTGTACCTGCTTACCTGGTACAGAATTCCTCACAGTTTGCTGTAGTGTATCCCCCTCATCTGTAGGTTTTATCAATAGCACAGCTTTTATCTTGGACCAGAAATATGAATCATGTTGACCTTTTGCCCAGAGTTGTGCAATGCGGTAGGCTTGGGTGCTTTTCCCTGTTCCGGTTTCGCCCGAGCAAAGTGTGCTTACTTGATGATCATACTTTTTCTGAAGGATTTCATTTTCAGTAATCTCCCTGTCAATTAAATAGATTTGAATTGAAATATGAACCATTTGGGTGCTTTTGGGTGTTTTCACCTTCTTACATCTATAAAATAAAAATACCCGCACAAGGGTTGTTCTTTTTGATTTCTTGTAAGAGCGAACACTCTAGGCTTTCAGAAAATATAAATCATCATGTCGCTGGATATTTTTCTTATTTCGAATCTTCTAATCGAACAGCATAGAATAAACAAGCTCGAACTCTTCAAATTCATAATCTGCCAGGTTCGCATCCCACAATGAGAGTTTTTGATTTCCACTTTTTCACCAAATTGGTACATTTCTACGGTTTTCCATCCAACTAGTTATATCCATGGGAAATATTTGCAAATGAAATATTTATATCAAAAACCATCATCACCTGCTTGTTCAATTAAAAACATTTTGAAATGCACCCTTATACTGAATATAAGTTTATCAAGAATAAGTCAGATCAGTTTTCCGACATTTACCTCATCTTGCCATTCTCATGTTCGATGAGATGTAGCGGCGTGTAGACATCCTCAAATTCACTACCCCCATAGAGGTTTGATGACGCCATCCCGCTACAGTGTAGTCTTTTCAAGTTCGTGACTGCTTCATTCATCATTGGATTGGCAATCACAGGTCCTGACATGAAAGAAAGTATTCGATAAGTAAAACCACTTACTGCTGTAAGTGCATTACCTATGGCATCTACAAAGTGTGCTTGGCTAAATTGACCCAACTCAATTGTCATTACATGATACTTGAGTGCTATCAAATGATACGCCATTGCCATTACATGATACATCAGTGCCATACCAGGATACTCAATACTCTGCAACATGTATGCTGTAAAATGGATGATGGTTTCACTCTTAGTTTGATGAAGCACAATCAATGAGGCCAAATATAAGAAAAGTTTATTTCAGGTCACCTGACCAAGCCTATCAAAACCGTAGGGTCGACCTACATTTTTTAATGCAACTTTGAAGAAATTTTATATTTTTGGTCAATTTTTCACAGAGCTGGCTACTATTTTCATACTGGGTAAAAAGTGTGAAACTGGGAAAAAATGCTATTTTGGAAGTATACAGAGGGGCTGGATGGTACTTTCAGTTTTTAAAAAAATCCGATCTACCGACCCTAGATTTTCCTGAAACAAATCTTTTTTTGGCCTTATATGGTTGGGTGCATTGCAGAATATATTTTACAACTATAGCGGTAACTTGTATCCCACTAGTTCCACTCTGCTGTTATCTGTATGGTGGATATGGAACCGTCTTGCAGATTATGACGTGTTGTTTTTACCATTAGATTATCGATCACTATGATCAGATAATGAGAACACAAGGAACTAGAGAATTAGACCTTTTATCTACAATTTATCAGGCTATGACTTTCAACTATCAAAAACTAATCAAACAATAGATTTTGTGTAATAAAAGTACAGCAAATTTGTAAAATGTCAGTAAATTTAGAAAACCTGTGTTCTTCACCTGCAGGGTTCAGCTTATAGTTGGTGATGTCCTCCTTGAGTATGTTTGTGACCACCTCAACCTGGTCAGACTCAATGAGTGACTGGATGAAGAGAGTGTAATGCCTCATTGTACCTTTTTGTAGTATCTCCAACACCTTGGTCACCTTAGCTGAGTCTTCTCCATGTCCAGTCTGTATATGTAACATGTAAAAGATATCTTAGGTTTGATTTCTGGGAGAAGATGCAAATAGTTTTATGTGTAGTGCAAACGTTCTTTATAGTAAAAAGAAGCAATGGTTCCATCGGCATGCAGCCAATCACAGGCCTGCATTTGATCATGTGACCTACTCATTACGCAAATGAGGACGTGACCTTGTTTCTAAACCAATGAGCATCAAGTATTTAGTCACGTGACCAATTAATATTCAAAAGGGGAGGGGTTTATTATGCAGATGAGGGTGTAAATTTTTCTTAAACTCTGGACAAGTGTAAGCCATACTACCAGTCCACACCTCATTTAGAGAGCACTCAAAATCCACTGTGGCGCAATACCAAGTCATTCCGGCTCTCATTCGGATTGCGCTACGTTACGACCAAGATGTTGTTGGTCCTTTTGCTACTGCTCTCGACTCTGCTCGCACAGCTGGGCTTGCTGTTGCTCCTCTGTCTTCTACATCTGTTGCCACACCGGCACCGGCAGCAGCGTCGTCGGTCATTGGTCATCATCGGACCGGGACTCGGAGGTCACAGGGTCGACCCCACTCATGCTGGTGCTGGTGAGACCGCCCCCACTCCACCTACTCTTGACGTGGGAGCTGCTCGCTACTACGAAAAAGCTCAGCACTCACTTCACCCCAATTCTGCATTGCTCAAGGTCCTTCAGTTTGCCCACAGAGACTTGGATCGCATCTTGAGCGACCTCGACCTCAATTCCATCCCTTAATCTGTCACCATGGCAGATAATCTCACTATAAAATGTCTTATGTTTATTCAAGTCTTACATTTACTCGATTTGTAAAACAGTGTAGACTTGTAACTAATTTTTGGGTTATATCATCAATTATTTAGAATGGCTGCCATATACATGATTTTAAATGGCATGATTGGATTCCCTGACCACAGAAATATACTTTCAGAGCTTTTATTTGTGTCTCTAAGTTGATTCGAAGCAGAGATATGTACCTTTTAAGATTCTTCATTGAATTTCGGCAGCCATCTTGAATATATTTCAAAATGGCTGCCATATACATGATTTTAGATGGCATAATTGGATTCCCTGACTACAGAAACATACTTTTAGACCTTTCATTTGTATCTCTAAGTTGATTAGATGCAGAGATATGCACTATTTAATGACTTTTATTGAATTCAGGCAGCCATCTTGCTGCAATATACATGATTTTAAATGACATGATTGGATTCCCTCACCACAGGAATGTACTTTTAGACCTTTTATTTGTGTCTCTTAGTAGATTAGAAGTTGAGATATGCACTTTTCAAGATTTTTATTGAATTGTTGCGGCCATCTTGAATATCTCAATTCCCCCAAAGCCGTCACAAGCACATCACACAGGGTTATCAAGACCCCCTAGATGAAGAATCACTAGAGAAAAAAAACTATATCGGAGAATTCTGGGTCAGGCCCAAAATCCTTGTTCCACCACCGGACTATACCTGGAAAACTATTTGAATGTGTTATATGTAAGAGACTTCAGAAATACATGGGCAAACATAGCCTCCTCAGGCCAGCGCAGCAAAGCTACAGACCTGGTCATTCTACTATCTCTGCTGCTACCACACACATTAATAATATATTAAATAGTGTATTAAACAACAACCCTACCTACTCTTTATATCTCGATTATAAAAAGGCTTTTGATATGATATCCCATTTTATTATACATGTACTAAAAAGGTTGGCTGGTTTTGGTCTTAGTGAAAGTACATGCTCATGGTTCAAAAGTTATCTGACCGACAGGAAACAATGTACAGTTGCTAATAATGTTCTATCTAATGAGAACCCCATTGTATATGGAGTGCCACATGGTTCTGTACTTGGTCCTGTGTTATTCTCTATTAACATTAATTCCTTACCTTTGGTACATGATTGTATTGTATTATATATATGCTGACGATGCAGTAATATCTGTAACTGATCATGTACAAATGCAAGCCAGCTTGGATAAAATTGCTATTTGGTGCAAAGATAATTGCCAAACAGTTAACGGGGAAAAAAAGGATGGTTTACAATAATATACATAATGATAATCCTGTATTTACTTTGAATAATGTCATCTTAGACAGATGTGATACTTTCCAGTACCTAGGTATCACCCTTGATCCTGGTCTTTCCTTCGTTAGTCATAGGAAGCAAGCTGTGTCTAACATTAGGCACACGGTTAACAAGTTAGGGAAGGTAAGAACCAATGTTGATAATGACACAGCATTTGCTATATACAAGGAATGGTTATTCCTTCATTTGATTATGGAGATTTCATAATGGATCGAGGTGAAGTTGGTGAAAATAGAGAGCTGCAATTATTACAGAATAAGGGCCTACGCACTGTATATAATGTCAAACTAGAAGAAAATCTTCTATCATACGCTTACTGTTTGTCAAAACAGGATGAAATGATAGACAATAGAGACATACCTACACGCAGACATCTGTGGAAAAGGCTTAAAAGAAAAGAGTATTGTATTTTCAACCCAGTTTGTTTCAAAGCAGCTGTGATCCCATTACACATCTATGAGTGTCATTCATCCAAAGGTTGTACATGTAATGAGTTAAATTGAAAAGAACATGCAACTGTTGGGCCTTAGTGGGGGCTGCCATTTTCTGGGCCACCCATGTCACAAGTGAACATTCTGTTTGGGTAGCAATGACACAAGAAGGCAGCACCTGTATCTGACATGTATACTGCAGGTGAATAGGTCAGACATATATCCATCAGGTGGCAGGCCTGTTACACTTTAGGTACATCTACAACTAGCCATACATCATAATCCTCTATACCCTATGCCCCTATACACCCCCTCCCCCACTAGTCCTCCACTCTGCGGGAGTGGGAGCACTGGTCGGGGCTGGGGCACTGACCACGGCTCAGACAAACCCTCCCCAGTGTATCCACGTTTATTAAACTGGGTCTAGAATGACAGCCATACACTAGGACGGGGCTATGCCATCGAGGTAGCCATGAGGTAGCCCCCCCCTCTCCCTCAGCGGATACTGCTAGTGTGTATTGGCAGTATTGTCAAGTGTCTACATAGACTCGACCCCCGTCTGTATATAATACACAGCTTGGGTGGGTGGTCATGGGCGAGGGGGGGGATCTGACTGCAAGAGTGTCTACACGGCGGCCAGCCAAGGAGCACTTGTGTCGTGTTAGGCCAAACAAAAAAATAAATTGTGTTCAGGTAACATGGCCGACAGAAATAGGGTAGGTAGGTCGGATTTCATTGTATTTGTGAGGTGATGAGGTTAGTCTAAGGATGGATACTTCTGTTTCGCACCATGCCTACAGTTGATATATTTCCCACTGGCAATTATCATGTTTTTTGTAACTAATATCCCCACTATCCATTTACAAACCAATTAAATTGTCTAATTAAGGCATTATCAGTTCCTAAATACTGCCATTATCTCCTATACAAAGAATAAGACACAACAATTTGACTTTCCTCCCCTCTTATCACAACATGTGAAAAATCTGATGTCCTCGGGTCATTAGGTACCCTTAACAAGATACATCTGAAAAAAAAATGAAAAAAAAGTTTAGGGTTGGGCCAAAATGATAGGGTAGGTCGGGTTACCTGAACACAACTTTTTTTTTTGTTTGGCCTTATTGTTAACTACCGGTACTCATTAGCAGACCAAGACCTTGGCAGCCTGCCAGATGCCATGGCTGGTCCTTTCCTACGTCATATTCACGTCCTATAACGCCAAATCTCATTACAAAATGGCAGCCCCCATGGTGGATGGATCGGGTTTGATTTTATGGTTTTAAAATAGTTTTGTATGAATGTGAATAAGCAAACTGAAGAATGAAGCTTAGTTTGAACTTGATTCATATACAATGCATCGATACAACTAGACTTTTGGCTATGCCTGTCTTTTCTTTTAAGGTCATACGGAGCCTTAAGCTAATTATATAAGAAAGCACCCTTTATAGGGCCATAGAACGTTGGAATGGCCAGTCTATACGAAAAAAATTTCACCATGCAGAACATTCGGGCCTGCAGAAATATCTTAGTAGTGGACCCGACTGTAAACACCATCAGCAACGCCTTGTATAAGAGCTGGAACTCTGGGAGCCCTCACAGTGCGCAGGCCACCAGAAGCAGAGATCAGTGTGTACCACTGCTGTTCAGTGACTCTGACTATGACGACGGTGGTGGCGGCGAGGGTGGTGACTTGTTTATCACTCCCCCACTTAGTGCCACACCACAGTCTGCAGGAAGAGAAAAATCCAGGAGTCGCACACATACCTCGAGCACCCCCGTGAAATGGGCAAGTCTAGGCGGCTCAGCAAAAAGGAAAAGTTGAGAAGGCGCATAGTATCGAAATACACCAGTGTTAAGTCACCAGCCGCTTTCACCAGTGTCACAAAACTCAAACAACACCATTTCAAGGGTAAAGATGCCGAGCAAGTTGAGCAAGCTCTCCGAGCTGTGGACACAAACCCGATGTCATTGAGGGCTTCAAGACAATCACTGAGGAAAGGCAACTGAGCTCCATTCAAATGGACAAGGGAAAAGAGTTTCTCAACAAGACTTTTCAGAATCACTTGAAAACCAAAAATATTGCATTTTTCACCGGCACCAAAGCAAGCAGAGAGTGGAGAGGCTCAATGGGAGCTTGAAAGGGAAACTGTGGCGATACTTCTTCCACAAGGAGACTTATCGCTATCTGGAGATTCTTAACGATGTCGTATCATCCTACAACAACACAAAACACACCGCGTTGAAAATCCCATCGGCAGACATGAATCCCGACAACAGCGAGACCATTTTCTCCCGCCACGACACTCTGACTCAAGGTGCTCGAGGTGCTTTCAACAAAGGTTACAAGGCCAATTGGAGCGAGGAAGTGTTCAACGTGAACTGAGGTGTTACGCCACAAGACAGTCAACGGTAAATGGCTGGCCTTTGTCCATTGGAAGGGTTATTCCGATAAGTGGATCCCCGTGTCCAGAGTGAAGGACCTTTGAGACATGAACATTACACTTCCAAGCAACAGCTTCACAGATTACTACCCAAACAACACTTTGTCCTCCTTCCACACCCATTTCGAGACACCATTGACCTTGGGGGAGGATCACGAAGTGGCACTCAGGGAGATCATTTTACCCACAGAGTGGAGCAATGTGAGGGATGATGACATGGTGATTGTGGTCCCATTGCGAACAAAGAAGGCGTTGGCAGAAGACCTTCAATTAGGAGAGAATCCCTGACACTGACTGGGGTAGAGTCATGAGCATGGACAAGATTATAAAGAGCATGAACCTGTTGGCTATAGACGAAGAGCGAGAGACGGTGCCCAAGTTGTTGTGCATCATGGAGCAAGAGTTGGACGCGTAGATACGGGAACAAGTAGCTGCAACTGGTTGGAACTGGAATCAAAATCCACTGTCGCACAACACCACAGAGTCTTTGGAGCCGTGAGTAGCCACGGTCACTTCCGGGAGACGTTGAAAACTACGGACACTAGTCCATGGCCTGGTGCGACACATGGAGAAAACCACTTGTGTCCTCTCGCTTCTACCAAACATATTTCACCTACCTCCCTTCTTCACTCGAGCCAACTCTGAGCTCGTCCGGCACTTGAACAGCCTGTTGGTGGATGACTTGGGTGGGCATAACTTCCTCACTTCTAAGAAATAGTAGTAGGAGTATACCGACCTGAGCAAAAACTATGTACACCTGGAGTTGGCTGGCACGGACGTGGTGGCGCCAGTGAACAACTTTGCACATTCTCTCTTAAAAGATGTTCAAGTCACCGTGGGCGGTTTAAAAATCTCTGGTAACACAGGGACTTCTGAGGGGTTTCTGAGCCTACCTCGAAGCCCTACTGAACTACGATGGCGCCGTAAAGGAAAATCTGATGACAGTTGAAGGTTGGTTCAAAGATACAGCTGGACATTTCAACGAGCTAACCGATGCGAACAAGGGTTTCAAAGAACGCCAAGCCCTGATCTCCAATGGTCAATTTCAACTGATGAGCTGCCTCCAATTTGATCTCGCTTATCAAGTTCAAGTTCAAGTTTCAAGTTTTGATAATTTATTCACTTTTTTTTTCATACATAAGAGTTCAATCATTCTGAGAATCAGATAAGTATACAATAAACATATCATTCTCAATTCATTTTTAAATATATATCCATCTATAAGCACATTTTCAGAGGTTATAGTAGACATCACCCTTGACACGTGACAATACCTGTGAATTACTCTATGTATAGTGAAAAGGCTGCTGCTTAGGCTATACGCCCAGTTTTCGTTAGCCACCTTATTGACCCATATAATTGTACACAATATTATTTTAATATAAAGTTGAATAAAGGATAATACCTCACTAAAGTTAAATATTCTAAAAAAATGAGATAACTTATATAATAATATATATAATTTACTAGTTAACAATCATTCCACTAAAATCAATGTTAATCATTTGCTATTTGATATATACATTATTTACAGTAATTTCAATATTTCAAGTAACTAATACAATAAAGTATATAATTTAAATCACTTACATACTACATTCTGAATTTGCTATCATAATTTAAGATATGTACAAAATTGATTAGTAATTATTGTATGTACAGCATTCCAATATTAGATTCCAATATTGATTATGGTTAATTACAGGACAAACATGGACTTTACAAGCGATATTGGTATTTTTGCAGGCAACAGAAAATATACATTTATACAATTTATACAAATTTATGCAATGTTGGAAGTATTCACATAACATCATATTTATTACATTGATCTGATGTACAGAGCTAATTTTCAAGTATATAGTGAAGACAAAATGCACAAACACAGTAATGTTGGTTTCAGAATAATATAACACAAATTACCTTGCTAGGTTACCCCTGGTTCCAATGGGATAAGACATCTCATGTCCCTTTTAAGCAATAGCTTAAATTTATTCCTATCTCTTTCATTTCTTTTGAAGGGTGATAAATTATTCCACCATGTGGAGACCGTATACTCTAAACTTCTTTTATAAGCCTCACAATGGGGTAGCTTATTTTTTAGGAGTATACCATCAGCACTGCGTGTATGAACAGTCATGTGTTTTAAATATTTGCTCATAAAAGACCTTTTGTGACCCTCAATTAGAACATGTGATACCCTTCTATCAGACAGGAAATTAACCTTAGCTTTAGCATGGATTAAATCAGTTGACGTTCTCATGGGCAATTTTAAACACACTTTTAGAACCCTATTTTGTGATCTTTGCATTTTTTCTAAAAGAACACTACCAGATTTTGCATATAATATATCTCCATAATCATAAATTGGCATAATGTAGACTTTATAAATTTTGAGTAAATTTTCTTTGCTAAGGAATCTAGCAATTTTTGTTAGTTGATATGTTCTCCATGCTACAGTCCTCATTTGATTTTTCATGAAGATGTTGTAATTTAGCCTAGGGTCCAAAATAATGCCTAAATATTTGTAACTGAATACTCTTTGGAGTTTTTGCCCATTAACCAGTAGCTTAGCATTTTTGAAACCCTTTTTCCCACCAAAGCACATGAATTTTGTTTTACTAATGTTAACAGTCAACTTATTTTTACAACACCACTTCACAAAGTAATCAATATTACTTTGCATTTTTCTTATAGCTTCCTCTTGACTATTGTCAGAGACATAAATGACTGTGTCGTCAGCAAAGAGACTAAGAGACACTCCTAGACCCTGAACATTTACATCATTAATATAAACCAGAAATAATAATGGACCCAAAATTGAACCTTGTGGTACTCCACAAGTAATTTCAGTTTCACCAGAAATGTGACCATTAATACTAGTTTTTTGCTTTCTTCCACTTAAATATGATTTTATCCACAGAAAAAGATTACCTTCAACCCCAAGATTAGACAGTTTTTTTAATAATATATTGTGATCTACCGTATCAAATGCCTTTTTAAGGTCAAAAAAGGTTGCTATTGTATCTATACCCACATTTTTGTTGCTTAATATATCATCAGTTAGAGAACCCACTGAAGTAATGGTTGACATATTTTTCCTATATCCATATTGCTTATTTGACAATAAATTATTTGATTCCACAAAGTACATGAGATTTTTATGAACAACTTTTTCCAAAAGTTTACCTGGCAAAGCTAACAAAGATATTGGTCTATAATTAGAGACCAATCTAGCATCTCCACCCTTATGGATAGGTATAATGGTAGCACATTTCCATTCATTTGGTATAATACCTGTACTGAGTGATTTATTGAATAAATGTACTAGTTGTGGCAAGGTTGATTGAAACACCAGTTTTAAAATATTAGAATTCACATTGTTCACTGCTGAAGATTTGGTTGTAGCTATGTCGTTTATGAAGGATAGTAACTCCTCTACATTTGTTTTTATATCATTAATTGAAGAATCATTATTGATATCTCCATCATAAGACCAGCTGTCTGTGAGATTCTGCGCTAAATTCTTACCTATATTGGTGAAATAATTGTTTACAAAATCTGGTGTTTCATGCTCAGGCACCTCCATATCATTTTCATCAATCAAATTTATCCCCTTACTATCATTCTTTTTAGAAGGTAACAACTTAGCAATTTCTCTCCAAAACATTTCTGGGTTATTTTTACACTCTTCTGTAAGATTATTAACATAATTCTCACGAGTAGTGTAAATTTTTTCACCCAATGCTTGTCTCGCATCATGAGCTATTTGCTTATCAATTGGGTTCTTAGTCTTATAGGACCTAGATAAGAGTCTGTCTTTATCTGCAATCAACTCCAACAATGGGGCATCAACCCACTCTTCTCTGGGTTTTTTAATTGTAAAATTCTTATAAGGACACATTATATCCAGAATATTCAATAAACTAGATATATAATAATTCCATAGCCATTGTGGATCGTCATTTAGGAAATAGTTCCCCCACTCAACCTCAGCAAAATCTTTCACTAGTTTCTCACCATTATATTTTTTCATGGATCTACCATTAAAGGTAGTTTTCTCATCCGAGAATGTTGGTTTGTCAATTGTACCAGAAACTATACAGTGGTCGCTAAGATCAAATGGGATTACCTCAGAATTATCCATATACATGTTGTTTGTAAAAATTAGATCAAGACAAGACTCTTTATCAGCTATCCTAGTAGGTTTCTTAACCCAATTGAGCAAGCCATACTGCATCATTGTATTTATCAATCTTGTAGTATGTGTTTTCAGTTTAGGGTCCAATAAATCCAAATTAAAATCACCCAAAATGTATAGCCTTTTCCTTGACTTTGCAACTAAAGATTGTATTATTGGTTCAATTAATTCAAAAAATTTCTCCGGATTCCCTTGGGGAGGCCTATATAAATTGCACACAACACTAGATTTTCTATTTTCATCCAACAACATAAGACATTGAGTTTCTAAATCCTTACATGAAATGTTTAAATGCCAAAGTTGATTCCTGGTGAAACAGAGATCGGTATCACCCTGAAGCAATCTCCACCTAGCTTCTGTCTCATGAGTGATGGTACCAAAAATCCACAAAGCGAAACTTTATGTGTGCGCCGTGTGACTATAAATCCTGAGATCTTGGAGACTCATGAACGTGCGGTGAGTGCTCACGGTCCTTTCAAGTTCCCAGTGAACCAAGTAGAAGTTACCACCTACGCCATTCACAAGGGAAACAGGGATCATATTTACACACACTCCAACACGGGTCAGTTACCCATCCCTAGTCATCCTGTAAGGGACACCTATTTTGTGTGCATTACAGACCCACAACATTTACTGATGCATATTGGGTAGCTTTTTATGTGTCAGAAGCTGGGGTCGTGTACTATTTTGATTCATTTGGTTTACCACAATTGAGCACTGCATTTATATCGTTTGTAAAGCTTTCAAAACCTGTCAAGTGTAAAAGTAACCCGAAAACCAAAACGATGTGTCCTGAAAATGAGCAGAAACCTGAAGTTGTGAGACCGGTTGGTCAATCAACGTGTTGCAATGCGAAAAAGAAAACTCCTCATGAGTTAACAGGTATGGAGCGGTTAGAGCTTGTACAGAAAAATGAAATTTGTCTCACTGAAATGGTGCTGGAGCTTACTACGATTGTACAGAATCTACTGTTGAGGGTTTCACCATTTGTGCGCCCCAAAAAGAAAAGTTCTTGGAACTGTCTGGAGTCAGTGTTGAAAATGTTATTAAAGTGTATGAATTTAAAAAAAAGAAATCATGGTCACCTGTCTCAATTAGAAAAATGTGCAAAAACTAGTCTACATTCCGGGAAACCCCCAGGGAATTCCCTCTGTGACGTCATAAAATATATTGACATATGGAGGTAGGCTGGAATGGAGAGGGGAGGTCGGGGAATGAAGAGGGATGTCGGGGAATGGAGAGGGGAGGTCGGGGAATGGAGAATGGAGGTCGGGGAATTGGCAGAGGAGTCATGAAATGGGCAGACAGTTCAGGGGAGGTCGAGGAAAGCAAGGGAGAAGTCAGGGAATATAACCAGGGGACCCTTTAAGGGTCGCAGAGTATAGAATGCGGCCCTTAAAGTTCTGCTTCATGTATTATGGAGTAGTTACAGGACGTGTACCAATCTGTACGCGAAATACCCCTACAGATTGGTACTAGTCCTATGACTACTTCATGCCACTTGCTGTATACAGTATACAAGAGTTGTGAAATGCTTTGTTCTCCGTGTCCGCTGTGGTAAAAAGTAAATATAAAACAACAGGCTACTTTCAATTAGCTGAACACAGGGGAGGTTTCTCCCCTGTGTGGATCTATGCTGGTATGTGATTATCTACTGAATGGTGAAGTAACAGACCCTTTCATGTAATGACCAATGCAACACGTCCACCACCATCTCCTCATGTCTACTACCATCTCCTCATGTCCACCACCATCTCCTCACGTCCACTAACAATTCCCCTTATGTCCACTAGCATCTCCTCACAACCAAAACCATCTCCGCACGTCAACTAACATTTCTTCATGTCCACTACCATCTCCTCACGACCACAACCATCTCCTCACGTCAACTACCATCTCCTCATGTCCACTACCATCTTCTCACGTCCACTACCATCTCCTCACGACCACTACCATCTCCACACATCCACTACCAACTCCTCACGTCCACTAACAACTCCTCACGTCCACTACCAACTCATCACGTCTACTACCAACTCTTAACGTCCAATACCAACGCCTCACTTCCACTATCAACTCCTTACGTCCACTATCAACTCCTCACGTCCAGTACCAACTCCTCATGCCCACCATCATTAATTCTCTTTCACTACCAACATACGGACCCCATTTACAGCATACGGCCCTACATATAACCCCTTTTTATGACTTTTGACTTTTGACATACCACCACCCCCGCCCACCCCTCTGCATTCTGTGCTCCAAATACGCCAAACATAAGGAACTTGTGTGCTCCGTATGTTGAGCTGAAATGCAATTATGGCCATATGTACATACGGCCGGCGGTATGTGAATACGGCCCTTCGTATGTTTTTTCTGTACAAAGTACATACGGCTCCTCCAGCAGAAACGCAAAAATGAACAGAAATGCAAAAATACAGCATATGACCCTCCGGATGATACGGTGAAACGCCTTCCAGGCCTGTGATTGTCTGCATGTTGATTGAACCATTCCTTCTTTGTACTATAGAACGGTTACACTACACATAATACTACTGATGCAGTGCACTAAACTGTTGTTTAGAAAAGCTTGTAAATGAATCCGAATGCAAATTATGACACTTATATCACCATATATATATATATATATATATATATATATATATATATATATATATATATATATATATATATATATGAACTAGATATTACTTAGGTGGGAATATCAGTGTATATGGTTCACACCAGATGGTCTCACATATTGCGCAGTTCATGCACCGACCGCCAGGGGGAAGTTGTCTTCAATTCTACCTGTCCAATTTACCTGTCAGTCGGTAGTTATCAGACCCCTGGGGTGGTACTTTTATATATGAAAATGAGATTTGTAACAAAAAGTGTCTTTTATAAAATGCATCTACAACACAATACTGGTAGATATTCGTGTAAAAGTATCATAACCTCAAGCTCCTGCTTTAAGAAAGAACAACTGTATCATGCTGTTGTATTTGTACCACATAGAACAAACCTATTTTAGCCCCCTACTCTAACATAATTTGGATAATTTGAACCGAAAAAGGTTTAAAAACATCACACATGTTTATCAAAGGCTTATTTCACCAGCTGCATGTCATTCTGCCTACAGTCTCCTGAAATGTCTTTTTTATGTATCCTACCTTTATATCCTGAATGTCTGATTCAGGTATGGCTCCCTGTTTTTCCATCTGGGTCCACAGTTGGTCGGAAAGTTGGATCTTGTGAATTAGGTCAGGCTTTGTGTCTCTCAGTAGATTCTTCTTTCCTTTGGTTAGTAGAACTGAAGACTCAGGACCCTAGCAAATCAGATAAATAGCAACTGTGAAGTGGAAAATATGTGGCGGCAATGCACAACACAGTATTCATCAAGCAGATATTTAAAACGTATTTATTATATGGAATAATATGCTCAATTGTGTTAATGTGTTTGTAACGGGCCTAACTTTGTCCGAATGACCTTAGTGCAAAATGTATAGTCTATGCAAGAGAAAGAAACAAAAGCAGTTTGATCTCAATGTGCAGGTTGCAGTACTTTAATCATCACAAAACCACAGTCAGGTAGTCCAGAACCCTCAGGTTCGGATGAGGTAAGTCAGTTAGAAGAGTTCCCTCTTCTTATAGAATACCTTGAGCAGTGATAGTTTTACTATATACTAACTAACGAGTCCTCCTGAGTGTTGGCTTATATATAGGCGACCAGCCTGCCTGTGCACACACAAGCCTATAGCGATCTCTGTCCATACCCCAGAGCCGAGACAGGTGCTACCATCTGTCGTCAGCCCGAGGCTTTCGGATACAGTTCGCAAGCGATGGCCAACAGGACCCACAATAATATAGCAACTTAATATACCAGCCCGTACACTTTTTTCTTTACAACAGACATAGACCTAAAGCTCATCTGAAAAAGTTCAGTATTTTGTAAATGCAAAACAACACTGTAAAAAATATTCCGTTGAAAAAACGGAGAAGCACTGGCATCAATAGGAGCCGGAAAACCCACGTTTTTTAGGGGATTCCGTTTTTAGAGTTGACCATAATTGTTACGGAGTTTCACTGTTTTCTTATACAGTCACCAAGAATAATTAATTATCTATTCCAGGGATTTTTAGGCCTACTAATCTTAGAATTTTCATATTATCAAGCACCAGTAGTATATTATTCTACCGTAATTAGTGCACAGTTAATTACAATTACCCTTCATATATATGCATTTTGGTTCCATCAAGGCAACTTGTACCAGGACCTCATAATTGTTATGAATTAATCCCTGAGAGGCATATAGAATGCCCCACAGCACTGTACATTCACGATTCATTCTAGAAGTGTTATGAAACATTTACTACAGTGCTAGGTATATATATTTTTCTTATTACCAAAAGATGGGTGTGTATGACATCACAATTACTCCATAGTGTCCCACAAAACTTAATCTCTGGCTAATTATGATTATTTTATCAAACTCAAATTACATGTGTATGTTTTGGTTGTAATGAATGAAGATTTTTAAAGATATTAGCATATTAGCACATTTGTGTACATTTAGGGTTGAGAACCTTCAGTATAATCTCCTCGGGAACTGAACTGCCACCTGGTAGGAAAAGACAGAACTATGCACAATACAGAATTTCACTGTAAAAGAAATTACGGAGTTTCACCGTACTGGTTTACAGAAAATCACTGTACAATTTACAAGCTTTACAGTGATTCACTGTAAAGCCCAATTACGGAGATGCAATGCCAAATTTAACTGAGATTCCCCGTAAATTCAAGGGATTTTTTTACAGTGAAGACTCTTAAGACAAGAAATATCTAGTGGAGAATTGGTTTTTATTCAAACCTGTTCTTCGGCAGCAGCTGGTGATAGGTCCGGTACATTCTCCTTGAGTATATTAGTGATGACTTGCATCTGATTTGTTTCTGAGAGAGTGTAGAGGAAGCCACGGTAGGTTGTCTTGGTTCCCTTCACAAGATATTCAATGAGGCTCTGAATCTGCTGTGCATTTGTAGCACTTCCTTCCCCCTGAGAGCATACACCGTCCAATAATGAACAATAAGTAAACCACTCATTGCATAGATTAACACGGTAGACACATTTATCTTCATTTTATGAGAAACATATACTGTAAACGTAAACAACCTTGCATGTACAAATTTTGTAATATATAGTGTTATAATCTATATTAACTCCCCCCCCCCCCGTATTTCTATCTAAATAGGCCCCTTTTCAACTGTTTTAACATTGCCCGTCAAAGACATCACCCAGTCAAAGACATCGCCCGGTCAAAGACGTCACCCGGTGACAGACTATCCAATTGTTACAAAGTCGTGAGACTGAGCCACAATTTCATAAACATTCAGGGTGCTAATTGCATCCAATACAGTTATGTATGTAATATAGATATAATCAATTTTTCATTTTTGATAAAAAGTAACTACCTTGAACTGTTCAACATCAAAGGGTGATAACACATGATTCTTCATCAGTACATCCCAGAACTCCTCCGTTATCTTGACCCCCTTCTGTAACTCCGGTAACATTTGTGGCAGCTTCTCATATCCGTCAGCATCTGGGAGTTCGTCTTTGAGTACTTGAGTTATGACATGGGCCTGACCCGTATTGACCAAAGCCCTCAACAAGCCGCTGTATCTGGTGTCAGTTCTCTGCATCACATGGTCTAATAACTCATACAGCTGAGTGTTTGATGATGCTCCATCTTTCTATAATTGGGAAACATAGGTCATATATCATTATAGTGTAAACTGTTTAGTGGTTATCAACCATGTTTACAAGCCACATGTTAAAAGACGAGTAAAAAGACTATGGAAATCAATATATAATTTAGGACCTAACTACTCAACTTGACAAGTACATAGCACATGAGCTGAATGTGAGGGGAATGATTTACCTTAATATCCTCAATTTCATTATCTTTGATAACTTTATACTTTGACAAAGTAGCCCAGAATAAAGGACTGAGTCTAATTGTCTCCAACAGGTCCGGCCTCTTCTGCCTGATGAGCTTCTCCCTGTCTTCGGGTAATATTCGAGAACCTTCCATCTGAGAAATGGATGAATAAAAAATAGATTTGGAGTCTGCCACAACCTGTTGTGCTGAACTATCAGATCTGAGACAAGTACTAATAACACTGTCTTTTTTATATAAGGATACTTAGTACCTTCCTCTTCTCAGGCAAAGATCAGACATTTCATTGTTTATAATATGGTGAATTTTTGTCAGAGCATCGCATATCATATACTATTATGACCATATAATATTCATATTCAATGCGAGTTCTTGGGTTTAAAGGGTGGTGGCTAGGGATCGAATGTTAATGGAACAAAAACTTTCTTTTAAGGTCGTTTTTATTTGAACAGCCCTATAGAATGTAACATCCTAGAATTAACGTACCTGATAGTTCTAATGTACTCTAAACATGATTTACTAGGGGACCGTGTCTCTTTTATGGATATTTCTACTTTTAAGGTGTGAAGAGCAGTTCAAAGTACAATTTTCTTTTTTTCCTTTTCCCCCCCAGTTTTTGTACTTTGAACAACTCTCTAGACCTTAAAAAGAGGAACATCCATCAAATAAGACATGGTTCCCTAGTAAATCTCATTTAGATTACATTCATATCTTCAAATTCATATATTATAAAGAAATTCCATCCATAGAGCTGTTCAAAGAAAAAATACCTAAAAAGGAATGTTTTTGTTCCATTCACATTACTTCCCTAGCAACGGTCATTCTTATCCTTTTGGTCTATAACCGACAAAGATCTGAAGAAAACTAATTAACTTAGAGAGGATTACATGCATGTGAGACTTTTACCTGAGAAGAGGTGGGTACACAGACCATCTATTTGATGTACGTCCCTCTGCTTAGTTGGCGTCAAGCAAGGGACCATTTCACCCAGGAGAAAGTCCACGGTCTTAGCCTACTGATGATGCCCACCCACAGTACGTTGCTTATATGACTTCATAATGGTGCCAAATATTGTGCCCAATCAGGGTCTGGTCTGTAATGGTCCCTGGCTCCAGCCATAGCCCAGAGCAGTGGACTATAATATGGTCTAGGTACACAGTATCCTTAATATTCTCACCACATGCCAGATTTCTTTTAAGGGGAGGGGGCGGAGTTCACTGAGTTTACAATTTGAGCAATTTTCAACCCAATTCAGAAAACCACTGTACTTAGTTTGGTGGTATTGGCATTCTAAATACATCTATCCCTAAAAATCGACGGCATCGGCAGCAGGGATTCTACAGGTGAGGCGATTTTTTGGCATATATATATATATATATATATATGTGTGTGTGTGTATGCGTGAGAGTGTGTGTGTGTGTGTGTGTAATTTAAAGCTCTACATGGAGGATTACAGTGAGAATATATTCTACTTGTCGAATATGGTATAGATAATTAAGTACAAGCCATATTAAAGCCTAATATGTCTAGCTGTCTTATGAAAGAAACAAATGTGCTTTAAACATACTTGGTTGGAAGCATCTTCACTCTTCTCCATTGATGAATCAGGAAATCCCCTTTTTTCCATGATAACATCATCACGTGTTTGCTCATGACTCTCATGTTTAGACGTCCCTCTAGCAGGGGTCTCTAAATCGTCATCTTCATCAGCACTAGAAGTTTTGTTTCCTTCCTCGATGACACTCTGAGACTGTGCCTCAGATTCAGGTTTCTCCTTCTTCACCTGCGGGAGTTATCAAATTTAAGTGAACCTATATATATGTGTATATATATATATATATATATATATATATATATATATATATATATATATATATATATATATATCCCCCACTAAATGTCAACCAGCACGGGGCTCACTCCCAATGACTCAACAGTGGCTGTCTAATCTGCTGTGGCCCATGCTCGTCATCTGTTTCAGCATCATGCAGAAACTTCTCACTCAGAACACTGTAAAGTATATGGTGATATAATCCTAATTTTAAACACTGGCCATAGCCTCCTTAAGCCCTGCTTCCACTAACGCGAGGTGACGAATCCGTCCACTTTTTGGACGTATCCGTCAAGTAACGGGTCGGTGGAAGCCAATTTCCCTATCATCAGCATGCCAAAGTGTGACGGATCCATCAAAATGGCTTCCACTGATCCGTTCATTGACGGATCCGTCAGCGGACGGATCAGATGAAGCAGGAAAATGGGAATCCGTCCGTCAACAGATGAAGGATCCGTCCGAATTTTGGCGGATCCATCAAGTGACTGAAATATCAAAAGATTTTAATATTTCCGGCCATTGACTGATCCGCCAAAATGATGACGGATCCGTCACCCTTTGACGGACAGATTTCCATTTTCCTGCTTCCACTGATCCGTCAACGGATGGATCTGTCAACAGACGGATCCTTGGATCACTTTTTGGGTCCTCATGACGGGTGATTTGGCTTCCACTAATCCATCATTGGACGAATCCGTCAATAAAGGTGAGGGATCTGTCAAAAATTGACAGATTTGTCAACGGACAGAAGCAGTGGAAGCAGGAAGTGACGGATCCGTCAGTTACTGATGGACGGATTCGTCACGTCGCATTGGTGGAAGCAGCGCTATAGATGGTCAGAATGTTCTCCTGAAAACAACTGGGGATGTACTCGCCATTCTTTGTATACTTGTTTTGTTATCCTCCCCCTCCCCTCGTTAAATATGATTTTCGTCCACAGATCAATGAATATTTCTGAATAGACGATAAAATAAAGGTCTTACAAAAAGCATCTCACACCACCATCTAAGATTCATACCATAGAAGTTGTAATGTGGACACAAAATCTAATGTCCAGACGAGTAGTGCAGTGGTGAGATTATCACATGCACTTTTAGAATTGTTCCTGTACAGAAAATACTGAGGGCAATTTTGCTTCTAGAAGATTGTGCTGGAGACCTGCAGGTAGACAGCAAGTCAGCTTATGCATATTTACAGCACATATACTGTACAGTAACAGCTAAATTTGCTGTTATTGTGCAGCAGAGTTAATTGAGAAACCAAATCTGAAGGTCCTGGGTTCACCTCCCAGTGCTGATGATATTTTTAGTCATCCATGTCAGGGAAAAACGAATTTTAGGTGGATGTAGGTAAAACAAGAAGTGGCTCAACCAAGGATTGAACTCATGACCTGCAGTGTTGGAGACGGGCCCTGATTCCTTGCGCCACAGAGCAGGTGTTACAAACATTCATATTGGGATATATCTCTACTCTTTTTCTCAACTGATTGATTATAATTTGTAAAGGTCTGGGGTTCGCCTCCCAGTGCTGGTGATACTTTTAACCATCCATGTGAGGGGAAAACTAATTTTAGGTGGATGTAGGTAAAACAAGAGAAGTGGCTTGACCAAGGATTGAACTCATGACCTGCGGTGTTGGAGACGGGCCCTGAGATGTTGTGCCACAGATCCGGTGTTACAAATGGTCATATTGAGATATAAGCTACCTCTGGCATGTCTGTATTAAATGAGCTACAGCTTTGTTGCTAAAGATCCCTAATGAGAGGTGACTGAACCAAGGATCGATCCCACAACTCTCGTGTACATATTACAGGGAAAAGTGCTGTAGATCTACAAGTCACTACCGTAACCTACATCTACAGTGACAGAATTGTACATGTACAGTAAAATTTGCTGTTTTATTCTTTACAGCTAAAGTACAATACATTTACAGCTAATTTTGCTGTCACGAACAACAACTTTTTACAGTGTGGTTACATTATTTTCATGATTGTTGCTACACGAAACTTAAGATGCAAATCACTAACAAGGAATTGTCATGGCAAACACACATGTATGTATCAAGAAACGAACATACCCCTTTGACTTCGTTTTTCTGGATAATCTCCATCACATGTTGTTGTTTTGTGTCACCAAGAGCCTGGAGGAAGCCCTGATACGTCTCACGGGTGCCACCGTTTATGAATTCAACAAGAACCTGGATCTGTCTTTCTTTTGAAGACTTGTAATTAGACTGCAAGAGAGACATTAGTTTCAGTTTTGCAAGATATGAACTATCTAATGTATGTTTTGTATATACTGGCGATTGTTTATTGTTTTCAGACGTCATTATAACTCTTATTGGGTGTTTTCGAGAACATGGCCTGTCAAACATGTACATATACAAAATCAAACTAGAAGAAGTGACCATAATACAATATTATGAACTGGGCTTGTTTAAGTCAAGGGACATGTACCAGTACCATTTCAACAGTCATTTTCCTAGTTGGTCAAAAATATACTATATTTACTTTACCAAAGAACCGTTATTATTCATGCACCAATAAAAAAGTATTTTAGATTGCAGTATAAATACCTATAATGTGAATGATATTTACAACAGATGTATATACTACTATGATTTTTGAACAACCAGAAAAAACATTTTAACATGGCCTTTGGACCTTAGGGATCAATCACATAGCCATATCACATAGCTTAGGCCCGTTTCTCAGGCCTCTTGCCTACCTATTTGGCCAGTCGCAAAATAAAAAGAATAAAAAGGTGAAAAACGCCCTCGCACATTTTCCAGTGCCCGGTGATGAGAGTTTCCTTTTTCGATATTTTGAGTGGCCTAAAAGGCAATAAATTATTGATAATTAGCTTTGTACCTGGTGCTTTGTCCTATTGATCTATCATGTCCTCCCCCTCCTACACCACCCTTGCAATCTGACTTCTTGTTGGAACATTTAGGCTCCTATAATATGTTTACACTCAAAATCATACACTGTAAAAGGTTGGATTGGATGGCTTTTTCATAGGCGTACGCAGCACCAAGTTTTGATGATGACATAACAGTAAAAAAAGATTTTTTTGAGAAATTGGATGAACGATGGAGAAATGTGTAGAAAAAAATATATATGTTTTTTTTCTTTTGGGTTGACCCTTGTTGGCTGAAGTTGATAGTTGACAGCACTAATTTTCGATGTTGACAGCAAAAGGAAAAAAGAGGTTTTTGAGAAATTGCATACTAGTAAACGATGCAGAAATGTGAAAAAAGGAAAAATGTAAAAAGTAGTTGTTTTGGGGGTCACCCTTCTGAGCCAATGTTGACAGTTGACAGCAAGAAGTTTTATGGACGACAGCAAAAAAAAACAACAGAAAAAAAACTGATTTTGAGAAATTGCATGAATGATGTAGAAATGTGAAAACTAATTTATATAGAGATTTTTTTTGGTGACCCTTGACGGCTCCCTTCACTGTATTTCATGTACAGCTTGGTACTCATCCTATAACTACTACATACATTCTATACAAGTAAAATCGGGCTTTGACCACCGTCAGTTCTGTGGTCAAAGACCCATACTTTAATTCGTCATGAAAATTATGTTGAATCTGGATGATATTTTGTTTTATTCATAAGTGTAAGGTATGGATTACCATTAGTTCCTGAGCTTCAAGCTGGGTCATCACATTGTTCCGAATGAGGGCATCTCTGAAATCGTCGGTTACTTCAATGTATTTCTTCAGGGCATTAAGGTTTTGTCCAGTGATGGTAGATGGGTCATCTTTGGATTCATTACCAGTGGTCCTCACCTATACATGGAAACATGGACTAGGAGGTATTGTCTTTATCAGCATATACTTTAAAGTGGGCCTATTGGCTCGCCTAACCTGTAGGCCACTGCGAGGCCTACAGGTTAGACGAGCCAATCACTTTATGCAGTGGTTGAAATTCATGGAGGATTTGCAGCTTTCCTTAGACAGATTCAAGAGTTAATTCTAGAGAGTTAACTACCATTAATATGTTACAACCTCTGAAACCAACTATGATTATCAAGATCTATCACTTACCTTTACATGAGAGTGAAAATGAATAAGTGAGGGGAGACTTATTAATGTAAACTTTCCACACAGTATTGTAAAATATTTGAGAAGGGCAAAATGGCTGATATTCTGTAAATGTTCACATTAAAAGACATCAGTAGGTTTTCAGTGAAACACAACCAAACTTTGGATGGAGAGTCCTCTAGTCGGTCACATTACAGTCCCTGTGACGTCACCATATTAGCGACTTCCCTTCATTACCAAGCAACAACGTTGCTGTGTTACCTAGCAGTGACGTCACACAGTCCATGTTGCTTTGATTTCTGTTTGCCGTCAGAATCGGCCATGGTTTAACTTCAGAATCGGCCATTATTTGCCGTCAGAATCAATTGTAATTGAGATAGGGGCCAATGCAAACTGTCGATAAGGGTTCTTCTTATCGACTTTTAATTGAACGGATATTATATCCTACTGTTGATAGTTAAAACTGTCAACAGCTGGCCCACCATGGGCCTGCTTTGACCTGCTAGGATTTTGTTGGCAAGTCGAGGTCAACTTTAACTCCAAGGTCCATTTTGAAAACTGCAGGTGATGGACTGTTGGTATAACAGAATTCTACACTATTGAGAGCTTTCATGAGAAGCTGTTAATAACAGGACGGTTTTCCAATATTACCAGTTTTTACTGTCAATAACATGATGGGTGTCCACTATTGATAGTTTGAACTGTCCATATTGTTTTTGTTCTGTATTTGCACAGAGGTACAGAAAGGGATAGCGATGCATTATATATAGACAACATAGCGTTACATACCTGAGGTGAAGTCTTGGTTGTATTTTCCGGGAGGTGTTCATTTAGTATATCAGTGATGACAGATGTTTGCCGTGTCTCCGCAAGTGCCTTAATAAATCCTTGGTACTGGTCCTCAGAGCCTCTCAGCAGGAGGTCCAGGAGGTCTTGCGTTTGGGCCTGCTTAATCGCAAAGCCTCCTTTCTAAATAATGGAATATAGTAATAAAATTTGTGAACAAAGTTTTTACATCATCTCTTCACAAATGTTAAGTTACCTTTTTCGGCTATTCCCAAAACTGGAGCCTGTTTCCAAAATATCATTGATTGGTCAGGACCATTCAGACCGTCTCTAAAGTATCTCCCATTTCTGATCAAGTTGTACACCGCTTATTCAAATGCTGTCATTTGACACTAAGAGTGTAATAGTTTAGAAAAAAGGAAAAGTACTTTGTGAACAACATGTATAAATTTAAAGCTGGTCATTATGTTTGCCCTAGGAGGCGGAAATATTGGAATGTTGGGGAATGAGAGACTATTTCAATATTTCGGCTACCAGTTATACAGTAGCATTTGTTTATACATCCACTGGATAATTCAGTTGCTTTACTTAGTAAATCACTAGTGGCTTCGTACAGGTATCAGTATAATCATCATAATATGAAACATTATTATCTTTGTGGAATCTGGTAAGGGTTGCTGTCACACTATTGCAAAAACCTATACAAATGTATAACAGAAATGCTATTGACAGTTCAAACTGTCAATAGTGAAATATTTCTGTTATTGACAGTTAACACTGTCAACAGTGTAAATTATTCCTGTTATTGACTGTTCCTCATGCGAACTGTCAATAAGGAAATATTTGTCTTATTGACAGTTCCAACTGACATTGGAGTTTGTCTTTTTTCACTAAAATCGGTCAAAATCGGTTTTGGAGCCAAAATCGGTTATTAAGCCAAAATCGGTTTTGCCCCAACAATCGGTTTTGCCCCAACAATTGGTTTTGTCCCAAAAATCCTTTTTGCCCTAACAATCAGATTTGCCGCAAAAATCTGTTTTGCACTAAAGATAGACTTTTCCACCAAATTCGATTTTCCATCAAAATCGACTTTTTCATTAAAATCGACTTTTCATCAAAATCGCTCTCAGGGTAATAACAGTAATGATAAGGAACTGTCAATAAGAGAGGAAATTCCCACTATTGACAGTCAGGTGAAGAACTGTCAATAACGCTATAATTTACCACTATTGGCAGTCTGAACGGTCAATAAGAGGAAAGTTTTCCACTATTGACAGTTTGAACTGTCAATAGCTAAATCAAGGTGGGCAAGCTATTGACAGTGCAAACTGTCAATAGTAGAAATCAATCTTCTTATTGACAGTTCGAACTGTCAATGTCAGGATAAAATTCCCTTATTGACATTTCACGCTGGCAACAAGAGATTATTTTTTTCTCATTGACAGTTCCAAAAAGAAATCTTTTGTTCCTTATTGACAGTTAAAACTGTCAATAAGGGAATTATATCCTGGTATTGACAATTTGAACTGTCAATAAGGGAATTTTATTCTGTTATTGACAGTTCCAACTATCAATAGTCAAGGCCAATTAATGTATAATGATACATACTCGACAATAAATTTTCCAAACCTGTATTTTCTCAATGTCTACTTCAGTGACAATTCCATGTTTTTTTAGTAATTTCCAAAATGATGGCGAGATTTTGATCATCCTTGACAGCTGGGATTTCCTTTTTCTCAGATAGTCTTTCTTCTCCGTCAAATCCACTGGCCGGGCTGCTCCCTGGAATGATTGAATTATATAATCAGATGCATACGTTTCTACTGAGTAATATGATGGCATAGGCCTAGACCTTTTGCAAGAGAGTACCAATTTGTATTTACCATCTACTAACTTTCTTTTTCATATTGGATTGTCTAAAAATGTCAAAATTAAAGTCTATTCATGTTTTAATATCTAGTGTACTGGTGTATATTCTCGTATTTGTCTTTTGGTCAGACCGACATCTTGTCATATGATATTGCATACAACTGCAATTGTATCAATCTTCCTTTGAAATATGTAAGCCGACTTCATTGGACATCACTGACCTTTTTTGCTGTGTCAGCATCGAGAATCTCCTCTTTCAAGACGTCTCTAGCAACATCTCCTTGACCAGTTTCCACAAGCGTCTGCACAAATCCCTGATATTGTTCATAACTCCCGGTTAACAGGTGATCAATGATCTCAGTTACTTGAGCTTCCTGAGCACCTTTCTGAAAAAAGCCAATAAATTAACTGTTATTTTGTTAGCTTAATTCAAGGTTATATAGATTAATTCAATGGTGAGGCCGCACCCATGGTCCACACTCTGAGTTTCACAGAAACCTAGCGCTCCTATTTTAGTTGTCATTTGTCAGTGCCAGATAGCAACTCTTCCTATGCGCTGCACTTGCGGTGCTGGGGGAAACATTCATCCTTGTTTGGCCAGGTTTGCCTCCCCCCCTCCCCCCCTCTAGACCATCCTGGATCCGTCAGCCTTCTTTTTCATCCGCTTCCTCCTGGTGTCTCCTCTCCCCTCTGATGGCGACCACTGCGTCTTTTTAAACAACACTGTACAACAAATTTTCAAAAATTGAAAAAAACAACTGGACCAGACTCAATTATTTTTATGTATTTTGACCTGGGGAATTCAAAAATAGCACTCAAAATTGTGTGGTAAGTCTCAGTTTTCATATTTTCACATGGTCTTATTTGCATACCCGGTTAGGGCTTATATATACACACTATTTGATCAAAAAGTAGGAAAATGCTTCTTTTTATGTAAAACTTATTTTTAACAAGTTACATTATTAAATATATTACTGATGTTACTATTGTTTGTGAATAAATGGGTCCGAAATAACACTTTGAAACATATAACTAGTACTTTAAAAGGTCGCTTTGTCTTCCTATTGTATTCCCCATCAGGACCACCTCTGACCATATTCCAGCAATGTACCTGGCTAATGTACCATGTAAAATTAGGTTTTATGGTCAAATATCCTCATACAAGGATACCTTTTAGTAGAAAATTGGTTCTGAAAGGAATTTGCAAGGCCTGTTTTGAGGTTTGCGATATTGATGACATTTCCAATATTCTAGGGCCAATATCCAATATTTTGTCTTTGTCGATGGCTACCATGGTAAACAGAAACTGGCCTTTGTACCATTTTTGTCTAAAAAAACCATTATAGATATAGAATTTTAATACTAAAGATGTAACACCAATGATCTATCATTGTATTCTGCATAAAGGGTTATCCGAGCAATTTTCTGTCTATTTATTACTCTTTTTGGGATTCTGGCACCGGTGGGGGCTAAAAACAGTGATAATAGCTTCCCTGAAGGTACCTCTTGTCTGAACGGGTCACAATCCTGATCTTAGTAGCTTAAAAAAAATGTATATCGCTTTAGGAAGAATTTATATATTTTATGGTATTTTTTCAATTAATATCGGTAAAATATCACTAATTTAGCTTCAAAACAGGGTAGAATCCTGGTTTTTATGGTATGTTACCACTGAATGTGCTTCAGAGTCATGTTATCTCTGCCAGGCAAGCAAAATTGACAACTTTTTATGAATGCTCTCCCTGCTGTATATTGGTCGGACCATA
The DNA here is from genome assembly GCA_947462335.1 of Harmothoe impar. Lineage (NCBI taxonomy): Eukaryota > Metazoa > Annelida > Polychaeta > Phyllodocida > Polynoidae > Harmothoe > Harmothoe impar. The sequence goes on along the minus strand of OX381713.1, from coordinate 62,735,161 downwards.
TATTCAGTAGTATACCGACAAATAATCATGGTTGGAATATCTTGAAACTGAGACTTATGAGGCATTTTTTACCATCATTTTTGGATTCAGTGACCTCAAATTAGTCTAAGCAGGTAGGTCTGCCCCCGGTTTTTTTCCCGTCGTTGCACAGTGCAATCTATGTGTCTATGTATGGGATTAAGACACATGGCAGCAGTTTACACGCCCTGTGTACACATAAGCAGTAACCTGTGGATTATAGGGAGTATATTATCCAATAAAAGTTTATAATGCGAAACTTTTGTATAAAATTGCAGCGGATTTTCGATAGATGGACGGACAAGCCCCACTTCCACCAAGATCCGTCCGTCCATTCCGTCCATCAATCCGTCCAGTTTGTGGTCAAAAACTGGACAGAATGGACAGACAGATTCCGTCCATCAATCTATCCATTCCGTCCATCACAGATGGGCCAACATGACCAGAAAATGGACGGATTCTGTAGAAAAATGGACGGACGAAAATATCAAAAAAAAAGTTATATTCCCGTCCGTCCACTTTTCTATCAGAAAAAAGAATTTTCCATCCATATGTGATGGACGGAATGGACGGATTGATGGACGGAATCAGTCCATCCATTCCGTCAATTAATCAATGGACGTACAGACCTTGGTGGAAGTCGTTTTTTTCTGAGTGTATAATAAATGCTCTTACTGTGACTGTGACGTCTTACAAACCTTGATTTCATCCAATTTCTCCTCTGAGATGACTCCATACTTCTGTAGAGTTTCCCAAAACCGCTCTGATGGCTTGATGGATTCAATCAGTTCTGGTTTCTTCCTACGCATGAGTTCATGCTTCGTCAACAGTTGTCCGGATGTCACCTGTTACCAAATATGTAATCTTTAATTTGGGTGTTATCTATCAATACATCAATATTACATATCAATAACTCAATATTCATATTAATAAAATTATCATTACTTTAGCTTAAAACATTATCATGAGTTACAACATATATGATTAATTTATTCAATTTGGTACAAGACACTACCCTGTATCTAAAAAGAAATTGCATTGGCTAGTTTAGAGCTCTACATAGAGGATTAAGGGGAGAGCATATTCTATTTGTCAAATTCGGCATAAATAATTAACTACAAGCCACATTAAGGCGTATTGTGTCTAGCTAAAGAAATGAATGTGCATGAAAAGTACTTGGTTGGAAGCATCTTCACTCTTCTCCACTGGTGAATCGGGAAATCCGCTTTTTTCCGTGATAACATCATCACATTTTCGCTCATGACTCTCATGTTTAGACTTTCCTCCAACCGGGGTCTTCAAATCATCCCCTTTATCAACACTCAAGGTTTCTTTTCCTTTCTTGATGACGCTCTGAGACTGTGGCTCAGATTCAGGTTTCTCCTTATTCACCTGCGGGAATTATCAGATTTGAGTAAATCAATATATATATATATATATATATATATATATATATATATATATTGCTAAATCAGTTTGAGAATAGATCTAGACAAAGGTCAACAAGTTTAAGTTTGGTAGGCAGATTGTTAAACGTATTGACCATGGACCCCTTTGCAGACTTCAATGATTCAACCATTGTTTTTATTTTTTATATTGTGTGATTCAAAATATCAAAATTATAAAAGAGGGGTGGCCTGAAATAGCACTTTTTCTTTGTCATAGCAATGTAAGCAAGCTGTCATTTTGCTGACGTGACAGGGTTATGAAATACAAGCTAGGATTATTTCACTGGGGTTGGTGAAATACAGCGATCTGCCCCCCCTGGGCAGGTTGAAAATGAGCGCAGCCGACCCCTTTGAGCTATAGTAACGCGTGGGCTTTTTCGCCAACCCCCCCTCCCTGTTGTTTAAAAATGACCACTCCCCAAGACCTATTGCTTGGGAACCAGGTTTTGTGTCTAACTCTCTTATAAAAAAATGAATGTGCATGAAAAGTACTTGGTTGGAAGCATCTTCACTCTTCTCCACTGGTGAATCGGGAAATCCACTTTTTTCTGTGATAACATTATCACGTTTTTGCTCATGACTCTCATGTTTAGACTTTCCTCCAGCAGGGATCTTCAGATCGTCCCCTTTATCAACACTCAAGGTTTCTTTTCCTTCCTCGATGACACTCTGAGACTGTGCCTCAGATTCAGGTTTCTCCTTCTTCACCTGTGGGATTTATCAGATTTGAGTAAACCAATATATATATATATATATATATATATATATATATATATATATATATATATATATATATATATATATATATATATATTCACAGTTTAGTGTTTGCTCAAAATTCATTGAAATGTCCTGTACCACACTTTCAGTGTAACATACTGTGGCATTTTGCTAAATCAGTTTGAAAATAGATCTAGACAAAGGTCAACAAGTTTAAGTCTGATAGGCAGATTGTTAAACGTGTTGACCATTGACCACTTTACAGACTTCAATGATTCAACCTTTGTGTTTATTTTTTTATCTTGTGCGATTCAGTATATCAAAATTATAAAAGAGGGGAGACCTGAAATAGCCCTTTTCTACGTCATAGCAATGTAAGCAAGCTGCCATTTTGCTGACGTGACAGGGTTATGAAATATGAACTACGATTTTTTCACCGGGGTTGGTGAAATACAGCATTCTTTGGTTAAATCAATGGTACTGCCATATTTCATAAAAAATGAAATAATTATATGTACTAAGCTCGTATAGTTTAAAGGAAATAACACAAACCTCAGATGAAGCAGTAGCTTCAGGCACAGCGCTCTCCTGTCTGATATTCCCTGTAGGGCCCACAGTGTGGCCTTGCGTTACTTCTACAACAGAAAGGTCATTTTTAATGTGAAGTATAGTCTCAAATCAAATGGCATGCAACCTGTAAAGTATAATTGCCAACAGGTTATTCATATCTGTATGGCAAGCCTATTGGGTAAACTGTACAGAAACCCAGTTTTTGTGTACAGAAACCTGGTTTCTCTCCCAAACCAATCCTCTGTACACAGATGAGGGGTTTCAGGAAAATAACCCCTCCTCTTAAACAAAAACCCATCCTCTCACATCTAAACCCTTCCTCTGTGTACAGGGGGTGGGTTTCTGCTACATAATCCCACCCGCTACCTTCTGCCCACAACATATAGTTGACTTACATAGTGCGCTTATCTAATTTGTATTATTTTATTGCCAGACTTTAATTAGCCTCGTTAGCACCTTTATTAGGCTGATTCAATACTGTGTTACAGATATCAACATCTCATATGAGACATGCAACTGATCTAGTATATATTTCTGCAGGGAAAATACTTTAACGAACTGGCATATATATGCAACTAATTAAACTAGATGTTCAAGATGTTCAATTTAACAGATTCTTTCACTAACACATTGACACTGGAAGCTTTAAGGCAGACCCAATTGGTGTTCAATAGTGTTTAGACATTTAATTAGCCTCATAACCCCCTAATCAGGCAAAAAAACGTTGGGAGGGGGGGCATAAAACACAAAAACAATTGTCAAGACAAAAAAAAAAAATCCTAAAAGAATAGGATGTATTCTCACACATGCCAAAAAATATAGAATATTGATGTGCAAGTCTTAATTCTGCAGGGGTTGAAAATGCCTGAAATCACTATACCTGCATATGTCAGTGGCTTGACCCGCGTACCCTTAGGGCTCAAAGATTCATAGTGTGACTCCCACAGGTGACCGAGTAAGATGGGTTCCCCGGTGAACCCTGGCTGCCCAGTCACAGAACACATAGTGTTGTCTGCTCCACTTCCAGGGGCGCTGGTTATGATGTGGATGTCCCTCTGTAGGTAACGAGCCATAGCCAGGACTGCCACATGGTCAGCCCACTCTCCTGCATGGGACATCTTACGTAGATACTCTTTTTTATCCGTGTCCATGAAGTCTTCCAACAATATTGGGCCATCAACACCCTGAAGGAATAATTCATCTTCATTATGGAGTGTATAAACACAGCGTATTAATTACAGGTATAGAATATTCAGTACAGGTTCAGGGAAAACAAATTAGAAATGTCCCCTTATAGCCAAATTCCACAATACGATTTCTGCACGAAAATCCCTGCGTTTATGGGAATTGAAGACGTTCAGGAGATATGCAAGGGCCTACTGTTCTAATGCAAGGCATTATTGACTAAGACCGCTTGCCTATGTGTTGCAATTTAGAGAAAGTCAAATATCTAAACATTTAGATATTTTTCCCTGCAATGCAATGAAATCTCTGCTGTTTACACATTTGCCATGTTTTTTCTCATATTGCAAGATATTTTAAGTCTGTATATTGGAATTCCATGGCCACAATCTGCAAATTACAACAAATATGTCTAAAATACAGAGGTTTCCAGTCAATAAATCTTAATAGTGTAGCTTAAAATATGCAAAAGTGTGCTAGAAGCCTTGCAGTTTGGAATATCCGCAACAGGCCTACATTGCAGTATTACAAAAAACGCAAGGTTTTAGGGCCCGTAAATCGTACTGTGGAGTTTGGCTATAAATGCTGTATACATAACTAATGTATGCAATATATCACCTCAATGTGAGTAGTATTGCCGATGGTCTTCACCACGTCCTGCCTCAGCTGAGTGGCGCTTCTTTTAGGTAGACCAAGGCGGCGCAGCTGACTGCTGACAGCCTCAAAGAAGCAGTCCCCATTGTTGGGGGTGGGTTCATAGATCTCCATGCCTGCAGCCTCCATGTTCTGTTTCAGGCGCTCTTCATTGTCATTACTAGTGGCCAGCCACTTTAAAAAATGGCCTGGGGTTTGATAACGAACTCCTGTAATAAATGAGATACTTTCTTTACTACGTTTTTTCATAGAACATTTGAGGAAGAAGCTACACTACATAGGTAAAAACATTAGTGTCAGCTAAGGGAGTGGTCATTTTTAAATTGGTTGGTGGATTGTAGGGGGACCAAATAAATTTGGATATTTGGAAGGTGGGAAACCAAAAGGATTTGGACCCTTTTAAAGGGGGGGAGCAAAAAAGTTGCACTCCTTCATAGCGAAAAAGACCTGCGCGTATATATAGCTGAAGGGGTTCAGCCGCGCTCCATTTTAACCTGCCTGGGAGGGGGACCAAGCAGAAATGACCACTCCCTTAATATAAAGCCTTCCATTGTAATTAAATCTGAATTATATGCAGTCAATTCTAGACTATCCCTAAGAGAAGAGATTCATGCAAATAAGTCTGGCGATGCTAGCCCTGTAAATGAGAATCCGGACATTTTACTTTTATTGCAAATTACCTCATAAAATCCACATCTCATGTAGAACTGGCTCTCATGGTCTGAACATCTTTACAATAGAACTCTTCAAGTCATGTATTACCATAAACCGGTTTGCAATTGACAATATTCATGGGTGGGTATCACCATAATTCTGGGATATAAGTAATTTATATCTAGTTACTGGGTTAAAAATGGCATGTACACTTTTTACATTAATGGAACTTGTTTCAATGATTAATATTATGTATTCTCCCCCTCTTGGTATGAACCACTCACCAACATCGAGCAGAACACCAATCACATAGTGATGTGTCAACCTATTTGCAAGTAGGATGGTTGCAATGGCAACGACCGCATGTTCCCTGCACTTGTTCAGTCTTGTTATCAGTTGTTTTCTTTATCAACTTGAGTAACCAGGAGGTAGCAAAATTCCCACTTGTCCATGACTCTCCATGACACCTTTCCGAGAGAATTTTACCACTACCTTGGACATGGCCACGACCTTTCTGAGTTATTTTTACCTCTCGCCAAGTATTGCCTAGACCTTGTATATGCCCACAACCCTGCATGATGGTCTATTACGCCTGCCCGAGTGATCTTTACCTCTTGCCAAGTATCGCCAAGACATTGTATATGGTCACAACCTTCATTCATCATTCATCTTTGGGCCGGATATGTGCTCAGGAAACGTTACAGATGGAAAATAGTGCAGCATTCTGGGATTCTTGACAAAATCGCACACAAAAAATATGTAATGGCTGATCATGGATTCCTCATCCGTGAATTCCTAGCCTTCAAAGATGCCATACTTAACATTCCTCTTTTAACCAATGGCAAGCAGATGGCTCCACAAGCAACTACCAAGACCAAGAGAACTTGTCCAAATATAGGTTGAGCATAAGATTGCCCAATTGAAAAAGTCTAGATGGGATAATTCTGCTCAAATTAAAGACACAGCTTAACAAGATTATCCATGTGTGTGCCGCTTTGTGCGATTTGCACACATTTCTAGCGCCTTAGATTTAGCAGTTCATCTAGATGAATTTCAAGTGTCACCTGTGTGTTAATCGTGTTATTACCTCTTTAGGCTGTTATACAATATTACAATTTTGTTCATTCTGAAGCTAAGCTGAGTATCCCAGGCCGCCTCTGGCCGTGTCCTCGTGTGCAAACTCGCCAAAACACCTACTTTTTGAAATACTCTATTCTCCAAACTATTTTGTTTATTGCCTATGTAATGTATTCCAGTGAAAGGTCTAATGTATCCGCATCCCCTTGATGTATCATATTAGCTATATCGTCATGCTAAGTGATGCTGCCACTGCTGTGAAGTTAGGTAACAAATGGAAAACGGGACCTTCTGCCAGTGAGTAGCCATGATGCAGCCCTAGAAGACACATTGTCTATATACCTATTTCGCTCCCACGCTATTAGAGATACAGTCAAAGGTGATGTATCACTTTAAAGGGGACACTCTGGGCTACATTTTGATGTAAAGAAAGTGGGGTTAAGCCTGTCAGAAGAATTTTTTAATGGGAAAATAAACAATTTTTGGCGATTTTCGGCAACTGCCAGATATGGTGTAGAGACATATTTGGGGTCATTTGAAAGGCATTTCTTTCCGCTATCATATGTACTTACCAGTTAGTTGATACATCTAATGGTTTAAGAGCGAGACCATCATGAAGTACCCAACTCTACATGACACACTGTCTATGTACCACCTTCCTGCCCACGCCATAAGATTTAGAGTCTTCATTATTTCACCACGGTAGGGTGCATACTCTGGGCATCATTTTGATGTACAGGAAGTGATGCTACACCTATCATAACCATTTTAAAATTAGAACAATATGATTTTTTTTTTTGCCAATTTTGGGCAATTTTGGGCAATTTTTGAAAAGTTACATATACATACTTGGGATATTTTGAAAGTTGTAGTTTTGCTCCATCAAATGCACAAAAGAAATTGTCAATCCATTTAATGGCGTCCGAACAAGAGTAAAATAAAACACCCAAAGTCCTGGTCCGAAGGCACATGTACTCACTTATTGGCTATATATAGGTTGCGTAATATCCTATATCAATACGTATTACCCCTCAGGACACTCATACTTGAGATTCCACACAGAATAATTCAATCAGACATTAGTATACCGATTGCAGGGCCATGTTTTGCCAGCACAGAAAACCATAATGTCAGGATTTGTAAATCAGTATGTAATAGGCCTAATAGTTACATAACTGTCGAGCTTTGTTATTGGCATAGTATAAAAAAAAAGGGGATGTCTGACATATCAATTGGTGAAATAGAATGCCACCAAACTTGCAATATTTTGCATAAGGTCAAATCCTACAACGCGAAAGAGGGTCAGAAAATGTTGTGAATTGGACTTATTGCCGATATTGGGCACTATATTGGCTAAGACAGGCCTGAATTGGCAAGAAAGTGTTGCCTCTGTCTTGTGATTTGGCAAATCCCAAGGATCAAAAAAGTCAGATATTTTCCCCCAGATGGCAAATCCCAAGGATCAAAAAAGTTAGATATTTTCCCCCAGAAGGCCCTGAGAATGTTGCTTAATGGAATATGTCAAGGTTTCTTGCTATATTGCAATGGTTGTGTCACTGATTAATCATTACCCAAATCCCACATGATCCATATATACAGGGGATTTGCTCTGTGATTTATAGTACTTAGCTATGCATATAATGGTGAATATAGTTGCAGGTAATGCAATTGCATCAACATTCCTTAATATTTGAATTTCAAAGTCCCTTCTGTTGCTATTTTAAACCTATACACCATGTCCCACATGGCCCAAATTGCAACACTCTCCCTGTCCAAATCGGGTACAGTGGGATTTGGAGAGCCCTAAAATCGGGGGACAAGTGTTGCGATTTACAATATTTGCAATAGTCGCCCCTTGTTATTATGTCAATAATCAACACTTTCTGGCCCATGTTTCGCGTTGTGGGATTTGACCTATATATCTGTACAAAATCTATGACTAACATGTAATATATCACGATTTTAAGGGTCTGTTAGAGTAGAACTTCAAGTCTAAACCTATTGAATCTTTATTTATATATATGGTTATATATGCTGTGATCAGGAATCAATAAGATTACACAATCTATTCCTTTTCCCTGATGTTACAGAATGCTTATCATATGCATGCATAATTAGCTTGAGGAGAGTCCACACCTCAGGTTTACACTTTCTAATGGCTCCCAAATCCAAACCGCTTGACCGATCTGTACCATATAAAAACTGTTTTTCTTCTCTTCATATGGTCTATCTATAAAACTTGTTTGCACATGTGCAACAAAAATATCTTCAAACTCACTGTGATACCTACTGATACAAGGTCTTGGCAATACTTGGCGAGGGGTAGAAATAAATCAGGAATGTGTAAAGGACGATGAAGGGGGCTTGTGGCTATATATGTCACAACCTCCTGAGGATACTTGACGAGTGGCAGAAATGAATTGGAAAGGTTGAGGAAACCACCGAGGAGTCTTGGCGGTACTTGACTTAGAGTAAAATTCACTTAGAAGGGTGTAAGAGACCATGAAGGGGGTCGTGGCAATATACAATGTCTTGGCGACACTTGATGAGGTGTAGATATGAAACATAAATGTATAAGGGACCATCATGGAGGGTGGTGGCCATGAACAAGGTCTTCGCGATACTTGAGGAGATGTAAAAACACTCAGATGTAATATCATTGAGGGTCGTTGCCATATATAAGGGATTGGAGGGGTAAAAATCACTCGGAAACCATGAAGAGGGGTAGTTGAAATAGTTCATAGCGATAATGGAGGACGGGTAGAACAGGTAAATATAAAAGAGGGGAGAAGTAGAATGACGGGGTGTACAACCGCTATCTGTATCATAACCGCTATCTGTATAAATAACATATATAGAGGTTGACCATCAAACCGCTGTGTATAAAAAACGCTATGTGTATCAAACAAGGTGTTATCTGTATCAATCATATATGGTATTCCTCCCAACGCCAAGTGTGTCAAAAAATATCTCTTATTATTTAAGTCAATTAAAATGGCATAGCCAATATGGTGAGAAAGGTTTTTTTCAATTCTTCTAGAAGTGATACAAGTCTCAAGTTCGCAAAATAGGGTCAAGTTGGCCATAATCTGAAAAAAGAAAATTGCCAATTTGGCGAGAAAAGTGTCACAAATCGTGAAGAATTCGAATTTCGGTAAAATGGCCTCCAATTAGTCTAGTTGCTTTGTTGTCAAACATTGACAAGGTAGGTTTTTAGGGCAGGGTGCAGGGTAGTGGCTATATTACTCCCTTTATACATTTATAGAGCCTTGATACAGATAGAGGTTACCGTAACAATCGCTATGTGTAGTAACACCGCTATCTGTATCAACTATGCCATTGGGGTGGGGAGGGTAGCCATGCAATACAGGAATAGTCAACCAGGATCAGGGTGTAGTTGGGGCTATATTGAGCTAAAACAAGTTTTAAAAATTCTCAAATAAGTGCTGGGGGTATTGTACAACTGCTAAGTGTATCAATCCTGCTAACTGCAGTAACTATAGTTAGCAGTCAACCATCCAACTGCTATGTGTATCAGAAGATTGCTAAGTGTATCAATTTCCAGGGATGTCTGTTATAGGGACACCCAACTGCTATCTGTATCAATAAATGCTATCTGTATAATCATAGGAATATAGTGTAAAATGCCAGAAATATGTTTCTTGGGCCATGGAATTAATTCATCGGGTCCAAATTACAATTTTGTGGGTTATAGAATCCATTTTCAGTTTAAAGGTTGTACCTTCTCCAAAATCCAAAGAGAGAGTCATAAACTCATAAAATAATGTACACATGGTTGGTTTCTATTTGATTCTCAATGGTGATTCGTTAAACCTATGTGTTGATCTAGTACTGCATTTTTGCCAAGATTCTAAATCAGTCTCACGTCAACATGACTTGGGACTGGCGATCTTCCGCCCGTTTTGATGTTTAGCTTAGGCCCAAGTGGGGCTCCTATTTCTACCATCACACATCCTTTGAAATAATCAGTCCTCTGGCCAGTTGTGTCGACCTTCTCTCCATGTTAGTACAAGCTTTTATTATGATATCCTGTCAAACTACTAAATCCCTAGTGTAGAGCCCCACACCACAGGCCACCACCTGTCTGAGGTTAAAACAGTGTCATGGAAGCACTATTTTGAGAGCCTTTGTGCTGGACTGAGATGGCTACCATAGATTTTTACGAACTGCTAAGTGTATCAATGTCCTTACCTGTATTAATAAAACTTCATACACTTAGCAGTTTTTTTATACACTTAGCAGTTGGATGGCCAAATGCTAAGTGTAGTCACTATAGTGAGCAGGGTTGATACACTTAGCAGTTGTACAGGTATCACTCTGTTATAATAATCATGAATGTGTAATGACAATTGTTATTTGATAGATATGTCATTGCTGGTATGATGCAGATAGCGTTTATTGATACAGATAGCAGTTGGATGTGCCTCTTCACAGTTGTAACAGATAGCGTTGGTTACTACAGATAGTGGTTGGATGGTTACTACACATAGCGTATTTTTGATACAGATAGTGGTTGGATGGTTACTACACATAGCGTATTTTTGATACAGATAGTGGTTGGATGATCAACCTCTATATGTTATTGACACATCTATCAGTTATGATACAGATAGCGGTTGTACACGGGTTTCTTCCCTTGATTTCGGGTCAATATCCGTGTGACTGTAGGTTCAACCCGAATATCCAATTTGCAAATATCTAAACATTATTTTTAGATGATGATTAACCTCTATACTGGTAGACAAAATGATTATCTAGGTATATATATATATATATATATATATATATATATATATATATATATATATATATATATAAATGTGTGTATATATATTTATATAAATATATATATATATATATATATATTTATATAAATATATATACACACATTTATATATATATATACACACACCAAAAAGTGAGAGTCATTGTCAGAGGGTCTGCCACTGCCAGTGACTCTCAGGAAGGCGTTTCACCGTATGTTGATATAAAAAACAACATGCGGCCTTAAGATGCGGACAAGATGCGGACAAAATACATCCAAACTACTTTTTTTGTTTCAGTTGGTCCTCCGTATACCCTCCGTATCTTTTATTAAAAAAATACAACATACGGCATCCAACATACGGCCCTCTCAACATACGGACATTGTCACCTGTCTCTTTTGAAAAAATGTGCAAAAACCAGTCTACATTCAGGGAAACCCCTAGGGAATTCCCTCTGTGACGTCATAATATGTAGCAACATACGGAGGTAGGCTGGGGAGGGTATATATAGGGTCCGTATGTTGGGGAAGAGACAGGGGAGGGACAGGAGAGGTTTGGGAAGGGACAGGAGAGGTCGGGGAAGAGATAGGAGAGGTCGGGGAAGAGACAGGAGAGGTCGGGGAAGAGACAGGAGAGGTCAGGGAAGAGACAGGAGAGGTCAGGAAAGGCACTGGATTTGGAGTGTTTTCTTCACCTCTGGCGCCCAGCCAGCTCTGTACTCTGATAGCTATTGTCTACCACCGTTTATACACAAGGAGTCTATAGACAGAGTTTCAGCTGCGTAGGGCCATTATTTACCGAGTTACAGAAGAAAAGACATTTTTTTGTATAATTTCTTAGAAACTCAATATATATTTTTTAAATTTCTTTTATTATAAAGGTAGACGTTGGACTTTACTTATCTATTCAATAAAATAATTCTAGAGCCATTTTTTTACATATATATATGTGCACTTTAAAAAGGGTGAAGGGAGGTCGGGGACTGTACTAGCTTACAGAATAATAGTTTAGGTCCACATGACCTCCCGCAATTGGCTTGCGATCTCCATTCCCTCATATATATATGAGAGGAGTTGAAGCCACCATGACTTAGCCTCTAGGTGGCAGCACCAACACAGCCCGGAATTTGAAGATCCACACGGGGGAGAAACCTCTCTTGTGTTGCCTACCATGTACAGTGGCTGCACCAACACAGCCCATACAGAGCTGGAGAAAATGCCCCCTTTTTAAAGTGCATATATATATGTAAAAAAATTGCCCTAGAATTATTTTAACGAATGGATAAGTTAAGTCCAACTTCTACCTTTATAATCAAAAAAAAGAAAAAATTAAAAAATTGATTTTCAAAGAAATTATACAAAAAGATGTATTTTCTTCTGTAACTTGGTAAATAATGGCCCTACAGAGCTGAAACTTTGCCCACAGACTCCTTGTGTATAAACGGTTGTAGACAATAGCTAGTAGTACAGAGCTGGCTGGGCGCCAGAGGTGAGAAAAACACTCCAAATCCAGTGCCTTTCCCGACCTTTCCTATCTCTTCCCCGACCTCCCCTGTCTCTTCCCCGACCTCTCCTGTCTCTCCCCCGACCTCTCCTGTCTCTTCCCCGACCTCTCCTTTCTCTTCCCCGACCTCTCCTGTCTACCACCTGCTCACGTGTAGGCCTACTACCACCTCCTCACGTGTACTACCACCTGCTCACGTGTACTACCACCTGCTCACGTGTAGGCCTACTACCACCTCCTCACGTGTACTACCACCTCCTCATGTGTACTACCACCTCCTCACGTGTACTACCACCTCCTCATGTGTACTACCACCTCCTCACGTGTACTACCACCTCCTCACGTGTACTGCAATGTACCACCTTCTCAAATCGACTACCAACTCCTCACATCCACTACCAACTCCTCACATCCACTACCAACTCCTCACGTCCACTACCAACTCCTCATGCCAACCACCATTTCCTTCACTACCAACATACGGACCCTATTTACAACATACGGCCCTACATATAACCCCTTTTTATGTGGTTTTTGACATACCACCACCCCCCCTACCCCTCCGCATTCTGGGCTCCAAATACGCCAAAGATGCGGAATTTTTGTGCTCCGCATATTGAGCTGAAACGCAATTTTCGCTGTATGTGAATACGGCCGGCCGTATGTACATACGGCGGCCGTATCTTTTTCCGTAAGATGCGGACATGTTGAGCTGAAACGCAAAAAGGAACTGAAATGCAAAAAAAGCACATACGGACCCTCCGTATGATACGGTGAAACGCCTTCCTGGTGAGGGTAGTTTTAGCGACAATGACTCTCACTTTTCTGAGGGTGTAAAGACAAAAGAAACTGCCTGATTGAATAATGTATACAAAAGGTGAGAAAACACTCAACACTGGTGTGGCATAAGTTAATTATACGACTCCCAGAGCCCTTTACCCAGGATAATGGCTTAGACTCGGCTGAGTACACTTGTCTGCGACTCATGATCACCATTGACTGTCGCCATTATCCTGAGTAAAGGCCTCTGGGTGTGGTATAACTACTACATACTTTTATATATGCGGACTCCTCTCCCCATCCATCCCTCTCTCACCACCCCAGTGTATAAGATACTGCACTGGGAGGTGCGGACCAACGGCGGTCCTAATATCTCCTTGCCGCCCTCTATCTCTAGAGATAGGGGCAGCCATTGCCGCAGGCTTCTCCCGCCGCTCGAGGTCCACCTTCCGCTCCTAATATATAGTGTTATAATATACTTTAAACTTTTCCCCCAATTACATATGAGTATTCATAAAATACACGCTCATTTACTAGTCAGTCTATCGAAAAATATGAACGATCTGAGTTTGAAATAGCGCATAGGGTAAAGGCACCCGTTTTAGACCAAGGTCATCAAATTGGCCCCTTTAGAGAATGCCAATTTTCATATGGTTACATCATTGGACACTGGAATTTCCCAAGCCTAAACTTCTATAGAAGTTTTAATGAATTTCAAAATTTAAGTATAAATAAATTCACATTTAATATGTGAATTTCAAAATACCAAACTGCTCTTAAGGCTGTGTCTCACGACCTTGAGCCAATGTTTTTGTCTCTGACCGGGTGCGGCTCTGACCAGGTGCCGTCTCTGACCAGGTTTCAGAAAAAAGGGGTTTTAAAGAGAATTATACTCATATATATAAGGATTTGTAAAAACGTTATGGTGGTTGTTATATAATTATAATTATACTTATAATTAGCCTCCTGCTGTTGGTATTTTGAGCCTATCAAGCCAAGCCGGTCAGAGACGGCACCCGGTCAGAGACGGCACCCGGTCAGAGACGGCACCCAGTCAGAGACGGCACCCGGTCAGAGACGGCACCCGGTCAGAGACGGCACCCAGTCAGAGACAAAAACATTGGCCCAAGGTCATGAGACACAGCCTTAAAGTCGACCACTTCATGTTATAGTTGATCCTTGAGTCGGACATAATGTCCTTTCATTGATGAGGTAGGCCTATGTCTCTTGATATAGGAAAACAATCGGGAAGGGGGTTATTAGAAGCCAGGTCGATGGCCAGAGAGGAGAAACTATCAGAGTTCAAAATGGGTTGTGGGGAGGGGGGGGGATCATTACATATTTCAGGATATGCATCGTTTTAAGTATTTCAAAGCATGGCGGTTCTTACAAACACCTTAATGTGTATGTGTGAACTCGTGAACCATTGTATATAGCTGCAATGGTAAAATAATCTCATCATGATCGTATCAAATATGTTACCCAATACAAGAGGTAGGCCAACAAATATATATCGTATTGCCCCGTTTATAAGCCGGGTCCCGAATATAAGCCTGCCCCATTTATAAAACTGATCAAAAGTGGTACTAGGTCTTATATAAGCCGGGCCCGAATATAACCCTGGTCAGTGAAGGCAACTTTAAAACAATGTCTTTAGGAGGGCATAACTTCACTTCTAATCAGAATATTTTTATATTTCTTTCATGTAAATACAGCCAATTCATCACACCTTAAGCTGGGGATACTTTAAAGGAAAGTAACATTGATATATTTTTTTGTATTTGTCATGATATCATTAAAGATATCCAGAAAGATGGGTAGAGATAACGAACATATACAAGAATTTTATACAGACTGCCAGAGTGGCTCTTTAAACTTAAGAAATATAGGAGAAATATATAAGCCTGCCTCGAATATAAGCCTCCCCCGTTTATAAGCCGAGTCAATTATCCATTTAAAATTAAAATAAGCCCGGGCTTATAAACGCAGAAATACGTTATGTATATTGTACCAATTTTCACCCAAAATGTCCTGACATAACATGTATTCCCCTTGTCCCCCCCCCCCGCCCCCACCCTTTGAAACTGTTTGGCACGCCTCTGACTGCAAACATACAAAAATCTAGCCTATGCACGTATAGATGGCGACAGATGGGACATGGAGAGAGAGAGGACATAATGAGAGAAGGGACATGACCAGATGACGAAAGAGGGGACATGCAGGAGGTTATATTTTTTTTTATATATTGTTTATTTATCCTGGTATCATCAATAGGCTGTACACTAAGGCGTGCCTGTATAAGATAATACCAGCACCTTTCTCAACAAGTAAAAGTGTGGTGTCGTGGTCAGCATGTTCCTCTCAGATTTGTGTAGAGTCTTTTGCACAACAAATGGTCGTCTCTTTGCCCAAAGCAACACGATTCTGATGACCAATCATTCGGACCTATTGAGTGTGCATTGGGGTTATGCAGGGAATACTATCTTGACGAGATCTCATGAAAGGTAATTTTTTGATAATCCTATGTCACATATAATTACATTTTAAGGAATATACCCTGGGAGATCAAATTTATTTATTAGGATGGCCATTTGTATAGCGTTCCTACCTTTAACACCAGATTATTACTGTCAATTGTTGATTATCGTTAGTTAAAGAATATGCATTGCTAAACGCTCAACTGAGATATATTGGTGAAATTATCTCTGTTTTACTGAGGCCAAATAAAAAAAAGTTTGTTTCACGTCACCCGGCTCAAGCCAATTAGATCCAATAAATATACTTCAAAGAAAAGATATCCTAGGTCCTGCTAATCAACCCCAAGGCATAAACATACTCTCCTTTTCTAATTATCGAAGTATCCAGCAGGCCTATTATCTCGGGCCCCGACTGTACATTTGCAGTCTGGGGGTTTCCTTAGTTATACATATATACTTACACTCTTGCTCAATTAGTAGTACTGTGGATATCTGCATAATGCACCTAAATTGAAATAATATACCTATTCACATGTTTAATATGTAAAAAAATTGTGCCAATATAGGTGGCTGTATGCTCCCATGGGGGCGATGTAAAGCCATTTGCCCAACATGAAACCCAGCTCAGTGTTGTTGACACCGGACCACCAAAGCAAGCCCGAAATCTACAAACAATGTATTCCGCAAAAGTAAAAAAAAGAGGTAGAAGAGATGAGTGATGTTTTATAGCCTGGATACAAAAGAACACTCGAAATAAGATGAGGCCAGAGGGATGCTACTGTGGGACGAGCTACATGTATTGTGTCCAGACAGTTGACACTGTTCATATCCTGGAAATATAGTTTTAAAGAACGATAATCCGTCACTCTAGTTAACCTTACTATTATCATAACCCCTACACATGGATTAGATGTAATTCAAATGTAAGACCCTGTGTTTCCCATAAGAAGTCTGAGAGCAGCCTAACTCGACTTGAATGAGTGCATGACATGTGCGCAATATTGAATTGTGAGACAGATAACAGTCTATTGGTACGACACACAAGGGCTGCTAGTGGATTCTTACATATATAACCAACTTCTTCATCTTTATATACAGATTATACGATCTGATACCCACTTCATGTAAGTAGAAAATGAACTCTCAACATCATGTGAATTACAATAACATAGCAAATAGCTATTTCATCTCATAAACAGTAATAAGGGAATGGTGCATCACCTTTGTTAATAACTTGTTATTACTTTTAATAAAATTACCACATACCTTGGAATTCCATGGTGTCTTGTCAATATGGTGGCGGAAACGAAGCTGGTCGAGTGTTGTCAACTATGGGGAGGCAGCACACCTTGTGGGGAATGATAGCCTACAAACAAAGAACACATGAGATATTAGCAACTGCAACTTGATAGGGTGGATTCACCTAAAGAGGAATGTATGAGATCATGCAGGTAAAGATTATGATTTAGAATACAATTTCACATGTATTCCCTGCAGTTTATAATAGTATTGACTGTGTGATGTTTAAAATACAATTATAGCCTCAAACTGTGTATAGAGTATCCCGGTAAAGTTCCATTCACTCGCATGATTGACTCGAAAACATTGGGATAATTATACATGTTAAATGGAATCTGTATATATGAAGTGTATACTGTCATGGTCGCCTTCTTTAATAATAAGTTGTTTTGTTGGCACTGGGGTCACATCAGACAATATGGCAAGGGTACCACCTTGCCATATAAAGTTTCTTGATACCGTAAAACCTCGCGTATAAGCCACGGCTAGTACGCGAGTCAGATCGGCTGTGCGGCTTATAGGATCGGCCCAGGGTTAGGGTGCGGCTTATACGCGAGTTTTTACTCCTATAGTACAGTACAAAAGTCACCATAATCGGATGGCCAGTGCGGCTTATAGGATCGGCCCAAAGTCGGGGTGCGGCTTATACGCGAGTTAGGCTTATACGCGAGGTTTTACGGTAACAGCTTTTGTTTGAGTTTTGAACAGGTCAGAAGACCTTTCCATGCGACTGGTAGGCGGTAGAGAGTTCCATAATTCAATGCCTCTTCAAGGTCAAATCCCCCAGGGCGATCTATGCTGGCAAATCTCTGCGAATTGGCAATCTGTTGCGAATTGGGGAGCTCCCCCCAATTCGCAATAGATATAACTACAACAGGCAGATATAACTGCAAGGGTTCTGTTGCGAATTGAGCACAAAATAAGATCTAGATAATTAGATATTTTCCCTTGCTTAACAGGGAAATCTCTGCGATTTCATTATGCACATGATACATATCAATCACCTGGAAAGTCAGGGGGCCACTCCTTTTTTTTGATTATACACAAAGAGCATTTTAGAACCATTTTACATGAATAACATACATGATCTGCCCACCACTATACCTACATGATGTATTATTTCAAATGATAAATAATTAGATATCCCTTTTATAGTAAACCAACTGTTAGTACAATTGTTATGAAGTAACTCCCCCGAAATACAACACTTAACCCTCACACATAGAGTCAATGCAGTCCAATATGCAGAGATTCAGTGCCAAGTACGTGTATACAGTGGGATTTGAAACTTTCAATATGATATGGGAACGCAATAGGCACAGAACTCAGAGGTTCTGGGGGTATACATTGGCCTGTGGGATTCGACCTATAGGAGGAATATCCATTAACGTATTCTTTGAAATAATACATCATGTAGGTCTAGTGGTGGGCATATTATATATATTATTCATGAAAAATGGTTGTAAAATGTTGTTTGTGTATCATAAGAAATAGGGAGTGGCCCTCTGACTTTCTAGATGATTCATATGCATCATGTCCATAATGAAATCACAGAGATTTCCCAGTTAAGCAAGGGAAAATACTTAATCATTTAGATCTTATTTTGTGCCCAATTCGCAACAGATCTCCTGTTGTTTTATCTCCCTGTCATAGTTACATCTATTGCGAATTGGAGGGAGTTCCCCAATTCGCAACAGATTACCAATTCGCAGAGATATTCCAGCATAAGTCGCCCTGTGGGATTCGACCTAAAGGTGATGCTAGAGCTAACACACAGGCTAAGAGAGGTCCAGGCCGGCAATGTAAATATATGGCTGATAGCATAGCGACACCTAGGAAGCAGGTAGATTTGAATTGTTCTATAGGAAAAAAGAAAATGGGTCCAGGGAGACCAAAGAAAATTTCGGATGTAAGAAGAGTTCGATCCACTGATTAAAAAAAAGCAAAATGGGTGCTAATAAGACTTGCGGTTGTAACCCGTCTACCCTGCCTAGGTAGAAGGGTTAACGTTGGGAGAATGTGAGACTAAAGTGAATAAGTATTTAAGCATCCAAACTATCCCTGAATAACATTACACACTTGATTTTACACACCCACATCATTATGGTCAATTTGGTATGCACCCCCTCGCCACTGGATAAAGTCTTTACTTATAGTAACATATATATTCACCATTTGCGTAGACTACAGCTGTATTATTAACACCTTTCTCTTTGAGCCTATAAAGGTCGAATCCCACAGGCCGATTTATGCTGAGGGCTGAAAAATGTAGTTTATTGTGAAAACCTGATCACTTAGCCAATATTGGTTGGTTATATCTGCTAAAACAAGCCCAATGTTGGTCATAACCCTTGTCTAAGTCTTGTGATTATGATAAATAAGATATCAAAACATTTAGATATTTTACTCTGATTATGTTCAAATATGTTGCTTATTAGAATAGGCCAATGATTTGGTTTAAACAGGGGGGACACTCCAGATATCTTTAGGCTAGTTGAGAGGGAATAATCAAGACAAATCATACCATGAAGTAACTCCCCTCAACTAGATCCATTAACCAGTCCTATAGGCAACACCTGCTTGCTTATTATTGACCACAGTGGGATTTGGAGTACACTAGTTATGTGGCAGAGGTGTTGCGATTTACAAAATCGGCAGCCTTTCCCCCCTGTCAGAAGCTCAATATGCAACAGTTTTAGACCCAATTTTCGCGTTGTGGGATTTGACCTTATTACTGCAAGTATTAAATCCCACTGTTATACACTATATGGTACATAATCTCTGCGAATTGGAATACATTGACTTTATATGTGAGTATAATGGGTAGTATTTTGGGGGAGTCACTTCACAACAATTGTGGTTATAGATTATTTACTCTCCTAAGGATATCCAGCAATATATGAATTGAAATAATGCATAATGTAAGACTACATCTTGGAAGACGATAGACAGTATTCATGATAAAGGCCTAAATAGACCATGG
Organism: Harmothoe impar; assembly: GCA_947462335.1. Taxonomy (NCBI): domain Eukaryota; kingdom Metazoa; phylum Annelida; class Polychaeta; order Phyllodocida; family Polynoidae; genus Harmothoe; species Harmothoe impar. The sequence goes on along the minus strand of OX381713.1, from coordinate 62,715,009 downwards.
GCCAGAAGTGGATACCCTCCCCTGTCAGAGGGATTTTCGGAGACCCTGTTTTTTTCAAAGAATTATATGTCAAGTTTACTTTTTTGGCCATTTGCACTTTTGTATCCGGTGGGTGGGGGTGGCGGCCATTTTCCAAGATGGCCGCCCTGAAAAATTGGTATTCAAAAAAAATATGGGAAATGTTTAATAAAAGGTGCGCATTTCAAGATATGGTCATTCAATAGCTCAAATCGAAGGTCTATCAAAGGACTATCCACTAAATGATGATTTGTTGTGATCATGACAACGTGGTTGCCATGGTAGCCACATAAGTACTGAATTTTGCCTGTTTTTCTACACGAGGTACCGAAAAGTTTGCATATATAGAGTAAGTAACCACTAAAATAGTCATGTAAAAGTGCATATTGTTGGTATGGAAGAGCATTATCAACATCATAGAGAATTATGGCAACTCAGACAACCTGGTTGTCATGGTAACCATGTAACTAACAACAAATACACTTTTGGATGCAAAAATAATGCCCCAAAAATAGAGGGAAATCTTCTCTAGATCATGTGTATTTGAAGATATATGGCCATGTAGTAGCTCAAATTGAAGGTATATATGAGAGGTGATGTCTGTGTATTATCAGATATCTGGAGTGACCCCCTTAATCCCCACATGTTTGATACACATTGTTTGCAGAGTGAATTAGCAGAGGTTTTCCTATTAAGCAAAGGAAAATATCTAATTGTCTAGATCTCAGTTTGTGCCCAATTCGCAACAGTTTCCTTGCAGTTATACCCCTCTCTTGTAGTTACATCTGTTGCAAATTGGAGGGAGATCCACAATTCGCAACAGATCTCCAATTCGCAGAGATTTTCCAGCATAAATCGCCCTGTGGGTGTTGGCCTTAACCTGCGTTAATAGTAGATGATGCTGCTGTGTAGCAGGGCCTTAAAACTAAAATAGTTATACATGTAGTCCATTTGAGTAGGCCAAGCATAGGATAATGATCAAATATGAAAACAAAAATACAAAAATAGGCCCACTAGATAAGGGGGGCCATTTCATTGGGTGGGGGGGGGGGTTGCTCAACCTCGTGCTATTTAAACAAATGTGTCTACACTCAAAAAGTAAACTTGTCTCTAGACTCTTCCAAGTGACGGTCATAAAATAAACGAGTCAAAAACTCGTCTAAGTGACAAGGAAGCGGGTCTTCTAGCTGGAGACAGAAGACCCACTTGGCATGTGCCAGCCCAAAACCTGACATTTGCCAGCTCCAGATTCTATTTGTGAGATGGTAACCTGATAGGTTAGACAACTTTTAACCTGTTTATTTTATGATAGTCACTTTGACAAGTTTGGAGACAAGTTTACTTTTTCAGTGTAGCCTACTTGATGAATCACTGTTCATGCTATATTAAGTGAGTGCAGTTCGGGATAACGACTACATACACATACAGGCATTTCTTTATCTTATGTCTATGTCACTTAATAATGCTCATGTCCCATATCGATGTGAAGAACTGTCCATGTCCCATGTCACTATCTTTTTAAGCCTCCTGTCGCATGTCACTAGGCCTCATGTCGTATGTCGATTTTAAGAAATACCCATGTCGCCATATCGAATTTAGGGTTCTAGAGCCATAGTAGTTGACAGTACATATATTATATAATTTTGAATTGACGAAAAATACACGTTGTCTTGGCCTGTGACTCAAGTGAACAGACGGGACGGCGTCTAAGTTCCTCTTCTTACCTAAACAAAATACTTTTGGGCTCTTTCGATGGACAATTTGTGAATATCATTTGCTATTTTCGGAATCATCTTGAATAAGTTGATAATTTAGGTGCATAAATGTGACTGCAGATGGGTCAAAAGCGACCTCACGACCTGGGCCGTTTTGGAGGCGACTTTCGACCTAAGGCAATAATAAAAGCGACCTAGCGACTTTTGGGCAAAATAGACAATAGGATAAAGGGTCCAAGAAAGCGACTTTGTGACCTGGGCCTCTTAATTTCGGCGACTTTCCGACCTCAGGGGGAGACCCCTCTGCACCCCCATAGATATGCCGAATTAAGAAAGTTGCGCTTAACCTACATGATGATGATGGCTTCTGACAGCTTGGGGACATGAGTGGTGAGTTTTTTACAATGCCCCTCCCCCTTTTTCCCCGTTTCCGCCCCTCCTTGAGGAAAAAAAGATAGTTACCCTGGAAATTGGGTATTTCTTTAAATCGATATGGCACCTTGACCATTTCTTACAATCAACATCTTGAACATGGGACATGAGGACCCGCCTATCAGATCAGGGGCCCCCATCTAGACACACACACATGCACAGAGAAAACAACTTGGCAGACTGCCAGAGGGCGGGAACACAGGCAGGGCGGCGTTTCTCTGTCCTATGGATAAATAGACAAAGGTGCACGAGTTTTTGGTCTGTTTCAGGGTTATTTCACGAGTTGACCCTCGGACAGTATTTCACGAGGCCATAGGCCGAGTGAAATGCGGTCTGAGGGTCAACAAGCGAAATAACCTTGCAACAGACCAAAATCGAGTGTGCCTTTGTGTTTATTTTTTTAACTTTTTCGATTCAAAATAGAATTTTTAGGGCCTACTGGGGGTGGAGGTATCAAAAAAGCTTATTTCTCTGTCGTTCAAATGTAAACAAATTGCCGTTTTGATGACGTCACAGGCCGTTAAATACGGCCATCGATTATTTAGCGAGTGGTGTGAAATACGGCGCTCTTTGGTTAAATCAATGGCACTGCAGTATTTCATAAAAAAAAAAAGCACGATTGCATGGACTCCTCCACACCTAAGTGAAGGGTGTCACTGCGACAACTTTCACAGCTTGTCCATGGGGCTTGTCGACGGGGCTGTGGACAGGTGATAACAAAAAAAGACATGGGATACCTGCATTCAAGAGGCTTCAAACAACAGAGGAATCTCGTTGATACATGCATGTGCCACCCGTCAGTGCAAATTCTCCCAAAGGACAGGTTCAAGAGATCACCCAGTTATAGAGCTCAAAATAGATGCGAAATCTGAACGTCTGTCAACATTGACCCTGAATTACAGTATGTAATACAACTTATTATGCTTAATCCGGCCTGCACATATGATAGACCCATTCAAGATCTCTTGATGCTAAATTACTAGAACTCTAAATCTTCCTCCAAGCTAAAATGGGAGCAAATCATGAAAGGGTCATTTAACATAGGATCAGATACGCACTAAACGATCATCCAGACCCTCCGCCCCACCCTACTGAGAGACCTGGCGGTGCGACTACACCTAGGAGTCCTCCTGAAGGCCGTAGGTACGGAAAGGGTCCGTAATAATGGGGGGTGGGGGTTTAGTAAATGATTTCTTAAAGATTAGAAATTGAAATTGCAGTTGTATTAATTTCACTGTAAATGCACAACATATATACGGGTATATATGAAAAGTCTTGGGTCGACACCTAGAATAATAAGTATGTTGAAGGCGGGTTTGACCGCCGTGTTGTGAATCCACTTCCCGATACACAAGTCAAAACAGGCCCGTAATAATGGGGGTGAGAGTTTACTCATGCGTAACAAAAGGTCCAAAAATGAAGTTGCAGTTGTATAAATTTTACAAGAAAATGTACAATATATTTACGGGTATACACCCAAAGTCTTAAATACGCATATTGTTGTGGCGCGGGAAATGGACCAGGTAGCGTTCGTGGATAATAAAGACCGGTACCAGTGTAGGGGCTCTACTTCAGGCCGCTGAACGATCTACATCGTATTCTGAGTTCTTCCTTTAATAATTACACTATGTACACAATCTATACATTGAGAACACTTCAAATGGCGACGGGATAGACGAATCTACGCTGGAAAGACTTTGGGAACTTCATTTCACTTGATTTGACCTAGAATTGATGCAGAATTCGGTGAGTGAAGTGCTAAGGTTTCCCCTCCAAATTCGTCCAGTATTAAAGACTGCTGTGGCTCTACGCAGGTTGTTGGTGCCTGCACAATACAGTTACACAGTGCTACATAATTACGACTACAGTGTACAGGTTGTCGATCTACAGTGCTCTAAACGACTACAGTGTAAGGTGGTAGATCTACAGTGCTACAAATTACGACTGCAGGGTACAGGTGATAGATCTACAGTGCTACATACGTCTACAGTGCACAGGTGGTACGTCTACAGTGCTACATACGTCTACAGTGCACAGGTGGTACGTCTACAGTTCTACAGTATATTTACAATGCCCACATGTCGATCAACATTTGGGAGTGCTGAGTTCAATACACGTACATTCACACTGCCAAACTACAGACTCCTGCAGTAATTGTGGTTCTTCTTCATCAGCTTTACAGCCCCTCTACATTATAACAGACTTTGTAGTGTGTTGCCTACAGGCCATTCCAATGTTTATTGTCTGTGAGTGAAGTGGATTTACAGGTACAGTACAAGTAAAATAGGCCTACAACTACATATAATATTCTGGTGCTCATTAGGCCTATACTCCTACAACCTGCACTACAGTTTACAGTGTTGTTTTACAGGTACACTAGCAGCAAAGTTCCACAGTCACAATGGCTGCTATTTACATCCCCCTAGACCCATATTCCAAAATTTCTAGAAGTACCAGGGAGGCCACCAATTCCATGGGAGGAGTGGATAGGATTATTTGACAATTTTCTGGATGCTTCCCCTGACATTGACAAAGTGCCCATGAAGCGAAAAATATGCATCCTACTACATTATTTGGGTGTTGAAGGTCAGAAGAGATACACTAAGTTGAAGGAACTTACAAATTACCCTGCAGGAACTTCCGGCTTGGCTAAGGCCAAATTAAAGCTGGAAAAGGAGTTTAAAGCTTCAAAGCATAAAAGGTCAGAGAGGGCTATTTTTCGAGACAGAGAACAATTGCCAGATGAGACAATTAGTGAATACGTTGCTGCCCTCAGAGACCTAGCGTCTACTTGTGACTTTGGTGCTTTTCTGGATGAGGCTGTATGTGATCAGCTCATAGAGAAGATCAGTCATACAATTAGGGAGAGACTCTATTCGGAAGAAGACCTAGATCTAGAGCAAGCCATTCAGATTGCAAAGAGACTAGAGAGTGCTTCTCTACATGCAAGGAGGATGGACAGCAAAATTACAAATGCAGGAGTCCATCCAGAGAAAACAAAGTACAGTCAACCTACAGTGTTAAATGAAAAAGTGAATCAAATTGATGATGACTTTCAGGAGATGGTGTATAGTGTTAGTTCTGTGGGTATAACTCCGATGCCAAGGTGCACCATACTCATACAAGGTATTTCCGTGCGTGTCCTCGTAGACTCTGGTTCCATGTTTACAATCATTCCGGAGCCATTGTACTTGGGCCTATATTCGCACTACGAACTGCATGAAAGCGATATTCGCCCAAGTGGGTACGGAGGCACACCAATTCCGATGCTAGGTTACTTCACGGCTACCATAGAGCACAATGGGCGGTTCGCCTTAGAGAAGGTGTACGTGTCAGAAAGAGGAACCGCAATTCTAGGTTGGCCGAGGCAAGGGAAATTATCTGTTCTACTTGACTCTACACAAATGCAGCCAGTCCTTCAGACTCAGACTTCTCCACAGGTCAGTGATCAGTGTACAACAGTGCTTGGTGGAAGAGCGAGTAATACGGTGGCATGCTCTGAACCACATGTGCAGCACAGGGACAATACATCTTCCATTCAACGCGATGCACCAGTCCCAGTGCGGCACCTACGACATACAGTTCCGGGTATTGTTCAGAGTAGGCCTACTTCGAGAGCTGAGGGAAACGCAACCGAGGTTAAAAGTGTAGGCCATACACAGGGTGGCACTGGCAGTATCTACACTCGTACAGTGAACAAACTACAGGAGACGACAGGACATGACTTGGCCAGTCAGACGTTTAGTAAAGACAGAGTTCAGGGTTATCAAGCTACATACAGGCCTAAAGTACAGGCCCACAATATTTGTGTTGGGGATCATGTCAGAATCAGGAATCCTGTTTTAAAAGGGGATATGGGTTGTTCGGTACCAAGAAGAGTTACTGACATTCAAGGTAATTATGTCATTATAGATGGGGAGAAATGGAACTATACAAGAGTTTCTAAGGTACAGTGTGATTACAGTGACATTGGTGCACGCCATGCACAACAGGTACAGCAGCGCGGAGTTCGCCCGGCTGCTCCAGATGAATATACTCAGAGGAAAGGAGTGTATACAAAATAAGCTCCTTCGAGACTGAGTAACTATGTGATATAAATCATGTACTACAAACTACACAGACTAAATGACAAAGGACACTCATAAGTAATTGCATTGTTTACTGTATTTCATGTTTGTCTAACATCAACAAAGATTGTTGTATTTGAGTTTATTTCAGACTTCTACCACATGTTTATATCTGTATGATGATACTGCGTATCATGTTTTACGAAGGGAGATATGTTGTGGCGCGGGAAATGGACCAGGTAGCGTTCGTGGATAATAAAGACCGGTACCAGCGTAGGGGCTCTACTTCCGGCCGCTGAACGATCTACATCGTATTCTGAGTTCTTCCTTTAATAATTACACTATGTACACAATCTATACATTGAGAACACTTCACATATATCGGTACCGCTCCAGTGACAGTCGGAGTGGAGCCGGGACAGGTAAGTACTCAGGCGCTGGGGGGTCCACGGCGTCAGGGACACGCAATTTCCTGCGTTGAAACGGTATAGTACTTCTGCCGCCGCTATTTCGCCGCAATCTCACTGCTATTTTGGCCGAATCCACAGCAAAACTGACGCGAAAAGAGAGTGTCAGGTATAGGCAGTACGGCGATATGACATATTTCACGCAGTTCCTGCCGCCGTGGACTTTGGGCATATGGTTGACATGTCCCACAGGGTAAGTTCTGGTGACCGCTCACTTGCATCTGCCTCTAAAGAGGTGAGAATCCGAAAAGCAAAGATACATAGCCAAAGGTCTACGAGTTTTAGCCTGTTGGCAAGGTTATTTCACGAGTTGAAGGTGGGCCGTATTTCACGAGGCCGTAGGCATAATAAAATATGACTCGTCTCTGTAGAACAAAATGATCTACATTGTTCAGTGAGGCCTTTTGTGCTTGACAATACATCATCACAAATAACTTCGCTTTCTTTGAAAGTTGTAATTCGGGCAGCCATCTTGAGAATGGCTGTCATCTTAGAATTTCAAATGTCAAATGATACAGATGAGAAACATGATACACTAAGGGGTAAACTTTTCAATTTCCATGACTATAACATCTTTTGGCGATGTATGAGGGACGCCAGTTTCCTTTCAGTTTGGCAGTCGGTGGTCAGGCCAAATTTAAAAAAAAGGTTTGTTTCAGGTAACGTGGGCAGAAAGTCTAGGGTCGGTATAGGTCGAATTTCTTTTTGATTTTTTTTATACTCTTTTTTTACAAGACCCTTAAATTGAACAAAAACAAGTGTATAAGTGGGGGGAAAAAAGTGTAAAAATATAAAAAAATTCTTCAAAATTCGTTATTCTTTTGGCCTTACTGTCATAGAATCTGACTCAGTACCCTCTGCCCTGGGGGCATAAATCTGTCATTAGCAACCTTATCAGTTGTCTGGTGTGGTTAACTTGTTTTGCCACCAGTGTCCTCTGCATGATAACCTCATCAAGCTCAAGGTGACAGGTCTAATCAATACCTTTGGCCCTTCCTGTCATTGTGTCAACATAATCCATCGATGTATGAAGGGTGAACAATCACCAGTTGCGTGTACTTTAGTTTTATCAATGATGCGGGGTGATTCATGAGAGACAACTTTGTTATTGACACATTCATTAAATGATAAGGGAATTGTATGATTAGAACTCTGGACATGGATATCTCCGAGCTACATCTTCTTACTTATAGTGGACTACGGCTACCTGGCAACATGGATGTATATATATATATATATATATATATATATATATATATACATATTCATTTATTTATTCATTTATTTATATATATATATATATATATATATGTGACCCAACAAGCAAAAAGATCCATCCGCGGGGGATTTTTAGTACTGGCTTTGGCCACCAGGGGGCATCAGAAGGGCTAGAGAGTGCATAATTCAAGTAAAAATGCTCTAGGCTAATTTTTTGTGTAGACTTCAATAGATTTATTATAATTGTTCTATCTTTAATGCAAACATTCCATATTTAGAATGCAAAAATAACGTTTTCTATGGAAAATTAGCATATAAGACATGTTTTGGTTGCCATGGAAACCATTACATTACACAAAATGGCAGGTAATTGTCCCGGTTTCTTAAGTTTCACATCAGTTACTCCAAACTAAAAACAGACTGTAAAAATTCCTTCTAGAACCAAATTTAGACTAAAAATTACCAGTTTATTTGGTTATTAATCAATAAAACTGATTTTTCATGATTGTCGCTATTTATTATGGGATGCGATGCTTTTAGAGCTTATCTACCATTTTCAAGTATTGACAGGTACCAATCTTTGAAAATCAATTCCAACAAAACTACCAGGAATTTTTTAGCTCATGATATCTCATTTTAAAGGGTATGACACCAACTTTAAATCCTAATTCCTCCCCGGATGGGTCTTCTCCCTAGCCTGGTCACATATATATATATATATATATATATATAAATATATATATATATATATATATATATATATATATATATATATATATGTATGTATATATAAACAATGGCTAAGGATATCAATAGCGAGTGGGCAAATAAAGATGGCATCCTTAGTGGACAAAGAACGTTTTTTTAACGTTCTGAAACGCTATAAAGTATAACGTTTTTGCGTTATATGTAAAACGTTTAATATTTTAAATTGCCATGTGCTTCACCAGAGACGGTTGTATTCATAAAGTTATATAGCGTGATTTAACGCTTGTATGGGTCCAACTAATGTGGCTGGTGTATTGACTGGGTTATTTCAGAAGAGGTAGACTCTCCCACACATGATGTGATTTTTATTGTTTGAGATATTTAACCTTATAAGGATGCATGGCACTAAAAGATGACATCTGTCGTCATGATGCACCAATGTCATCAGAGGCGTAGGAAGCAAATCTTCATTTGGGGGGGCGGGGGGCCTACTCCAACCAACTTAAACTTAAAGTATCGGCTTTTATGCATGATTTACCATACACACGCTTATATTGGATCATATAGAAAAGTAATACGTTAGCCCCCTTTAGTTCTGATTTGGGGGCCCAGGCCCATTTGCCCCCACCTTTTCCTATTCAGGAGAGGTTAGGATTGGATATTGTGTATATTATAGTACAGGTCTTGACAATTTTTTGGGGGGCCCAAACATATCCAGCCCCCCCTCCTCTGTGATTGGGGGGGGGGGCGCCCCCCCCCCCCCTTTTCCTACTCCACTGGCCATCCCAGCGAGTTACAACTCGCAGGTGTTGCATTAGTGTGTCTCAACCCTGTATGGTCGGCACGGTGCTTGAATGCATCACTTGAGACTTACTTGTCAAGGGTGCATCCATGCATTATAACAACCAAGGACATGATGCCTTAATGCATTATGTCATCCTTAATGGGGTAATATTGTAATGCCAATGTAAAGTACGACCTACCCTACCTAGATTTTCAGACTATGTAACCTGAAGCACACCTTTTTTGGGGGCCTTAGACTCTATTCATTTTGATTTTCTTTAACAAACAATTCTTAGAATTATTCGAATAGTGAGAACGCTCATCACACATAAAGGAATCAAAACATCAATTGAAGTAAATTTGAGAAGAAATGCCGAGATAACTTTGAAAAAGTACATAGATTCATCTAGCCTCTTTTGGTTTAACTGTTTTCAGCAAGCGCTCAAGCCTAATTTAGTGAGGGGGTACTAGCGAACCAACTAATGCCTTGGTTTTATATATACAGGAAAAAATTTATGTGAAAGCAAATTCACCCTACATACTATCACATCTGTATGGTGAGAGCACCATCCCCAAACTATACTAGGCAACACACGTGGCTACCCTGTAGGCCTATTCTACTCATTTCATTGACATTCATTATATTATTCTTTTACTATAAAAATATGTGTGCGACATAACAGCATGTATGCACGGCATTAGATCTATGGGAATTACTTTTGTTCACCTAAGTGCATGGGTTAGGTAAATGACCTGCGTCGAAATTATGACAGATACAACGTGCGTAAATTCATACTGGATGCATATTATTTTCAAAAATAAAATCTCAATTAAGGGAGTGTGCAATATAAGAACATGAGCGGAATTACATCTACCCTGTAAAGGCGCCAATGCAGAGTGGTCTACTGGTATAGGCATTGGTATATACATCCTATCTTTGTGGGTTCAAGTCCCATAGAGGGGCCTGTTTTTTCAAAATGAATTAAACCCGCAGTTCTTACGGCACGTCCAGTAACAGTCAGAGTGCAGTCGGGACAGGTACTCAGCTCTATTTATAGGGGCGCTGGGCCTTTAAGCAACAACATTTGCTAAGTTTTCCATCACAATTTTGGAACATTAAGTAACTTTTTCGAACGTTATTATCAATCTAAGAAAACATAGAATAACATCATAATAAGGTTGTATATTTAAACGTTTTGATATAACGTTACTATACGTTAATTGAAGGCAACAAATTTGCGTTAAATAACGTTATATATTCCCGTTTTCAAACGTTTTCTACACTTTTAGGAAACGTTCTTTTCATGGTATATGACGTATTTCTGTTTACTGGGTTGCGTTCTCTAACCTCAATTCTCAGGTATGTGATAAATGGCTTGTTTTGTTAATTTAGAAGCATGCTTAACAAAATATTTCTTTCAATAGAGATGGTATGAACATGTAGTCTATTGCATAGCGACCCATGTAATAATCAGGCCAGGTGGGATGCATATCCTTATGTCCTTGCTGGGATCTCATGGCCGGGTCAAGCCTAGAGGATATTCTTAGAGCTGCTTACAATGGTATCAGCAACATTCTGAGTGGCATATTTGTGGCATAAGGGGGCCCTTACACCCAAAGTTGCCATTTTTGAGGCATAAAGGCACATCACAGGCTACAAAACTGGTATTAAAGCACGACATGTAATGCCCTTGTGCCAGAAATGCCCTTAGACAACAAACTCCGCATGTGGATCAAGTATCTTCATAAACATTAGGTCGTGACTATTGCCAGTTCAAACTGTCGGTAGTGGGATATTTGTCTCTTAACAGAAAAGGATACTCTTATTGATAGTTCCAAAAATGGAACTGTCAATAAGAGAAAATCAATCTCTTATTGCCAGTGCAAACTGTCAATGGACGAGTTCTATCCTAGTATTGACAGTTCTAACTGTCAATAAGAAGATTAATTTCTACTACTGCACTGTAAAAAGTTGTTGTTCGTGAACAGCAAAATTTGCGGTAAATGTACAGTACTTTAGCTGTAAAGAATAATACAGCAAATTCTACTGTACATGTACAATTCTGTTACTGTAGATGCAGGTTACGTTGGTGACTTGTAGATCTACAGTACTTTTCCCTGTAATATGTACACGAGAGGTCGTGGGATCGATCCTAGGTCTAGCCACCTCTCATCAGGGATCTTTAGCAACAAGGCAGAGGTAGCTTATATCCCAATATGACCATTTATAACACAGGCTCTGTGGCGCAATGGATTAGGGCCGGGCTCCAACACCACAGGTGGTGAGTTCAATCCTTGGTCGAGCCACTTCTCTTGTTTCACCTACATCCACCTAAAATTCGTTTTCCCACACATGGATGATTAAAAATATCACCAGCACTGGGAGGCGAACCCCAGACCTTTACGAATTATTATTAATCAGTTGAGAAGTAGAGTAGAGATATATCCCAAAATGAATGTTTGTAACACAGGCTCTGTGGCGTAATGGATCAGCGCCTGTCTCCAACACCACAGGTGGTGAGTTCAGTCCTTGGTGGAGCCACACCCACCTAAAATTCGTTTTTCCCTCACATGGATGGTTAAAAATATCACCAGCACTGGGAGGTGAACCCAGGACCTTCAGACTATGATTTACAATCAATTTTGCTGTACAGTAACAGAGGATTCTGCTGTCCCTATACAGTACATAGTGCTGTAAATATACAAAAGCCCACTTGCTGTAGGTCTACAGCACAATCTACTGGAACCAAAGTTGCCCCCAGTATTTGGTGTACAGGAACACTACTTACTTCTAACAGTGTCAATAGCTGGCCCAACATGATTTTGCCATTGACAGTTCAAACTGTCAATAGTGGAAAACTGTCCTTTTATTGACAGTTCAAACTGTCGGTAGTGGGATATTTGTCTCTTATTGACAGTTCAAACTGTCAATAGTGTTAAATTTAATTCTTATTGACAGTTCTTCACCAAACTGTCAATAGTGAGAACTGTCTCTCCTATTGACAGTTCCTTGTCATAAATGTAACCCAATGCCGATTTGAAGTGACAAGTGTTACTGTGTGCAAAACCGTTTTTCTGAGTGCAACCTCGTTTTCCAGTGCAAAAAAATCTTTCTGTGCAAGGAAAAACCGTCCTTCAGTTCAAAACCGTTTCTGAGTGCAAAACCATTTTTCAGTGCTAAGCGGGCTTTATGCGCAAAAGGTTTTTCAGTGTAAAACTTCAGTGTAAAAATTCAGTACAATAACATTTTTCAGTGCAAAGGGCAAGAACTGTCTGCATGAGGAACTGTCAATAAGACAGAAATATTCCACTATTGACAGTGTGAACTGTCAATAACAGGAATATTTTCCACTATTGACAGTTTGAACTGTCAATAGCGTTGTTCTTCAGTATTGTTTTGAGAATATAGTAAAAACACCCCAAGTTCAAGCAGTCACGATACCATGTAAGCCATGGCAAATATTTGGTATATTGTATTCTTTAGAAGGATGTAATTGAATGACAATGGTGTCCGACTCAATGTAGCTGTCCGAGTCAGGGTGCCTCTACTCAACTACTAAGCTCTATACTGTTTATGTTCTTGGACTGTATTGTGTAGTTTATCATAACATTTAATTCATGTCAGTTAACTGGAAAAACTGTTCTATTGACATCCTACAACGCGAGAGAGGGTCAGAAAATGTTGTGAATTGGTCTTATTGCCGATTTTGAACCCTATTTTAGCTAAGACAGGCCTAAATCGGTGAGAAAGGATTGCTTTTGTCTTGTGATTTTGGGAAATCACAAAGATCTAATGAGTTAGATATTTGCCCCCGGAAGGCCTAGAAAATGTTGCTTATTGGAATATGTCAATGATTTGGCTTATATAGGGGGGATACTCCAAATATCTTTAGGCTAATTGAGAGGGAATAGTGAGGACAAATCATACTGTGAAGTAACTCCCCTCAAACAGATCCACTAACCAGTCCTGCACGCAACACTTTGTTTGCCTATTATTGACCACTGTGGGATTTGGAGAGGCATAAGATCAAGGGACAAGTGTTGTGATTTACAACATTGGCAACTGTTACCCCTTGTTTTTATGTCAATAATCAGCACTTTCTGGCCCATTTTTCGCGTTGTGGGATTTGACCTTAACCGGGTGGGGGGGGGGGGGGGGAGGGCTTCTGGCTCTCCCTTTGATGTGCCCTTCCTCTGATCTGCGACCACTGGTCAGGTGGATGAGTGAGGGCGAGGGCCTCTGGCCCTCTGATGTGCGACCACTATTAGGGTTGGGGGCGGGGGGGGTCTTCTGGCCATCTGATTGAAGAGTTGGGGGGGGGGGTGAGTGGTCAGAGGAAAGAGTGGCAGAGCCCAACCCCCCCCTCCCCCATATACCTTCCAGTGGTCGGAGGTGAGAGTGGCAGAGGCCCCCTCACACACCTGTACTTTGGTCGGAGTGGACCCAACTGACTGCCCAGAATAAACACCACTACTAACATCTTGAATCATACAGACCCCTAAAAGGATTATTACAATCACCTTTATCTATCTTTCAATAGTAATGCTGATACAAGGCTCAAAAACCACACTCTTCTGTTTCCTTGAATAAACTAGGGTATAGCTGCCTTTTATAGGTGACCCACAGGTCATCTGGGTCTTTATCCATCCTTCAATGTTACAAAGTGGGTGTGTACCATAACATTCATCGTAAAACATGTTTGTTATAATCATTTTAACTTATTACATAGCATAGATATATCTTTACACTGAATGTTGATGTAAAGGATTATATAAATGCTAGAAACTACCATTATAATAGTTTATTTCAACCTAATGTGAGAGGGAAGCATCGAGCCTAATTCCATCAGCAGCTAAACTGCCATCTGGTAGGTTAGCTTGGAACCACTGAAAAAATGTTAAAAAAACGCTTTTCAAAATCGTTAAATGAACGTTGGTTTGAGTCCACAAAAAAACGTTGAGCCATGTTCATTATAGGTTACCTGGAAAACATTGGTTTTCAAACTGTTGTCTAACATTTAACCAACGTTTCTAAAATCATGTTTTTCACAAAAACGTTGTGTCAACATTGAACTGATGGACATTAAAAAACGTCAGTCCCAGTAGCCAATGGTGAACGTCGATCAACGTTGACCAAACGTTTCTTGTTACCTGGGTGTATAGTGAGTTGTCTTCACTCATGAAATGAGGTTAGTTTTATCTCTATTACCATGAACATATGATGAGAACTCTGACAGAATTGGGACTTTATATCTGTCTTTTTCGTTCATTATATACTTCCTGCCATAGGAATATTGGGTAGTCAGTGGTGCAAATACTCATCTCGGACATATGCGCTATGATTAGATCCACAATTATAGTCAGTATTTAACCCCCCTTAAAATGCATTATGAACATAAAATACTTGGATAACTGTAAAAGAACTTAATCTCCACATTAGTATGGGCATGCATAGCATAATACAATGACAATTCCTTCCATGTTGCTCTTTTTTAAACAGGAGAAAGAAAAGTGCTCGATTCATAGTTTTGAGTTCCCGACATTTACTAAAATATTTCCCCAAGATAATGGATTAGAACTTTTAGCTTAATTATTCAGAATTTTCTATTTGTGCTTGCGGTTAAATACTGAGTAATTCAGAATGTAATTTATTGTCCAATGAAAAGGAGTAACGTTCACAGTGCAAACGAGCATCCAAAAGTGGTGAATCTACCCTAATAAAAATCGTGAGAAAATTGCGTCAGTGGACCCCTATCTGCAATAGAGACCCGCCGTGGGCACCAATGTTGATTCGATATTAATTTTATTCAACGTTAAACAATTCTGTGCCCATTGGGCCTGCCTAATTTTGCCATGACTTGCTATGTATTATATGGATTTATATGTATCAGAAAGATTTAGAAAGCCGCACACATATTTACATTGACATTATAATCAGAATTACATTGTGTAAAGGTCGAATCCCACAGGGCGATTTATGCTAGAATATCTCTGCGAATTGGGGATCTGTTGCGAATTGGGGACCTCCCCCCAATTCGCAACAGATGTAACTATAACAAGGAGGTATAACTGCAAGGAATCTGTTGCGAATTGGGCAGAAAATAAGATCTAGATAATTAGATGTTTTCCCTTGCTTAATAGGAGAGTCTCTGCGATTTCAACATATTACATACATGTCAAAATTAAGGGGGGTCACTTCTCATATCTTTTCATGGTTAATAGTGTAGGATCTAATAATTCAATACATTGTAAAGTAACTCCCCCACCAATAACTACAGAATGCAACAGTTGAGGATAAAATGCAGAGATAGAACCCTATGTACATGTGTACAGTGGGATTTGAAACTTGCAATAAGATGTGGGAACCCTTGCGATTTGGAGTATAAGCAAGGCTCTTAGAACGCAATATGCTTAGAATGCAGAGGGTTACTCGTCATACATCGCCCTGTGGGATTTGACCTTATCTGAAAAAATAAAATCTACACCAAATTAGCTCCTAACCCGTCACTTCACTGTAGGCAAAATCCCACAGGGCGTTTTAGGCTGAAAATTCTCTGCGAATTGAGAATCTGTTGCGAATTGGGGATGTACCCCCAATTCGCAACAGATGTAACTACAAGAGAGAGTTATAACTGCAAGGGATCGGTTGCAAATTGGGCACAGACTTAGATCTAAATGATTGGATATTTCTCCTTGCTTAACAGTGTGAATTCATTATACCCACTATAAATATCAATCACCTGGGAAGTAAGGGGGGCCACTCCCAATTTCTGAGAATAAAAAAAACATATTTTCCAACTATTTTCCACAAATGATATATCGATCTGCCTACTACTAGTCCTACAGGATATATTATTTAAAGTGATACCTTAATGGATATCTCTTCTATAGTAAATCAACCGTGACCACAATTATTATGAAGTAACTCCCCCGAAATACAATATGTATTCCTCACAAATAGAGTCAATGCGGCCCAATATGCAGAGGTTTGGTGCCATGTATATATGCAGCAGTGGGATTTGAGACTTGTAATAGTATACAAAGACCCTTGCGATTTGGAGTATAAGCAAGGCTCCTAGAACGCAACAGGGCTAGAATGCAGAGGTTTTCAAGCCCTAGATCGCCTTGTGGGTGTTGGCCTTCTATCCGGCAACACAACAGCTATTATCTTTATTGTATAGACATTTCGAATCACTGGGTCACCATAAGTGCTGATAGATGTTTAGTACACAGTCAATCTGCGTCCATGTTTCCCCATTCTTATAGATATTCGTTACACTTCTATGTGGTCTATGCTGACAATGTCATTTTATAGCATTGAATAAGGCCAACACCCACAAGGGGTTCTATGCTGTAAAATCTCTGCGATTTGAGAATCTGTTGCGATTTGGATGGCTTCCTCTAAATCGCAACAGATGTAACTATAAGAAGCAGATGTAACTACAACAGATCTGTTGCGAATTAAGCCATAACTAAGATCTAAATAATTAGATATTTTTTCTTGCTTAACAGGGAAATCTCTGCGATTTCATCATGCACACATTGTATATAGAAGTAAGGGGGTTACTCCCCATTTCTGATGATACACAGACAATATATCCGGACCATTTTCCACAAATAATATATATAATCTGCCCACAATTAGTTCTACATAATGTATTAGGTTAGATAATAATGTTAATGGATATCCCAGGGTAGAAACCAACGTCACCAAAATTATTGTAAAGTAACTCCCCCAAAATAAAACATGTCATCCTTGTAAATAGAGTCAATTTAGTCCAATAAGCAGAGGTTCAGTGCCATATAACATGCAACAGTGGGATTTGAAACTTGCAATAGTATGTAAGAAACCTTGCGATTTGGAGTATAAGCAAGCCCCCTAGAACGCAATGGGAATAGAATGCAGAGGGTTCCAAGTCATAGATCGCATTGTGGGTGTTGGCCTATATGGAAGAAATACCCGGGGTTCTGGGCGAAATGATTATTGTAGACATGACAATTTATCTAATTGTTCAACTCTGCATTCATATATCTAAATATAATACACCATGTGTATGAAAACCACTCTTCGCCAACACTAGGCAGCCCAAGTGGGTCCATACCATAGCCAAATGACCAAAACCGTTAGGATTGAAATGCATTCTGGTCAATTAAATTTGCCTGATTGGGCAACCCCTTCAATGCTGATTAGAACCTACCCATCTACCCATGTGCCCACCTTTAAAACCATGTCTTCTGCCCAACTAAAAACTGAATTGTGATATTGCTACTAGGGTGACGATTTGGTAGAAAACTGTGGACAACACACGATGGCTGGTGGGTTGGTGATTGTAAAATGTAGATCTATAAAATTCTTAAGGTCAAATCTCACAGGGCGATTTTTGCTGGAAAATCTCTGCCAATTGGCAGTCTGTTGCGAATTGGGGAGCTCCCTCCAATTCACAATAGATGTAGCTACAACAGGCAGCTAAAACTGCAAGAGATCTGTTGCGAATTGGGCACAGAATAAGATCTAGATAACTAGATAGTTTTCCTTGCTTAACAGGGAAATCACTGCGAATTCATCTAGCAGATGATACATATCAATCATCTGGTAAGTCAGGGGGGCACTCCCTATATCTCATGATACACAGACAGTATTTTACCACAATTTTTCATTAATAATGTATAATCCGCCCACCACTGGACCTACACAATGTATTATTTCAAATGATGAATTAATGGATCTATAATTATATCCTCTCAATAGTAAACCAACTGAAAGCACAATAGCTATGAAGTAACTCCCCCTAAATAATGCGCTTAATCCTCACACATAGAGTCAATGCAGTTCAATATGCAGAGGTCCAGTGCCATGTACCATGCAACAGTGGGATTTGAGAATTACAATAGCATGTAAGAACCCTTGCGATTTGGAGTATAAGCAAGGCTCCTAGAAAGCAATAGACATAGAACGCAGAGGTTCTGTGGGCACGAAGCGGCCTGTGGGATTCAACCTTTAGAAATGCTTGGAGAAGGACGGGGTGCGCTGAATCAGAGCTAGTCTCTGTTTTGTCCTTATAACAGGCCCACCACGTATGGAATGCCAATGTCAACCGTACCCCTGACTTGTGATATACTAGTGCTTTCTCGCACCAAGGTTGGGGAAGTATCTGTGGCTCTAGACCGGCCAATTGTGTCCCACACATAAGTTCAAAATCCACTACAACAGTATAGGCCGGACTCCACTATGGCGACACAGGTACCTGCGAAATAGGGCGTTCTTTTGGGTCCTTTGTTCTCAAATAGATCGCACTGTTTCGCTCTGTTTTGCCCTGAATGTCGCCCTGAATGCCCCCAGGAAGAGGGCGACATTCAGGGCGAAACACAGGTGAAATAAAGCGAAATGAAGCGAAATGAAACAATGTTTTCTAGAACAAAGGATTAAAAGAACGCCACGTTTTGCAGCAACCAGTGTCACTGTAGTGGAGTCCGGCCTTATCCTGCATTAAAACTGTATCGCACCTCTGCCGCCCCCATTTTACATCTTTTTCGCTGTGGATGCTGGCGAAATATGAGCGAAATATAGGCGACAGGATATGACCTGTTACTGCCACAGTGCACTTAGGGCTCTATACTGTCATATGATGGCCCATATGTGGTACATGCAATCCCAGCTTCCAAAATTATGTTATTCAACGCTGAAAAAAACCCGTTATTTTATTGTAAGAACGTTACCTAACGTATAACCTCATTTTCCTCTCGCACAGTCTATCATCTTAATAAATATGCCACAAAGTGTTTAGACTCTCTGTTTGTAATAGGTATAAACCTAACACAGCTTATACTCAAAAACATCTGAACAATTTTTTCACTGTTAGCCTGGACACACCTACCTGCGAAACGTGGCGATCTTTTTACAATTTTAGTGTTGTTTTCCGATGTATGTCTCTACATTTCGCTACATTTCACGGCAGTGTTGCTCTGAGTATCGCTCTGAGTGTCGCCCTGCTACTGGCGTTACAATAGGCCGGACTCCACTAGAGCGACACTGCTATCTGCAAAACGTGGCGATTTCTTTATCCTTTGTTTCGCCTGGTTTCGCCTGAGATTCGCCCTGAGTGTCGCCATGAAGAGGGCGACACTCAGGGCGAAACTGCATCAAAATGAAGCGAATTCGGGCGAAATGAAGCGAAATGTGCCAGAACACAGCATTGAAAAGATCGCCATTTTTCGCAGGTTAGTGTGTCACCCTAGTGGAGTCCGGGCTATAGAGCAACACTGCCGCGAAATGTAGCGAAATGTAGTAAAATATGAAAACAAAACTAAAAAGATCGCTACTTTTGCAGGGAGGTGTGTCGCCCTAGTGGAGCCCAAGCTTTAGAGAGCTGGGTCATGAAGGTATTAATACCTTTTATTGTCGATATCTGTAATTCGATACATAGGAAATAAGGATAATGTAAATGTGGTATACATTTTTGCTGATTTGCTTAAAGGCAAAGTTTCGCACAGATTTAAATTCACAGATTTTGGAATATGGTATACCGACAGCTACAATTGATAAAAAATTGCGAAAATATGTACAGTGTGAAATATAACATGTTTACAGTATATTGATTACCTATGATATAATTATTTACTTTACGGGCGACCTGGTAAATAATGTTAGCGACCTGGCGACTATAAGACGACTTTGGCTATATCATAAATGGGTCTAAAAAGTGACTTTGTGACATGGGGCCATTCATTTTGGTAGCTTTATGACCTGAGGGTGGACCAATATGCACCCCCATGTCATTTGTATCACTATCAATATTATATTATAAGCCTAGAGGCCTCCCATGATACATGAAGTAGACAACTGTCACTATAAGATGATGTTATGCTCACCTCTCATAACAGGCACCATAAGGTATGTGTGTATATATAAGTAAATAACAGCCACTCCTCACATGTCTAATTATGGTTTAGGAGACTAAAGAGGTGTCTATGTGTATATTTATCTATGTTTCGGTAATTGTGCCACAATCTTCTCTTGAATTACTTGGGGTTATAATATGATAGTACCAGATAGACTATATCCTCCAATTTACACACATTTTTTATCAGGAGTAGTATAGGTACATGTATTAAGCAATAAATCACCTGGAGTACTAAGGTGCTCCATTTTACATTGTTGTATTCATAGGAGAGCCTCTTAGTGGCAGAATTTTGTCCTCAAAATGATCGCCTTTTGTCATCACAGTGATGGCGTAGGTGATCAACTGGGAATGATCACCCTGAGTCATCAGCACTGATGACCTTTCCACAGGCCTAGGTTTTCAGTGTAAACCAGTGAAATGCTCCTGTCATAGTTACACCCATCAGCCCTTCACACTAAGCATGCCCTTTGTGGTCAAGATCTGAGGCACACTGTTATTCAAAGTATCTCGTCATTTCTAACTCATATTGGATCACAAGTTATACTAGACTAGGCACACAAGATTGCTGAGAGTTATAAACAAGGCCTTTGGAAGGAAAGAAACAAATGAGCACACTGTAAAGATATTCTGTTGAAATTACAGAGAATCAATGTTAAATTTGACGGTGTATCACCGTAATTGTGATTTATGGTGAGACACTGTAAAACTCACTACTTTTACATTGAACATCCGTAAACCAGTACACTGAAACAATGTTTGTTTCATTTATGGTGAATCTCACATTAAAGGTTTGCCCACCAGGTGGCAGCTTGGTTCAATAGGGAGACTTTAGTGGAAGCTATAAATTAAAACATACATAATAGTGTTAGATTTATAAAGATATCCAACTATCTTATTAATTACACAATCAAAATTGACACCTTTGTCATGTTAAAGATAAAAAATATATGATTGCACTTTTTGAGACCCTGGGAACTAGTAAGGATAGTATAAACACCCATGTTGTGGTAATTAGGATTATACATAGTGAGACTGTTATCATAGTTTCTTTGTAGCAATCCTAGAGTACCCTTTGCTCATGGTAGGGTGGCTGAAGGGTATGCATGCTCGTTCAGTATCTGATCCTATGTTAAATGACTCTTTTATAATGTCTTGTCATTTTGGCTAAAGAGTAGATGGAGACTTCTAGTGAATTGGTATATTGAGATATTGAATGGGCCAATCTCATATGAGCTGGACTAAGCACAGTTAATTGTATTACATAATGTATTCAAGGGGCAATGTTGACAGAGCTTCAGATTTCGGGTCTATTTTGAGCTCTATAAGTGGGAGATCTCTTAAACCTGTCCTTTGGGAGAATTTGCACTGCTGGATAGCAAATGTATGTATCAACGAGATTCTTTTTTGATTTGAAGCCTCTTGAATGCAGGTATCCCATGGGAGGTCTTGTTATCACTGGCAAAAATGATATCTTTTCTAGATAAGCTATCTATGATAATGATTTTTATACTCCAATATTTTTATAGAAACCTTCAATTGGCAATTTACGGCAAACTACTGAAGATAGAGCTAAATTAACTGAAAATGATGCATTTTGAGGCCTAATATTTATACAGGCCTGGAATTAAGATGACCGTTAAAAAAAAGGGAAAAATCTGGCATTCATTGATGCCGGTGATTCACCGTAATTTTTTTATGCCGAAGTCCCACCAGGACAAGGTATATGATGTTTGCACTTCACCAAAGCCAAAATGGGGGCAGCCATCTTGGATTGCGCCACCATCTTGGGTTAAGGAGTCACAACACAAATTTATGCTTTGTGATAACAATAATATGAATCAACCTTTGATGAGGTCCTCAGGTTGATTAAAATTATACTTACCCCCCCTAAAATGGACCCAAGGAATTCAATGGTTCTATTAGTTTGTTGCTAATGCAGCTGGTTGCCTAGGAACAGCTATTCTTATTGTTTATCTGCCTAACAACACACATTTCCATAGTCTTTAGGTTGATTATAATCATACCTACCCCCGTAACATGGACCCAAGGAATTCAATGGTTCTATTAGTGTGTTGCTAATACAGCTGGTTGCCTAGCAACATCTATTCTAACTGTTTATCTGCCTAGCAACACACATTGCCATGGCCCTGGTGTTGATATTTGAAGTATCCTTCCCCCTCCCCCCTGCTTATTTGGTGTATTGAATGGGTACCCTTCAAAAATACCAACCATGTTGACATCCTTCAAATGTACGCGGCAATAACCACAATTTTTGTTACAGTGTCTTTCGCAATTCATCACACAAGAACGTGTCTCGCAGGGTTTAAATTGGTATGACATAATGAGACCAATATACATGTACTTAGAATTGAACGTGTGACACGACAATTGGGGGACCATGAATAACATGGCCAAAAAAAAGACAAAAAAAGTGAAGAAATCCGACCTACGGACCCTACATTTTCTTGCCATGTTACCTTATTTTTGGCGCAAAACAATCCATTAGGCCCAGTTCCTTTGCTGTTTACATTGAATTAATATAGCTAAAGTACAGCGGACAAAAAAGTGGACTGCAGCTTTTTCCAGCCTACACCATTGATATACATAATGCAGCATCGATGTACATATAGTTCGCACAATTTCAAAATAATTTCTGTGATGAAAGGTGAAGCAAATTCTTATCTCGGCCTCTACCTGAAGTGGCTACTAAAACTCGATAAATCTATAAGAACCATGTGTAGTACTGTTCTCTGATGCTCTACTGACAATATCGTACTTTCGGTTCCTCTATTTAAAATGGGCGAAATATCTAGCAGATAAATATTGGGACCAGAGATCGATCCAAATATCGACCCTCCGTCTTACATCAGCCCATTCTTGTCCTCCTGACCCCTAGATGAGTGTTTTGTCACTGTTTGTCTCACAAGTGTTTACTGTCCACTGGAGTCACGTAGACCTCCTTAACTGATTTACTATCTTGACTACAGTGGAATGTTCCTTCACAAGCCCTTCAATGATAATATAGACACACAAAGCATAGGCCTACATTGTACATCGACATGCATACCCAACGTAATAATTCTGGAAATACTGGATGTTACTTTTGATATCGAAACCTGCTGCGAATTGATATTGATTTTTTTTGGCGTGGGTACTTTGGTATTTACTGCTCCTGGCACTTTCTCAAATACCTGCGACTATTCAACTAGTGGTTATGATTTACAGCTTATCCTCCAGCAAGTGTTCTAAGTACCAGCTACATGTACTAATTAAAGACACCATGGCTGTTCAACAAGAAGTCCTGTTTTCCCAATGAATGACGCCCGCCCCCCCCCCAATACTCCATCTTTGCAAAGGTTTTCGATTACAATTTTATAACATAAAATCACTTTTTGAAATGTTAATTTTCAGTCAAAATTCATTCAAAGAAAACGTTGAATAATGTTAGAATAAGGTTGTACATTCAAACGTTTTGATATAACGTTAATACACGTTAATTGGAGTCAACGAATTTGCGTTAAATAACATCATGTTTCTGTTATTTTTCAAACGTTTTCCACAGATTCAGGAAACGTTTTTTTCACGTCATATAACATGTTCTTGTTTACTGGAAGGGCGAGTAGACATTCCAAGGCAGGTAGATGGAAACCATATCAAACTTTGAGAACAGGTAATATACCCATCTCACTAAAATATTCCGTCCTGACCAAATGCTGGGTTCTAATATAAGGTTTTGAGGTGCAATAACCCGACCTGACTCTGCATAAGGCCAACACCCATAAGGCGATGACACCAAACCCCTTGCGAATGGGAGCTATTGCGAGGCGGAATCCTTGCTTATACTCCGATTCGCAAGGATTCTTATATACATGTATCTATGCAAATCCCAAGTCCCACTATACACTCATAAAATAAGGTCGTCTGCAGACTATTCTATGTGACAAGGTAGCAGGTGTTCTAACTATAGTTGTCAGATAAAGCATCTACTTGGTATATGTGCCAGCCCAAAGCCTGACGTATGCCAGCCCTAGACACGTCAACCAGGGCCTGATTCAGGAACACCCTGTAGGTGCTATCAGTATAGCATTAGGTACTGCACATAAGCGAGTCATAGCGGCGAAATCGCCGTTCCTCAGAGAAAAAATGTCAACCTTTACAAGCTTCCGGAGACCAGGAAAATTAATGTACAGAAATTTCAAACCCCTCAATAGAAAGATATGGATCTGCTAGTTTGAAATATCACTGGTATTAAGTAGGTTGTACTTTCTATGCATGTGCAAATGAGTCTTCACTGGGGGTAACTTTGGGTCAAATTACTATTGAAAATGAAAGATTCTAAATGGCTGAAACTTTTATTTTTGGAAAATTCATATAAAATAGCTACTGAACGGATCTTAACCTAGTTACTATCATTCTTCAGCATTCTTTATCAGCTTCCTAACCAGTATAACAATTTTGTTCAGGGAAGGGTTTCTTAAAACTATCTGTCGTACCTACTAATAGCATGCATTATGTATAAAGTGAGGGAATGAATTGCATAATTTCTGTGTTGGTGTTAATCATAAATATGGAAATACACATTCATGCTTTGGTGAATCTTGAGAATTATCTATTGGGGATGCTAGAAAAGGTAAAAGATTCAAAGTTTTGATATAATTAAGACAAAACAAATATGTGCAGGGCAGAGACACCTCATTTGTGTTTATTTCAATAGTACAATAGCTGCAAGGAAAGGCCGTGACTATTGACAGTTCGAACTGTCAATAACAGAACAAAATTCCCTTATTGACAGTTCAAATTGTCAATACCAGGATATAATTCCCTTATTGACAGTTTGAACTGTCAATAAGGGAAAAACGATTCTCTTATGACACTTCCAAAAAGGAACTGTCAATAAGAGAATAATATCCCACTATTGACAGTGTGAACTGTCAATAAGGGAATTATATCCTGGTATTGACAGTTTGAACTGTCAATAAGGGAATTTTATTCTGTTATTGACAGTTCAAACTGTCAATAAGCCGATTGATTCCTTCTACTATTGACAGTTTGAACTGTCAATAGCCGGCCCACCTTGGGCCAGCTATTGACAGTTCAAACTGTCAATAGTGGAAAACTTTTGTCTTATTGACAGTTAGCACTGTCAATAGTGGGATATTTTTCTCTTATTGACAGTTCAAACTGTCAATAGTGCTGAATTATAGCGTTACTGACAGTTCTTCAATGAACTGTCAATAGTGGGAATTTCCTCTCTTATTGACAGTTCTTTATCCGTCACAACCCTGAGAGTGATTTTGGTGGAAAAGTCGATTTTGGTGGAAAAGTCAATTTTGGTGGAAAAGTCGATTTTGGTGGAAAAGTCGATTTTGGTGGAAAAGTCGACATTGGTGGAAAAGTCGATTTTGGTGGAAAAGTCGATTTTGGTGGAAAGCTGATTTTCGTGGAAAAACCAATTTTTGGGGCATAACCAATTTTTGGGGCAGAACCAATTTTTGGGGCAGAACCAATTTTTGGGGCAGAACCAATTTTTTGGGCAAAACCGATTTGGGCTCCAAAACCGATGTGGGCTCCAAAACCGATTTTGACAGATTTTGGAGACAAAACCGATTTTAACCAATTTTTGGGACAAAACCGATATTTGGTCCAAAACCAATTTTTGGGGCAAATCCGATTTTGGTGAATTAAAACACTTTTGCTAAAAAAACAAATTTTTTAACTCCAATGTCAGTGGGGAGTGTCAATAAGACAAAAATGTTCCACTATTGACAGTTCGCATGAGGAACTGTCAATAACAGGAATAATTTTCACTGTTGACAGAGTGAACTGTCAATAAGAGAAATATTTTCCACTATTGACAGTTCGAACTGTCAATAGCATTTTTGGCAAGGGCCCCCTCATTGGTTTAACCCCCACATATGTGTTTATGTGTGGTGGTTCGTAGTTAACTCTAGGCTAAGGAACAACGATCACGGCAGTTTCCAGGTGCGAGAATATATCGGTCTTTATTCACAAGAATAACAACTCCAGTTCCTTTACTAGGGAACAATCAGTGTAGAATCAATACACACAGGTAAATCAGGTTTCTCTATAAATAGAGGAAACGGTCAGTATACAACTCTTAGCATACAACTCTGTCCGCACAGTTGGACATGTGAAGTCTCTCGTCAGTCGGGCCTGCACTGACTCCCTTCCAGGTAAACACACGGGTCTTATATAACACCGGCTCTTAGGTCACGTGGCCAGGTGGGTGGGTCGGCCGCCCACCTGAGAGCGGCACACGGTTACCCGAAGAGGACCTGCGCCCTCTCCCGGGAACTGTGTGCACTAGCTCCAGGTGGAGAAGCCGAGTAAACAGACGTTACCCGGAAATACCGTGTATGAGATTAATATGTAATATCATGCCCCTACACTACCCCCCCTAGACAAAACTAGGTGGTAACAAATATGTACGGTTTTCCTAACATATAGAAAACACTTTAGACAAACGTATTATAGTTATTGTCTATACAGTAACTTAGGGGCGTAACATATTATCACGACGATTAGACAAGCGAGATCAATGAACTCATTAAATTTTATGGCATTACACTGTACTAGCAACCATAATACATTTTCATACACACAATCGAACGGCTTGACACATTTCGATATGACTTCCTTATGAAGTTATTACTTGGTTATTAAAAAATGCGCGTGGGGCGTGTTTATATTTAAGTCGAACAGAAAAGTTAATTAAAAACCAGTCCTGATAAGGACTCACGACCGCCAGCGTCTTACATTGATATGTGTTTTTGATGAATACATTCACACAATGGATAATAGTAACCACAGCCTTTGTTTGAGCTGGGTAATCCGATTATATAACCGGAGACCTTAATACCTCTCGCAACATATAACAGAGTCGACACACACGACAATACACAATGGTATAAATGTATGATTTACACATAGTCTTAACGACTGCACACACAGACTTTTTACGGGTAGCCACATCTCCTAGCTTATCAGATCATACAATCTTCATATATAGCATAATATTAAACCCGTTTAATATGGTAAATATGAGAATACCATAGTAGAACACCTGGGGTGATATGTATCACCATACGATAAAATATTGTATATATTAACTATGTTTTAATGAGTAACCTGGCAGTGTACCCGGAAACCCTCACAAAAATATATCTTACTGGTGATCTAGTTGTGGGCACGGTGCTCTCCGCTTCTAATAGACGAATGAGTAAGGTGCTCTCCTCTTCTTATAGATGAATAAGTCAGGTGCTCTCCGCTTCTTAATACTGTTTCTTGGATAAATATCACCCGAAGGTAAGTTCATATGTACACAGCTCGCTAAGTATCCCGTCCTCCTTCCAGTAATGTTCATGACATAAACAATTATAATCCGGCTGGAAACCACGAGTACTGTCCGTTTAACACGTAATCCTAGCTCCAGGAATGTTCATGATATATATAAGTATAACTGGAACCACGAGCATTGTCTGTTTGACACGTAATCCTTGGACGGGGACAGTTCATAACACAGCATAATAGTATCAGGAACACATAATGGTAACGTATCCCAAAAGTTAGTTTCAGGGACGTTAGTTTGGTAGCTTCCTGGTGGAGTCCTGATTCTCCATCAGATCGGCTAGAGTTGAGAATTGAGTAGTTAGGTAAGTCCAGAGCTTCTACGGAAGGTTCCCCCGCGTTGGTCCATATGCATCTAAAAAGATGCCCCTCTTTCCCTTGAGAAGGGAAACCCCGTCATAAAAAAAATTATGACGTCTGATTAACTGAAAGAACAATTAATCTATCCCGAAACTATTATAGTCTCCTCCTCTATTTCTAAAAAAAATTAGAAATAGACTCTGAACCTTCTGTTAGTATTTAACCTAATGGTTCATCTCTCGCCCTAATTAAGGCAAGCTCGTGCTCAGCCGTGCCATCCCAGGTATTGAGAGTCACGCCAAACACCCCGTAAAATTTTACGTTCATATCTTGTAACCGTTTGGTTAACTTCTCGTTCTCCTGACGAACGAAACCTGCTGCGGCCTCAGCATTCTTCTGGCCTGTAGCAGCTTCCCTTGACTTTTTAGCCAAGTAGTCAGCATTGCCGGCAGCGACCAATGCTTTCTCCTCCCTATGGGCAATCTTTAGACCATGCGTAAACAGGCCTAACATCTTGGTGTTGTATTCCACCGCTAGCTGTCGTTGGGACTCCTGGAATTCTGTAACAATTCTCTGTCCCACCTCGCAGCTCGCCTTCTCTTCCCGAGAGAAGTAGTTAACTATCGGGACGTATTTTAATTTTACGCCACCGGTAGTTTCCGTGCGGGAGGTACCCGCGACTGGCTGGATGACAACCGGTTCCTGGCTTGCAGGAATCATGGGTTTTACATCCACTCGCGGTGCTTTAATAGCCGCTGCAGTCTTCAGGACAGTTATACCCCGAGGATTCACCACTGAGATCAACGATTTGGGCTCAGTTTTCACGGTCAAACTCTCCATACCCCGGGTTGGGGTGGTGGGAGACCGGACGTCCCTGGGGGTGGGTTTTGCAGTTGTCCCCAGATGGTACGTCAAAGGCAGGGAAGCCTTTGTTCTGGTAGCCGGGCTTTCTTTAGGCCGGGCACCTCCACAGTCAGGTTGACTGTTGGCACTGTCTGAACTGCTCAGACGTCTGGTACGGTACTCCAGGTTGGTAGCCGCCGCCGTATGTCCACCGGAATCACGTTTCCGATCTTTCCGGTCTGTATACAGCGGGTCTGGATACTCGCGATAGTATTCGCGACCTTCCGGGGCCTGATAATTCCCATAATAGGAATTATCGAGTTCCTCCAAAGTGGATCCGGCATGTCTCCGTTTTGGTCCGGGAGAGACCGCAGGAGACCGAGAGCGGTTTCGGGCAGACCGGCTCTTTCCCCAGGAACCACCCCGAGTTTCCGGCTGGCGGAAACTACCTCCGCCGCCTCTCCGAGAAGTATGGGTAGTGCATAACACCGTATACTCCTCGTCATTCATGGCGAACTTGTTGCGTCCGTCCACTCTGGCTATCCTAGCTTTGAACTTCCCATCTGCGACTTCGCAGAAAAAGGGAGTTGCCGGCCGGATTTTAGCCTTCTGATCGTCCGTTAGTGACTTGTACTGGTCACAGACGGCATCATGTAGCGCATTCACACGATTGCGAGCTACACTGATTCCCATATTATGGCAATCCTTCATGTGGCGCATGAGCTCACCTCTACGGGGTTCTAGACACCCGTTGCACAGTTGTGACTCTCTACCTACTGTAATATCACAGTGGTACACCACACAGTGGTGCATGTGATTCTCACAGAGGTGTCGCAGGAACCGTTGCTTTGTTACAAACACGGTTCTGTCGGTGCCTATCGTGTTTACACACTTGGCAAATGGGCACCAATTTCTTTCCCGTTGATTATACCAACGGGTGCTCGCAAAAAGAAGCTTTTCTTTCTGCTCCTTACTGTAGTAAGTTTCCGGCAGGATCCTGAGTTGATCTAGCCACTGCTGATAAAAAGCAGACGGAGGACGGTCCCGGGGTGTATTCCGGATCCAATCCTCATCGTCACTCTGACCTTTACAGTTGGTCGCGAGTGGACATCCAAAATTGGTAGGGCCAATTGGACACTGTTCCCACGAATTGGGAATAAACACGCGGAACTTATTATTCGCGTTCTGCCAGACTCGCCTCATCACGTCATTTGGCGGGATGGGGTCCTCCGGGTGGTTTCCTGGTTCTTCAGCGTTAGCCGGAACCTCTCCCTCCTCCTCATCCGAATGAGCCGGACTACGGAGAGGGCTGAGACGAGCTGGGTTGATTACCAGCGCAGCCGCAACCGCGGCCGCAGCACCAGCTGCGGCGGTTACATCTGCCACAAGGGCCGGGGTGGGGACGGTGACGCCCGTAGTAGAGGGTGCTGGAGTATTGGCTTCGTTGGTATCCATAGCCTCATCCGTAGCTTCCACAGCCCGTGGAATGACGGGCTGTCCCCCGGAAGGTTGTTCCGGTAATCCTTCTGCTAACACAGAATCCGGCAAGTTAGCTAGTCTTGCCTTCTCGTTCCGGCGAGATTGACGTCCTCTCTCCTGGACAAACTCGTCCGACTGATTACTGTCGGCCGAGCTCGACCGGTTCGAGGCCCCCCTCTCACCTTTACTGCCGCGCCCCCTAGGTGTGGCTTTCAGCGCTTTTATTCGCGCCTTCTCTTCCGCACTGGAAGATCTGGTTCGTACTGTCCGAACCGCCTCATCCACCAAACAAGATATGGCAATATTCCGTTTGAGGGTGTGAGCATCCATGTAACTCTCTATAGTGGCTACATCCAATATGTACGAAACTACTCCCTGCGTGCTAGCGGCAGCAATCTCGTACTCCTTCCGGGTTTTCGGTTCGCGTAGCTTCCCGATACGTGCCTGGTACCTGTTGACGCCTGTCAACAACATCCCGGCAACTCCACAATTTGGGTCCAGAGACAGAATTGGAAGTGTGGGCATTAACCGCTGTATATCTGCGATATGCAGGTCGAATACAGCTCTTCGTAAGCAGTAGCATACGAGTAGTCCTTTTTGGAGTGCCTCCCAGTACACAAACCAGTCCGGGGGCAACTCTTCCTGCTCTTCCACTAATAGGAAGAGCAATATCGCCTGCCTTGTTAGCGGGTCAATCCGGCGGGGAGCTCCCTCCGCCGTGAGTCGTAGCACGTCCTCGTGCAGTTCCACTTCACGTCCATCGTAATTGGACATGAAGCCTGCTAGTGTGGGCACTGCCGGGCGGGGTTTCTCAACGTCCACCGGCGGCTCACCATGGTACACAGTACCCGGGTCCTGATACTCAGCTTCCCTGGTATCGGCTTGACCGTCAGCTGGGCTGATGGCCTCAATGTCTAAACCTTCCAAGTAATTGGTGGCGACATTTGCAGGGCGTAGCGATGACTGAGAGTCAACGTCGACGTCCATTATCCCCTCTTGTCCCAGGAAATCCATACATTCCTGGTCCCCGAGGTCAGGTTGATTATCAACCACATTCCCTCCGCTAGCGGAGTCGCCCTCTTGAAGAGGGTCCACCAGCTGGTGGTCTGTCTAGGAAGACATGGTGTCACACTCAAGAAAAGTGTTTTGATGGATTATAGGGGGTCCACGCCCCCTCTGTAAGAATGGTCGTGTCCGAGCCCTCACGTCTGCTCTGGACCTCCTCTCAACCCCAACTGGCGATTCCCGCCGAGCCGCGTGCCTTATATACAGCGCGCCACCGCGCATGCGCAACCCCGTGCGTCCCGTGACCCAGTTCCTTGGAACCAGGTCACCCGCGCGTTCAATTGTAAACAGGTACCCTCATTCCACGTGTTAATCCTTACGCTCTGTCAACTCGTCGAGAGTATCAATGAAATATATATGAATGGCATAATAAAGCACATTCACCGGATTATCCGTCCATCACCCATGGGATCCTTGACAGGGGGACTATCACGATCATTCCGACCGTACTTACTTCCACACATAACTGATTACAACATTTAAATATTTAACAAGATTACAGGACACCACACTCGTTGTGTACCGGCTTAGGTTATACCGTCCCTAGCTAGGAGCCGGGGACTGCGTCTTATGTTTTTAGGCATAACATTAGACCTGGTTCTAGGACACGCCTTTTCTAGAGTGGATTTAGCCTTAACCACACCCTTCCGGGTCCTTTTCCCTTCAGCCAGCGAGACTTTATTAGCCGCCTTCTTCCCGGATCTTTTTGGGATGACGGGCTTATGCACCATTAGTTTCCGGGAAACCTCCTTCCGCGGCCTTCCGCGTTTCCGGGGAGGTTCCTTTACTAATTTCCGCTGTTCACTTTCCTCTATCAAAGTATCAACCTCCAACTCATACGAGTCCAGGGACAAATCTCTCCCCTTCCACTCTCTTAGTCGAGCTACATTGGATTTATACATCTTTCCCTGTAATGAACGTATCACTACAGTACTGTCACTTACTATGCGGGTCACCACAAAGGGTCCATCGCAATTACTAGCAAGTTTCAGAGTCGATAACGGCTCATGTAATCTTACTACCTGATCACCAACCTTGAATCGTCGCGGCTTAAGGCCTAGATCATAGCCGGTCTTCTGCCAGGTGGCATTCTTCTGTAGTTCAGTTCTCACCAATTCATAAGCATATTTGAATTGATCTCTTAATGACTCCACAAACATAACATGGCAGGGGGTTTCCGGGTTCATTCCTACCACCCCAAATACCAGGTCAGCGGGCATTATTAAATCCTCCCCGAAAACTAACAGATTTGGGGAACAGGAGGTACTGAAATGGACAGTGCTATTATATGCATGACATACATAATCACACTGCTCATCCCAGTCGTCCATTTTATCATTCACCAGGGATTTTAACACCTGAATCAATGTACGATTGAATCTCTCAACCATTCCATCACTTTGTGGCCGGTAGGGATTTGTTCTCGTCTTACAAATCGCCAATCGGTGACACATTTCCTGCCAAAGATCAGATTCAAATTCCCGACCTTGGTCACTATGCATCATTAGGGGAACCCCAAGATGCAATACCCAACCTTTAACAAAAGCTTTTGCACAGGTTGCCGCCTTGTGATCCTCTAATGGAAACACTCTCGTATACTTGGTATAATAATCAGTGACGACCATCATACAAGTATTACCCTCAGGGGTAGTTTTAAACCCACTGATTATATCTATTGCGACTCGCGCAAATCTTACTCCAAACAACTCCTGGGACAAAGGCATTTTACCCATCCCAGGCCCAGGTTTGTTTTTACAACAATCCGGGCAAGTAGCAATCCATCTTAATAGATCACTACTCATCCCTGGCCAGTAATATTTCCTTTTCAGACGTTCCAGGGAACGCTTTTTCCCGAAATGTCCACTGGTCAGGTGTCCATGGCAATAATACATAACATCCCTCCTCATGCCGGAAGGTATTACCACTTGCGGGACTCTCCTACCGGATGGATTAATCTTCCACCGGTAGACGATTCCGCTCTGGACCTCTAACTCTGCCCATTGAGCTATTAGCCTTCTCATTTCCCGGTTCTCCAGGGAAATCTCAGGCCGCGGGGGCCGTATCTTCCTAGGTAACAATACCAACAACCGGCTAAGGTTAGGATCCTTTTCCTGGAACTTCCGGATGGTTCCCATGGACCACTCCAGAACCCCAGTTCCCTTGATCTCAAAGGGAATCCTTGCTCCGGCTATGACAGCCTCATGCTGACCACAGTCATCACAGTTGGTGTTTTCGCACTTCCTGATAGGATGTCGGGAAAGTGCATCAGCATTTACATGCTTTACCCCAGCTCTATGCTGGATCTGACTTTGCTCCAAACCGAACTCGGAAAGGTGTGCTAGCCAACGTCCAATCATTCCTTCCGCATCTTTGAAATTCAATAACCATCTCAAAGAGGAATGATCGGTTCTTAGCGTAAAATCTGACCCCCAAAGGAAATGTTTGAACTTTTTAGTATAAACTATTACAGCCAACAATTCCCTTTTAGTGGTACAATAATTTCGCTGAGTCTTACTCATAGTATTACTAGCAAAGGCAATGGGAACCTCCACTCCGCCTTGGACTTGACTGAGGGCGGCCCCAATACTCTCATTGCTAGCATCTGTATCCAATACAAAATGACCATCCGGGGTGGGATACTTTAACACCCGGGTCTCCACAAACAACTTCTTTATTGCTAAGAAAGCTGCGTCCTGTTCCTTCCCCCATGGGAACTCTTCCTTCCTATTTCCGGGAGTCCAGTGTGACAAACACTGGATCGGATAGGCTACCCGGGAATACCCCGGCAGGAAATCCCTATAATATGAGCAGAATCCTAGGAAGGATCGCACATCTTTAGGACCCCTGGGGACTTCCCATTCAGTCACACTCCTGATCTTTTCCGGATCTGCTTTAACCCCCTCGGTGGAAATAATCCGCCCTAGGTAGTTAATATCTTTCTTAAACAGATTGCATTTCTTTGGTTTCAATTTGAGACCGTTAGACATGATTCGGTTTAAGACTTCCTCTAAAATACTTAAACAGCCCGCAAAGGTCTTTCCAAACACAATTACGTCATCTAAGTAAACTAGACATTTCCGCCATAATAAATCACTTAACAGTGTCTCCATCATGGCTTCAAAGGTGGCCGGCGCATTACATAACCCAAATGGCATCACTTTATATTCAAACAAACCGATATGGCTGGAAAACGCAGTTTTCTCCATATCTTCAGGCTTCATGCCTACTTGCCAATACCCGGACTGTAAATCCAGGGTACAGAACCATTCATTCCCCCCCAGGGAATCAATAGTCTCATCTATCCTAGGAAGAGGATAGGAGTTCTTTTTAGTCATCCCATTCAGTTTCCGGTAATCAATACAGAACCGTATGCTACCATCCTTCTTGGTTACCATACACACAGGGGAGGACCAAGGACTCATGCTGGGAACAATAACATTATCCTTCAGCATTTTCGCTATCTCTTCCTCAGCTACAATCTTCTTCTTGAGGGGTAATCTCCTATAAGGAATCTTAAAAGCGGGGTTATCCCCGGTTTTAATTTCATGCAATACCTTATTGGTTCTCCCCAGGGGTTCCCCTGGGGCCGCAAAAGCTTGCCTGCATCTCTTCAGCATAGCCTTTAGGGCTTCCTGATCATTCTCATCCGTTATGGACGATCCTGTTAACAACTTAGTTAACTCTTCATGCAATTCCTCTTCCCCTCCTTCTTCTAACCTCAGGTCTTGGTGGCTACCGGTGACTGCCTCCGCAAGTATCACTTTCCCAACTTCAGTGCCTTTCTCAAGATATACTGTGGAGTTTCCGGGGTTGGAAATGGGTGTCACTGTCCATCTGGAATTCCCTACTAGGGTATCCGCAGATTCCAATCCCTTCCGGGATAATACAGCCATATCCGGCTCGATTACCGCTAATCCTCTCTGGATTAGCCTCCCTGAACTGACTAACACATCACAGGTCATTCCCGGGGGAATCTTCACAGTCTGTGCCACACTAGCGACACTACTTATCACTCTCAACTTACAGAGTATGGTCATATCATACGGGTATTCAATTTTCAACTTCCCACTTTTCGGATTCAAAGTCGCACCGAAAAGCGCCGCAAAATCCAAACCAAGAATACCATCATCTTCAATCTCGGCTATGGTCGGGGCCCAAACAAATTCTTTCCCGGCCACAGAGATTATCAGAAAAGTCCGTCCAAATGTCCTCATTCTGGTACCATCGGCCGTACAGGCGTTTACCCTCATTGTGAGGTTCTCACACATATTCGGCAATAAGCTGATGAATCTCTTAGAGACCATGGAGTGGCTAGCTCCGGTATCCATAAGAAATTCCCCAGTCTTTCCTTGTACAGAACAGGAAACGTACCACCTCTTCCCATCAGTTACTGAGGGATTCCTAGTAAACCGGTGAAGGTCACTATCAGTGCCCAGGTCGAATCCACATCCTTTCAGGTGTTCCAGACAAGGGTGACCCGGGGGAAGCCTGGTTCCTCCAACCTTAACCAACTCTTTGGTTATTGACTCCTCTAAACTGGCACTAGGTTTCCCATACGCGCACCCCTGGGCGCCTGTTGTACCAGTCTCCCCAGCCTCATGGTTTCCGGGATGTACGGTCCCATCTCCCTTCTTGCTGGACGCATTCACTGCTAATGAATCTTCACCGCCAACGTCGGTGATAATCTGACATATTTCCTCAGGGGTTACCGTCCTGCCATCCTCGGTAACCCCCTCTAATTTCCCGAAACCTCACTTCTTAAAACAGGTTTCTCTGCTTTGCATTCAGATGCAAAGTGCCCTTTGACTTGACACCTGTAACACTGGACAGTGTTACGATCGACCCTAGGGCGGCGCCTGGTTTGATTATCAAACACCTCGTTCATGCGTTTAATCATGGACTCCATTAAGGTATTTAATGAGTTTCCTGACGCATTTGTTTTATCCGGAGTGGTCGTCTCCGGGGTCTGGGTTTTCTGACTGGGTTCAGTCTGAGGCTCCCGAGTGTCGGGTTTCCGCGGGGTTTCCGAATAACCTTTGTTACTAGGAAGCTTCCCGGAAACTGGGGTAGAGCTAGATTTCTGTCGACCCTTGAATTTCAGGGCGTCTACTCTCTCCTCCCCTTCAGATTCTTCCGTCACCATCTAAGGAATGTTCAATTCCAGAGACGCGCTGTCCCCTATTAGCGGGTATCATACCAGCCAACAGTATTTTCTTCTTGTCATGTTGATCAATTGCCATGAACAAATCCGCTAGGGAAGACCCAGCTTCCCAAGCTCTACCACAAACTTTAGCATGTTCAGGATCACTCAATCCACTAATAAATCTTACAAATAGGGATTCTATGTAATATTCAGCATCCCTACTCCATTCTGGCCTAGCCTGCCGCAATAATCGCTGCAATTCTAGCCCAAAAATTTTAGCAGATTCCTTTGGTTTCTGCGTTCTTCTCTGAAACAGAGTCCAGTGATCTACTGTCACAATTTTCCCAAAGGTATAACAAGCTAATACTTCCAGCTGGTCGTATGTAGCCTCCGGCCCGTAAGTGTCCCTCCATTCTTCTACCACTATCTTACCCGGGCCGTCACTCAACCATATCACAAAAGCTCCCAAGGATTCCTCCTTGTTCCAGCAATTGTACTTACAATCATCTAAGAGTGATTGATATTCCTCCTTCCAGGGTCGTAAACCCCTGTAAGGCTTAGTCACGCGTGCAGTTCTCTTAGCGGCATAATTAGAATGCACTAATTGACCCGACATGCGTCTACTCCAAGCCAGTAAGTCTGTACCGTCTTGACCTCGGCTGGAGCAATCTAATCCCAAATTACCTATGGCGGGGTCTCGATTATGTAATCGGTGTTCCGCCGGGGTCATTGTGACCCGCCGGTTCAAAGGAACCTTTCTCTTGGGTATATCGTCAGAAGATTTATCTGATTCAGATTCTGTACCCTCATCAAAGCGTGGGCCTTGATAGCCGGACAATCCCTCAGTGTTTTTATGCACCGGGTTTGACCTTCCCTTTGTTCCATGCTGGGACCCCTTATTCAAACTATCCCTCTGCCTATTCTCAGGGTCTTTATTGACTCCCGAGTGTGTTTCAGTGGCCGGAGGTGGATATGAATAAGTTGCATCTGGGCAATACCTATAATTACCCTTGCTGTCATAACCTCCCGGATTCCCATATAGAGCCGGGTCATCTCCCGAAAAGGGGTTCAATGAGCCATAACTATGGTTCACCACTTCATCTCGAAATTTATTTTTATAATGTCGAGACACTGCCTCCTCTGGAGACATTTCCCTGTTAACCTGACCAATACTGGCATGATTAACTGGTTCCCGTTCAAGAGAGCGCCCGGTGACATTCACTCTCCTTGAATCCTTCCCTCTGTTTTTATACACAGAGTCTTCTACATTCCTCAATCCATTATCATTAATAAATGGATCAAATTGAGGTAATGCATCCACCTTACTAGCAGTAAGAGTGCTGTCCAGAACAGTTTCCGGCCCGATAGCTGGAACCTGTTCCTCCCCCTGCTGTTCCATTGCCTTCGACAATTCGTCCCGCAGGAGAGTTTTCCTGGCTTCCAGGGAACAGACAGCTTCCACCTCAGCTTTCCGTTTCCTTTCTAACTCTTCCGTTTCTTCCAGGATTTGTATTCTGGTAGATTCGTTATCCTTGACCAACTGGTCTCTGCCCTTCTCGAGCTCCTTTGTCCCCTTCTTCAGGACATACCATTCTCTAGAGTATTGTTTCAACTCCCTCTCATACTTCTCCTTAAGAGATTCGGAGTGTTCATTCTCCTTCCGGTTCTCAGCAATCTTTGCTTGAATCTTTTGGAATTCATGCGATTCCTGAGCAACCTTCTTTTTCATATACCGGTTGTCTTCTATCAACCGTTCCCTCTCTTCTATCAGAGTTCCCTTTACTTTCTGATTCTCAGAGAGGATCTCGTCCCTTTCCTTTACCAGGGATGTCAATTCCTCAGTCAATGCAGCATATTGGTCTTCCATTGACTGCTTGTCCAATCGGACATTCTCCCAGTAGAGGTCATCCTCTTCCCGAGCCAAACGCTCGTCATATTCCCTCTGGAATCTCTCATCCCCTACATAGGGTTCTACCCAGGAAAGATCTTGCACTTTCCTCTTCTTCTGCTCTGGCTTCAAGCCTTCCACAGGGTCCATCCCTGCCACCTCCAGGCGAGTTGATTCCAACTCCCCTTCACTCAGCTCTGGGCCAGAGCCGCCCAGGCTACCACTGGTAGCCATTGTCTGTCCACTAAAGGACTGTCTGTCCACTAAAGGACTTCCTGTTCAGTATAACCCGAACATATTCCCGAACAATTACCTTGTTCTGCTACCTTTACTGCTACTGGTCACGGCACCAGTGTGGTGGTTCGTAGTTAACTCTAGGTTAAGGAACAACGATCATGGCAGTTTCCAGGTGCGAGAATATATCGGTCTTTATTCACAAGAATAACAACTCCAGTTCCTTTACTAGGGAACAATCAGTGTAGAATCAATACACACAGGTAAATCAGGTTTTTCTATAAATAGAGGAAACGGTCAGTATACAACTCTTAGCATACAACTCTGTCCGCACGGTTGGACATGTGAAGTCTCTCGTCAGTCGGGCCTGCACTGACTCCCTTCCAGGTAAACACACGGGTCTTATATAACACTGGCTCTTAGGTCACGTGGCCAGGTGGGTGGGTCGGCCGCCCACCTGAGAGCGGCACACGGTTACCCGAAGAGGACCTGCGCCCTCTCCCGGGAACTGTGTGCACTAGCTCCAGGTGGAGAAGCCAAGTAAACAGACGTTACCCGGAAATACCGTGTATGAGATTAATATTTAATATCATGCCCCTACATATGTGTTTACAGTCTGTTACTGACAACTAGAAATGCTCTCATACAGACTTTCAGGGCATGGCAGCGATTCCCCTAACCTATATACCTGTATGAATAAGCTATTACAAACCTGAGGATTAGAGACATGGACAGTAATTATGCCTAGGCTCAGAAGCACATTTAAAATAGTTTGCAGCCAATAAAGGGTTAACTATTCTAGGGTTGTGAATTTGACGACCCTAGACTCGTCATTTGAAGTGGGCCACCACCTGGGCTAACATTGTCAGTTAGATGAGTCTAGTGTTGTCTTGTGGGATGGTAACTTGGTAGGTCCTCAGGTAGACAACCTTTAACTCGTTTATTTCATGACCGTCACTTTAAAGACCCTAAACTCTTCTTATAAGACAACCATTTGACAAGTTTGAATCCCTTCATTTTATCAGTGTACCAAAGGCAATATGGGCCTATATCTTTGCGATTTCGACTGAAGTGACTCTACCTGTAAAAAGGACAATTCGTTATATTTTGGAGAGAACTACTTCACAACAATCGTGCTTACACATGATTTTATGGAACAGGGATATCTATAAGTATAGCATCTATTTTTTTAAAATCATGTACGACTAATTGTGGGTATATTTTATATAAGTTTATTTTATATAAGTGAACGCAATTTTTCTCCCTAGATTTACTCTAATTAATATCCAGAGCAGCCCACATGTTGAAAGTCTTCTCTGAATTAAACTAGTTCCAATTGTATTTCAAAGAAAAATGATACCTAGGGTAGACTTCCCATGAGGTCACTAGCTGGTCTGTTGGTACCATGAGTAGACTGATATGTCTCAATCAGGGCGCCATTGATCATGGGGCCAATCTTCCCCAGGGCTATCATAGACATTGGGCTGATCATGGTTAGGGCCAATCACCATAGGGCCTATTGTCTACAGGGCTCCTGATCCATGTACTGGTTTACTCAAGGTACCAACAGACCAGATAGTCATCTCATGGGCAGTCTACCCTACTCCCGCACAGGGTGCCTCGCAACAAGAATGGACAGGGTAAAAAACATCCGCCTTTGTTTTGGCCTTTGACATGGCATTAAAATAAAATTACAGCTACATTGATGCTCATATACAATGCGATTCCTCAGTAAATACCCAAATGATCCTCTTGTGTAAAATGATATCAAAAGTAAGTGTTTATAATCGTCAGAGCTATATCAGCATGATGAGTCTTTCTGTTCCTGCGCTAGTGCAGAGCAGATGACGGTGGATTGGCTCGGGGGGGATGGGGGTAGAAATGGCACGGAATAGACCAATGGACTCACCCCCCCCCCCCAATTCCAGCCCCCAAAGGGCTTGGTTTTGTTAAATATGGCCTGTACTAATGTACAATGCACATTTTGGTATAGTCTGCTCTTATGCATCGTGCCAACACTCCCGAATATTTATCAGAGAGTGGTATTTCACAGGCCCACACCCAGCAAATCGTTGTCATCTTTGGCCACCTTTGGCCAAGTTTGGTCAAGCCAAATTTGATCATGCCAAAACCTCACCAAAGTTAGCCAAAGCTCACAGTTAACATATGAACTAATATATACAAACAGCCCCTGTCCAATACATGAGTGAGTGGTCATGGGGCTTCAGTGCTTGGTATACATTGTTGGCACTCCCAGAAACATGGTTCATGCAATCCCAGAAGGATCCATGCTTTTGTTATACATTGAAACCTTTTTGTTCCTAAATTTGCGTTATAAACCATAGCCCTATAAAAATGTTAAATATATAAATATAACCCGGCGCCAAGGCTCCTGGACCCGGCCCCAAGGCTCCAGGAGCCGGCCTTAATTGATGAAACTGATGGTGATGAAATATCACAGCCCCCCCCCCCCCCAAAAAAAAACAAAACAAACACCAGCTCCATCCAATGAAAACTATAGTAAAACTATAATATATTTTCTACGTTTTACTATAGTATACTGTAGTATACTATAGTAAATTTACTGTAACCTACTGTAGTTTACACTATACTTTACTATAGTATACTGTAGTAAACTACAGTGAATCTACTATAGTATACTATAGTGATTACTATAGTATGTGAAATTACTATAGTAAATTTACTAGTAAAAAGATACTGCAGTAAATACTATGGTATATACTATAGTAAACTACAGTAAATCTACCATAGTATACTATAGTAATTACTATAGTATGTGAAATTACTATAGTTAATTTACTATAGTTTTACTATAGTAAATACTATAGTTTTACTATAGTATAGTCGATCCACAGTATATCAGGAGATCTATACTTATTGACCTGCAGTTTACAGAACAGCGACCTTAGGAACGGTGGGGCGGGGTGGCGGGTGTGGTTGTGAGGACATTTGATAACACTGCGTCAACTCAATAACAGGACTTGACATGGTAATTCTGTACCGCGTCACATTGTGTATCCTCGCGCTGCCTTTTACAACTAAGCCTGTGTGCAAATTCACTATATTAGATGTAATCCCCCAATTTTATCACCATAAATAATATTCCTCCCCAAATATTGATATTATTCGATTCAATTCACATTAAAGCCTATAATGGGCACTTTATAAGCCAAAAACTCATCCACAATTTTGGTCATGGCAGTTGAGATATCGAAATGTTGTTAATAAACAAGGCTGACTGTCAAAGTTGCCAGAGGCTCTTCTACAATGATTATCACCCATCTTCCGTATGATATTGACATGTGAATCTAATGGAGATTACCCACAAAAGCGAACTATGACAAGTTATCTAGACGTCAAAATGTCGAAACCTGACGTTGGGCCAATGATAATCTTTTGCGATGTCATGGCAACATTCGGATGGACGGACAAATGAATGGTTGTGGACCACCAAATTCGACATGGCTATTTCTTAGAATCGACAATCGACATGAGGCCTAGTGACGTTTGACATGGGCCTCGAGAAGTTAGTGACAGGGGACATGGGCAATTCTTAAAATCGACATGGGACATGGGCATTATTAAGTGACATTGACATGCAACATTGCCATTTTTTTAAATTGACATTCGACATGGGGACCCTCCATCCAGACCCCCAAATGAACGTTGGCCCAACGTCAGAATCTGACATCATTCGAATGGCTACTGTTGGCCCAATTTTGGCCCAACAATGTCTCTCTAAAATAGCAGAGAATTTGACAGATCCACGGACATGGCAAGTAGGTCAAGTAGTTCTCCCGGTTGTGCCCAGATGTAAGAGAAAGATTTCCGTATTAGAATCTGAGTTTGTAAGTGTGCTCAAAAGGACTGTAGGCCTTCATTGTATTTAGGTACCGCGTCCGAGAGCCTCTTTTTGGGGTGGTGAGATTTCGCGCGGAGGGGCGAACATTTTTTACGCCCCCCCCTCGAGAGCGCGTGGAACGTTATGCGCCCCCCTCGCCGAAGGTGGCAACATTTTTTCGCCCCCCCCCTTTTGAACTATAGTAACGCGTGGGCTTTTTTGCTAAAACGGGGCTTAAATTCTTACGCCCCCCCCCCTCAAAAGGGGTAAGAACTTTTTACGAGCCCCCCCTCGGGAGGGATCGGAAATTTTTACGCCCCCCAAACCCACCAGCCCCCCTGTAACTAATAAATGAACACTCCCTTAGGCCTAAATAGCCTATAGTTCCGTATACTATAATTTCTTCTCCGCAAAACCATGTGACCAGATCTCCAACGGAGTTCCGTAGTGTCTATAGCGGCAAAGCCGCTAGTCTACTATTAATGGTTAAACCCGCAGGTCTCGGTACCCCTCCACCGACAGTCAGGGCGCAGTCGGGACAGGTACTCAGCCCTATTTATAGGAGAGCTGGGGCTTTAAGCTTCATCTAATGACAAATTCAGGCCAGTGTTTGTCTGACTTAGTTATCCCTTAGCTACATCACCATAGTAATGCATCCCTTCCTACCATGGCTGCATGATGGCCTGACTCTGCCGACAGATTGTCTCGGAGGGGCGTGGCTCAAAAATTTAGGCCCAATGATCTTTCATCATTTGAATGTATAATACTTGTTTATTGCATTGGAGAGATAAGATCCCCTGGGATCTTGTTGTATTCTATAGCTATTATCATAACCCTTTTATCTTATATGGGGGTCCCATTTGTGGAGAAAACAATGGCGGATTCTGAAATCCTCTGTCTCTTGTTGCTATTGTGTATTTGTGTTACTAAACAGTATGTTCATTTTCATAATAGAATTCCAAGGATTAGAAAAGGAGAAGTACTATCACACATAAATGGCTTATAATGTTTATTGCATTGAACTTTGAAAAAAGTACATGTTTTCATCTAGCCTCTTTTGGATTATCATTTATGTTCCTGTCAAGCACAGCAAACCTGATTCAATGGAGTGGATACCAGCGACGGTTTTATATATATACCGTACTGGTCCAGAGAGTGAGGAACTATATAGAGGGTGTCTAGTCTCAACAAAATTGCTATGTGGGATTTTTTTGTTTTTTCATACACTCTGATATGTTTACTTCTCAGAAAAAAAGTTTACAAAAATCGCCCCTGGGGAATCTCCCTAAAATTGACCATTTCCAAAGTGACTCTTGGGCCTATAGCATCTCCTCACGGGTATGCTATACACTGCACTATACACCCCACTGCATGCCTCTGGTAGGCATCACTCACCCT
This sequence comes from Harmothoe impar, assembly GCA_947462335.1. Taxonomy (NCBI): domain Eukaryota; kingdom Metazoa; phylum Annelida; class Polychaeta; order Phyllodocida; family Polynoidae; genus Harmothoe; species Harmothoe impar. The sequence goes on along the minus strand of OX381713.1, from coordinate 62,671,120 downwards.
TCAACCCCCTCTTTTCTTTTTGGATATTGGCATTTCTTTAGGAACCTAAACTATGTCAATTCTTATAGTAGCCTTATGCACTGCCCTACTTACAAGGCTTTTTGGTGCTATATGTCTGTTCACAAGTGTGGAGCACAGCCAGCCTGCAGCGTGATAGATTATTGTTGTATAGGGTCTAGGTAGAACTATCAGGGTAGGTGTGGAGCTCTCACCCTTGGGCAATTTGAGATATTCAAGATGGCCGCCAGAAAGCTCCCGGAAACTAGAAACTTGCCTATTTTGGCTTCTAATCAACTTAGAAACACAACTAAAAATGCAAAAAGTACATTTCTGAGGTCAAGGAATCGACCCTGCCATTTTCAAAATAAAATATGGCAGCCATTTTGAATTTTTAATGGCATTATTCCTGAAATATGCCTTTTTTTATGGAAAACTGGGAAAATGACAACCAAAGATTTCTGTCTTATTGCCAGTTCTCACCTGACCTTGGATTCAAAACCTTGATCTCTACCATCCCCCTTACCCTTTATGGATGCCATAACGTTTCAATGTATCATGCACCTGGTCATAATTATGCATGAATGCAGTACTGGCAAGCAAGTCACCAGAGTTCTATTTAAGCATAATTGCAGCTTTAGACAGTAACATAAACCTTTTACTCAGTATCGGTTATACACAGCTCCTGGTTCATAATATCCAGCTGACCTTGACCTCAGGTAATTGGTTAAATTCATGCGTATGTTTTGACTTCAAGGTGTTTCACACTTTGTATTTCAAAAGTACAGTTTACACAATGTTATGGTACTTCCAAATTATGGTGTATTATTGTAATAGTATTTGTATGGTCTGGTGTAACCTCCACATGACCTTGATCCTCATTCACTCTATTTTTTAAATGATTAAATCCAGGTATGTGCACATAGATCCAGACATACTTTTTTATCAGTGAATTATTATTTTTTCATTAATTTTTGCAGTGAAATCACAAAATATATGTGACCTTGACCTTGGGCAATAATTCTAATCAATGCATGAGTTGGAGCTGATGTCAATTGGTGTATCATAATAGTGAATACGTCGATTAGAAGCAAACATATGGCCATTTACCATTGACAGGGAGTACAAAGGCAGCCATGTTGGATTTCAGGCACTACCCCAAGGAGGATTCCCGTAAAAAAAAAAATTCTGAAATGTGCTAGTATCAAAGAGTCGAAAACCATTGAAAAAACCCACATAGCAATTTTGCTGACCCTGAGGTCTTCATTCATTGGACTATACCGTCCCGATAAAGCGTGCCGGTTTTGAAAGAGCGCCTGTCTTGTATAAGCGCTAGGGAAAAAGGGATCATAAAATAAAAAGACTCCTTTAGCACTGAAATAGGATTTTGAATAAGTGCCTATCTTGGGATTAATGGCCCCACCAAATTGAAGAGCGCCCCTGCGCTATTTCGCGACAGTACGGTGGGGGGGGGGGGGTTTGGACTTCAAGTATGCTTTTGAATGTATTTGCCATGACCCCCACCCCAGCCCCCTTAGCTCTTATATATAGTTACAGACGCCACCATGGTGGTGCGAGTCCTTGTTACTAGATTGTATATCTCAACGACTTTTATAAATTATAATATCATATTTGTTGGGGGAGATTATGTAAGTGTTTCCTGTGGAATTCCGTTGTATTTTATCCGCCTTGTGCTATAATTATCTTCCTTTATTTTCATGTAGAAGGCCAAAACAATGGCAGATTTATTTACGTCTGTCTCCCCTTGATGCAAGTATTTCTAGGAGAAGAAGAAAGTTTAGAGTTGAAAAAAGTGTATACATGTACTTTCATCTAGCTTCTTTTGGTTTATCTGTCCATGGCAAGCACTCGAGCCTATTTCAATGGGGTGGGTAACAGCGGCCAACTAATGCCGCTTTTTATATAGGCTAGCAATTACTATACAGCAAAGTTTACTTTTAGGACTAGTTTCTTGTTATCCTCTGGACCGGAAAACACTTGATGGCCAATGAAAGGACAGTGAGTAAGGTCGGAGGACATGTGACCAGCAGGGTGACCAGTCACCACTGATGTCCCCATGATCAGGTCCAACACCCACAGGCTGATCCATGTCGGAAACTCTCTGCGGATTGGGAATCTAGGGAGCTCTCTTTAAATTGAGACATATATATATGCTACAACAGCGAATTAGAATGCATAGGGAACATAAGGGGGGACACACTAGATAACTTGTCATGGTCTGCTTTCTGGCGTTGTGTAGTGGACGAGACATGACCTCATCTTCAAAGTGCTATCAATAAATTAAATGATTTACCTTTTACAGCTGTCGGTTGAGGTTTCCTATCCCTTATAGTTGTCTTGCAGGTGTTCAGACGAGTAACTGGCTGGAAGGACCTGGAGGGTATTCCCGATCTGTGAGTTGTTTTTCCGTCAGTGACGATCTTCGATAGCTCCCACTGATTGTGCACAATAGAGGATCACACCTCTGGTCTATGGGCAAAACCACTGAGGCAAAGAATTACCAATTATGTTTCAGGTTACATGGTTCGAAAATGTGTGCGTTATCAAAATAAATATATTGTAGATTTATTCAAAGCGTTTGGTGCAAGACTTCCTAATTACTTTAAAACAATTGTTTGCCCCAGAAGTTAAGGTTTGTTCTACAAGGCTAGGTTAAGGACCTATAATAGTTAACTTAGATCACAAACAAAGAGATGTTTTTGCCTGACCGCTCCCTATCGGCAACAAATCTCAAGAGGTACCTAGCTTATCTAAATCAACAATGGATCTTTTAGACTTCTTTCGATTCAATTTATTACATATGCCCTGGCTTATAACCTCTGTTTACACCGAGCTTCTGAGGCCCCTGATGTAATAATGATATAGAAAATTCAGGGTAAAACTATTGACCATCATATCTGAAATGGTTAGCATGATATTGATTACCTTGTTACACCCCGTACCAGCAGATTGCCATGAAAACTAATCACCTTTCAAGAGATTCCTGGTCTACGCCCTTCACTGCTGCCACAATACTTGTAATTCAATTTTTTGAAGTGTTTTATTTGGTATTATTGATCTATCTGGCGGCCTTAAGGTAGCTTGGGCGCATTGCCCTTCTGTCACCGGTACCCATGACTGTACAGTTATACAAATACAAATACAACATGTTTTGACGGTCTTTTTCTGGTAATGTTAGACTATGGCGTTTGGCAGGTATGATTATTAGCCGTTGTTGCTTTGGGGTGTTCAGGGTTTATTTTTTGAAATACATTGTCCTGGTTATTATTATATATATTCAACTGATGAGATGAGATAAGATGATGTTAGTGAGTGGCTCAAACTCCTGACTTATGTTGTTTTAGGATAGAGGAAGGACAAATCAGAAAGTTCTTAATATATTTAAACAAGTTCATATTATTGAAAGGTATATATCTAGGCTCCTTGGAACACTTTTTGATACATCTCTAACCCTAGCGGTTCATTTTTTATTGCCTCACAAACTCGATTGTCCGTTTTCGGGTGACTCCGAGACCAAAATAAGGTGATTATGTTCATAATGTCTTAAAGTACATAACAGCAACTAATAACTTTGTTTACAAACTGGGACAACATATATCTTAATACATACCAAGAATGGATACCCTCAGAAAAATAGTTTTTGAGATACAGCTTGATGAATATTGAAGATTTATCAAAAATATTAAAATTTTAACAACATACTCTCATTTTACCCTAGTTCACTCAAAATGGTTTAATTAATTGTCAAAATCACTCTACAATATCCTGATGGTATATACATTAGGAAATATGGACCATTAGGATCCTTCATTGATAAAATAAAATAAAATATTGTATAAATATAGGTTAAATCAGTGGAATCATCAGATTTCTGGTTTAGAGCATTAGAGGGGGTGGATAGGAAGCAGTGGCACTAAAGATCAGGGGTAGACACTAACGCTGGCCCGGGAGCCAATGGCCCGTAATTTTGTGTCCGGGCCCGCAGTTTTCTATAGAATTACCTTCCTATGGGCCCGGGTGGCCCACAGGAGTGGGTAAATGAATTTCTAGGGGAATATATCTTTACCAATATAGTCTTGTCATATGTCGTTGGAAAGAGGAAATCTATGAAAAAACGACCATTTTGGCCCACATTAGGCCCTGATATAAATCAACCAGGGATACCTATGCTTTGCTCTTTAAGAAAAGTAAAATAATCAAACCGGGCCCGCAGATTATTGTCCGGGCCCGTAGGTTTCTGATGCTACGGGCCAGGATGGCCCATGGCTGAAAAAGTTAGTGTCTACCCCTGAAGATAACTAAAATATATAGGATATTAACAATTCTGTGTGGGTTTTACTATTATCAGCAAGGCGAGTCACTCCGAGACTAAAATAAGAGGGTGACTCCGGGACCAAAATAAGTATCACATTACACATTTGGTCCTAGAGGCTGGAATATTAGATTTTTTTCAAAATTTATTTTTTCTGGCAAAAGACACAATAGTTAACTCATGATCTGGGGTACAAGGGATACTGTTTGGATCTTGTTTATTTACTGTATAGTGGTATCAAAATGAAAGGACATTTGAAAATTTTGCTGACAATATACACTTAAATGGCTGTGGAGAAAAAAATATGGTACATATCTAGTGAAATCCTTGTGAATCAATTGACTATACCATAGGCCTAATAGAAAATGATATTAGGGATGGCTGTTACTGTCATAGTAGACATGGGAGACATGTATAACATGTCATCTAAAGGGTTTTTGAAGTTTTTAAGGGTTTTTGGGCCTTTGGAGGGCCTAAAAACGTAAAATTTGGGCCAATACACAAAAAAAGGAAAAAATCCTGAATTGTTGGGATGTTTTCTCACATATACCAAATTTTTGAAAAGATTGGTGCAAAACTGGTTATTCTGTAGGGCTATAAGCCTGAAAAGGGCCAGAAATAGCCAAAACAACATAGGTCAGAGGTTTGAGCCGACTCATATGTATTCCGATGACAATTTTATAGCATTAATTAAACAAAGAGGGTAATCCTTGATGGCAGCTTTAAAATACCAGAGGATATCTATCCTTGTATAGTGATGCTTTAAAGAGTTTCATCTAAATATTCCTCCACGTAAGGGGATTCGCAGCACAATAGGTGTAAAAGTCCTAGGAACCAGTAACATTTAACAATGGCGGTGTCTGTAGGGATATACCCCTTATCTATATTGTGTCGTATTATGCTAAAGTGAAAGCATATGATAGTAGACAGATATCTCCTATCTTTAAGGATACAACATTGATTTTCAACACGTAATTGTTGAGTAGTCATCTTGTCAATTTAGCACTATATACACTGCGAAGGCCCTTGTAAATATTGCAACTTTTTAAACTGTAACTCGCCATGCCATATGAAATCTGCATAATCAAATGTATGTAATACCATAGACTTGTAAGAGATCTCATTTTTTATCTATGCTCTATACTGTTCTTCTTATTCATAAATATGTCTGGACTTGAAGAGGTGATGTCATACAGACCTTGTAACCCCCCCCCCCCCACTCCCATGTCACCTCTTGTCACTAAACTCAAAGACCCACCAACCCCCTAGGAGATGACGTCATTTGTGAACGTTCCCTTGGTTGAGTCTATCAGTATTAAATCTGGCTAATGGATGTGGGGGCAAGCATTTACTGTCACAGTTTCTGTGAAAAAGGTTAGAAACATGATTGTATCCTTCGAGATCTATTATAACTACCAAAAACAACAACCCTCAGGATACTGGCCCTACCCCGTATTACTATGAATGGCCAAAAATAATTCTAAAAATATCCTTGTTTAATATATTTCTAATGATATAAGCAGCCTCCATTTAGCAAGATTACGGACAACATCTTCGTTTCGATTTTTACCCAAACTGTACCAACTACCGGTAGAAGGTGCCGGGGGGGGGGGGTCACTCCATTTTATATTGACACTGTCTGGACCTCTGACAACCCTTGCCATTGGTGAGAGGGACTTTGTTGAAAAGTGACCCTTGGTGAGGTGTATCTTTGTCAAACGTGTGTATAATCAAACAAATCTTGCGGAAAAGTGCCCTTGGTTAATACAGGAGTTTTGGTGAAAATTGACAAGTATTTTGGTAGAAACCCCAAAACGTGAACGTTTTCTTTTTGAATTCGCAGAAAGGTGACATGGAAACATGGAATCTGCCGAAAGAAATTACCCTTGCCAACCACATACAGGTGTAAACAATAGGAAGTGACCCCCCCCCTCCCCCCCGCCTGGGTGGTGAGCCAGTGAAGGGTCCAAAGGTTGGGAGGGAGCGGCGGAGGGATGGTTGTAATATAAGAACAGGAATGGCAAAAACGAAACTGGAAATTTATTGTCGGTCATGAAAAGTATGCATAGTGAACAGGACATACACTTTATCAAGGGTCGCGTATTTATTCAATGCCTGTTTTACTCTTAGTCGTCATGGTGTCACAGTACAAATCGCGGCCCCCACACTCCCTACATAGTCTGAGACCATCATCGTTACAGGAATCAAAACATAACCCCCTATCCACGAATTTTTGAGTGAAAAGGGTACCCTATTTTGAGTAAAAACGTGAATTTTTTTTTTAGAAAATGTGAACATTTTTAGAAAATTGTCACTGATATCATTACGAACAAGGAAAATAGTACATCATCACCAACTAAAAACTAGACATGAGAATTTGGAGTACCCTTCATCAGTATATGAATTTCTGCAAAACTCTCAGTAGAGAAAACACCCCCTATTTTCAATTTTCATAAACATTCCATTGAAAAAACACCCCATTTTTGAAAAAAACGATGACATAGAAAATTATAGACCCTAAAATCGCGTTTTTTCTAACGATGATGGTGTCTAGGCAGACATGAAGTGCGGGGGCCGGAGTACAAATTCGTGCTATTTGTACCGTGACACCTCATGATGCAGGAATACAGCACTGGCGATTCCACTTGCATAGGGACGGAGGTAATTTTGGTAATGTCCCGTGTCATTCCACGTAGATGGAAATTATCGTACGTCGTAAATAATATAACATTAAGGGATATATCTATCCCCCCTCAAAGGAATTCTTATCTAATGCCGATCTAAAGGGATGCAAACCAGTCAAGAATCTAACACTCTATTAATAGACTGCATTATGCATAATGCATCATGTCCTTGGTAGTCATGAAGCATGAATGCAGTCCTGGCGTGAACTTCCCCAGAGCTGCATGCATGGGGTTGGGACACACCGGAAGTGCTGGCACAATGAACAGATGACCAAATCTTTTCGCAACATCCCATCTTAAAGCTGCTATACCTCCTCCCACTCTCAAACCTACATTTTCCTCATTGGATTCTCAGATGATTGTATAATCCGTTCCCTCTTATAATCTGTCATTTATTCTGACAAGAAAGTCTTAATATCATATTAGACAGGACTCCAATCTCAACCACTATTTATATTCTGGAGGGGCTTGGATATTTAGTGTTGACCAAAGCCATCAGGTGGCAGTAGTGAATGGAGGGGAGCATGGAGGTGAGCTCACAAACACAGTCTACTAGTACAGGTGTATCCCTTTAGATGGCACTGCCTTGTTGATATAACTAAGTGCTGAATAGAATGCTGGAAGCATTTTATTTTTCCTCATCTATTTCCTTAAATTTAGCATGGTTAAAAGACACAAAATGTATCTATATATCTGAGGTAGTACAGCAGCAAATCAACTATAAATGATAACTGATTATATGGATGGTTAATTACCATGCAGGCGCATCCTCTCCCAGTGTATGTTAGTGCTGGTATTCGTTAACTGTAGTCCTATACATCGAGCCCTGTGTACTCTGCTTATCGAGTTGGTTTCTGACATTCTATATCCTCCACTTTAGCTGGGGAGACCACTGAGTGGTAGCTGCTGTAGTACAGAAGCCCAGAAGGGTCAGAAAAGTCTTTTTTATTTTCAAACAAGAAAAGTTTTTTTTTGTAAAAGTTTTATTTTTTTCCACTTTTGTAAAATGAATTTTTTTTCCACTTTTGTGAATTTCCTTTTTTCAGTTTTGCAAAAGTTTTTTTTTTCACTTTCGCAAAAGTTTTTTTTTCAATTTCGTTTTTTTTTTCAATTTTGAATTTTGTTTTTAATCCTTTCCTAAGAATTTTTTTTTTTTTTTTTTGAATTTTTTTTTTCATTTCTGGGTAAATGGCCGATTTGGCGAGAAAATGGGTTAAATTGGAAAAAATGATAATTTTCAAGAAAATGGCTGATTAAGCAAGAAAATGGGTCAAAATCTGAAAAATGCCGATTTTAGGGAAAATGGCAGATTTGGCGAGAAAAATGGGTCAAATTCGGAAAAAAATACGATTTTTAAAAATATGGCCGATTTGGCGAGAAAATGGGTCTAATTCGGAAAAATGATAATTTTCAGGAAAATGGCCGATTTTGCAAGCTAATGGGTCAAATTCGGAAACTAACGATTTAAAAAAAAGGGTGATTTGGCGAGAAAATTGGTCAAAATCGGAAAAATTATGATTTTCAGGAAAATGGCCAATTTGGCGAGAAATTGGGTCAAATTGGCCATTTTTCCTTAATTCAGAATATTTCCGGATTTGACCCATTTTCTCGCCAAAGCGTCCATTTTCCCCGAAATGAAAAAACACTTTTCAAAAGAAAAAAAAAGAAACTTCTATGGAAAGGAAATTTTTTTTTTTTTTTCAAAATTAAAAAAACTAATTACGAAATTGAAAAAAACTACTTTTGCAAAAGTGGAAAAAAACTAATTCACAAAAGTGAAAAAAAACAAACTTTTACACAAAAACGGAAAAACAAACTTTCTTGTTTGAAAAAAAATAAAAAGATTCTGACCCTTCTGGGCGTCTGTAGTTATAGTGTACATTGCCCTGTATACACAGAGTGGGGGGGGGGGGGTCGTGGTGAGGGGTTACACTCTAAAAAATGTGGGCCTTGAGCAGGTTTCAATTACATATAGAGTTATACTATAGCTGAACACACAGGAAAGGTGTCCAATTATTTAGATCACTCTAGAACAGGATCTTCAAACGAATTCTAACTCCACAGCTTCATGTATCCATTGAAGTTACACCTCATTTTATGTTTAATATTCAAAATCAAATCATTAAACATCATTGACTAGGAGGAGATGAGCATAGAAGGGACAAACGGGGATAACTGCGGTTGGGCCTGAGATGGTCGTAAATATAGACCGGCCTATTTATTAACAAGTAATAACGTAAAGTGTAAATGTATATATTAGAAAAAAAAAACAAAAAAAAACTGAGTCTGTCCTGGCACCCAGGTGGGTGGACATGAGGCACTGGCTGGGGTGAGTGGCCAGGTGGCCCAGGTAGGTGGTGGGAGTGGGGCCACCTGGTGAGTTCTTCCGTCAATACCCCAGCCAATCCTGTATAACATATATTGGATGGATCCATTGACTAGGAGGAGATGAGCATAGAAGGGACAAACGGGGATAACTGCGGTTGGGCCTGAGATGGTCGTAAATATAGACCGGCAACCACCGAGTCAAAGTCTATCCAAGTCTATTTTTATAATAAATGTTAGAGGAAGCCTAGAAGCTGGAGGAAATTGCTTTAGCAATGGCACAGTCCGTAAGAATCCGGGTCCTCAGGGGCTTGGTCAAATAAATGAGGGCAGAGAGACTCGCCCAGTCCCCGGTGAACCGGATATCCTCCAGTGGTACACCGCACAGGTGCATGAACGCTGCCCCGGATCTCCTGAGCGAGTGGACACCTGCTCGCTCCGTGTCCACTCCGATGAGTCGTAAGAGTTTCTTTAGGAAGGTCAGGAGCCTCGGGTACTGTAGAGGTGTTACAGAGCCCCTAAGCCTGACCAAGAAGGCAGGTGAGTCAGGGTTCGAAGAAGGCAGGTCCAGAAAGTGGGTCTTCAGGAGGCTCACAGCACACAGCGGTGACCCATCGACCGCAGCCACCGGGATTTGATGAACACGCTGACCGTATTGGATGGTCTTGGAGCTGGATACTGTGACCAACATCCCCCAAGGGGTGAACTTGACAGCGCTGCGACGGAGGCAATGTGTGCCTGGGTTTGCCGTAGAGCCTTGCACAAGGTTGCTTTTCCTAAGTAGGGTCCTGAAGCTCACAGCTACACAGGCCCACATGGCTCTGTCATTGATATCATGAATATTTACAAAGCCAAACATGGCTAACAATTGGGACACCGAAAGGGTTACCCGAATAGGGGTTGGATCGCCAAGGATCCTCCTCAGCCCCGACATGGTACTCCGGAATATAAAGTTTCCACGAATTGATGAAACATCATAACCATAGTGCGAATTGAGACTCAGGACCGCACTCACATAGTTATCAATAGTGGCGTATTTCACGTCAGCTGACAAGTACACAATGTACCGACACATAACGCGCTGGGTAGTGGGGAGAACAGGTGAGTCGGTCTTCGCGCAGAAGTTAATGTATCTTTTCCACTGACTACACTTGGTCTTCCATGTCGCGACACTCCACGCGTGCGCTCTGATCTCCGCCGCCCGGGCGTCGAGCTCTACCCCGAGGCTGTTCCCCGCTGCAACAGATGAAAAGTGGTAGGTTATGTGGGGGTAACAGCACTCGAGATAGAGCATCAGCGACGACGTTGAGTTTGCCAGCGATGTGAACTGCTGTCAGCTGACAATTGTAGAGTACAGAAAGCCAAAAAAGTTGTCTTAGGAAGGTCATAGCGTGCTTATTAGCGCTTTTTCCTTTATTCAGCGCACTGACCACATGGGTATTGTCAGAAAAGCAGATGACCTTCCTATCTCTCCAGGAGGGACCCCATCTCTGTATGGCCATTAGGATGGGAAACAGCTCCTGGACATTAATGTTATCAGGCACAAATACATCAGGACAGGGGAGGCAATGATTATGATAATCGATGTTCATGGATAGGTCACAATACCACCCCGCGCACAGCCAATCTGTACCGTAGTGTACACCGTACCCCACACCCGACGCGTCCATGTAGAGGTCCGCGCACGCCTGGGGGGTCGCTGCAATGATATTCGCACTACCGTTAAACCATGAGGCGAACCGCTGCCACCAGTCTAGATCTTCGAAGAAGGCTGTGGATAGGGTGATGTACCTTTTACCCCCTGTGAATGCTGACAACATAGCTATAATTCTGTGGGAGAAAGTTCTGCCCCCCCTGACCAGGGTTGAGCAGTGGGCTAAAACCCCACACAGGCGACGAAGCTGCTTCCTTGTCGCCCTACGGCGACCAGCAAAGAAGAGCAGCTCGGTGTGAAGTTTGGCTAGCTTGTCCCTAGGCAGGCGTAGTTCCATAGTTAAAGAGTCTATCTCTACGCCTAGATACACCTGGATCTGAGAGGGTGACAACACTTTCTTATAGGCGATGTAGAAACCTAGTGACCTCAGGGTGCTGTGGAGGAATAGCTGACCGGCCTGGCATTCAGAGAACGACCGGCCGAGGACTAATAGGTCATCTAAGTAGTTGAAGCATGTGTATCCATGCGAGCGCATGTAGCGTGTGATGCTGTCCGTAATCCGATTGAACAGGAAAGCGGCCATTCTGGTACCAAAGGACAGGAAGTTGTCCACCAAGAAAGTAGACTTGCCGTGCACTTCCCATTCAAGGCCCTGGTACTCACGATCACTAGGCCTTATCATTATTGAGCGATACGCGCTGGAGACATCCGAGACCGACATGTACATACCGGGCTCTAGAACCTTAACTACATCGTCAATGCTGGAGTAGCTAAAGTGATGAAAGGTCTCCTGCATGAAAGAGTTTATAGAGCGGCCTTCGGGTCTACTTGCATCCGTAATGGGTCGGAACCCCCCTCCCTTCTTGTCGACCGCTCCCATGGCGTGTATACAGGTAGGGGGGTCCGAGACTACCGACAGCTTGCCCGCCGCTAATTCCTCCTCAATTAAACTGTCTATAAAGTCCAGCGCGTCTGACTTAACATAATTCTTGGTAGAATAGGGGTCAATTGGGGAATCAGGGTCAACCAATTTAAAGCCGTGTAGCATACCATCAAGCAAAAAATGGCTGTCGAAGTCCCAAGTGTCCACCCCGTATATGTTTGTAGGTCCACCGCTTAACATTGACCTCCACCCAGCTGGCTTCATCTGAGATCTTACACCCTCTAGTATATGGTCACAATCACTGTCCCAGAGGGGGGCATAATGGGAATAGCCTTCTATCAGATCCTCTAATGAGCTGGTGCAAGTCATGTTGGGCACCTTACAAACAACATTTGGTGAATACGATGATGGAGTACGCATGGGGGCTGGATCCCCTCAGGTTGGCCGCTGACCAAACTGAGGAGGAGGGAATGATGGACCCTGGCCTACATGGCTAGTGTTCTGCTGGCCTTGGCTCACACACCCACTCTTGGCCTTGTGGCCCCCCCTGCATACAGCACACACATGAGACCTGTTACAGGGGTTGAAGCCACAGTGGGTGTAGTTGAAGGAAGCACATATATCCTCCGGGCACCGGGGGTGAATGACTCCCCCCTTCTTCTTGGAACTGCCACTGTTCTTGTTGGAGCCCCCCTTCATCCTGGCTATCTCTGCTCTCAGCTCTGCTACAATTGTGAGGTTTTCAGCCCCTAGGTGAGTGTACACCCCCTCATGATCTGCCGCAGAGAAGGTTTCTACTTCCCCTGACAGAACCTTGGAGGTGAGGTCATGTTCATACCTGGCTAGGGCTGGGGCAGTGAATGAATTGGATAGGCCCTTCATGGCTACAAACCTCATATGATCCCCATAGTCTTTAGCAGACCACTGAGGTAGATTGGCAAACATCAACTTCTTTTGGACACATGTCATACCAAACAGTAACTCCCTGTATGTCATGTCAGAGTACACCTTGTCAGTGGGTGTGTGGTAATCAGGTCTGAGCCAGTGACTAGACCTCTTTCTCCTAGTCACCTCCCCAATCCTACACAGAGTAGAAAGCAAATCACCTTCACCTGAACCTTGGTTGTTCCTGGTGTCCATGAAGTTGGAGAAGTTGCCCTGCAGGCCCATGTGGGCAGGGGTAAGACCTGCCTTAGACAGGCCGGCCTGTAGGGTGGTAGAAGTATCACTGGGCTGTTGCTGCTGCTGAGTAGGTCCTGTGTAAAGGGATCCATCCCTGTAAAACAGCTGAGGGAAGGGCTGAGGCTGCATTGTGGGCTGTGTGTGTGCACTGGCACCCATCTGCTGGCTGCCTCCTGCCATCATCCCGGCCGCTGCCGCCATCTGCGCGGGAGTAGGATCCCCCCCTTGTGTATAATCCATGTGCTGGGGGGTACCATAGTCTCCTATTTGTTGGGAATTTAGCAGGAAACTCTGTAATTCCTCCCCAGACAGACCGTCCGCGTTGTTTACATGCGCCTGGGCGCCATTTTGGCTTGCTGCTGATGCCCCGCGGCCTGTCTGATCCGCGTAGTAGGCGCCTGTTCCGCTGGGAACCAGCGGAGGGAGGCGCTGTCCGCTGCTGGCTGCGTTCGCGGACACTAAATTCACTGAGGCTCCTGCCCGCGGACCGCTGCCGCCGACTGCTGAAGTCCGGGCTTTCCGAACGCGTCCGCGAGGCGGGTGCTGCTGCCGTCCGCGTTCGCTGACACCCCTGGGGCCGCTGTGTAGGCGGATTGAGAGGCTGTATGGGCGGCGGGAGGAGACGTTTGGGCGCTTCCGAACGCGGACATGCCTTGTTTACGTTGAGCAATGGCGGACTGCTGGGAGGCATAGATCGTCCGCATCGATTGTCTGTATTCCTCCTCTAAGGCCGCATTGTCCAGCTCGATCTCTGCTAACCTCTTGTTTAGGTCGATTAGGTCTCTCTTCCGCCGTAATAGGTCGTTCCTCTCCCTGGCAGCCGCGATCCTGTCCTCCAGGACCTGTTCAGGCTCCCTCTGGTCAGGAGGGGTGGGTGACAGGCTGGACTGCTGTTGTCGGTCACCCCCTCCCCCCACCTCACCACCATGGCCACCGGTGACCATGGCTTGGCCTGAGGTGTCTCCAGGTAAAGTGTCCTGTGCCTCCTCCTGTGTATTAGCCTTATGCTCAGGAGCGGGTTGACCACATCCAGGGCAGTTCTTGCAATTCCCATGGAAACCATGGCCACAGTTCTGGCATTGAACCATGATTAAAATGCAAATTCCTAGAAAAAACTGAGTCTGTCCTGGCACCCAGGTGGGTGGACATGAGGCACTGGCTGGGGTGAGTGGCCAGGTGGCCCAGGTAGGTGGTGGGAGTGGGGCCACCTGGTGAGTTCTTCCGTCAATACCCCAGCCAATCCTGTATAACATATATTGGATGGATCCATTAAAGCACAATTACAATTTCGGAATGTGACTGAAATCTCTATAAAGGTGCTTGTAATGCCATCTGGTGTTAATAAAAAATGTGTAGGGGAGGCCAAAAAAAGTGACTTTTATAATTCAAAGTGTCAGTGACTACCCAGACTGGTGACTATATGATGCTCTTTCCATGTATATAAGCAGCTAGACATGTTTTGTACACATTCTGAAAGTTTCAGAACCATAGGAGACTGCTAGGTGAAACTATGTGCAGCCCAGTCACATGTGTAAAGGCGGAGTGTGCGATCGACGAAAACGAAATCCGAGACTTTTATTTCCATTTCATTTGAATGTGACCTGGCGAGGTTAAGGTTACCCACTGCTGTTCATACAGTTTGAATCAGAAAGAAATCATGTTGGCCTAGTTAAGACAGCCCCTGTAGTGCTGTGATCGTATATTTTTGTATTTTTTGGGACCGACCAAAGTACAGGGGAGGCCAAAAAAAGTGACTTTTATATTTCAAGGTGTCAGTGACTACCCAGACTGATGACTATATGGTGCTCTTTCCATGTATATTAGCAGCTAGACATGTTTTGTACACATTCTGAAAGTTTCAGAACCATAAGAGACTGCTAGGTGAACCTATGTGCAGCCCGAGACTTTTATTCTCATATTGTATGGGGCCTAGCTACCTCATAGGTTATAGTGTCATAGTTGAGATCATTCCTAGTGTTATATTTAGGGAACATGCTGAAGCTTGTATACAGTGAGTTTTATCACTGTAGGCTCAATTTACAGTGTACAATGGTAAAGTTAAGGTAATATAACTATTTTGAGCAAATTTTTCGTATTTTCCAAGATTTCAAATGATTGTCATTTCAAGAGTTTTTATCTCTGACTCTATATTTGGCAACATTAAAGATACATATATCATCTACTTGTAACTGAAACTAGGGAGTCATCAGACACTTTTTAGGCTGTGTCAGTCTCATTTGTATTATAAATATTGTGAATTTCGTTTTTTAAACCTCTACTACGGTCTGATAGCTCTAAAAGCGGAACCGGGCAACATAACCCAGTATAAATGAGGTTCCACAGAAGCCCAAGATATGGTTCTTAATGGGTAATAAACTGTTTTAACCTAATTTGATTTTGTTGATTTGTCCCCCTGGACCCCCGATTCTGCGTTTCGTCGTGACCTGACCCATATAGTATACACACTGTTAATGCCTACACATTTTACAAAAAAATTGTGTAAGTGTGTTGAGAAAAGTGTGTTCATGCTTACAATGTGTATAACATTTAAAAGTGTGTTGAATATACATGTGTGTTAGTCTTTTTCCATGTTACCACAACACACATTTTTTACAGTGAAGGGTCACTGAAGTCAGTACGGGGGCTACAGCGGAAACGGATCTACACGTTCCTGAGGTACATTAAATCCCTTTTATTGTCAAATATTATCTAATCAAAAGTATGGGCGTTTTCTAAGAGGAGTTAAGGCAAATCAGTAAAGTGGATGTGTGTCCCTCTCCCCATCTCTCCAGTACTGTAACCTACTAACCTGATCAACAAATACATCTGCTTGAAGGCTATTTCTAATACTAGATCCGTTTCTGCTTAGGCCCCCTTTAGGTGTGGATACCCGTATACTCAGACCGGTGTCAACAATGACCTTTATGTAGCACACATTAATTTACCACACATTGACCTCCCTGTGCCATTAGAGCCATAAAGATTAAGATATAGGCCAGCTGCCCTCCAGTTGCCCTCCAGCTGCCCTCCAGCTGCCCTCCAGCTGCCCTCCAGCTGCCCTCCAGCTGCCCTCCAGCTGCCCTCCAGCTGCCCTCCAGCTGCCCTCCAGCTGCCCTCCAGCTGCCCTCCAATTCCCCTCCAGCTGCCCTCCAATTCCCCTCCAGCTGCCCTCCAATTCCCCTCCAGCTGCCCTCCAATTCCCCTCCAGCTGCCCTCCAGCTGCCCTCCAGCTGCCCTCCAGCTCCCTTCCAGCCCCCCTCCAGCTGCCCTCCAGCTCCCCTCCAGCCCCCCTCCAGCTGCCCTCCAGCTGCCCTCCAGCTCCCTTCCAGCCCCCCTCCAGCTGCCCTCCAGCTGCCCTCCAGCTGCCCTCCAGCCCCCCTCCAGCTGCCCTCCAGCTGCCCTCCAGCTCCCTTCCAGCCCCCCTCCAGCTGCCCTCCAGCTGCCCTCCAGCTGCCCTCCAGCTGCCCTCCAGCTGCCCTCCAGCTGCCCTCCAGCTGCCCTCCAGCTGCCCTCCAGCTGCCCTCCAGCTCCCTTCCAGCCCCCCTCCAGCTCCCTTCCAGCCCCCCTCCAGCTGCCCTCCAGCTGCCCTCCAGCTGCCCTCCAGCTCCCTTCCAGCCCCCCTCCAGCTGCCCTCCAGCTGCCCTCCAGCTGCCCTCCAGCTGCCCTCCAGCTCCCCTCCAGCTGCCCTCCAGCTGCCCTCCAGCTCCCCTCCAGCTCCCCTCCAGCTGTCTAGTAGTACATCCAGTGAACCATTTGTAGACAGAGCTTAACTATATGTATTTTAGGTGCATTCTCACAGCATGGAAGAAGCTATATCCTATGGTTTGAAAGTTAATGGATGTCAATCCCGGGGGGGCACTCTCTATCTTTTCAATAGTTACTATGAGTGAATCACCTCAAATAAGGGGCGACATTTTAAAAAATGATACCCTTTTCAAGGGAAAATTAGCAAGAAAACAGACCTAAATCACAGATGACGCTGAAAAATTAACCTTAATTATGGGTGACCCTGAAAAAGATCCTCTTCTCAAGGGTGACCAAGATATATTATAGTAAAAATTACCCTTTAAAGCTCTGAAAATCTACCCCTTTCTCCCAAAACTTGCTTAAAAAGGACCCCTTGGAATCGTGTTCACACATGGTATTCAGATCTGAGGGAGTGGACCCCTGGGATGCCAATCTACAAGGCCCCACTAACTAGAGGTAACACAGGCCTACCTTTAAGGTCAAGATGTCTTTCTGTGTACCTCGACTCATGTAACACCACAGTGAGTAAACACGAGTTATTTTTGGTAACATCAATTCATTTATTTCTCGTTGTGTAATTTGGGTGAGTTGTTATGGCAGTTCAGGGGGAGTGTGGATCCCATTCAGTGTCTGTGTGCAGATGGGCCCACCAGGCACCATCAGTAGTCACCATTCAACCATTGAAGAGCACTAGTACCACACCTCCACTCCCCGTCACCTACCACAGCCAACTCCCCGATCTGATCAGAGCCCGCGCCTTTTCGTCCTGCGTCCCCGCGTCCCTCCCCCTAGAATTACGCATAAGAAACCCAAGCTACTATTGTCGCTACCCGAATTGTTAATAGAAGGCTGTGTCTCACGACCTTGGGCCAATGTTTTTGTCTCTGACCGGGTGCCGTCTCTGACCGGGTGCCGTCTCTGACCGGGTGCCGTCTCTGACCGGGTGCCGTCTCTGACCTTGTGTCAGAGAAAAGTGTTTTTTAATTGTTAACCTATACTCACATATATAAGGATTTGTAAAAGCGTTATGGCAGTTGTTATGTAATCATAATTAGCCTCCTGCTGTTGCTAGAGGGTAACTAAACTAACAAAGTGATGTCCGGTCAGAGACGGCACCCGGTCAGAGACGGCACCTGGTCAGAGACGGCAGCCGATCAGAGACAAAAACATTGGCCCAAGGTCGTGAGACACAGCCAGAACATGCTTCTGCATCCCATTTAGCCTCAGGTGTCCATTGAAACACACACCCTAACCCTAATGAATAATTCCAACTGGAGGTTGTTGTCCCAAACTTCCACAGTTTTAACGTAGTCAAAATATTACCCCATATTATCTATATACCCCTTAATATCTATATCCATGCCAGCATAAGTCTAGTCATGCTACATTCAACATCTCTAAAATGTCATATTAATAAAACAGCTACTCTACTATATATCAATGCATATAACCATAGATCATACATTACTATGCATCCATAAGCATTAGTTTAATTATCTCCAGAATGGATATACTAAATCAATATGCAAAGAACTATAGACTCATATATAATTATAAATTATAATGGGTCAGAAATCTCGAAAATGGACTAATCTGGGGGCAGAAATATATCAGATTGAAAATTCAGCAAACTCAATTCATCTTAAAGCAAGTTTATTTTATTGAAAGGCTAGTATCTTGGCTCCATGAAAACGTAAATTGGATGGCTTAACTCCCAGGGTGTCAGTTTTTATTCACCGGCGAACATATGTTGATATAAAAGTGTCGGAGCATACGACTAAAATATCAAACAGCTGGTAGAATGCTTTGAAAACATCACAGAACCTTCTAGTTTGGCCTCCAACTAGCCACAGTATATAGGATAATGCATGCCAAGTTTGGTAATCACCACTCTAAAACTTCTTCTGTTACAGGCTGACAAACTTTGCAGAAATCTTGAAAATCTTGAAAAAAATGGCAGTGGGCACCAACTTTTCTCTAGTTTGCTCAAAATGGCCTTGTTCATCCCCAAACTTGCTGTGCACTATCCTCAATATGCATACTTTCAAGTAAATCTAGCCTGCGCTGGATTTGGTTTGATTAAGTTATTATTAACTTCTCTACGAGAGTTTAACCATATCACTTGTATGCTGCGACACTTTTATCGAAGGATCACTATATTGGGCTCTGGCACCCAAATACATCTTACCAGCATAGGTAAAGCATGATAATTGATACACTAGAAGTGTGTGAATCATAATAAGTACACATAGCACCAGCCAGGCTCACTTTGTGGTTGGTTGGGGCCAAATAAGTTCAAATTTTTCCAATTTCTTGAGGTGAATCACACCAAAACCACCCCTACAGTAGGCCTAAACACATATGTTCGATATAGAAAGGTTATGAGGGGTAGGTGGCTCCCTAAGGTACAATTTGGAATCAATATGTAGCATGGGAAAGCAATATTAAGGGAGCGAGAGCTCCATTTTTGGCGAAATATAAAAGTGTCGGAGTATACAGACCGGCTACATTCGCGCGCTTTGTGGCGCCCGCGTGGTGAAATTGAAAGAAATTTCGCCACTGACGAATGGAGATTCCTCTATTACAGCCAAAATATTCCAGCGCGATATAAAGTGCTTAGAACCGATAGACACGGGTATTTGTATGATTACAGAGGTGAAACGATGTATGCTCCGACACTTTAAAAGAAAGTCCAAAATCACTATTTTGGCGCTGGGAAATTTAAAAAAAGAGATAATTACAAAATTATTTTTCTACGCTTTAATACTAGTGCCCCTCCTTATTTTGATTATATTTGATAAATTCCAGTGCCTTTAATATTTGGCGCATTTTGACCCCAAATATGAAAAGTGTCGGAGCATACACGAGTATCATTTCTGAATTGCAGGACTGTGGAGGAAATTTGGGGCTAGACACCGGGTAAACACTATTAATTATTTGAGTAAACACATATACCAAATAAAAAAAGCTGAATAGGAAGGGCTGTGATGGCTTTATATGAAATGGGGGGCTTTTGAATAAAATAGAAATTGCCTGGAACCCTCTTTTGGGGGTATTTTTCCACTTTGAGGGGCCATAACTCCATAAATAATGGTCCGACAACATTCTTTTTTTTTTACCGGAAAGCCTTGGGTGTTTTCTCTTACATGAAATCAAGATATATAAGTGATGATTAGGTATGTCCATGTAATAGCTGCTGAAAGGTGAAAAAGACAAAATAAGCACCAATAAGCCAATTTTGGTGGGGTCTGATATATATCTATTAGCATATATAAATCATGCTCATTATAACCGTAAGTGTAGGGGTTTACTACGGTAATCATTTATATCCAGGTGACCGAGGAGGGTTAAGTTCGGGTTGTTCCCGCCTGGCTTTAGTGTGGGCGGTATCCCAGAGGGGGCGACTGTCCTCTCTCGGGTACTGCGCACCACGTTTCAGGCGGGAGCCAACCGACACGTGACCATGTCCATTTCACATCCAAAGGGGGTATATAAACCTCCCCTCCTCGTATAGTCGCCAGTCAGTGCAGGCCCGGCTGACTCCCAGCATTACCCTACCCCAATCACTAGATTGAACCAGGACTGCTTTGTCTTACCCTTCGGGTTAAGACTAGATTCAATTGTAATAGGGATACGTTGAATAAAACACGCTTTCTACTTCGCACTTGGAAACTGACGTTCTTGTTCTCTTTTCTGAGATTCCGAACCACTACACTGGTGCCGTGACCAGGATCAGTTTCGAGTAGCAGTCAGGTGAACCTGGCCGGAGTAGGAGAGTATGGGGACGGTAACGTCCCGGAGCGGAACAACCCAGTTGTTCCAACCAGCTTCCAGGGTTTCATGCGTGAAACCGAAGGAGCTTTAAATCCAGGAGCGCCTTTGGAAGAAGGAGAACTGGAGTCCACCCGAGTGGACCAGATGGATCTGGAGGAAGCGAGGGGGTTCACACCGAACTTCATTGCCACTCAGGGCCAAATCATGTTGAACACTGGGCGTTCTTTGTTCAACACAACTGACTCCGTTTTCTTTCCCGGAGGAAAGAAAAGAGCGAATCAGAAAGGCTCATTTCTGGACCCGACGGTATTAGAAATACCGCCACAACCCCTTCGGGTCGTACCCGAAGGAGGTCCCATCGTCGGGACCCAACCTGATCTTAATCAGGACGACACCTTGGATCGGGACAACGATTACCGGAACAAGGAAGAAGTGAACAAGCAGTACGATGCTCTGCACGACGAATTGGTTTCGTTGATCTCTGAAAGGAATAGGTACATCTTAGAGAATAGACAGGTCCATCAGGATATGGAGTGGAGAACGGATCAGTTGACCCGTGACAACCAACTGATCCAAGACCAGATGGAGAAAAATCAGGAAACCCTGAAAGCGGAAAAGAAAAGATTATCCGAGTTAGGTCAAGCTAACCGGAAGTCTTATGCCTGTCAACAACAGTATCAGGCGGACCTAGAAAGATACTCTAGGGAATGGCACGCCGCCAAGGACGCTCGCAACCAGCAGGTGGAAGACAATGAGGCAGTAAGAACCGCTATCATAAAAGCAAACGAAGAGTTAGATCAGAAGAAGCTCGAGGGCATGAAGGCGGTATCTATACTGGAAGCTAGACGGGTAGAGTTGGAACTCTACCTAGGTAACCAGAAGGTACCTGACCCAGAGGTGACCCTCACCCCTGGGGAAGGAGTGGAGAACCCTCCGCTCCAAGGAGTTCTAAAACCCACCACCCGATACCCTTCCGGAGGACAGGTAGAGAAAGATGTCTACTACACATCTGCTCCCCCTGCTCCGACGGGACCTTCGGTAACCATCGATCCGACGGCATATTCCTCGGGAAGTGCGTTGGAAGTCGATAGTTATGACACCTTGAACCCCTTCGCTGGGGATGGTCCATCTCAGTATGGAGCTGTTCCACCCCCTTCGGGTACGAGCAAGAACACCACCACCCATGAGGATCAACAGGGTATGGTTATGATAATTGGGGTGACCTGATTTTCCATCATAACCAGGAGGCAGAGACCAGAGAAGGGAGAACTCCGGGAAATCAAACCCGGGGGCAGGCAACCCGAGGCAAGAGAGCCGGGGAAGGACCTTCTGCTGGATGGTCTAGGGATCAGAACCGACAGTACCCCCGTACTGATAGTCCTGATAGACCAACCACTGGTCAGGGAAGTCGGCCTAGACCCCAAACCCATGACCAGACCACCACCGGGAGTGTTCCCCCTTATCCGGGTACCACTTCTCGCCCTCGACCCACCCGGTTTCCCGGGTGCGAACCAGTCTCTCCAGTCCGACCATTGACCCGAAGAACCTCAATGGCTCCCGGACTGAGACAGGTTTATGATACTGATCCTTGTATCAAGAGCCTTGGCTTAGATAGCTATAGCCGGAGACAAGATGCCACTGATATAATGGACTGGAGCCGGAATCTATCAGATCAGCTGGTAGAGGGGGCCACCAGGGGTGCCCGACGCACCGCCAGGATCACCAAACCCTACAAAGGGAAAGGACCCTGGAAAGATGAATACCAAATATTTGTGGATGACTGCAAATACAATGGGTGGTCTAAAGAAGACTCATTAGGAGCCTTCGTAATCTGGCTAAATGATGGGCCAGGTAAATCAGCAGTCTCCCAATGGAGAAGTACATATGGCCCTTCGGGTACATATGATCAGCTCGAAAGTACTGCTGTATATATCTTTGGGAACCTGGTGACCGTGGATCACTGGTTGGTCTTCAAGGGACTAACCCAGAAACCAAAAGAGTCCCCAAAGATATATGGTCTAGAGCTTCAACGGATTTTGCATCAGGCAAGACCCGAATGGGCTAGAGACGCCGATTACTATATCGAGACTCTCTTTGTCCGGTTTATTAGCGGACTAAGTGACCCTGATCATCAGGAACTAACCAGAAAAGCTTGGAAAAGCGATTCCTCCCTAGCCGATCTATTTTTAGCCATAGATGGTTATGAGAAGAAGAAAATTCTTCTTGCCGGATTGGTGCCCAACCAATCCCGAACGTCAGCGGTAGTTGACTATAGCAGCAGCGGGGGATCCTCGGGTGAGGATTCCGAAGGAGAAGAGACCATTGGGGCTGTAGCCTTCAGTGGGAAGCGCCGGGACAAAAAGTCCGGTGATAACAAAAGGCGGAAACCTTTTGACAAATCATCCTCTAGCAAAAAGCCAGAGAGACCTCCAGGGGACAATTCAAAAACCCCTTCCAAACCTCCCTCGGGTCCACCAGAACCCAATGTTCCGAAGAAACCGGAACCCGACCAGTCCCTCGGATTGGTAGAAGCCATGATGCAGCCTATGATGGCATTGTTTGATAAGAAACAGGAACGAAAAGTTAAACCCGAACTGAGTACTGTAACATGCTACAGATGTCAGGAGAAGGGGCATTATGCCTCCTCATGCACAGCTGAGAAACCTGTGATGCGATTCTCCGGAAAGAACTCGGAAAATTAAAGGGGATCCCTGAGGAAGGCGACTCAGAGATCCCGAAGGAAATATGCCATGATACTCCTGACGGAACAGGAGTAAGTTCACACTCAGTAGTGACGCCCGGACAAATGGGGGACAAGCAGGCGCAGCTTGGGAACCCTGGGGCCGGGGCCATCAGCATTCCAGTCATACATTCGGGAAGTGAGTCGGGGAAACCCGGTGCTGATGCGGAGGAGTATAGTGCAATGGTTTGTGGAACCAGGCTCCCCCTAGATCACCCTTGCCTGGAATACATAAGAGGGCGTGGATTAGATCTAGGTTCTGAGAGTGACTTACAGAAGTTCACTAGTAACCCTTCATTGAATGGAGGAAAAAGGTGGTATTTAGCCGCTTCTGTGAAGGGTAGAGTCGGGGAATTTCTGATAGATACTGGAGCCAGCCACTCCATCATCTCTCGGAAGTTCTACACTCTTCTGCTGGGCACAAATGATGACCTTAAAATGAGGGTAAATGCGTGCACAGCCGACGGTAGCAGATTGCGGACGTTTGGACGTACTTTCCTGTGTATCTCGGTGGTGGGGAAGGAGTTTGTATTCTCCCCAACCATTGCTGAGATCGAGGATGATGGTATCATAGGGATGGACTTTGCCGACCTGTTCGGGATGATGTTGAACCCGAAGACAGGTGAATTGTCCATACAGAGTCCCTATAATATCAAAGCACAATGTGTGCTGAGAGTTATCAGTAGTGTAGCAAGTGTCGCACAGACGGTGAAGCTTCCACCAGGGACCACATGTGATGTGTTAATCAGCGCTTCCTCGGAACTAAGAGGAAGGGCCGGGGTCATGGAGCCCGACGTAGCTTATCTCCAATCCCTCGGGTTGGAATCTGCTGATACGTTGGTGGGAAATGCCCAATGGACTCTTGTCCCCATTTCCAATCCTGGTGTTCATATGGTATATCTCCAGAAAGGCGCTAAAGTAGGCAGTGTGGTACTCGCGGAGGCGGTCACCAGCAGCCTTCTGGGGTTGCCATCCGAAGAGCCGCCGGGTACGGCCGTAATTGAAGAGGAATTAGAAAAGCTAATTCAAGATGCTTCGGAACTAGATCCGAAGGAGCAGAGGGACCTTCGGGTAATGTTAAAACGTTGCCGAAGGGCCTTCGCGTTCCCAGGAGAACCCTCAGGACGAACTGATAAAGTCCTACACGGAATTGACGTGGGGGAAAGTTCCCCCTTTAAAATTCCTTACCGTCGGCTACCTCTGAAGAAGAAGGAGGTAGCAGAAACTGAGATCAATAAGATTATTAAGGATCATGTTATTGTGCCCAGTTCCAGCCCCTGGAGCAGTCCAGTCTGTATGGTCACAAAAAAAGATGGGACCATACGGTTCTGTATTGACTACAGGAAACTGAATGGGATGACGAAGAAAAATTCATATCCTCTGCCGAGGATTGATGAAACCATTGACTCCCTAGGAGGGAATGAATGGTACTGTACCATAGACTTACAGTCTGGGTACTGGCAGGTCGGAATGAAACCTGCCGACATGGAGAAGACGGCCTTCTCTAGCCATGTAGGATTGTTCCAGTACAACGTCATGCCCTTCGGGTTGTGCAATGCGCCAGCCACCTTCGAGGCCATGATGGAGACATTACTGAGCGATCTACTATGGAAGAAATGTCTAGTTTACCTAGATGACGTCATTATCTTCGGAAAAACATTCCAAGGTTGTCTAGACAACCTGGAAGAAGTCCTCCAGAGAATAATGAGTAATGGGTTGAAATTAAAACCTAAGAAATGTCAGTTGTTTAAGAAAGATATTAATTATCTGGGGAGAATCATTTCCACACAGGGTGTAAAAGCAGACCCGGAGAAGATCCGAAGTGTGACGGAGTGGGAAAAACCCAGGTGTCCCAAGGATGTCCGTTCATTCCTTGGGTTCTGCTCGTATTATCGAGATTTTTTACCAGGCTATGCCCAGGTGAGCTATCCTATCCAGTCACTGTCTCATTGGACACCTGTTAGGCGTAAGGAAGTTTTTCCATGGGGAAAAGAGCAAGACGAGTCTTTTGAATCCATCAAAAGACTCTTTGTTGAAACACCAGTGTTGAAATATCCGACGGCCGCCGGTCATTTCATCCTGGATACTGATGCCAGCAATGAGAGCATTGGAGCTGCTTTGAGTCAGGTCCAAGACGGAAAAGAAGTTCCCATTGCTTTTGCTAGCAACACAATGAACAAGTCACAGAGGAATTACTGTACCACCAAGAGGGAACTCTTGGCCGTAATTGTTTACACAAAGAAATATAAACATTTTTTGTGGGGCTCAGATTTTACGCTGAGGACTGACCATTCCTCCTTGAGGTGGTTACTTAATTTTAAGGATGCTGAAGGTATGATAGGCCGGTGGTTAGCACACTTATCAGAGTTCGGGTTGGAACAGAAGCAGATCCAACACCGACCCGGTGTGAAGCATGTAAATGCTGATGCACTGTCCCGCAGACCCATAAGGAGTTGTGGAAATGAGAAATGTGATGATTGTGGAGCCCACGGGGCGGTCCTAGCTGGAGTCCGGTTGCCACTGGAATCCAGAGGAACTGGTATCCTTCAATGGTCTATGGAGACTATCCGAAGGTTCCAGGAGAAGGATCCGAACGTGGGGAGGTTGCTCGGGTTGATTCCTAAGGGGATCAAACCTGTTCGACCTGAAATCTCGCTAGAAAATAGAGAGATGAGGAGATTTTTAGCTCAATGGACAGAGCTGGAAGTATCCGAAGGTGTTCTATATAGATGGAAGATCAATCCTTCGGGAAGAAGGATCAGACAGGTAGTGATCCCCTCCGGTATGAGGAGGGATTTGATGTATTATTGTCACGGTCATATGACCAGTGGTCACTTTGGGAAGAAACGTTCATTAGAGCGCCTGTCCCGGAGATACTACTGGCCAGGAATGAGCACTGACTTACTACGTTGGATCGCCACTTGTCCCGATTGCTGCAAAAACAAACCCGGCCCTGGGATGGGTAAAATGCCCTTGTCCCAGGAACTGTTCGGAGTTAGGTTTGCGAGAATAGCAATCGACATCATCAGTGGTTTTAAAACAACCCCTGATGGTAACACGTGTATGATGGTAGTTACTGACTACTATACTAAGTACACGAGGGTGTTCCCCTTACCCGATCACAAAGCAGCGACCTGTGCGAAGGCCTTTGTGAAAGGGTGGGTATTACACCTAGGAGTGCCTCTGATGATGCATAGTGACCAAGGCCGGGAATTTGAGTCAGATCTATGGCAGGAAATGTGCCATGGGTTAGCCATCTGTAAGACCCGAACCAATCCCTACCGACCCCAGAGTGATGGGATGGTGGAAAGGTTCAACAGAACGCTAATTCAGGTTCTGAAACCCTTGGTGAACGAAAGTATGACGGATTGGGATGAACAATGTGAATATGTATGCCATGCATACAACAGCACTGTTCATAAAAGCACCAATTGCACCCCAAACTTATTAGTGTTTGGGGAAGACATGATCATGCCAGCCGATCTTGTTTTTGGAGTGGTCGGGGTGAATCCCGACGCACCCTGTCACGTGATGTTTGTAGAATCACTAAGAGACCAGTTTAAATTCGCATACGAACTTGTTAGAACGGAGTTACAAAAGAACGCGAAATGGCAGAAGACTGGTTATGACCATGGACTAAAAGTCCGTCGGTTCAAGGTAGGGGATCAAGTGGTGAGACTACACGAACCTCTATCTCTATTTAAAATTGGCAAGCAACTGGGATGGTCCATTTGTGGTGACTAGAGTAGTAAGTGACTGTACTGTCATGATTAGATCCTTAATTGGGCGGATCTATAAATCTAACGTGGCTCGGCTCCGTCCCTGGAAGGGGAGGGATCTGACCACAGAAACGTATGGGTTAGGAGTAGATGAATTACTCCAAGAAGTTAAGAACAGGAAAATGGATCAAATAACCCCGAAACGTGGCCGAGGAAGGCCTAGGAAGTTAGGGGTCCGTGATCCGAAGGTGCAGAAGAAGGAAAAAGTCTCGCTAGCTGTAAGCAAACCTAGGCGGAAGAGGAAGGGGACGGCTAACCCTACCTCTGAAAAGGCGCCTTCGGGAGCTAGGTCAAAGAAAATACCCATGGGAGGTACCCGACGCAGTCCCCGCCTGATAGAAAGGGCTGCGGTAACCTAAGCTGGTACACAACGAGTGTGTTGTCCTGTACTATGTTAGGAGAAGGAGGGAGGATATTCCTGGCGGGAACAATTATAAATTGATTTCCTCTTTTTCCGAGAAATTGTTTTGTGTTGTCATCTGTTAAATGTTGGAATATACACGAGTGACCGGGTATGGAGCGTGTAAACCCCCCAGCAGGGTACCAGTGGGTGGTGAGCGGATAATCCGGTGGGTTTGCGGGCATGCTTCCCATAAAAACCTCACTAATACTCCAGCAGAGCTGTTGGTTGCGAACGGTTCGGCTACTACCCGAAGCACCTGTTTATAATAAGAAGCAGTCTCGCGGAGGGCCCGAGACGCGCGTGGATGCGCGTGACCTCTGCGCAAAGGGGTCGTTTTGGTTCATTAGATTTCGAATCTTCGCCGGCACGGTGTGCTGGCCAACGAGGAGGATCTAATAGGAACCAAATTCAAGCGTCAAAAGTAGGTGAATACGTTTCAAAAGGAGAACAGGTCCTCCACAAAGACCTGTAGGATTAGTTAGGACTCTTATTCAGTATAAATAAGAGCGCCCAACCCAGCATGGCCTCACGGCAGCTCGAGTTGGGCGGAGGGGAACGGCCACGCAACATGGCCGATCTGCCCCACGAAGACAGTGCTGGTGCCGCCAGCCCTGTTACTCGCTTCGAGGAGCAACTCCTCGAAGAAGAAGACATGGATGTATCCACGTCTGAATCAGCTCTCGTTGAGGCTGAACGAAGGAGTCTTCATGAAAAAGATCGTCTTCTTGCTCTAAAAATAGAGAAGGAGGAGGCCCAACATCTAAAAGATACGTGGGATATGTGTGGTAATCCGAACATCGACCCGGATAGCCACCCGAAGGATGAGAAGCCAGCGAGACTGGTGAAGTCAACTGGTAAAAGTTGCTACGATGGAAGGGAGATGAATCTCCATCCAGACGTGATGTGCGCCACGGAGATAGGCCTAGCCAGACCTATCCCGAACGACATAGTGGATATGTTGCAAGAATTTATTGATGCGGGAGCTCTCCGCATCATGCCCCCAGAGTGGTTTGCCACCTGGGAAAATCTACAGCAAGGCCTCCGGGTGTGTAAAGCACTTCGGAAGGGCTTGTTCGACGCCGAGATGGCTGACGTCGGGGTGTGTGTGCCTCGGATGACACGCATCTCGGATGACGCTTCGTGTGGGGCATTCGGCGCCACTACCCTCGCTGTAGCTTGCTACCGCAGATACAACCCGGTAGGGATGTTGGAACCGAAATCGGTTGAAGGATATAGGGACTTAATACGGTCCAACTTATCCTACGAGGTCTATCAGATAGACTATAACCGCATGAAAACAATCATGGCGGAGAAGGGCCTCAGCCGTCACGAAGCCATAGTCGAGACGGTGGAGGAAATGGTCAAGACTCGGACTAAGAGTTTGACTCAGTCAGAAGAGAAGGCTGCAGCTAAGGCCAGCAGGGACATCCGAAGGGGTGACCCTGCAACCCGCACTAGCAGTCCCCACAGTCAGGATATCCGGACTGTGGTAGTTGCAAAAGGGGAATCCCCTTTTGTCCAGCCTCGGGGTCGCCAAGCCCTGAGGAATGAATCAGCCCGGTTAAAAAGAGTGCCAGACGCCCAGCGGATTGTGACCGATGGGTCAGTATCAGATAAATCTGATACGAGCAGTACTTCCCAAGGGAAGTCTGCTACAGGGGAGGACGATATGGACATTGCGACTCCAAAATCTCCTTCCCAGACGAAGGACCCAGTGACCACAGTCACCCAAACCGACCCGACGCCCGACCCGAAGGTGGCTGCTGGACATCAGTCCGACGTCAGCTCGGGAAGCGAGTCGGGTTCCGCCCTGGAAAAACACATCTGGAATAACGCCAGAGGTGGATTTCAGGGGTTCATTCCCTCCTACTGGGGGGAATGCGCAAAAGGATCGGGGCGTTTCTCCATCCCGCCCGTCATAAATTTGAATGGGTCCGACGATGAGGATTGGTGCAGAGCCACCCAAAGGGATCCTCTCGTGAGCGAGTTCTACGAGGACTGGCTTAAGAAAATAGATTTCTTCCCGGAAACTTATTATACCAGGGATCAGAAGGCAAAGATCCGCTGGGCTGTCCGACATTGGGACAGGGACCACCTTGAGTGTCCATTCCAGAAATGCCAGTCATCTCTGGAATTACAGGTATCCTTCACCACTAAGGCAAGGTACCTGCGCCACTACCTGTTCGGGTCACCTGCATCATAGGCGTGGACGCTTAATCAAGCACATGACCATGCTCCATAATATTGGAGGTGGAGAGGCCAGAGCCAAGGTAATGGCCCTGCATGAACGCGTGATAGACGCGTTCAGAGATGTCCTGAAGAAGGACCCGAAGAGCCTTAATTCTTCTAAGGCGTATTTCTGCGAGGTAGCAGAAAGCAAATCGAAGCTCACAGTAGCGAGGTTTGCGAAGGTCCCGGGTCCGCGAAAGTTTGACTTGGATCCGGACCAATACCCACCCGAGATGTTCCGTCGGTCTGCCAATCGAGGCCGGGGGAGAGGTGGGAGAGAACCCGACCCGAGGGACTACTACCGGAGTCGGGGAGAGCCGAGAGGTGATCGGGGACGGTCTCGATCCACCAGCCCGGCTACTCACGTCAGGAGAGGAGGGACCCTCAGTCTGGAGGAGATTGACTCCCGTTATTACACGGAGTCTTCTCATAGTGGTCGTAGCTATGAGGCATCTGCGGATAGAAATACTGACTATCCGGAGATGGATTTGGCGCCTGGACAGGAGTCTCAGACGCTCGGCCAGACCCCCCAAGATACCCGAAGGCGCGAGAATGAACTCGCTCACCAGAGGGAGATTGATAGGGAGCTGGCCCGACGGGGACGCAGGAGTCCTGGGGAGGAATCCTCCCGGTCCTGGTACGACTTGGTGCGACATGTGGCGTCCACCTCGTCTGCCCAGGGGGGTGTCCTACCCGACGCCGGGTACCAAGGAGGCCCGACAAGCAGACCGTCATCTGCTTCAGGACGAATGGAACCATCCGCCCCTTCGGGAATACACCAGCAGGTGTTAAAGCATGCCGGTAGGGATGCTTCGCGGCACCAACAACAGCCGCCATCACACAAGGCATTCAAGCCTGCTCACCGGATCACTGGGCCGGATGGGGAGGTTATGAAACCTCCTCCCCCGCCACAGAAAGGTCCAGTACCAGCTCCGGCGACACCACCCCATAAGCCGGCTCCACCACCAGGGAAGCCGACTGTGGTTGGGAAACCAATCGCAGATCCTCCTGTTAAAACACAGGAGGTCAAACCTAAGAAGGAGAAGCCGGCGGCCACTCTTAATGTAACGCCTATAGCATCCTACTTTCCTAAAGATGCTCCACTGTCCAATCAGATAGGACAGGAGATTCTGGATGACTTCCAGAAGGAACAGCGGGTGATGGCTGAGGATTACCACAAGAGGGTGGTACAACACTTCATTGAGGGGGTAAGGAAGTGTCACCGGAAGGAAAAGGAGAGCCTTCAGAAGGACACTGCCGATGAGGTAGTTACCAAGACCAGGTTCTTGGAAGCACAGCGGGACAAAGCCGCTGTGCTGGAAGCTACAGTCCGAGAGGAGTGTAAAGATCTCCAGGAAG
Source organism: Harmothoe impar (assembly GCA_947462335.1). Taxonomy (NCBI): domain Eukaryota; kingdom Metazoa; phylum Annelida; class Polychaeta; order Phyllodocida; family Polynoidae; genus Harmothoe; species Harmothoe impar. Next base: position 62,640,031 of record OX381713.1, on the reverse strand, counting down.
AAATTCGGGAGATGAAGGCCAAATTTAAAATTTGCCTCGGGATGAAATTCTCGGACTGGGATGGGAGCATGGATCAGCTGAAAGATGCCATCCAAAAGAAGGTGGTACCGGAAGGCTGAAACAAGGCTCCTTCGAGATAACTGAATACAGCTGTAGTTGTTTCATGAACTCTTCGGCTATGAAAGCCGAAGGTAAATATGAAGGGACTGTCCCTTCATATTAAAAGAACCCTTAGGTTCTGAGGTAATGATATCCATACCAAGTGTTAATAATATTTCCACATATGTAAACGTTTAAACATACATTGCACATACAGGATTCTACCATTTGCTGGTAGACCCGAAGAGGAGAGCACCTCACTCAGTCATCCAAGATGAAGAGGAGAGCACCTCACTCAGTCGTCCAAGATGAAGAGGAGAGCAACTCACTCAGTCGTCCAAGATGAAGAGGAGAGCACCTCACGTACTCGTCCCGAAGCAGATCCGGAGATCAGCCCAGTACCCGACTTTTTAAGTCGACATAGCACTTTTGTGAGGTTCTGCAGTATACCGCTGCAGTTCCAGATTTTTTTTTTTTTAATGTATTTATTCGGTAATTAATTACAGTAAGTAATTACAGGGTATCGGCGCATTGCCGTTCTTCCACCCAGACCGCTTTCTTTTGATGGGTCTGTGTGAAGAAAGGTATGTGCGTGTCATGACGTTCTTATATGTATAATCAATCGCAATATATAAAATAATAAAAATATGTACATAAAATGTTTTAAGTGTCCTTTGTTGATGAGATGAGATGAGTGATGAGCGCTATAACGTAGGTCGTGATGTCTAAAACTTATCAAATGACTTACATAAAACATATATCTATGTCGTCTCTGATTTTTTTCTTGAACGCAGAAAGGTCCTCTATGAGGGTATATGGTGCCTTTAGGTTGTTCCAACACGTTATGGCCTGATAAAAAGCACTTCTTAGTACAATAGGTTTCAATGTAGGAGGAACTCTCATTCTTAGACCATTGTGTCTTCGTGTAGGAATATTTCTATTATCTTTATATATCGGATTATGGGCTAAACTAAAAGCATAGTACAGTAGATGTATTTTCCTTCTTTTATCCAAATATAGGCAACCACTTAAATTGTGTGTTTGCTCTGTTGTCATTGAGGGGTGCTTTTCTAGCTTGACTTTATAGATAATTCTTAATGACTTATTCTGTATATATTGCAATTGCTTGGTTTCTCCTACATTGAACCTGTCCCACATATAATCTACGTAATCAAAAGTGGGTAAAACCATGGTATTGTATATTAAAAGAGCAATATCCTGCTCGACAAAGGTTCTTACATTAGCCAATTGGTGTACCTTGTTTCGCAAATTATTACTAACATTTTTCCTGTGTGAAATAAACTTCATCTCAGGGTCAATCGTTAGGCCTAAATATTGGAATTCATATACACGTTCTATTACAATCCCATTTAACTTAAAAACAGGGCTAACTTTATCTGTGTTATGGAACAACATCCATTTAGTTTTTTTCTCGTTAACCGTGAGACTATTAACTATACACCATTTAGATAGTACCAAAAGGGCTTCTCTCATACACTTCTCTTGAGTTACAGATATCACAGCGTCATCGGCATACAAAGTTATGTCATAATTATACAAATCAGGTAAAGAGTTTATGTAAATAGAAAAAAGTACTGGGCCTAAAACTGACCCTTGAGGGACGCCATAGGTAACAGGTAATGTGTTAGAAACAATGTCATTAGCTAGGACACATTGTGACCTTCCAGTTAAATAACTTCTAAACCATGCGCACAAATTTGCGCTAAGTCCAAAATCTGAAATTTTCTGAATTAAAATTAAATGTGATACCGTATCGAACGCTTTCTTATAGTCTAGGTACAGGCAGAAGGTAGGAAGATTATTTATAATGTTATCTAATACATTACATACATGTGCACTGATAGCAGTCTGTGTAGAGTGACATTTACGGTACCCGTGTTGATCTTTTGTAAGTAGGCCATACATTTCCATATGTGATCTTAGTCTATTGCATACTATTTTTTCTAATAATTTACCAGGGGTTGCTAATAAGCTTATTGGTCTTAAGTCATTTACATCAAGAGAATTAGGTTTTTTAGGTAGTGGTATCACAGTGGCAATCTTCCAGTTTCTTGGAAAAACACAACTCGATAAGCATCTATTATATAGACACAGTACTACATCAGCTATTGCCAAAAAAGCATCCTTAATAATAAAGTTTTTTATATTCTTTATAGAGGAAGGTTTCTTAATATTAATGGCTTTGATAAGTTTAATCAACTCGATATAGCCTATAGGAAACATAAGATCACATGGTAGGATTGGCGCCTTTGTATGTCTACTACCGGTAAACGGGGCAGCGGGTGGAAGCGCGCCAGCTAACTTTTGACCTATGGTCGAGAAAAATTCATTTATATATTTAGCACAGTTCTTAGGTAGTATAATATCACCGTTGGCTTGGTTTCTTAACTTTAGTAGAATGGTTGCAGCTTTTACAGGGAGCAGTTTGCGTATACCCGCCCAAAATTTGACTGGATCATTTTTTCTATGTTCCAACAAGGATTTTACCCTATCCTTTCTACTGTTATATATGAGATCTTCAACATGATTCCTATGGAAGCTTGCAGTTCTCCAGTTATCTGGGTTATTATTTTTCCTAACAACTCTGAAGGCCTGGTCTCTGGCGTTCATGGCTCTTAAAACAGGCGGAGACATCCACTCCGGTGTATATACCGGTATGGTTAACATACGTACAGGGCAGTCTATATCTAGATAATCTTGTATAATTATTAATATTTTGTCCCACATGGTTTCTGGGTCTCCAGTGTTGATTACCTCATGCCAGTCATGCCCTTGTAGCCTATTTTTGAAGTTGAAAAAATCATACTTTTTATAAGAACGTGCCAAAATAGTCTTTTTCTCAATTTTAGTTCTTTTGCATTTAATTAATAAATATATCGGGCTATGATCTGATATGTGAAAATCAATTATACCTGATTGAGAAATATTATGAACATTTGTATATATGTGATCTATAAGGGTCCCAGACACAAGGCGAGTTGGAGTGGTTACTAATTGGAACAGCCCTTGCTCCGTACAAAAGTTGTCTACATCTGATTCCTCAATATCCTTGTCGTTAAGCAAGTTTACATTAAAATCTCCCATAATAATAATCTTTCTATTTTTTGATACCGGAGTCAAAAGTTCTTTTAGTTTATTATATATAGCTGCCTTGTCAACGTCTTTATCAGGCGGCCTATAACATATAAATACTTTGTACTTAATAATACCTATGAGTAGGTCTATACATAATATTTCATATTCACAATTTATACAAGAGGAGTTAACATCCACCTCAGCAATATATGTATCTCGACAGTACATCATGAGTCCACCAGCGTTTTTGTTGATTGTTGGACGTCTGTCTAACCTTACAAATTGGTACCCCGGAATACACATGTCCATGTCAGGGTTGGACGGTTGCAGCCATGTCTCACATACGCCAGTGATATCACTATTTATAATTAAATTAATTGCACTTTTCTTTTTATATATACTTCTAGCGTTCATGCATGTTATCAGAAGACCTTTCTGGTCATTAATATCATGTAAAAAAGCCATGTTTAAAAGTAACAATGGGTCTGAGTATAACCGATATGAGGGTGATATGAGTGATTCCAAATGTGAAGGGTTGATCGTATCTTTCTAATGCTGGCATGGTGAACATGGCGGGCGGCAGCGCTCCAGGATAACATGTAATTAAATATTATGTAAAGAAGATTTATGTTAAAAGCATGATATATTTTAATAACAAATTGTATAGTGTGTTTATACTTATTATGACAAGATGGAGAAAACACAGGGCTTGCTAATATATATATATTTAATTGTGTAATTCCCTTTTTACAGCAATTAGTCTTGTTATTGACTCAATATGTACCGTTATGTGCAGCAGTATACGACAATATAGTGTTAACATACACTTCACCTCACTAGGCCAATATAATTATCATAGAGTCTACAGCGTGTCGCCCCCTCACTGGGTCACTCGGTCAAGCAGTTTATGTTGATTTCAAGTGTTTCATGTATATGTGTCAGACCAGGGTCGTTAACCCTCTGGGCCTGAGTGTCTATATACCCTAGGGAGACTGTTCGCATTACTCATTGCATTTTATACATATACCCACCTTAGGTGGTAGTGTTTAGTGAAGATTAAATATCTACCGTATGTACTTGCTTAATGTAAGTCTTTCATATTTACGTCTATATATGGTCATTGTTTTCACTTTTTCTTTTTTGAGCCGCTGTTGAAAAGGGACACAAAGTGCTGATGTAGCTTTTTTGTATCAGACCTAGTTTTAGGCCTTTCTTTTACCTCTTTTGTGGATGGGATTGAGGCACCAGTTACATTAGAGGTACTTGTACTAGTGTCCAGATAGGCATTCTTCTTAGCTCTTTGAGGTAGTGGTGTGACTACATGCGGCGAGAAGGTTAGTGGGATGGGACCTTCAGATGTGCTGGGAGGTGTAACAGCTTCCTGTTGTTGCTGTTGTTGCTGTTGCTGCTGTTGTTGCTGTCCCTGCAGGGCCATATCAAGCTGTTGCTGTTGTAACATGGCAATTGTTATTGGTGATGGCAAGGTCCCCTGCCCGGTACCAGCTGTCACATCTTTCCACACTGATGTTGGGGCTTGCTGTTGCTGCTGTTGTTGTTGCGGCTGTTGGTCTGCAGGCTGTTGTTGCGGCTGTTGTTGTGGTTGATGTTGCAGGGTGTTGTTATCCGGTGTAGCAGTCGCTGCTACTGCTTGGTTTGTCGGGGACGCGGAGGGGGGCGTGGCACTTGTTGTTGTCGCCGCTACTGTCGACACAGGGGTGGTGGGCGTGGCAGTTGTTGGCGGGTGCTGTGGCGGTGGAACCCCCATGCCTGCGTTGACCATTGCTTTTGCTGCTTTGTCGTTTGGTGAGGGGGGTACAGGTATGCCAAATAGTTCCAGTCTGACGTCCATCAAAATTCTCCCCCCCCTGTTTTTTCCTTTATATGTTCCATTGAGCACGGCTTTGGATTTCAGCCCCCCCCCCGGCCCCCCAGAATATATCACTTGTGGCCTCCAGAAGCACCCTGTTCCCCGATAGGCGTAGAGCATCACTTAATTTAGGGTTTTGAGTGTACTTCAGCACATTTAATTCGTGTAGGAAGGCTTCATCATGGTTGCGCCAACCTGGGCATTCGATGTGCTTTGCTATATTCATAGCTTTAAGGGGGGTGTAGGCGTCTAGTATCTCCTGCATCTTGTCTTCTCTTCCTGCGAACTTGGCCTTCTCCCATGATAGAGCCTGCTCAACAGAATCAAAAGTTTTACCGTCTTTCTCTATGGGGCAGCCGTAAAAATTACTGAGAGGCGCCAGATCCGAATGATACGCTACATACGCATCTTTGACAAGGGTTCTTGTATTTGCAAGCTTCAGTTCCTCCGGCAACTCGTTCAAGTCACAGTGAGCATAATATTTTCCGCTATATATTAAGCCCCTGCCCCTTGGTTTCACTTCCAGTTTTGCCTCGTACCCAAGCTTAGCTATCGCTTGAATGTCCGCCTTCTGTTTTTTAACCTCGAGATTAGTGTCCTCACTGATGTATATTGAGCTGTAATTAGGCATTTTGTTCAATAACCCTTTTTTTGATAGGATCTTGTCTCTACTATCAAAACGCAACATGACGACCATCAGTTTACGAGCCTTGGCGGTTGGGGGGCCCTGCCTGTACGCTAGGTCGATATCATATGCTTCTAAGCCAGGATCAACCACCTTGAGCAGTTTGAAGGCCTCTAGTCGCGGGTCTTCATTCTGTGTATACTCCAGACCTTCTACTATTAGGTTTCTGCGTCGTGTTGTATTATCCAGAATGCTTAAGGCAGCGAAATGTTCTTTTAGCTCAGCCGTATTTACTCGTACCTGTCTTTCAGTTGCCGTCAATCTCTCATTTATAGTGTCAACTCGTTGTGACAGGGTGGTGGAGCCAGCTTGGAGTCCGTCAACATCTGCCTGTGTATGCTCTAATGAGGTTTTCAGGCTCTCACATATATCTACAGCTTCCTTAGTATTAGCTATTAGATATTGCAATGCTGATCCTACCCGCGCGTTCATGGTGGGAGCTCCGGTCTGAGTGGTGGAGGCAGTCAGTTCTTCAATGAGCCCCAGCACCTCGTCCTTAGTCGCCATGTTGACTGTGTGTGTTGGCCGGCGGTCACTCTGCGTGTGTAATTCGTCAGGTTAGCTATTTAAAGCATATACTACGCTGTTTCCTCCTGTCCCAATCGTTTTACCAGGTCTTTATGTGTTACTGTGCTTACTTATAGCACTTCACATATAGTCTGGAACATTCAAATCCGGGAAAGACCTGGAGCGCTTCCTGAGACGTCTTACTCGTTGGCCGCCATGACACATAGATTATTTATTAAAACGTACATTCTCGTCCATGTTTCTAATATATATGTCAGGCGCAGAATCAGAACCAGCTCAATTCCGGAACTGCTCTAGCACAATTCCAGAACGGCGCAGGGCAATTCCGGAATTGCCCCCTATTTAGATTGGGCAGTGTCAGAATTCCTCCTGTAGCTATGTATATAGCATTTAAATATATTTTTCAATGTGGTTTGAGGATGCTGTGCGGCACCTTAGAGGTCTGATAACCATTACTAACCAGGCCCTATGCATCTCCAAACTCACTGTATGTGTAAATATTAAGGTGTAGCAATATTCCCTCTGGTGTGATAAAACATTGGGGGTTACTTATAACCCAACAGGGAGTTAACTGATACAGTAAAACTTCTTTGCACATACAGACTTTACCCTTCTGCTCTATTTGTGTGACACACTAACTTATTTTAGAAGACATTTTCTTAAGATGTAATAGTTCGGATATTGCGCAAATTCCGATATTGCGCGTGACATATATATTTATGGTGCTGGTACACTACGATAGTTTATGATACTCAGGATATTACCAAAGATCTGTATAAACCATAACTGTGTTCAAACGTTGACCACTTCGGGTGGGTGTAAATAAGAGTATGTATATCTAGTTGTAGATATATTTTGTTATGGAAAACGGAGGTGATGAAAATTTTGATTCTGGTGCGGAGAAAGGTTATCATGTATCCCTATGTAAATTTTTTTAGGCTTGTGAGTCCTTTTTAGGACTGGTAATAATTCTTCGGAATTGGTACACTTGCCGATCATATTTTTAAAGGTCCTTATCAGGACTATATATGTATTTCCTATTAGAAGATAGTTACAAACTGTTAGTAACTACTTCGGGTACTACTTAACGTAAAAGTCATATCATAAGGTTTCTATGACAGTGTAATGCCTTAATTCCATTAATATTGTTCATCATATATTACATATGACTAATGGTAGTAAAACCCTTTGTGTATAGTGTATAGACAAACTACTTCTGGTTGTCAAACTATTTTATTATGGGTCTACTACTCAGGTTTTTACCACACCTAGTGTTGTCTAGGGGGGGTAGTGTAGGGGTTTACTACGGTAATCATTTATATCCAGGTGACCGAGGAGGGTTAAGTTCGGGTTGTTCCCGCCTGGCGTTAGTGTGGGCGGTATCCCAGAGGGGGCGACTGTCCTCTCTCGGGTACTGCGCACCACGTTTCAGGCGGGAGCCAACCGACACGTGACCATGTCCATTTCACATCCAAAGGGGGTATATAAACCTCCCCTCCTCGTATAGTCGCCAGTCAGTGCAGGCCCGGCTGACTCCCAGCTACAGTGGCCCAGAAGGGCCAAAAAATAGAAAAGTGAAAAGTGAAAAGTGAAAATCAAAAAGTGGAAAGTGAAAATCAAAAAGTGAAAAGTGAAGATCAAAAAGTGAAAAGTGAAAATCAAAAAGTGAAAAGTGAAAATCAAAAAGTGAAAAGTGCAAACCTAAAAGTGCAAAGTGCAAACCTAAAAGTGAAAAGTGAAAATCAAAAAGTGAAAAGTGAAAATCAAAAAGTGAAAACCAAAAAGTAAAAAGTGGTTTGAGGTTTGAGGTTTGAGGTTTCCACTTTCAGTGTCACGCTGTCAATCTGTCAACAGGTTGTGACAGGTATCTTTTAGCATTGGGTCAGAATTTCCAAAAATGTGATTTTCGGGAAATTGGCAGAAATGGCGAGAAAAAAGGTCAGAAACGAAAAAAGTCAATTTTTTCCGGGAAAATGTCCAATTGGGCGAGAAAAATGGGTCAGAATTTCCAAAAATGTGATTTTCGGGAAATTGGCAGAAATGGCGAGGAAAAAGGTCAGAAACGAAAAAAGTAAATTTTTTCCGGGAAAATTTCCAATTGGGCGAGAAAAATGGTTAGAATTGCCAAAAATGTGATTTTCGGGAAATTGGCAGAATTTTTTCTCGCCATTTCTGCCAATTTCCCGAAAAATCACATTTTTGGAAATTCTGACCCAATGCTATAAGATACCTGTCACAACCTGTTGACAGATTGACAGCGTGACACTGAAAGTGGAAACTTCAAACCTCAAACCTCAAACCTCAAACAACTTTTTGGTTGTCACTTTTTGATTTGCACTTTTCACTTTTTGATTTGCACTTTTCACTATTTCGGTGTCATTTTCAGACAGTCATATTTCCCTAAATAATCTTGGTTTACTTATGGTAACACATATGCCTATTGACATAGTTATATAGACACGGAAAATTAATTATGGCCCAATTGTAATGACAAATACTGGTGGGAGAACTCTCTGAACCTGCCTTCATGCTCAAAGGGAAAGGTGTATTTCCCAAGTTTGACCACATAGCAAAATGGGAAATTCTATATTATACACTTTGATATTACATTTGCCTCATGCCAGTAACCCATAGAACCAGTTCAGAGAAGGACACATCCTCAACCCAAGAGATTCCCTAATTATAGGCCCTAGGAAATGGCCCAGAAATAAGGTACCAAAAAAAAAAAGTGTACTTGACTTTTTTTCATTTCTGACCTTTTTTTTCGCCATTTCTGCCAATTTCCTGAAAATCACATTTTTGGCAATTCTAACCATTTTTCTCGCCCAATTGGAAATTTTCCCGGAAAAAATGAGACTTTTTACATTTCTGACCTTTTTTCTCGCCATTTCTGCCAATTTCCCGAAAATCACATTTTTGAAAATTCTGACCATTTTTCTCGCCCAATTGGACATTTTCCCGGAAAAAATTGACTTTTTTCGTTTCTGACCTTTTTTCTCGCCATTTCTGCCAATTTCCTGAAAATCACAATTTTGGCAATTCTAACAATTTTTCTCGCCCAATTGGACATTTTCCCGGAAAAAATTGACTTTTTTCGTTTCTGACCTTTTTTCTCGCCATTTCTGCCAATTTCCCGAAAATCACATTTTTGAAAATTCTGACCCATTTTTCTCACCCAATTGGACATTTTCCCGGAAAAAATTGACTTTTTTCGTTTCTGACCTTTTTTCTCGCCATTTCTGCCAATTTCCCGAAAATCACATTTTTGGAAATTCTGACCCAATGCTAAAAGATACCTGTCACAACCTGTTGACAGATTGACAGCGTGACACTGAAAGTGTAAACCTCAAACCTCAAACCTCAAACCACTTTTTACTTTTTGGTTTTCACTTTTTGATTTTCACTTTTCACTTTTAGGTTTGCAATTTCACTTTTAGGTTTGCACTTTTCACATTTAGGTTTTCACTTTTCACTTTTTGATTTTCACTTTTCACTTTTTGATTTTCACTTTTCACTTTTTGATTTTCACTTTTCACTTTTTGATTTTCACTTTCCACTTTTTGATTTTCACTTTTCACTTTTCACTTTTCTATTTTTTGGCCCTTCTGGGCCACTGTACCCAGCATTACCCTACCCCAATCACTAGATTGAACCAGGACTGCTTCGTCTTACCCTTCGGGTTAAGACTAGATTCAATTGTAATAGGGATACGTTGAATAAAACACGCTTTCTACTTCGCACTTGGAAACTGACGTTCTTGTTCTCTTTTCTGAGATTCCGAACCACTACATAAGCAAATAAGTTATATGCATATATATCATGCAATAACCTTAAGGCTTATTATAAACCATAATCAGTCATATCTATATATCATATGACCCCTATTTTGTTACACTGGCAGTGGAAAAAGTTTAGTCTTTGAGGTAGCCCCATTTTGTTTCCACTATCTGCAAAGTGGCGCTGCATCTAGCCTCTCTGAGGTGAGGAAAAGAGTACTTGTAATTTCACCACTTGTTGCTCTCATGTGGAGTCAAGCTGCAACACTTCAGAGCTGTGGAATACATGCTGTGTATATCGAGGACAGACATTACAGGTACTCCAAATGACAGGTCCACCTCCATATTCGACAGATTTAATACAGTTCACTTATGTTTACCAGGATTGTGTTTTTCCCCATTGGTCCTATACGGACCCGATATGGAACATACAGACCATATACTGGATCGTATTGGGAAGCACAAAAACTATGTTTTTCCCCACCTCCGTATCACCTCGGTATGTGAATACGGAATTGGCATAAATTCTGCTGCATAGGGCATACCAATACAGCATTTACCTGGCCTAATTGTAAAATTGTGCAGAAACCAGTCTACATTCCAGGGAACCCCCAGGGAATTCCCTCTGTGACGTCATAATATAGTGACACATACGGAGGTAGTCTGGGGATGGTGGGGAAGGCACAGGGAATGTCTACACTTTCTAAATTCTCCTAAACCAAGACCCCCCCCCCCCCCAAACAGCCTTACCAATGTTGTTGAAGGGTGCTCAGGCTATTTCTATCAAGTACAAAAATGTTGCCGTTTTCAGTAGAGATATAGAAGAGATCTTAGAAGAGATCTTAGATAATAGAATGCTGGAAGAATTTAGCCCTACTAAAACATGCTTGAATTGATATTTCTTTGCAAAAAGTAAGGTGTATTAGGAGGACAAGAGGGCTCTGATTAACCATAAAGTTGACTGGTCCGGAAATAACCCTGCCTTTTCGCTTTCAATCTCCATTCCCTTATAAATATGGGAGGAGTTGAGGGCAGCATGTAACATCAGACTTTTAGTAGCCTCACCAATAGCCCACCCATATCAGCTGGATGGCTGTGCCTACTGTCTACTCACACCTGCATGTGCCGTGATTCTTCACTAGGACTGTCCCTCAATAACTTAATAGCTGAGGGGATCACCATATAATATATGTCTGTGGGAATAACATAATCAATCAGAGAATATTATAGCTACAATTTGGTGGGTGCCACTCTGAAATCTGATGCTGCTAACTAGAGATATGAGCTTATAAAGTAAACTTTCTTAGAAGTTCATGTGCTGTTTAAAATGCATGTGGCGCGCTCACTTTCTGATATGTACATTGTGTAGAGGAGAATCTTGGCTTTCAATTGATATATAAATGGTTAACATATGTCATTGTTAGGCCCCGCAGATTTTAATTCTACAATGTGTATGTGTATTGGGGGTCTGCCAGGGGGTATGGGGGCGCCCCTAACACCCCTGTAGGCCGCTTTCCTTGAGGGGTAAGCCGAGAAAGCCACCCCCCCCACCCCCTTCCTTCACGGCCGTAGGTACGTGGGTAGTGCATGCAGGGTAAAGCTGTGAATGCTGTCCCTGCATGCATGCTGTGTTCCAGTCGCACCTCTTGAGAATAGCTACTCACTGCTTAAGAACATGGAACTGGACAGTTAGGCGATTCTGAAACTGCTTCATGTGTGAAAAAATATGCACTAGAAGTACCTCTAATAGTCTTGGGAAGTAGAAAAACATGAGGTGTGCTGTTAGCAGTGGGTCCATGTTGGTGGTGGTTATCTTTGGGACATTCCTCCAATATGATCACATTTTTTCTGATACATTATTTCGATTTTCGCTGCTTCTAGACATGCTAGACACAAATTTAAAACGGATTTGTTATCCTAATGGCATGGCGCATCTATGCAATTATAAATTATAACAATATGATATAATCTCAATTCCTCTGTGGTGATGCTACTTATAGTTCATGGCTTAGCCTCTAGGTAGCTGCACTAACACAGCCCATACATATGCCAGCCACTCTGTTTCAAGTATATGGAAAGTGCACGACCTATACCTTCTCTCTTCCCTGACATTTCCAGTGTCTTCCCCGACCTCTTTCTCCCTTCCTTGATATTCCCAGTGTCTTCCCTGACTTCCGGTCTTCCTTCTCTGACATTCCAAGTGTCTTCCTGACTTCAACATGAGCCATTTGAACAAACCCTTTAAGGGCCGCATTATAGACTGTGCTGCCCTTAAAGGGTCGCACGGAATGCATATGGGAGAAATATATGTTTGTATGCTGGATATGGTGCCATTTTTCAAATTAATGATGCTCCAACACCTCAGGAATTGAGAGGTAATATACGGACCACATACAGAAAATATTTCCCGTATCCAATAAGCAAAAACACCTTTTCTCTGTATGCACATAAGGGATTCTGTATAGGATACGGATTTCTTGTTTTGTTAGAAAAACACTTTTTGGCCGTATGTGACATATGGACCCCCGTATAACACATACGGACCCCAAAACTAATGGAGAAAAACGACCTCCTGCCCTACATGATGAAAAATATGATAAAAAAGGACAAATATTGGGATATTTGGTATCAAATTAAAGCTAATACTGCCAGTAATGCAGTAGGATAGAAATAAATTACATTTTCCCGTCTTTTAAAGATCCATAAGTTCTTTACTACTAAAATGTAACTTATGGTCATGAAAAAGTAAAGCATCCCATAGTATTCCATACATTTTAACCTGCGAGTAAAAAAAAACAGGGGGGAAAAAAAACCTCCCTCGTCAAATTTTTCAGACCCTGGTGATGAGAAACCACTTTTTTTTTGAGTGGCCTAAGTGTGTAAATTTTATACACTGTTCTTATAGTATATCCTGGATTTCTTGAAAATTAGTTTTTCTTGAACGAGTTTTTTACTGGAATTGTTTGTTACGATTGTTAAGTAAACATTGGGCACTAATATCATTAACCAACCATCATTGTATGGCGAGTCGCGTCTGGAGCTTCTCAAACCACTGGCGCTATAGAAAGGCTTCCTGTTTACTGGAAATGGCGACTAAGTAACATGTGGGGCCCCCTTCAGAGAACATTACAGCCTGTATATAGACCCCTGCAATTTAATTAATTATCTCTCTCCTTACCTGATTCGCCAAATTCTGGTAAATTCAATAGTGTTGGGTCAGTCCATGTTAGATCAACAGATGGCTCTAAGGTGACCAACTCCGATTTTCTCATAGTCATATGATAGACCAATGCATCTGTAATTTTGGCCTTTATAACCTATGCAGCTTTCCAGTTACCTTAGTTCATCTAATCTGAACTCGTCGATCGGGCCCATCTGATCTAACACAGCCCGGTATGGCACAAGTAGGCCATAGGGTGAGGCTCTCTAAAGAGCTTAGAAAATATTTCCGTTCCCGTGAGAGGGGCAGTACAAAATCTTTGTGAATTTGTGTAGACAATGAACCTACTAATCACCTAAAAAAAGTTCTCCGCTCAAAATCCTGCAGTATTTGCATAGGTCAAGGTGAAAGGTTGGGAATTTCCCTCTATAATCCTATATAAAGCCTTTTAACGCAATACCTTGTTATGTGTTGTCTCTGAACAAGCCTTAAAGGGAAGAAGCTGATCAATAGGTCTTATATTAATCAGAAAATCATGCGGATTCCAAATATAGCATTCTTAATGGTCACAGCATGGTCAAAATGTCGGAAAATTTTAAGATTAGAAATAAAAAAATATTGAAAAATATACAAAAATATAAAAAATCAAACAACAATTAAATTAGCCTCTATTTAAAAACTCACCACCTAAAATCATAAGCATATTTCTCACAAAATAATTAGGTCACATGACCTTGCTATCGTTAATTAGGTCAAAGATCACGAAAAACAGTTTTTGCCATATCTCTGGTTCTTGAAGGGCTTTCTAAAATATTTTAAGTTCTAATTTAATTTTCTGGGATATGGCAATTTCCTGAATATCAACCTTTTAGTGTTTTTTTGCATTTTTGACAAGGGGCCAAAGGGCCAATGGGCCAATATTCTACTGTTCGCATGCAGGCTTATTGCCTGGTCACATAGGATCCAATGAATGCCCACATATACTCGATTCCAGTGTGAAAAGATAGCTGTCACAAGGTGCCACAGGGGGCCAGTCACAGGGGCCAATCACAGGGGCCAAATGGCCACTCAACAGGCAAATTGACCACATAACAGGCAGCTATCACCTAGCATCCTATATAACAATGCTATAACATGTTGAGTCTCAATGTTAAACGATACCTATCATACATTTTTACTGTGCCAAAGGGCTAATTTCTTGGAAAAGGGCCACTTGACATGGGCCAATGGGCAAGGATGTCTTTATCCCAAGGCCAGTTACCATGTGGGCCACTTTACCGGTGTCAATTTCCACACAGAACCCTATAAATTGCCACATGTATTATATCCCAATGCTAGAGGATAGCTGTCACAAGTTGGCATCCATCAGCTTGACAGCGACAGTGAGTATTTCATTTTGAAATTTTCTGTAGACAAAAAAAAATTTAGAAAAAAAATCCACTTTGAAAAAACACTTCACTTTGACAACTTAATCTTCACTTTGAAAAAAAAACCTCACTTTTAAACTTTTTTTTACGTGACCCTCCTGGGCCACCATACTATAAAGGGTTAAGATAGTGTTTAATTATGGTACCATTGTACATAAAAGCAGCGTCATCAAAATTTTGAACACAAGATTTCTTGAAATTCTTGAGTGGCAAGCAGTAGTGGAGAAGCAGGCTGGGAATTGTTGCGACATATTGGTAGGTAACAATTAGTATGTATAGGTAGGCGGATTGTTGCTATTGTGGACCGTTGCTTTAACAGGGAAGGCACAGTCTCAAATTTATCGCCGCCGTACCCCTTTAACTGTGGCACTTTGCTAAAATCCAGTGAAATCAATAGGGGTCCACTTATTTGTTACCTGCTCTGAAGGTTTCCCCCCCCCCCCAACCGATTTGGCCTATGTATTACAACTAGAGGGTAGGCATGATGCATGAATACGACCATGGCAAACTAACCAGTAGACATGCATGTATCATACAGACAAAGGGCATAGGGAATTCATCCTTTAAGAACAGATGTCACTAAAAGATGACACTTGTCAACATGATGCACTAATACAGCCCCTGTGAGTAACTCTGCAGTAACTTGGCAGTGCTGCATAGGTGCATCATGCCGACCCTTCAGCAGTGTCTCAAGCCCATAGGGTCGGCGTGATGCTTGAATACAGCCCTGGCGAGCAGCTCGCCAGGGCTGTATTCATGTATCATGACAAGCAAGGCATGATACATTAAGGCATTATGTTGTCCTTAAAGGGTTAGAGAGGGTTAGTCTAGTAATGCCCCCACTAACACCAGCTGAGACTCCTGAATAATTAACAAAGGGAGCGGAAACGCAGGAAGCAGAAGCTGCCACCTTTCTACGTTTCCTGGACTTTCGTATTGCAGACTTCTTGTCCCGCGTGGATTAATCCATTAAGGGCCACATAGTGCATTTATGCATCATGCCCCTGGTGGTCATGATGCATGATGCACTCCTGGAGAGTTACTTACAAGGGCTGCATTGAAAATTCTTGTCGACCCCACAGCGTTGTGACCCTCTCTAAGGGTCAGTATGATTCACAATTGAAGTATCCGTGAGTTGATCACTTGGGATGCAGCGGTGCATCATGATGACAAAGTGGTCTTTTAGTGACATGCACTCTTAAATGGTTACATTGCTAGGACCGACATAGCTGTGACTCTCCCTATAGTGACTCGCCATTTTCACTGTTAGCTTTAAATCCGGTATACAAGTATGTATACACTTAAACCAGCGTTTTTACTCAATTAATTCCTCTTGACTTACTTGGTTCTGTTTTTTTTTTCAATAAGACAATTAGCATTTTTACTTTTAGCTATTTTGTCCCCATCTCTCTCCCTAACCATCCTTACACTACATACAGCTGATGCAGACATGTAATGGCAGACAAGAGATGAATTCTTCTCTAAATTGGCTCTATTGTTGTGAGAAATTGGCTTAAGTTTGACTCATACCATTTCCCCCAAAAATATCACATGAATATATTATGTGTATCTAGTGTGCTACTTCTCTTTCTTTCTTTGTTAGCCTTTGTATCAGTACCTCACCCTATCTCACATCAGCAGATGGTGGTGGCAGAACCTGGACCAGGTTGCTTCTACCCAATGGGTGGATGATGTGGGGAGCAGAGTCCAGTCCAACACTGAAAACCCTATGTTAAAAAAAGTCCTCACTAGTGAGGACTTTTGGGTGATCATTTTGATTGTGTCGAGGGGTAGTACTCTGGTGATATTCAGAGTGATCATAAGTGAGGAGCCAGGTCATCAATATGATCACCCTTTTGACCCAAATATAGAGCATGCTAGGTTGTCAATAGGAAGACTGGGGGTACTGAATTTGATGACTGTCTTAAATTTTCTTGAAAAGTGTTCTTGTTTTAAAATGATATCTACAAACATTATTAGGATTAACCCCTCCCGATCATCCAATTCAAACATCGTGCTGTCCCCAGAGCCTTCCTTCGAAAGGATTTGGGAACGAGAGTACCCAGTGAATATCCTCATAGGTTAGCGACCGGTGGGAACTGCCAGTGACTGACAGAGGCCTGCCTTATATAGCAGGCCACTGCCGGTGGTGACCCCTGGACTGGACATCCAGGCTGGGCAGGCAGAGGAAACTGCACAGGTAGAATGGCAGCCATGCCAGGCAGGTAACCCAAGCCTGGTGAAGTTCCCAGGCGGGGGTTAGTAACCAGGTAGTGCTGCAACCAGGTAGTACCAGCCGGGGCAGAGCAAGGACTGATCCGGCCAAGCTGGTACACCTTTCAGAGGTATAGTATAATGATGCATAATGGTACATCACCACACTAGCCACAATGACCACAGCCGCCGACTATCGCGACTCACCCTTTTCCTGGACGATGATAGCAATATCTACCCCATACACCTATTCAGTCATAACTATTTAAAGGCCCATACGATAACTTTGTCCACATGATGCATGAATGCAGCCTTGGTGAGTAACTCACCCACCAACACTGCATGCAAGCATGATGCTGACCCTACACTCCCATATGGACTGCATGATGCATGAATGCAGCAATGGTGAGTTACTCACTAGTGCTGCATTCAAGCATTATGATGATAAAGGAGTTGGCACATTAAAGCACTAGGCGACCTTTAACCATATCAGATCCCATACCACCATATTGCCATGAAAACCAATCACTTTTCCAGACTCCGCTCGAGCTGTGTCACTAGTGCCACAAAACTCCACTGTCAAAAGTTGGTTGCCATTATTGAAGATGTACAGTAGATTCTACTGTTGGTGTACAGTTTGTTGTAGGTAAACAGTAGAATCTACTGTAAATCTACAATATATTCCACCGTAAATCCATTCTATAGTAGATTCTACTGAAGATCTACAGTAGATTCTATTGCGTACCTACACTAGCTATTTTCAGTGTTGTAATCCAATCTGAGGGGATTTGCTGCGACTTTTCTGAGTGGACCTTGTCACTGGCCGGGTATTAGTCAGCCCTCTGACAATACCAACATGACACACGCTTTCTATACTAAGAGATGGATTCTCATTTTACATTTCATTGATTTGCAGCCATTATTATCACCTGGTATTGGCTACCAATGTTATGCCATGGATGGAATAGTGTTTGTAAGCTATGGAGTTCTTCTATCTATGAGACGGGTGTCGCTCGCTGACTCTTCTTTCTATGAGACGGGTGTGGATCGCTGACTCATTTATCTATGAGATGGGTGTGAATCGCTGACTCATCTATCTACGAAACGGGTGAGGATTGCTGACTCATCTATCTATGAGACGGGTGTGGATCGCTGACTCATCTATCTATGAGATGGGTGTGGATTGCTGACTCATTTATCTATAAAACGGGTGTGGATCGCTGACTTATCTATCTATGACATGGGTGTGGATGGCTGACTCATCTATCTATAAAACTGGTGTGGATCGCTGACTCATCTATCTATGAGATGGGTGTGGATTGCTGACTCATCTATCTATAAAACGGGTGTGGATCGCTGACTCATTTATCTATTAGATGGGTGTGGATTGCTGACTAATCTATCTATGAGACAGGTGTGGATCGCTGACTCATCTATCTATGAGACGGGTGTGGATCGTTGACTCATCTATCTATGAGACGGGTGTGGATTGCTGATCTATTGCTGTTGTCTGCATGTCCTGACGTCAGTTGCTGACACATTTACATGCCTTACAATGCGTTCTGGGCTAAGTTGACAACGATGCAAGTATTCACATGCCCGCTCGGGGACTGTCAATTATCGCATGATTCATGTGTAGATAAAAAAAAATTCTTTGAAGGGCAATCTGTTTGTTGGTTTAATACAATCTTCTGAGGATTAGAAAAGTATAAACTTGGTTAAGCTCTGTGGGTTGATCGGTCACTATATGCATTGATCAATTGGTGACTGAGAGTCTACCATAATTAAATATTGTTTTAACCATATTATTGATAAGGGCAAACTTTAGTCAGACTACAAATGGTCTAACTCAGCTTTCATGACAGAAGCAGTATGTGGCCATAATCATGGGCCATCAAACAGCTACAAAACCATGGCAGTAGTGATTCATATTTACCCAACTTCATACATCCTTTATACCCAATTCCAATACCTCAGCCACCATTATCCCGGCCCTGCATCATCCAGCGGCCCACAGCCCACCAGGGTACCACCTCCCAGATGGGGGGGGGGGGGGGGCACTTGGTTTTGTTTCAGTAGGGGTATACGGCTGGGCCTCTGTCAACCCTTGCACTTGTAAGTGGGACTCTGACACCAAAACTTGGTGAAATGTTTTAGCCAGAACCCCATTTCTTTTTATAGGAGTAAAGCAACATATTTTACCACTAGGTATCATTTTTTGGTGAAAGTTCCTCACTCTCCTAAGCCTAACTTCCTCCCATGGTAGAGGAAGCCACCCATCAAGCCTTTTCTACGGAATTGAGTGGCTTTTTCGGGAGAAAGAATTGTTGGTCGCCCGCCTGTCCTCGTGTGCTGGTCCCATCAGACGGCACCCAACATATTATACTCTGCTTTAAATAATGCACAAAAGCAATTAATTTAGAGAAAACTGGGAGATTCTGATGTAAACCCAGATATTTTATCAAAAACTAGTGAAAAACATGATTGACAATTTTATGGAAAAAATACCCTTGCAAGTCTTTTATGGGTATCAGATATGCAAAGAGACCCCCCCCCCTACAAACTTCGGGGCACCACCCACTGACCAATAACAAAGTCTGGCTCCACACCTATTCATTCATAACCTTGTCACACTCCATACCCACCAGAGGGCCATGAAAACAAATCAGTTTTCCAGACTCCGGTTCTAGTCATGACACCCATGGCACCATGCTTGTAACTGAATATGATGTGGATTTTACAGAGTTGGGATTGCTGACCCGCTCACACGATAGCAATGTGACATATGCTTTCTATCCTAAAAGATTGATTCCCGTTTCATGTTACGCTGATAACTATGGTCTGCTTTAAGGACAGGGTAGTGTTTAATTGCAATATGCACTTTGCCATTTGTCACCATAAGTCATAAATGCAGGTGCATTTATGTCAATCAAGTTCATACACTTTCATGAGTTTTATGCAACAGTCCACTGCTGGTGAGTTATTTGTCAGCTGCCTTTGTTACAAAACAGTGTAGCACCATGTGCTCTCCAATTATTTTTTGCTCACCACAAAAGTGAAATGATTCATTTAAAGCATGAGGAGATTGGCTCAAATGGCTCAAATGTCTGTCGTTGATGTTATTTTTCTGCTGTTTCATTATTGGTTTTCTAAATCAGTGTTCTACTGTTCGACCATTCAAACAGCAAAGTAGCTTTAAATTTAAATTTAATTGTTTAACAGCAAAGCACCTTTGGTGCATGTTTAAATGTTAAGTGGTCCAGAACAACATCACTTATAGAGAGAGCAGGTAGAGGAAACTTGCAGACGCCAAGCATGCACTTCTAAGCCTAAAATGAACATTTCAATAAATTGGGAATACACTTTCTGTTTAGATGTTTCACTTGTAAATATTCTAGCCGGAGTCTATAACATATCAAGACAATGACATCAGCCAGGGATTATACATCAGCCCTATTGCATCCATGCATCATGCCAATCCTACATTGCTGATACATTCCTAAGGAGTTAGCATGATGCATGAATGCATCCATGGACAGCTGCCAAGTAGCTTTGAATGCATGATGCAGACAAAGGGCATATTAGATTAAATCTCAATGCCGCCCCTAGAGCCACTTAGCAATCCACATACTAACCTGACACCAGCTGAGCCTGGTGAATATTTAACAAGGGAAATGAAATGCAAGAAGCCTGTTGACAATAGAAGCCACTAGCTGTCTACATTTCCTGCTCTTTCATGCTGCAGACTTGCTGTCCCTTGTGAATTGAATTTCAATGAGGGACTTGGATGTCATCACTTGTTCACTCTTACCTTATGCATGAACAACCTTTGTTGCAGCAAGCCTTTTTCAAGGAGTACGTAGAGTAATCAGTCACCTGGGAATCCCAATGTCTGGCTCTAATAGAACTCTGCCTTGAGGGGAGGGGGTCCCATGGCGACTTTAAGAAAAGAACATGCTTGTTAGTCACATGTTCCCTTAAAATTTATGTGAAAGAAATACTTTTTCCCATGTTGATCATTAGCAAAACGTCATTTTATCATGCCAGATCCAGTGGCTAGGACCCAATATTTAAGTGCACTATTTGGAATGGGAGAATAAAAAAAGAGACACCAGTGGTGATTGTGCTCTCCCTCACCCTCTACTCTTTTGTTGCACATCAATAATGTTGTCTGGTGCTGATGGAGGTGTGCAGGACACCTAAGTCTTGTGATGAATTGTTGTCGGAAGTTAAAAAAAATACCCACATCTAAGTTGATCTAAATAGATTTTCTTAGCCCAACTCTCCATATTAGTGAGGATATGTGGAGACAACAATTTTCACCCATCTTTCAGGCCTGCGGGCGATAATAGTGGGCGCCTACAAGGGCCTGGAAGTTAGCTATAAAGTGAAGACACTAAGCTGCTCTATTTGTATGACAACATGTTGCATGACGTGGAGGGTGCATTTCATACACTAGATCATACATTCTTTATATCACATGCCAATATCTCAGCCACCATGACAAGAGCCATGTACTGCTCTCATGAACAAGCCTAAGGCCAACCAGGGTATTACCAGGTAGCGGGGTACTTCTAGTTACGGGTGTGTGGCAGAACCTCTAGCATTTCCTATCCTTGTCAGGGGGATTTCAGCCCAAAGCCTCAATTACCCTGATTAGAGTACTTCCAGTTTTGTGGAGAAAGGCAAAAAACTATACCATTTTTGTGGAATTTCAATGTTATAATTGACTTTTGTTTCCAGGGAAATTGTGCTAAAACCTCAGGCAATTAGCCCCTTGTTAGGTGGATATTTGTAAAAGACAACCCTCCTCATAATGAACTTTGTGGAAAAAAGATCCCTTGTTAGCTGCAGACGTATCTATACAAATCATACAGAGTCCCTGCCCCCGGGCACCACCCACTGACTGATAACTAAGTCTGGCTCTGCACCTATTCATTCATAACCTTGTCATCCTTGATCCCCACCAGAGGGCCATGAAAACAAAGCAGATTTCCAGACTCCGGTCCTAGTCATGACACCCATGGCACCATGCTTGTAATTCAATATGCTGTGGATTTTACAGAGTTGGGATTGTCAAGCTGCTCACACAATAGCAACGTGACACATGTGTTCTGTCCTAAAAGATTGATTTCTGTGTCATGTTACGCTGATACCTATGGTCTGCTTTAAGGACAGGGTAGTGTTAAATTGCAATATGCACTTTGCCATTTGTCACCATAAGTCATAAATGCAACACTGATGAGTGTCTAGTCAAAGGTGCATTTATGTCAATCAAGTTCATACACTTTCACGAGTTTTATGCAATAGTCCACTGTTGGTGAGTTATTTGTCAGCTGCCTCTGTTACAAAACAGTGTAGTACCATGTGCTCTCTAATTATTATTTGCTCACCACAAAAGTGAAATGAATCAATTAAAG
The DNA here is from genome assembly GCA_947462335.1 of Harmothoe impar. NCBI lineage: Eukaryota > Metazoa > Annelida > Polychaeta > Phyllodocida > Polynoidae > Harmothoe > Harmothoe impar. The sequence continues at coordinate 62,617,759 of OX381713.1, read as the reverse complement.
CATGAGAAGATTGACGTTTGGCTCAAACGGTCACAATGTGCAATGTCTGTTGTTGATGTTATCTTTCTGCTGCTTCATTATTGGTTTTCTAAATCAATGTTCTACCGTTCAACCATTCAAGCAGCAAAGTAGCTTTAAATTCTATTTGATGTTCCACCTTTGGTGCGTGTTTAAATGTTAAGTGGTCCAGAACAACATCACTTATGGAAAGAGCAGCCAGAGGAAACTTGCAGATGCCAAGCATGCACTTCTAAGCCTAAAATGAAGATTTTCAATAAATTGGGAATACACTTTCTGTTAAGATGTTTCTCTAGGAAATATTCTAGCCGATGTCTATAACATATCAAGGCAATAACATCAGCCAGGGATTATACATCAGCCCTATTGCATCCATGCATCATGCCAATCCTACATTGCTGATACATTCCTAAGGAGTTAGCATGATGCATGAATGCATCCCTGGCAAGCTGCCAAGTAGCCTTGAATGCATGATGCAGACAAAGGGCATCGTAAATTAAATCACTACGCAACTCCTAGAGGGTTCACTTAGCAATCTACATATTGCCCTGACACCAGCTGAGCCTGGTGAATATTTAACATGGGAAATGAAATGCAGGAAGCCTGTTGACAATAGAAGTCACTAGCTGTCTACATTTCCTGCTCTTTCCTGCTAGAGACCTGTTGTCCCTTGTGAATTGAATGTCAACAAGGGACTTGGATGTCGTTACTTGTTCACTCATAGCTTCTGCAGGAACAGCCTTTGTTGCAGCAAACCTTTTGTAGGGAGTATGTAGAGTAATCAGTCACTTGAGAATCCCAATGTCTGGCTCTAATAGAACTGTGCCTTGAGGGATGGGGGTTCCATGGTGACTTTCAGAAAAGAACATGCTGTTGAATCTTTTGCTTGTTAGTCCCATAAGTCCCTTAAGATTTTATGTGAAAGAAATACTTTTCCCCCAAGTTGATGATCATTAGCAAAACGTCATTTTATCATGCCAGACTCAGTGGCTAGGACCCAATTATTGAGTGCACTACTTTGGAATAGGCAAAAATGAAAGAGGCACTAGTGGTAGTTTCTGCTACCATCTCTCCCTCATGCTCTACTCTTTTCTTTCACATCAATAATGCAAGTTTGTCGTCTGGTGCTAATGGAGGTGTATAGTGCATAAATTGTAATTAAAAAAGCAATACCCACATCTAAGTTGGCCCAAATAGGTCCCAGATCTGAAATTTTTTAGCCCAACTCTCCATATTAGTGGGGATATATATCGGGACAACATTTTTCACCCATCCTTCAGGCCTATGAACTTTGTGGAAAAGAGATCCCTTGTTAGCTGCAGTCATATCTATACAATATACAGAGACCACCCCCGACCACCACCCACTGACCAATAACAAAGTCTGGCTCCGCACCTGTTCATTCATAACCTTGTCACGCTCCATACCCACCAGAGGGCCATGAGAACAAATCAGTTTTTCATACTCCGGTTCTAGTCATGACACCCATGGCACCATGCTCGTAATTCAATATGATGTGGATTTAACAGAGATACTGGACTGCAAACACAAAAGCAACGTGACACATGCTTTCTGTACTAAAAGATTGATTCTCGTTTCATGTTTCACTGATTTGCAGCCATTCTGGTCTGCTTTAAGGACAGTGTAGTGATTTAGTGGAATATGCACATTGCTATTAGTCATTATAATCCATCATTACAGCACTGATGATTGACTCACCAGCTTTGTATTTTAGCATCATACCAATATGGTTAATAAACTGTGGCAGATTTGGCCTGATGCACCAATCCACTGTGAGTTACTCATCAGCCACATGGGTATGATAAGTGTTGCATCATGCTTTTTCTAAAGGGTTGAGTTTTTCTATCAATTGCTCCGCAAAAGTGAAATAATTTATGTAGAACATGACAGCATTGAAATATTGGTCACAATGCGACTCGTTGATGTTATTTTTCTACAGTATCATTATTGGTTTTCTAAATTAATGTTCTGTTGTTGAACTATTCAAACAGGATGTAATTTAAAATGCTATTTGATGTTCAGTGTTGGGTACACATTAAAATGACTAAAGGTACTTAACACAGTCTATGTAAACGGCACCTGGTGGGAAAAACGGAAATACCTATGATATTTGCAGATTTGCCCCACTTGTATGTCATAATCTTTTTTTATCTGCCATTCAAGTGCCACAATTAGGCATTCTGCTCATCCTGATCACTATATATCCTATTTGCTATGTCCATTTGCACATACAGAGAATATATTATTTTGATTAATTCAGGATAATTACATTTTGCCCATGACCCCCTATTTTCTAATGATCACATAAATGCATGTCTATATTTTCATAGAAAAAAATACGTTTTTAGAAAATTTTGTCTTTTGCCTAAAGAGGTTACTAGAAAAAAAGATTTAGGAATTTTTTTCTATGTGGAAAAATGTAGAAAGGTATGATTTTCTTATGACAGTCCATATGTAATTCACCCGAATTAGAATACCCTCCAAAGGGCAAATAGATACTGCGACATAGCCCTTCTTTGTGTTCCACAAGCAACAGTCTAATATGCCTAAAAGTCATTAAGAAAAATTTACAATTAGTTAGACTGTGTTACGTCCCTTTAACTGGGGCAAAATGATTTCAGATATGGACAATTTGAGCTGGTAGCTATAAATAAAGAGCTTGAGAGAAATGTTCTCATTTTAATAACTTGTCAATTGAAATACCTTTTAGGCAGGATATTGAATATAAATGACAGCTCTATGTACATGATTGGATAGTGATTTGTTTTCTTGGTTTACTTTAACATCTTGAAAAGGTGAATTCAAAAAAAAATTCTAAGATAACCCCATTAAAGACATCATATGAAAAACAAGAAATTAAATTAATTGTTGATCGTATCAATCATGTTTACATTGCTTAGATAGACTTTTAAACCTTAAGAATCCTTTTGTATTTCTGACATTAGAGTTAAAATGATTCCACATTTGGTCACAAGTAACCTGAGGTTAATTTTTAAAGGCAGTACAATGAATTATAGGATCAAATAAAACTGGTTTTAGTATGTGATGAATTATAAGCAGAAAAAGAGAGCTGCATTGATTCCTCATGCCGACCCTTTTTGGTTGGCCTGTACAGCCTGTATGTTTGGCATGATACTTGAAGGCAGCACCGGTGAATTACTCAACAGTGCTGCATTCGTGCATCATGCCAACCAAGGGCATACACGGGAATCTAAACACTCCGTCACTTTGCCTGTAGTGGCTATCCCAGGTTAGTCATAGGCACCTTGGTCGGGCAATAGCAACTAACCTGGGTTGATACTATAGGGAGCCAAAAAATATCTGGCTTGGTTAGGCTATTAAGACTGTGAGATTGGTCGTATAGGGAGCCAAAGAATATCAGTGCATATGTAAATCACACAATAAATAATATATGAATGGACAAGTCCATGAATCCATCCATATACAGTAGAAGCACTCAGTATTAGCGGTGACAGTAGGCATGGCAGGGTACCTGACTGCAGCGCCACCATTGGCGGCCTATTATGGCCCCAAAAGACACCAGACTTTGGCTGTGACCTAAATCATTCAATTTATTTAAATTCAAGATGGGTCAAAAGAGAAAAAGTTTCCCAAAAAGTATGGAAGTTTTGGTATGTTGTAAAATAAATTTCCTACCTGGACTCAAAAACTAGTAATTAGCTCCTTAAGTTTATAATCAGTCACCAAAAATTCCTAACTGTGCATACCATTTGCAAATACAAAAAGATTCCATCAGTTGTTATTTAGGTAAAATGCAGTAGTGAAATGATTTTATTAGTCTATGGCCTAACATATGACAACCCCTTCAGACATGGTGCTAATATTCAGCCTAAACAGCTTGAATTTAAAGACATTAACGTAACATAACATTAAGCATTAACGCAAATTCACCCTATTTACGCTATTTCCTACATTGTTTTCTGTAAAAGCCCCCTGTGTACAAAACCACATCGCTGTCGCTCTGCCTGCCTTACTTGCAGCTTGCTAATGGTGGAGTTCCTCTCCTCTTGTGGTAGGGGGGGGGGGGGGTTCCAACCGCAAAGACTCCATCTCTTTGGGAACAGGGGAACTACAACATTGAGCTGCTATCTCTCCAACCCAGCATGTCTGAGAAAGTGCAATAATACTCTAATACTACCACATGTGACAACTAACCAATGATACATCCATATCAAAGAAACTTGCAGAGGCCTACAATATTTGAGAATAGAAAAATCTAGGCTAGTTGACCTGACATTGGCTGTCCATGAAGCAAAAGATTAGACAGCTATGGAGACTTTTGAAGGGTAGGTCCACTAAATCTAAAAAAGGAAATAAATAGAATGATTTGCCCTGTAGAAACTTACATATGGAGCTCTGAGGAAGCTTCAGTGCTTCTGGCTGAAAATGATTTTTGTTTCTTATTAGCACTCTGCCCCATTTAAGCCTACAGTAACTAGTTCCCAAACTACCATAGATGGCACCACTGTATTGGGTTCTCACCACTCCAAAATCTATTTGGCTCCTGAACTAAACCAAAGTATGCAAGAGTTTGACATCAGGGTGCGGGGCAATTTCGTCCCCCCCCCCTACTCATGTGGTGGAGAGTTCCTAGTGCCTCTGAGGGAGACCGCCAGGGGGCACTGTCTGTACCACTAATATGAGGATAACTATAACTGGTTATGCCTGGACATTATTTATATTCTTGTGGGGCTTAGTTATTTAGTGTTGACATAAGCCATCAGGTGGCAGCACTGAGTGGAGAGGAGTGGAAGTTTTTCCATTGCTCAAATCAACATAGTTTACTAGTACCTGGTGTATCCCTGTAGATGGCACTACCTTGTTTATGTAATCAAGTGCTGAATACAATGTGCCTCTACATGGGTCAAAATCGACACGTGCGACACGGCCCTTTTAAAAATCGACACGTGCGACACGGCCCCTTTAAAAACGGACACACAAAATCTTGGGATAAAATTCAACAGACACAGCAGCTAGGCTTTGGCTGCCACACCTTCCCCCATCCAATGCCCTCACACCTTCCCCCACCCAATACCCTCACACCTTCCCCCACCCAATACCCGATGCTGGTAGCTGTGGCGGTAACACCCCCTCCTAGATTCTAGGCTTTTTGGCCTTAGGCATACTGAGCCCCCCCAGGTTACTTGCCCCTTTGTTTGATGGACATAAATGACGCACAGATGATATATACCTTTTATGGACATGCACAACTGTTAGCCCCATATGTATGTGCCCCTACATGAATGAAAATCGACATGGCCTTTTTAAAAATCGACAGACACAGAAAGATAAAATTTAAAAATTGACCTGCAGATATCTTCTCTAAGTTCTTATGTATATAAAAATCGACACGACGACACGGCCCTTTTCCCCTAAAAATCGATACGGCGACATGGTCAAAATTGTGGGTACCCATGTAGAGGCACTACAATGCTGGAATCATTCTATTTTTTCCGATCTAAATCTTTGAATTTAGCACAGTTAAAAGTCATGAATCAGATTGGGATCTTAGCAGTGCACTGATTTAAGGAGACCCTGTATAAATATGAAGAAAGTGAACTATCTATATATCTGAGGTGGTGTGGCAGCTTTAGGAACTATACATCATTCTGTCTGTAAGCCGTTAGTATATTCCTTGTGCTTGAACACAGTAACTTGTGATGTTTGAAGTGCACAAGGACGATAAATGGGAAGTCTTAAGGCAGCGCGCTGTCATAAGCCTGTAAATAAGCCGCCTAGTGCATTAATTAAGGCAGTATATTTATATGTCCTTTGCCGTCACGAAGCATTGAACCGACCATATGGACTTCATCAAGTGCATAAACTGGGTCAATGCACTCTCACAACGGAGGTTACCTATAGTAAGGTACAGTGTGGGACACTCTGAATGTCAGCCATTTTTTTGTACTGCCCCCTGTTAGATGACATAGGAGGAGATTTCAATCAATTTTGTGTTTAATTAATACCGGATATATCTATATTTTCAACCAAACATAATTTTTTTACCCAGAATACCATGTCACAGAACCATAACAGTATTTTTGGAATAAAGAAAAATATCTGGGCGCTCATGGTGTGATGTTTCATATTTTTGTTATGGCAAAAAAAAATCATGGAGCTTGTGATATTTTTTTTTCTATTTTTTAGGAAAAAATTTAAATATTTATATTTTTCAAAATTCTGTATACCCCCTATTTTCTCTAAAGATAGTTGTTCTAAATGATCTAAGGTACCTCTGGAGAAAAATTGGTGGAATTCTAAACTCTTTGAGTCAATGCTAATAGCATATCGACCTACCTTAAATCATGGGGCCTCGACTTTTTCCAAATAATTTCCCAGGGGCCGGGACTAAATCCAATAGAGTTGACTCAATTACAATAGACATCCGGCCCCTCATGGTGCAGTGGATAGCCTACATTCTGCCTGGGATGCACATAGATCATAGTCGACATCCGCCCGCAATGGTTTGAAGGGTTAAAGCATAAATTGTAAGACGTAATGTCCTCCACAGAGGTCCACACTAATTTGTCCAACACCCGAGACACGCACCTGACCAGGTGATACCCATGTCGTACTCCCGATGGGATCTGGTTACCATGGCAACCCAATTACCTTCATCACACCTGGTAACCATGGTAACATGGGGACAGGGGCAGCAGAGGTGAGGAGTCTCCTGGTGTTAGTAACTGGTTCTGCTATGTTGGAAGTTGACATATTTAAAGCTTGACTCCCACCACTGACATGCCGCACGCTATTTCACTAGAAGAGTTGATAATTTAGAACTAGAGCCTCTCTCTCTCTCTTTCGCTTAGTACTGATAGCCATATTGTGCAAAATGTGCTGTTGAACCATAATGATTTAACCTAATAACTTTCTTCATCAATTATTATTGAGCTTAAATATTGTTCATATAGTGTGGGATTTATTCACTAAGACTCAAAGGCAACGACTAATGTCATGCATAAGCTAATATTTGGTCCATTAGCCATAACCCATCCTTAAATGGGGAAGGTAATTTATAAGTGGAACATTGGTGTCACATATAGGTGCTAATGGCAGTTACTGTTTTCCTTCTATACAAACAATGTGAGTCAGTGAGTATTCAATGTTGTTCTTGCACAGAAGGGTTGGATCCGCAGGGATTGTGGCACAAGTTTGCAGCTGTATTATAAGTGTTATAAGCAAAGGACAGGCACAAGATGATGGTTAGTACCATTGTCAGAGGCTTATAACAATTATGCAGCTAGTCAGGTGTGTCCATATCTGACTTATACTCACAGTGAGGGGGGGGGGGGGTGCTGCAATGAAGCACGTGGACATACAGGGCTGTGTCTAAAATACAGAAAGGCTGTTATATTGTTCTCTCAGCCAACTGTAGTGTAACTAACACCTATACTCCAATGTCTCCAAAGTTCGCAATGTATGTAAGCTTCAACTCCCAACCATTAGTAGGCAAACAGCACCTCTGGGCAAACTACCAAACATGACTCGTGCTAAAAGCCCTGACTAGATGGTGTTGTTATAGCGCATGTTAGACTCTTATTTAGACACTTGAAGTGTGTGCACTGTTAGAAGTAAGTAGTGTTCCTCTACAGTAGTAATTGGGGGCAACTTTGGTTCCAGTAATTTTTGCTGTAGACCTACAGCAACTCAGTGATTGTAGTTTTACGGCACAATCTGCTGTACATGTGCAGCAATAACTAAGGTACTTTTACAGCACAATTTGCTGTAGCTCTACAGCAACTTGTTCTGTTGTCTCACAGGACAATCTACTGTACATGCACAGCAATATATTCTGTAGTTTTAAAACACACTTTGCTGTACCTGTACAGCACAATCTACTGTACATGTACAACACTAGTACTCAGCTCATGTATGTTAAAAGTACTATCTACAGCCAGAGTATTGTGATTTTTGTGTATGTTATCGTCTATTTGGGTCGGTCTTTAGAGGAATATCTATGATTTATTGAAAGAAATATGGTCTATCATGAATGTACAGCAGCACTGATTGTGACACTTGGACCCATATATAGATTTATATTGAAATCAATTCCACTGTTGATGCCAGCTTTCAGATTATTACTAAAGCTTTCATTCTTGTTATATATTTTGGATTGTACAACTTACTACTTGACCCATACTTAGCTTATAATTATCATAAACGCTTTATTGCAGTTCAGGACAATATCCGTGGCTTATGCGCCTTTATATAACAAACTACATGAAAACCAACAACAGATTGAACAATAGTAGTATAGTATGTATCGGAACGGGACTATAGTTAAGTACTGTTTATTACTCAATCGACATGCAGCCAATCAGAGGCCTCCATTTGGTCACGTGACCGGAAGTGACCTACTTAGGGGATTAGTGGTGACGTCACGTGACCTAGTTAGCCAATCAGAGGCCTCCATTTGGTCACGTGACCGGAAGTGACCTACTTAGGGGATTAGCGGTGCATTCTGGGTAACCCTGAAGCCAATCAGAGGCCTCCATTGGGTGACCGGAAGTGACCTACTTAGGGGATGGTGCATTCTGGGTAACCTACTGACCTACTTAGGGGACCGGAAGTGACGTCACATGACCTAATGGCCAACCGGAAGTGACCTCATTGAGGATCACGTGACCGGAAGTGACCTGATTGATCACGTGACCGGAAGAAGAAGAAGAAGAAGAAGAAGAAGAAGAAGAAGAAGTGACGTCACGCGACTTAATGAAGAGATGAGCGTCTTTAAGGGGTCACGGGCTTTAAAATGTGATATCTTTTTTTTTTGGAGGAGGAGGCGAGTCTCTTATTTTTTTTCGGTAAACTAATAAAAAACACTACGATATAAGTTTTTTTTTTCTTTTTTTTTCATTTTTTATTGTTTTACGAGCGACTGGAAGTGACTTATTGAACTAGGTAGAAGCGTTCTTTAGAGTGTATAAGGGGGGGAGGGGAGGGGAGGGGGGGAGGGGGGCTTCTTTAAGATGCATGGGGAGGGGGGCGCTTTTAGGATGCATGGGGCGGGTGGTGGGGGGGGAGGGGGGGAGGGGGGAGGGGGGCACTCTAGGGGGGTGGGGGAGCACTCTAAGGGGCGTTTGTCTCTTTTAAGAAAAAAAGAAAAGAAAAAGATTTCAATCGAGAGACACGCTTCTTCCTCTCGAGAGGAAGAAGCGTGTCTCTTCGTTTTTTTTTTGTTTATCACGTGCTGCGATGAGGCGATCAGCTGCGACTGGAGGAAGTGACACTTTAAGAGATCGCGCGTCTTAATTGTTATGATATTTTTTTTTTTACTTACTAATAAAGAAGACGTATGAAAATAAAACACAACAATTCACATGTCCGTCGTTCTCGTTGTTTCTTGCTTGATAAAGTCAAGTAATATCGCGATGCCGAGGCCAAACTTTCCCATGTCCTCAGTCAACACTCGAAGGAGTTCAAAAGGCGTACCGCCGGCGCCGTCAGCTTCATCTTGCCACATTTTCAACACTCGGAAGGCCCACTCAGCGGGACTTCCTCCGTATTCGCATTCTTCAGCGATCTTATCTAACCTCTCAGGCGACAATTTTAAATGGTCCCCCACCTCTTTCCACCTGCTACCCAGACGTCTGCCGAGGGTGCCCAAGTGCTTATGCATCGCGCGCGAGTCGGGGTTTTCGAAATCCAACCCCTGTCTGTGGAGAAGGGCCATCCACTGAGCCAACAGTTCCATGCGTCTTATGCGGGTGAAGACGCGACCGAGCTCGCCCCATCTATGACGATGCGGGGTTTCACCCCACCACACTCGGAACATCGCCGTACACAGCTCCTCCGGTGTCTTGACACTGCGCTCTACTAGAGCATCCATACGGGCGGCGCTGACTTTTAAGCTACTGCCCAACTCTCTCCAACAGCCGCTCAACTCTTTACCTAGTTGACGAAGCAAGGCGTCGCTATAGGCTAACCGCCGCTGTCCTACCTGTCGGGTCTCCCCATCATCGGTCTGCTGCCTCGCGCCGCGTCTCACGTCGTCAAGCCGCATTAACTTTTTTTCAGGCGCACCGGGCGGTGAAGGCGAGCTTGAAAGTGGAATAGCTTGAGCCATCTCGTCTCGTCTTGGCGGCGGCGGCAGCGGTGGCGGCGGCGGCGGCGGCGGTGGCGGCGGTGGTGGTGGTGGCGGTGGTGGTGGTAGTAGCCGTTACTGGGGTCAGAGGTGATATGTTTTTTTTCCAACAGAAATGAGAGCTTTTTATACAGAGGGAGTTTAATCCCATTTCCAACAGCGCTCCAGCTGTCTAGCACCCTGTCCGCATGACGCTTTTTTCAGCCGCTCCGCTCCTTAAGAGCTTAGATGACGAAGGGGTGTGGCATCGCTATCCGTGGAGACCAGCTGAAAACGGTGTTTTTTCCTCACTCATAGCCTTAATACCTCCTACCCCCTACCCGAGGACGTCTCCCTCCCTCTGACATTCATTGTAACAAACGTCAGAGGTCAGGTGAAAATCGGATTTTTTTTCATGCACAGCCTTAGGCAGCTGTCACCCCTCCCTATTGAACTAGCCGGCCGCCCGCCCGCCTGGCCGGCCCGGTCTACTCACCACGGCAGGAGGTGGCGATTTTTGTCTTACACTTAAGTCGCTCACCACATGCACACGCCTCTACTCACAGACAGACACGTTCGTCTTAGGGGGGTCCTGCTTCACGCCACACGCCTCCTGTAGTTTTTTTTTGTATACACACTGTAAGCTCATCACCGTTACCGTTAATCCTTTATACAGCTAACGCGCGCTGAATGGCTGAACAGGGTGGTAAGCGGCTTAGCTCACCACAGTGGATCCCTCAAAAAGGGATCCAGCTGAAAACGTCATACCTTATGTCTTTGTGAATGGCCGCCGCCGGTCAGTCGACGGCAGGCAGCAACCGCTTAACCCTTTATACAGCTAATGCGCGTTGAATTGCTGAACAGGGTGGTAAGCGGCTTAGCTCATCATCACAGTCGATCTCTCAAAAGAGGGGGGGGGGAAAGAGATCCAGCTGAAAACGTCATGCCTTATGTCTTTTTGTTTCTCTTTGTGAATGGCCGCCGGCCAGCCGGCGGCAGCTGAACAGGGTCGGTAAGTAGCTTAGCTCTAGAAGCGAGAAGGCGTATATAAGGGGCTTGGAAACCTCCATTCACTCACTCATTCTTTTTTGCTGCTCTCTACAGTCACCACCATGAGCAAAAGACAACAGCTAGCGGCGTTCAAGAACAAGAAGACTACGCGGAACAGCGTTCGTTTAGCGTCAGTGCCTGCTCTTGCTACTGAACATGAGACTACCGCCGCAGCCGGTTGGTCTTATCACCCTCCTGCTGTAGCGAGCGCTCGCGGCAGTAGTAGTAGTAGTAGTAGTAGCAGTAGCACTAGTAGTAGCAGTAGTAGTAGTAGTGGTAGTAGTACTAGTAGTACTACTGGTAGCAGTCGTCGTGCTAGCGACGTTGTTACACTCGCGACGGTACACGTTGCTGCTAAGCGCGCTGCCGCTGCTACCGCCGTCCCGCCTGCCGCTGCTGCTGCTGCTGCTGCTGCTGCTGCGCCTGCTACTGCTGCGCTTGCTACGGCTGCGCCTGCTGAGGCTGCTGCTGCGCCTGCTACTGTTGCGTCTGCTGCGGCTGCGCCTGCTGCGGCTGCTTCTGCTGCACTTGCTGCTACTGCTACTACTACTGACGACAACGCTCCTGGCACAGCGCAGTACTGGCAACCGGGTTTTTACCTCCCCACTACTGTTGATGACTTTGATGACCTGCCGCACGTTGCACAGCCCCTCTCCTCCACCACTACATCGACGGACGCCCTCGACGCCGCTCGCGCTGAGAGTTACAGCTATTCGGACACTCAGCCCCTGAACCGAGAAGAAGAGGAGGAGGAGGAGCAGCAACAGGGTGAGACAGAGAACGACGCTGACGACGAGGCGTACGAAGAACCCGAAGGGCAAGGGGTGAGCGGTACGTTTTTCGGCTTCCCTCTTCGACCTTTCGACCTCACTTCCTCCACTGCTAGCGCCCCCCCGTCCGGTCCGTGGCGACTGCCCTCACCGCCACCTTACGAGGGCGGCGGCGGCGCTTCATCTTCTACCGCTACACACAGCACGGACGGCGTGTGGCTGCGCTGTTCCAACAACGAGACCTCCGATACCACCAGCGCTGACGCTGCTCCTGCTATCGGTTCTGCTGCTGATTCAGCTCACGCTGATGGTGTTACTCATCCTGCGGGTGTGAAACGTTCTAAGGTGAGTTCCAGAACAACAAGGCCCACTAAGAAGAGAAAAATACAAGAAAAAGAAGGAGATGGACGAGAAGAAGCAGAGAAAACACTCGGGTTAGAGTTCTGCTTAGACGGAGCTTTGACGCTGGAGATCTGGGAGGACGTGGCTAGACTGTCTAGGAGGCCGCGCTACACAAAAGACGGCCAGGTGAAAGAGGCGTCTCTGACCAGAAGCAAGCGAGTGCACTTCACGGCCGACGCGCTGCGCGAGCTCATAGCACGCATCGCCGATATCCGCGCAGTGGTGCGCATACGCGACACAGCGGCCGCGCAAGGAAAACCTAATCACACCCCCTGGTTCGCAGTGCTGGATGAGGCGGGCGAAGTGTACGCAGCTGTGAGCTACTACAGCGGTAAGAACCTCGTCCACGTGCGCAAGTACGAAGGTCCTGACAAAAAACCCACACAGCAGGGGGTGACGCTGTCCGCCAGAGCGCTCAAAGAGTTGGATGACAAAACAGAGATCATTCTGAAATATCTCGGCATAGATTCGGAATGAGAGACGCTCAACGCTCACGCGCGCACACACACACACACAGCGTTTGACGTACGCTGTATGAGACAGACAGACAGACAGACAGACAGACGGATACACAGACAGCAGACAGAAAGATAGTTACATAGACGACAGATTGATAGATGGCTAGATAGATAGATAGATAGTTAGACGGCTAAGTAGTTGGTAACCGAGTGAAAAAAAACATGACACAGTACGTATGCGAAAAGTGTTTCAAAATGTTTAAAAGAGCGTACAACCACGAGAGACACGTAGAAAATTGTAGAGTAGTAGCTAAGTTTTGCCCTCTATGCGGCGAAGGGGATTGCCGAAAGAGCGCTTGTCGACGCGAATCTCTGGACGGGGTGACCGTCCCTCCGCGCATATGTGCTGTACCGAACGGGGAGGAAACGTTCACGGCGAATTGGCCTGCGATACAAACGGGCGTCAGGATGCACGGGACTCGCGTGAGTGTAACAAACTTCAGGCTACCAACCGGCGAGTTGAGTGACGCTGTAGATACTATGCGTCGCATTCACTTGACACAAAGATTCAGATACAAAGTGGGTTTCTCGGTAGGCTTACTGTTACAACACAGAGAAGACAAGAGCAAACTGCGCTACTTCCACGCCTCCCAGAACAACGCAACTCTCATACAACCGCTCCCTACTGTAACTAATTCAGAAACTTTGGAAGAGCTCCTCTCAAAGATGCAAAACACCGTCGCTTGCGAGGAGGTACGGAAACTTTGCGACGCTGACACCAAGTGGCACGTTCTTTTTCCTACCAATTTGAACATCTGCGTTTACATGGGACCGGGGGAATTCCCCATAGGCGGTAGGATCACTCAGGCCGGTCGAGTTGGAAAGAGAAGCGGCGTGTTAGATTTTCCCAACAAGGACAACCTCTGCATCTTCCGCTGCATTTCCTTTCACTTATACAACACCAGCAAGCGCGCTTCAGATTTGTTACGTCAGTTCTGTCCCGCTGCCACACCTGAATCCTTTCCGGGTCTGAACATCCGCGACTTACCCGCGTTAGAGAACTTGTTTGACGTACAAATAGCGGTTTACACCGCGTCGCGTCAAGTGCCGGGGCGGAAGTTGAGAAGACGCGTTACTCTGATCAGACCGCCTTCCAGAACTGTGGCCGCCCGAGGTAAAGTCAACCTACACCTGACGGCGAAAGGCGGTTTGCACGTCTCTCTCGTCACGGACTTCAACGCGTACGCGGGCATATACGAATGTTGCAAGTGTAAGGCGGCGTTCACCACCGAGTTCTTGCTGAAGAGACACAGGAACCAGCTTTCCTCTTGCCGACAAGTCAAGTTGCGCTACGTAGGTGGCATCTACCAAAATTCGAGAACGATTTTCGAAGCGCTAGCAGACTTCTCCATTTTTCCCCCCGACGGACATTCCGGAATCTACCCTTACAAGATCGCCTTCGATTTCGAGGCTTTCTTCAGACCGTGCAAAGAACCGTCGACGGAGCACGTGTCCCTGCTGTGGGATCACGTCCCTTTGTCGGCTAGCGTCGCATCCGACTTTCCGGGGTGGGAGGGGCCCGTCTGCTTCGTCAGAGCGTCCGACGCAGATTCCGACCCCTTGTTGGACCGAGTTTTAAATCACATAAACGAGAACGCCAAAGCGATCGGGGAAGCTGTGCTAGAACTTTACCGACCGACGTTAGCGAAGTTAGATGCGGCGATAGGTGAAGCTCTCCTGCTGGAGGAGGCGACGTTCACCACCCCTTCTCCAGGCGGCTTCGCTGCGGCTCAGACCAGACACCCGTTAGTTCAACTGAAGAAGCGTCTTCTGAGATACATCCGTCAAGCTCCAGTGGTGGGCTTCAACTCGGGGCGTTACGACTTGAACCTGATCAAAATACGCCTTCACTCGTTCTTCGCCTCCGGAGACCGAAGAAACCAAGAATTCAGCGTCATAAAGAGAAGCAATCAATACTTGGCGGTTTACACACAGCACACGGTTTTCTTGGACGTAGTCAACTATTTGGCACCCGGTTACAACTACGCGACCTATTTGCGAGCTTTCACCAGGAACGAAGAGAAAGGTCACTTTCCTTACGAATGGATGACGTCTACCAGGAAACTGGCAAACAGAACGCTGCCGCCGAGATCGGCTTTCGACAGCGAGCTGACGGGCGTCAAAATGTCCGAATCCGACTACGCCGCATGTCAGAAAGTTTGGTCCGACGAGAAGATGCAAACTATGGAAGACTACTTGATCCACTACAACAACAAAGACGTGAAACCTTTCATAGAAGCTCTGAAAAATCACGCTAAATTTTTCCAAGATCGCGGCATCGACATGTTGAAAGACGGAGTTTCTCTCGCCGGTTTGACTTTACGCTTCCTCTTCCAAAACCTAGAAGACGCGTTCACAACGTTTCCCCAGTTCGACGCCGTCCTCCACGCTCTGATCAAAGAGAATCTAGTCGGCGGTCCTTCCATCATCTTCCATAGATTTCACGAGAAGGGCACCACGCGGATAAGGGAGCACAAGTACGGCGAAGAAGCGAGACCGTGCCAACACATCCTAGGACTAGACGCTAACTCTCTGTACTTGCGCTGCATGAGCGAAGCGCACTGCACGGGCTATTACGCGGTGAGACGGCCCGAGACCGAGTTCAAGCCCGAAATCAGGCAAAGAAACTCTCACAGCGCTTTGGAGTGGTTACGCTTCGTAGAGCACGACCGCGACGTGAAACTGCGCCACGCTCTGAACGGCGGCGAGATGGCGGTAGGCTGTCGGAGAATTCGCGTGGACGGATTTCACGCGGCCTCTAATACGGTTTTCCAGTTTCACGGGTGTTGGTTCCACGCTCACGAGTGCATACCGTCGCACCGATATCAGTGCGCTTCACTGAGAGAGGAGAGACGCGACAGAACGACCAGAGTAAGCGCTTACTTGAAAGCGTTAGGTTACAAGCTGGTCGTCGTGTGGGAGTGCGAATGGCGAGAGATGAAGCGTCGAGATGAGCGGGTCAAGGCCTCCCAACAACGCTGGAAGGTTGACGCTTTGAAAGTGTCTCGAAACGCGATGAGCGAGAGCGACATCCTTTCCGCTGTGAAAGAGGAGAAAATGTTCGGTTTAGTTCAAGTGGACATCACTACGCCGCCTCACCTACGAGAGTACTTCGAAGAAATGACCCCCGTTTTCAAGAACGCGACCGTTTCAAAATCGGACATAGGCCCTCACATGTCAGACTTTGCGCAGGAAGAAAAGTTGTTGAGCACGCCTCAGAGATGTCTGATAGGGAGTTACCACGGAAAAAATATTCTCTTGGGAACGCCGCTTCTCAAGTGGTATTTAGAGCACGGTTTGATAGTCACCAAAGTGCAGCTGGTGGTAGAATACCTACCTAAACGCTCCTTTGCCGGTTTCGCGGACGAAGTGACGGCGGCGCGAAGACGTGGCGACGTGAACGAGAACGAGAAAATTCTGTCAGACTGTTACAAGTTAATGGGAAACGCTACGTACGGTAAAACAATCTGCAACAAAGAAAAACACACGGCGGTGAGATACACTGACAGTCGGAAGTTCGAACTATTGGCCAATTCGTGGCGCTTCAAAAAGGCGTCCGAGTTGACTTCCGATCTGTTTGAAGTCGAACTACAACCGAAAACGGTCAAGAACAACCTCCCTATTCAGATAGGGTTCATGGTATACCAGTACGCGAAGTTGAAAATGTTAGAGTTCACATACGACTTCTTGGATAGATTCGTCGATCGGCGCGATTATGCCCTTTGTCAAATGGACACCGACAGTCTTTACATGGCTCTCAGCGGTGCCACGTTGGATGACCTAGTGAAACCTCGCCTGAGAGAGACGTACTTCAGAGAGAAACGAAAGTGGCTTCCGACAGCGGTGTGCGACGAGCACTTAGAGCTTTTCGTGAAGACAAAAACGGAAAGAGTGCGAGAATGGTGTGCGCCGCCCGGCGGATGTTGTGAGAGACGGTACCTTCACGATCTGAGAACTTCGGGGCTCATGAAAGCGGAGTGGGAAGGTGACGGGATCCTAAGTCTCAACCCTAAGACTTACATTTGCTACGATCGAGTCAGCGACACCGGTGAAAGAAAATCCAAAAAATGGAGTGCAAAAGGCGTACAGAAGAAACAAAACCCCCAGGAACCAGACGCCTTCTTGGATGTTCTTCGCCAACGAAAAACTCTCATTGCTGTAAATAGAAATTTCAAAGTGGTGCGAAACAAAATGGTCACCTACACCATAGAGAAAGACGGCGTGCGCTACTTGTATTATAAGCGTCGCGTGCATTCTGACGGTGTGACAACGAGTCCTTTAGAGATATGAAAAAAAAAAAAAAAAATAAGCGTGTGCATCTTTTCAAAAATAGAGTGTTTATCAAGATTGAAAAAAAAAATTAAAAAAAATTAAAAGAAAATATTGTTGTGTTTTTATTATCATACGGCTTCTTTTACTAGTAAGTCGCGCAGTCTCTTAAAGCGTCACTCATGTGACGACGTCGCTTCCAGTCACGGGATCCTAAACAAAAAAAAAACTTCTTCTTCTTCCGGTCACGTGATCAATCAGGTCGCTTCCGATTGGCCATTAAGTCGTGTGACGTCACTTCCGGTCACGTGACTCATCAGGTCACTTCCGATCACGTGATCCTAAATTAGGTCATATGACGTCACTTCCGGTCCCCTAAGTAGGTCAGTAGGTTACCCAGAATGCACCATCCCCTAAGTAGGTCACTTCCGGTCACCCAATGGAGGCCTCTGATTGGCTGCAGGGTTACCCAGAATGCACCGCTAATCCCCTAAGTAGGTCACTTCCGGTCACGTGACCAAATGGAGGCCTCTGATTGGCTAACCAGGTCACGTGACGTCACCACTAATCCCCTAAGTAGGTCACTTCCGGTCACGTGACCAAATTCTCAGCAAATGGAGGCCTCTGATTGGCTGCATGTCGATTGAGTAATAAACAGTACTTAACTATAGTCCCGTTCCGATACATACTATACTACTAACAATTCATATATGTTTTTTATACTGATACCATGTCTGCAAGGAACACAACTCATACACTAGAATAATAGTCTTCGCTTTTATCACTATGAGGGTTCTATAAAGCATAAACAGAAACACAGTGATGTGGTCTAATTTTATGTTAAATAACATAGGCCATGACTATTCACAGTTCCAACTGTCAGTACCAGAATAAAATGGTCTTATTAACAGTTTAAACTGTCAATACGAGGATAGACTTCTCTTATTGTCAATATCAGAAAAGATTCTATTATTGACATTTTAAAAAAAATGGAATTGTTAAGAGATAATTAATCTTTTATTGCCAGTGCAAAAGGTCAATAAGAGAAATCTATCCTCTCAGTTATTTGCGTCCACGATGTCCAAAGTTAAAGGGAGCGTCTGAATGCTCGACCCAACTTCCAGTCCAGTCCAGCGAGATGTCTGTTTACCCAGCCACCGGTCTAAAAGCACAAAGACAATACTAGTTTAATAATTGTGTCTGGACATTAAAACTTGTACTTCTATAGATAGGGGCCTATACATACAAAGTGTTATACAGATAGGGGCATTAACATAGACTGTGCTATACATAATATGGGCAAATACATGCACAGTGTCATGCAGAAAGATTCAGATCTTTTTTATCCTGAAAAAAAGATTTTCTCAGCAAATCTGCCAATTTCCCGGATATAATGTTGTTTTGTTTATTCTGACCCTTTTTCGCCAAATTTTCCCGGAATGTACATTTGAAAAAATTCTGACCCTTTTTCTCGCCATATCCCCCATTTTCCTGGAAATGTGGAATGTTTTTTATTCTGACCCTTCCCAGAATTCTTTTTTTTTTATCCTGACCCTTTTTCTCGCCAAATCTACCATTTTCCTGGAAATGTGTTTTTTATTTGTTTTCCTGACCCTTTTACTCAGCAAATCTGCCAATTTCCCGGAAATGTGCATTTTTTTTATTTGGACACTTTTTCTCGCCAGGAAGTGTGCATTAAGTAATTCTGACGCTTTTCCTCGCCAAATCCCCCATTTTCCCCAAAATATACATTTTTTAAAATTCTGACCCTTTTTCTCCCTAAATCGGCCATTTTCCCGGAAATGTGAATTTTTTTGATTCTGACCTTTGTTCTCCCCAAATAAGGCCAAATAAAAAAAAGGTTGCTTTCCGGTAACATGGTCAGACAACCCAGACCGAACCAGTCGGATTTTTCTTCTTTTTTAAATTTTTTTTTTTAAGGACGAGGGCTACAGGTGACCCAAAAATCATTTAGCAAACAATTTTCTTTAAATTCAACTTATTTGTTCTTTATACAATAATTATGCAATCAAAATATGAAATAAAAAAGTGGGGTCCCAGGACTAGTTTCTCCAGGATTGGCCAGATGGATGTCTACAGCATTGAATTGAATGGGCCACACCCATGAAAGTAGCTATTTCTGGTGTGTTTTGGGGGCGGGGGGATCGGGGGCGGGGGCCGGGGAGCAGGAAAAGAGAGAAAAGGAGAACGGGAAAAGAGAGAAAAGGAGAACGGGAAAAGGGAGAACGGGAAAAGGGAGAACGGGAAAATGTGAAATAAGATTAATCAAATACTTACCCTGAAGTCTAAGTATGGCACATACCATACACTTTACGGCTGACTGCTTGCTCAATGGGCCATGACATCTACTGCAGGGTGGGCTGGGTGGTAGGAGTTGACCTGGTTTGGAATAGGGCACAGACGCTCTGATAATTAGATTTCAGCCTCAATTTTTACAAAGGATATCATTAAGAAATACTGTATATTTTGTTCAAATAAAAGCATAATATATATCTATATCTATATCTATCTATCTATCTATCTATCTATCTATCTATCTATCTATCTATCTATCTATCTATCTATCTATCTATCTATCTATCTATCTATCTATCTATCTATCTATCTATCTATCTATCTATCTATCTATCTATCTATATATATATATATATATATATATATATATATATATATTATACACATATGTGACCATGCATGCCATTACAGGGCTTAGGGGTCTGAAAATTGATTTTCTTTTTTTGGTCTATTCTCAAAGAGGACTGTTTTGGCTTTCCAAAACTGGTTTAATCTGAAGACTTTGGCTATTATTTGCTGATATATGAGACAAATTATGAACATAAGGTGTTCTGATCTGCTGCCACAAAACACTTTTGGACACTTGTTGACTTTTGATTCCAGATAAACTCAAACATTTTCTCTCATTGGGCCAGACAAAATGGCACACATGCACAAGGCATTGTCATTTAACCAGGAAGGCAACTATGAAACCATTTGAAAAGAGACATTCTTAGGATTGCCACTCTTCATAAATTGGTCAACAGAACAGGCCATTAGCCCTTGTGACTAGCTTTCATTTGCACCCACTCCCATGTCTCTAACCCTAACGGTTCACGAGCTAGAATTTATCGTGTTCTAGGCCAATCAGGTTAGCGAAGAATATTCACTGCCTCCCGAAAATCTTTCAAATGCAATAGCTCCGCAACCGCTGGTTCGATTGACTTGATTCTTGAAGCTTTGGAAAGCTAATGTCAGCCTCCTGATGACTAGCTACATGTAGAAGAGCATTTCCAAATGGAGGGGGGGGGCAGTTGCAGGGGGGGGTAGGGTAAGATCAAGAGTGAGGGGAAAAGAAATGATACTTTTCTAAGCCTTTATGCACACACCCATAAGCCCCAAAGTCACTGGTTGGATCACACTTGTCTTAGATCATCAGCAAATGGGAGCATTCAGAATGGGAGAGAGGCTATTTGCTGCTCATGCCTCATGAAGCAGATGACCCTGGCTTTCCAGAACTGGTTTAATTGTGAAAATCGGTTGAATATTTACTGATTTATGAGGCTAAACGTGAACTTTAGGCACCAATTTTTGCCCCGTGCAGTTTAAACAGCCTTTTCTGGACCTTAAGGCATACTGACAACGAAGCTCTCATTTGGCTCGACGGGTCACATATATATAATTATATGCATCTTCCACATACCTTTGCATCCTACAATAAGAAGATGTTTGGTGAATGTATGGTTAATGTGGCCATAAAAGATAATTACATTTGGACTGTAAAAATGACATTCTACAAGTTGGAGGGGGACTAGGGACACTATAGCACCAGCCTACAGGTACACATACACTAGCATATGAGTTTAGATGGAATCCCAATTCCAATATATCTCTGAACATAATTATATCTGTCTTGCTTAATTTTCCGCAAATAATACAGGCATAATATTATAACAAAGACATCTATAGGATATGATAAATCAGAGGTATACCTACATGAATTTGAAGCCTATTGCAGTGTGGAGAGTTGACCTGCCTGGTCAGTCAACTTGGAGCCTCTGACACTGAGAGGTGAAGGCTGTGACCACAATTCAACCTGTAGTTCTAAGCTGTTGGGAGAGGACAGTTTTTGTCTAGAGGGAAGGGGCAGTTTTCCATTTGAAATATTTTAGATTTCCCTCCTTCTGTCCTGTTATAACATCACAAATTATTTCAATTCACCAAATGTATCTTAATAAGCAGATAGAAGGTGAACTGTATATCATAGCACTATAGATACAGTGGTAAGAGGTTATACTTGAAAAACGTAATTTCATACAAAACACAACACATTTGATTTTCTAGTATTTCATAAAAGGACAATCCCCCCCCCCCCCGGATTGCACAACTCACTATTCTCTACAGGTTTGTAATAAATGGTCACTCCCGTGGTCTTGGAGCAGCAGTCGGAGACCCACAAGATATAATTAGAATGTCAGGTAGGGTGACTGTTGAACTATATATATGAAACTGATCAGGGTAAGGGTATTCCAAACTCCGCACCATGGGCAGTAGGCCTAACCTCCCCTACCCTGCCACAAGCCATTACGTAACAGAAGAAGAGTGGCACTAATAAGGGTAACCAGTCGGTTCTATTTATGGGTGATTGGGGATCAAACAAACCCACTGCCCTGTGCTGGGAGCAGGCAACAGGGTCAGTCCAGGTAAAACCAGCCAGTGGGGATCAGCTAGTGCTATAATGGTTTATGCATAAATCAACCTTTTAGAGCTGGAAGGTATGACCGTAATTCAGGCAATGGTTTGACTGTAATTCTGTCATCAGAATGTCAGGTATAACTGTAATTCTATCAAAATGTATGACCGTAATTCTGTGTGCAGGTACAACCGTAATTCAGTTGAATGCTCTCCTATAACAAGGGGATTATGATGGGGTTATTTGAAAATAATAGAAGTAATGGGGATGTTGTGAGTGACAACTGGAACTAAGCACCAAAGCATTCTTGAATTACGGTTATACTCTTTTTGTAAGTGAGAATTATGGTCATACTATGTGAATGACGGTCATACTGTGTGAATTATGGTTATACCTGACCAGATTCTGTCCAGTTTTGCCATGGTTTAGAAGTGATCCCTATGCACTGGCCGATTTTACCTGCACTGATCCTACTGACTGCACCCAGAACAGGGCACTGCGTTTGTTTGATCCCCAATCAGCTATAAATAGAACAACTAGACAACTCTATACCTGCTGACCCCGCTGCATGTGGGAACGTACCTCCCCTCTCCTTGTACACTATCATATGCCAATGCTTCATACTATGCGGCGATAGAAGTTTGTGTGTATGTGGTGGGGGGGGGGGGGGGGGAGTGTAAACCACCGCCGCAGTCGCTATCACGCCCGGGGGGCCACTCCCTCAGGTTTGCATACATATGTGTGAATATGATTCCAAGGGGAAAGGGTCCGTTTTGGGGTCCTAGGCACGGACCCGTGAGGGTCCTTGATAAGGGGTGCTTTTTAATCATATTTGGGGAGAAAGGGGTCGATTTTCAGACCTTAATGGCTTTTTAAAGGTATTTTTCACTTTATTTTCCTATAATATTTCTTGGTCACCCTTGATTCATATATTTTCTCAAGGTCACCCTGTGATAAGGGTATATTTTTCAGGGCCATTCGTGATTAGGGTCCGTTTTTCTGGTAAGTTTACCTTGAAAAGGGTATGCTTTTTAAAAATGTCTCCCCTTGATATGGGTACCAAATTTAGGGTGATGTCCGCACATAGTGACTATAGAAAAGATAGAGAGTGCCCCCCCCCCCCCGGACTATCACGTCATTTAGTGGATGTTGACCTGGTGACTGCACTGCCTGTTTGGTGGTGGTGGTGCGGGAGAGGTCGCAGGGGGCGGAGTATACTCAATCTCAGACCTGCTGGATGGCCTAAAAAAGGGCCTGACTAATGACTTGACTACAGGGGGCCCTCTGCGACAGCAGACAATTGCTTTGATAAAATTCACATATTAATTTGGGGATGGGTGTCCTGGAATCGTGGCAGTGATACCTCTAACATATTTCGTAATCACCTTACAGTATTAAGGAGGCTTGCCAGCAGGTCCTAGATTCAGTATAGAGCAGCCAAGTTAGTTGTTGTTGCTGGTCAAGACTCAACGTTGGCTACATGCGTCCTAGTGGGGTCACTGAATTCTCGAAAACTAGAGTTATATTTTGATTATTTTGAGCTGATTATCGTTTTACCCTCTTCCATTTAGAACAATTAACACATTTGAATCGAACAGCAAGCCCAAATCGTAGAAATAACGGGAATATAGATGCCAAGAGGGGGGACTCTTTTCATCTGCATAGTGTTAGTGTGTGTGTGGGGGAGGGGGGACTAATGACCCCATGGGACCCCCTGGTACAGGGGAAAGTACTGTAGGTCTACAACAGACTGCTGTCAACTGGATCTACAGTAACAGGAATGTACATGTACAGCAACTTCTTCTGTATTTCTTATTACAGCAAAAGTACTGCATATCTACAGCACATTTTGCTGTTCACGAACAACAACTTTTTACAGTGTGTATTAAGCACATTGATTGTTGAACTCTTTAAGACTGGTCATTTTCTTTGAACAGTAGGGAAGGGAGGAATGGGGCCTATTCACCTATTTTCACTGAAAAGGTTTGGTTCAATTTGACTAGTGATAGGGAGCGCACAAATTTGATCCCAACAAAAATCCACAAGCCCCCCCCCTCCCTGTTGTTAGAACTAAGAAGACTAGGTTTTGGAGATTTGAAATTGTCAAAATGCAGGGACATAGTGCATACCTGATGGAGATTAAATAAGAATCTACAGAAAAGGCTTGGTGTTGTCCAGTGACTAATAGGCCTGTGTCCACTAGCATATATCAGGCCGTTTGTCGTCATACAAAACTTGAATCTGAATACAAATATGAAATATATGTTTTGTCTCCCTGTGGACACAGTTGGACGACAAAATTCTCAAATACAAAAGTGGAATAGCAATTTGGGGGTGCCACAAGTGGAATACAAAAGTGAGAATTTAGAAATCTAACATGTTTGATTTTTAGTGCAGAAATTGGGCAATGTGCTCTTTATTCTATTATAATAACTTGTCCATGTTTACCCTGGGCAGTCTGGGCAGCAATTTATAATGCCTAGTGGACACAGTATACCTGTAGTTAAAGCAGAATATATCTACAAAATATATGCCCAGATATGTACATATTGCTGGACGTCAAAACGGCTATATATTCCACTTTTCTTGTCGTATAGTGGACACAGGCCTATTCTCTCATTACCTTTTTTTGCCGTATATGCAACGTTTATAGGAAATCAAACCAGTGTATACTGCAAATACTCACTACCCCCGCCCCCCCTGCACACAGACACAGACACAGACACGCACCCACATACTCTCACACACATACACACTCCCCCACCTCACAAATACAAATACAGTCCATCCCCACTTCCAACCTGCCTGTTAACCCTTTAGGGGCGCCAGAGTGCTTTAACATGCTATGTCAGTAGTATAGTATGTATCGGAACGGGACTATAGTTAAGTACTGTTTATTACTCAATCGACATGCAGCCAATCAGAGGCCTCCATTTGGTCACGTGACCCGTTGCCATGGTAACGTGACCTACTTAGGGCTCTCAGCCAATCAGAAGCCAGCATTCTGGGTGACCTACTGACCTACTTAGAAGCTCTCAGCCAATGAGAGGCTGGCATTCTGGTAACTATGGTAACGTGACCTACTTACGTCACGTGACCTACTTAGGCTCAGCCAATCAGAAGCCGGCATTCTGGTAACTAGGGTAACGTGACCTACTTAGGGTTTGTTTGTAAACAACACCACGTGGCTCTCTTGTTTGTAAACAACACCACGTGACACGTGCCTGTTTGTAAACAAACAACGTATATATAGAAAAAAACACAACAAGTTCCATCTTATGTTAAAATTATATTTTCGAATAAAAAAGCACATCTGTAACTACGCGCGTTCTCATTCAAACACTATAACACTATCATACCGTAGCAGCAGCAGGTAGGACCGGAAGAAAAGCAAGCGCACGAGCAGAAGCGACGACACCATTTGCACCATCCGGCCGTCGCGTTGGTAGCCCTACTACCCGTCGCGCGTTCCACTGGAGCGGCTTTAAGAGTGACAAATGACGATTCTTTGTCGACGCGACTGCTAACATCAGCATCGGCAGCAGCATCGGCAGCATCGGCAGCAGCATCGGCAGCAGCGGCAGCAGCCTCGGCAGCAGCGGTAGCAGCAGTAGCAGCAGCGGCAGCAGCAGTAGCGTGAGCATTAGCAACAACAGCAGCAGCGACAGTAGCAAGGGCGGCAGAGCGGGCACTAGTAGCGTTATCAGCGGCGTCATCGGCAGCCGCAACAGCATCAGCAGCAGCAGCGTCGGCATCGGTGGCATGAGTAGCTGCATCGGCGGCAGCAACAGCAGCAGTCACAGCCGCAGCGGCAACAACAACAACGTCATCACGACCCGCGTCACTAACAGCCGCAGTAAATGCAGCAGTAGCACGCTGAGCAGCACTAGCAGCAGCAGTAGCAGAGGCTACAGCATCAGCTTCACATTCGCGCGCCGCTTCGTCATTCCGCTTCATGTCACGGTAGCAACTTTCCATCACGAGGATCTGCAAATTGAGGCGCGGTGCTGGTGGTGGTAGTAGTAGTAGTAGTAGTAGTAGTAGTAGTAGTAGTAGTAGTAGTAGCGTGAACGATGATGACGATGCTGAATGTGGTTTCACTCCCCTTATATACCCTTACGCCCCGCTTTTTTTCAAGCCACCGGCCAGCTGCCCCTTCACGGCAGGTCTTTAGATCAGCCTTAAGTCGCTTACTACGTGGCTCATCATCCCTCTAATCGCATTTTCCAGCCGCCAGCCGGCTGTCTGCTGATGACAGGCGAGGGTGATTTGTTTTTTTCTTTAGATATAAGCCGCTTACCACACGCGCACCCTCTAGTCACAGACAGAGTGACAGAAAGGGAGGGGGTCGCTTTGTTCACGCTACCTGTAGTTGTTTTTCTATACACACGCTGAGCCCATGACCCGTTAATCCTTTATACAGGTAACACGCGTTCAACTAATTACCCTATTGTATGACAGTCGGTACACGGATTTAATTTTAAACCGCCTTCCCATCTGGGATCCATGTCTGGCGGGGTGGAAGGATCCAGCTGAAAAGTGTGATTAGGGCTTTTGTTTCTCTTATGCTAGCAGCAGGTCAGCATGCGACAGCTGAAAATGTCAGACTCGCCGCTCCTATAAAAGACTGAGATGCGTCTCTCTTTCCACACACCCTTCTACCATCGCCGCCGACACCGCCACCGCCGGCCGGCCAGCCGACCGCCGCCACCGCCTGCAGTCACCGCCATCACGCCAGCAGGGAATTTCGAGCTGAGTCTGCTTATTGCTTATTTTTTTTCTTTGAGCTTTTTGTTTTCTTAAATTTGTATTTTCACTCAGGCTTTTTTGTTTCGGAGGAAAGAAATATGGCGCTGCAGAGGGCGCGAGTTTCTAAAAGACGGTCGCGCGAACAAAGCGCTCTCCTCAACTGCCCGGCTATTTTTTTATCTCAAAGGAGAGAGCGTCACGTAGTTGAGGTTCACGCTTCTCTTGAGGCGTACCGAATTCTCGAGAAATGCAAAGCTGAGCGCCATCGTCGTTATACAAGAGCGGAAAAGGAAAACGTAGCGACATGGCCGAGAGCCGTCTTCTCAGAACAGCATTTACTCTACTATTGCATAACAGCTGCTCTCAGCGCCCCCACTCGTTGGGCGTTTCATGAAAAGAAAGAGCGCCGCTACTCTCCTCACCCTGCCTCCTCTTATAAAGTGAGAATAAGTGCTATGAAACGATTCGACAAGCCGATCGGTTTCTTGGGAGCGACTGCAGCTCCCACTCGGTGGGCGCGCGTTGTGGCCGACGTGAACACGGTCTCTAAACGTTTCGACGTCGTCACTTGTTATCCCGCATATTGCAACGCAGCCGAATTGAAGAAGATAGGGACGCACTATTTTAAACCATACGCTCCAATATGTATTTGTCACCGCCGCGCTCACACGCCTTATTGCTTTTTCGAGACGATCGTGTCACAACACAGAAATAGAAAAAAAAACGGCAAAGCGACGAGCTTTGCCTAAATGATCAAAAAAAAAAAAAAAAAAAAAAAAAACTAATCTCCTCCTCCTCCTCCTCCTCCTCCTCCTCCTCCTCCTCCTCCTCCTCTTCTTCTTTTTTTAAAAAAAAATAAATATTTGTATCAGACTCCTCTGGAGTCTGATACAAACATTTATGACTATTGAGTGAAAATAGAATTTTATCGCAAAAAAAAAGTCACTTCTGCCGCCGCTACTGTGACACCGGCCGGAATCAATAAAAAGGTCGGCGGACTTTTCTCCACAACCATTCACCACCGACCGTTCGAGTGAGAAACACAGCAGACAGTCAGACACACAACCGCTCTCTGACGCGTCCTGAAAAAAAAAAACAAAAAAAAAATGTCCAGTAGTAAAAGCAAACTCTTCACAGAAATTCATTTCGACGCTCGACTACAAGGACCCTTTAGTTGTATCATTAGCGGTCCGTCGGGTTGTGGAAAATCGCGCTTGGTGGATCAATTTCTGAGCGACGTGAACAATTTGGTCACGCCACCGGTGGAAAAGACTTTTTACCATTACGGCGAGTGGCAACCTCTGTTTGAAAAAATGGCAAATCGGTACGGTGTGGAATTCAGAGAAGGTCTTCCTAGCAAAGAGTCTATAGCGGGAGACGTGGAAGTAGCAGAAGACGCTGTACGACCCCACACTCTACTGATATTGGACGATCTGATGAGCAGTTCCAATCAGCAAGTGGTAGCCGACATCTTTACTAAATACTCGCATCACTGGAACGTGAGCGTCATATACATCACTCAGAACCTCTTCCAGAAATCACCCGACTTTCGAACTATGAGTCTGAACGCTCACTACATGATCGTTTTCAAGAACCCGCGCGACATGGGGCAAATAGCTAGTCTGTCTCGCCAGGTGTTTCCGTCCAACGCGGCGGCCCTCTCTAGTATATTTACCCATGAACTCAAGCGACCTCACTCATACCTCCTCCTGGACTTCAAGCAGTCAACACCTGACGATCTGAGAATACGCTCCTCTTTGACGGCCATACACTCTCAGCTAGTGTTCGTACCGCTAGACAAAAAAAAGAACAACAGAAAGCAGTAGCAAAAAAAAAATGTCTTCTCATCTACTCGAAAGACACTTTGGTACTCTCAAGCACTTAGCTAAGTGCTCGCCAAAGGACTGCTCGCATCTAATAGACTCTGGAAGCGACGAGCTGATCGCAGCGTTGAGTGAGATCTGTCACAATTTACTGGTAGGGAACATCCCGCTCAGCGACAAACAACTGGACAAGCTTCGAGAATCGGCTGACGTGTTGAGGGAGGTCGGCAAAAAATCTACGCCCATCAAAAAAAAGAGACGCGTCTTGGTACAAGAGGGAGGTTTCCTCATTCCGGCTCTCATAGGGATGGCCTTACCGCTTATAAAGAGCATTCTCCGTATATGAGACACGTCATTCGACACCTACTCGCCGACAGCACCACCACTACCGCCACCACCAGCGTCATTGCCACCGGCGTCCCCATGACGGACTCAGAGCAGCAACAACACTACAAACGTTTAGCGCTCGTGGATCCTGAGACGCTCTACAAATCATCACGAGCAGGTCTACTTCATCATGTGCCCGCTGCTGCTGCTACTACTAGCGCTGCTACTACTGCAGTCGCTGCTGCTAGTACTTCTACTGCTCCAAACCTTCCTCCTCTTCCTGATGAGCGCACTGAAAAGAACGAGAGTTCCGCTCCTGCCACCGCCGCCCGCCTACCCGCCGACATGGCCTATTACCACAAGCAGGCAGAGCAGTCCCTTCATCCCGACGCGGCCTTGCACCAGGTGCTACAGTTTATCTACAGGGACTTGGATTTAGTGTTGAACGACCCCACTTTGGAATCGCGCGAGAAAATGTTGAAATACCGAAGGTTGTTGAATAGATTGCAATTTTTTCTCGCGAATCCCCACAACAGCAACATCTCTTCGTCCTACTCTTCTTCGCCCCCGGCTCACCTCCGTCAGTCTGCTGAAGAGGCCAGCGCGTCCCTACTCGAGCGGTTGGCGAACCAAGTTCCCAAGAGGAGTCGCCGCCGGACCGTGGAGCTGTACAAACAATTGGAGAAATCCAGAGTGATCAAGTGGAACGAGGACGGGGCGGTGCGCGAGATGTCGGGTCGGAGAATACCACCTGAGCAGCGCATCAACATAGTGGACTTACTGAACGACGCCGCCAGGTTCAGGAAGACGGCGCCCAGACCGGCGGGCTACTCGCCGTTCACGAAAGCGCTGCGCGAAGCGGTTCCCACCACAGACGCCTTGATCGGAAACCATCTGTATAAAGCGAGCGGACCTGGCCAAAGTTTGGACACACGGCTTGCTGACAGAGGTCGGAAACGACCGAGCTTCGAATCGGAAGAAGGAGAAGCAGCAGCAGCAGCAGCAGCAGTAGCAGCAGCAGACTCTTCTCTGCAGGTGGTGGACGATCAATCCTCTGACGACGAGGAGGACGACCGTGAACTTTTCCAAACTCCGACTTCCTATAGGAGCGCGCCGCGTAGTAAGAAAAGGAAAGCGCGCAACCGCCTAGCGGCGAGCTCGTCTTTCACGCCCTCAAGAGACCCGCGATGGGCAAACCAGTGAAGAGACTGACCAAGAAGGAAAAAGAAAAGAAGCGCGTAGTAGCTAGATATACCGACGTCAAAGCGCCCTCCAGTTTCACTAGCGTGACTAAACTCCAGAAACAGCATTTTCGCCACCTGAACCCGGCCGTCATCCGAGACGCTTTAGTGTCGCTGGACGCCTACACTAAACATAAACCCATTCGGAGAAAATTCGCAAGGAACAAGACTATAACCGGCGCAATCGATCAGCAGTGGCAGATAGATCTGATGGACATGCAAGCTTTGGCGTCTCACAACGACCGCTTCCGGTACGTGGTGACGGCGATCGACGTTTTCTCTAGGTACGCGTGGGCCGTTCCCATTAAATCCAAGAGCGGCGCTGATGTCACCGAGGCCTTCCGAGAGATGACAGGCCCTGGCGAGAGACGACCGCGCACTGTTCAGACAGACAAGGGGAAAGAGTTTTTGAACAAGATCTTTCAAGATCACTTGAAGAGCGAGGGCATAGAGTTCTTCACTGGCGAGAACGACGACATCAAAGCTAGTCTAGTGGAGCGCTTGAACCGCAGTCTGAAGGAGAAGCTGTGGCGTTATTTCACACACAAGCGCACGTATCGCTACGTAGACGTGCTGCACCATGTAGTGTCTTCTTACAATCGCACTCACCACAAGACGTTGAAAATGGCGCCGGCTCAAGTCAGCTCGGAAAACAGCGAAACAGTTTTCTACCGACAAGATCTCCCAACTAACAAACAAATCGACGAAATATGGAAAAAGAAGAAAAAAACAAAGACGTCCGCCGTCGACGTCATCGCTCCGGGTGACAGAGTGAGGATGTTGAGAACCAAAGGCGCCTTCGACAAAGGGTACGAGGGAAACTGGCGCGAGGAAGTGGTGGACGTTGCTAACACGTTGGGAAGCAGAGGGTTCGAGCTGAAAGACGACAAGGGCGAGGAGATAAAAGGCGTCTTCTACCCGGAAGAGGTTCAGAAGGTGTACAAGAGTCGTTACGACAAGAACTACCTGATAGACGAGGTGTTGCGCCGCAAGACCGTCGACGGTAAAGAGTTAGCTTTCGTACGTTGGTTAGGTTACGACGACAAGTTCAACGAGTGGATCCCCGTCAAAAAAATAACGTAACAAAATGAACATCACTCTACCTAGCAACAGCTCTATGGAGTATTATCCTGACAACAGCTTGACGTCTTTCCGAACTCACTTCGACTCGCCGCTCCTTCTGCCCGAAGCGTACGAAGCGGCTCTGACTGAGATCATCCTCCCTACAGAATGGACTAACGTGCACGACGACGACTTGATCATCGTTGTTCCTCTGCGCACCAAAGGTTCGCTAGAGGAGGCGATCCAGGTTTTAAAAGAAACTAATTTCTCCGAAGGAAAAAAACCACAGGTAGACTGGAAGAGAATGAAAAACGCGAACGGTCTGAGCAAGCTAACGTTCAGCTCAAAATTCCCGCTGAACTGGAAGGAAGCGAGCTATGTAACGGTGGAAGAGATATCAGACACGTCGGAAGAGCAGCAATTGAAACCGGAAACAAAAAGGTTCAAGAGAGAGGTCGACTTGAGACAGACGAATGCCGTATACAAGCAGTTCTTGTCCCCGGCGGTGAAGAAGAAGACGATCAGCCATCAAGCAAGACAGATGATCGAAAAGATGGAGAAGGACATGGGAGTGCGCAGTTTCATGCCAAACATATTCGAGATACCTCCTATTTTCACCGGAAGCAACCACACCCTAATCGAGCGCTTGAGTGAGACGTTGCGAGATGACAGACTAGAGGGCGACAGCTTCTTGCTCAAACCGATGCGGATCTTATCGTACGACGCCAAGACGAAACGCGTCACCATCAAACCGCCGAGACACTGTGCTGTCCTGCTGAGTCAGCATCTCGCATGCGTTCTAGGCTTCGGAGAGAAGACGTGTTTCGCGTCGCCGACTACCGGCGCCTACTCGATGGATGTTTACGGGGACGTGCACTCTGTGTACATATACACCGACATGATCCAGGAGAGACGTGTGGGCGACATGCAAGTGCCGCTGTTGCGCTGCGTGGCGGTGGACAGAGGCGGAAAGCGTCGAGGTGGCGTGCAAGCTATCAGTTTTCCCCATTTGGATTATTTCCCCTTGAAATCCAAGAGGTTTACCGAGGTCGGCATCTATTTAAGAGACCGATCCGGTCATTCCATCCCATTCGGTAGAGGCGAGGTGACCGTGACACTTCATCTGAGACCTATTGAGCGCTGAAAGAGAGAAAAATGATGCGTCAACGCGTTCCGTACTTTCCACCCAGGCGCACCGACTTCGGCAGAGGGTACAGCGATTACTACAACGCGCAGCTGGGCAACGGCGTGACCGTGTACAGCGGGCGCTCTTTCCAGAGCGGGCACGGTTTGGGCGGCGCTCTGTTAGGTCTGATGCGCTCGGCTACCCCGCTATTGAAGTCGGTGGGAAAAACGCTGCTCCGCGCCGGTGTGGGCGTAGCTAAAGATGTGCTGGCGGGTCGGACTTTAAAGAGCAGCGTGAAAGACCGAGGCGCAGGCGCTCTGAAGAGACTGGCGAGTACGGCGTTCTCGGGAGGAAAGACGTCTGTCGCGTCTAAGAAAGGGTCGAAACGTCGTCGTGGGCATTCCCCTCAGACGGGCGGTGGCTCTTGCAAGAGACGTAGAGGGGATGTATTCGACCGGTAAGCGCCTAGGCGTTCAGGTATAAATAAAAAGACTGGAGGGGGCCGGCGTCAGTCTGTCGGCCGCGTGAAGAGAGAACACAATGGCTTACGTACACGAGAGCAGTAACGAGTGCGCGCTCTCTGAGCTCGACCTGCACACCGTAGCGCCGACTCAGACTACTATCTTAAAGTCGTCTTTCCTGGGGATAGAAACAAAAAACTCTTTAGAGGATGGAGGTAACATAAATTTCACCATCAACAAGTCGCAAGAGTACACAGACCTGAACGAGAATTACCTTCATCTGGAATGTCAAGTGCTAAAGGACGGAGCGGCGATCGAGGCCACCGACGCAGTAGCTCCGGTGAACAACTTGGCTCACTCGCTCTTCAAAGACGTCCAAGTCTCCATCGGCGGTTTCAAAGTGTCTGGCAACACCGAGACCTACCCTTACCGAGCTTACTTGGAAGGGTTACTCAACTACAACAAAGACGTGAAGGACGGCGTCATGAGCGCCCAGGGGTGGCATGAAGATACGCCCGGTCAGTTTGACACGTTGACTGACGCGAATGCGGGGTACAAAGCGCGCAAGAAGCTAATCTCCAACAAGCGCTTTTCGCTGATGGCGCGACTGCACTTTGACCTGGCTCATCAACCGAAGCTCATCGTTGGAGAGACAGAAATCAATCTCACTCTGAAACAAGCGGCGCCCTCTTTCTATCTGATGTGCGCCGCTGACGGAGGCTACAGCTTGAAGATCTACAAAGCAAAGCTCTACGTGCGACGCGTGCTGGTGGCGGACGCTGTAGCGGAAACGCACGAGAGAGCGGTGATAGAACACGGGCCCTTCGACTACCCGGTGAACAGAGTGGAGGTGACGACCTACGCCATCCCTCAAGGTAACAGAGATCACAGCTACACGCACTCCAACACAGGCCAGCTTCCCAAGTCGATGATGATTTGCTTCCTTGACCACGACGCCTTCAACGGTAGCTACACCAAGAACCCGTTCGAGATGAAGCATTACGACATCAGCTCGCTTCAAGTGATAGTGAACGATCAGAAAGTGCCGAACGACGCCTACGTGCCCGACTTTAAGACCAAAGCGGCCGTGAGAGAGTACTTGGCGCTACACACGGAAACGGGGATGTACGAGGGCGCGCGCTCCTGCGGTATTTCATACGAACAATTCCTGAACGGTTACACGGTGTTCCCCCTCGACTTAACCCCAGACAGATCGCACGACGGGTGTCGCGTGAACCTTATAAGAGCGGGTCAGCTGAGGGTGGAAGTCAGTTTCCGCTCGGCGCTACAAGCGACAACAACGGTGCTACTCTACTTGGTGTACGACAACGTCGTCGAGCTGACCCGAGATCGACACCCCGTCACCGACTACCACATGAACTGAAGACAAGACGGCGGTACTTGGCGTATCGTATGAACACGCTTGAAATAAGCAGAGTGTTGAAGGAAAACGTTCACACAAAACATCGTTTCCTGGGCGTTTTCTCTTGTGACACTATTCCGAAGCACCCTATCAAAGACACTTGTTTCGTGAGCAACACAGATCCGCAACATTTACCAGGTCAGCATTGGGTGGCGTTTTACGTGTCGAGCACGGGTGAAGTGTACTACTTTGATTCCTTCGGCTTACCGCCGCTGAGTGCGGAGTTCTTGTCTTTCGTGGAACGCTCTGCTCCGTTCAAGTGGCAAAGAAACCGCATTCAACTACAAGACACTTCTGCTGACACCTGTGGACCTCATTGCGTTCATTTCCTAATTGAAGCATGTCGAACAAGAAACCCCAAGAAGTGCGTCATGCGCATGAGCAAAATCCCAAAGCTGAGCGACCGGGTCGTGAGTCAGAAGCTATCGATGATGCTGTTGTGACGGGTTGTTGCGATGGCGGCCGTTTCATGGAGGCAAAGATTCTCTGCCTTGCCGAAATGGTGTTGGATTTATCCAAAGTCGTGCAATGTCTATTGGAGAAAAGTCGTCCGGGGTGTGGTGGTGCGAGTGACGGCGGCGTGAGACTTTGCGGCCTGTTGAGTTGCTGCAAATCGAAGAAGCGAGCTAAAAAAGCATAAACTTGTGTGTTTTTTCTGATTGAAAATGAAAGAATAAAGAATAAAATGAAAAGAAAAGAAATTATCTTGTTGTGTTTTTATTTCTATATATAAGTTACATAACTTTTTTTTGTTTGTTTGTTTACAAACAGTCACGTGTCACGTGGTGTTGTTTACAAACAAGAAAGCCACGTGGTGTTGTTTACAAACAAACCCTAAGTAGGTCACGTTACCCTAGTTACCAGAATGCCGGCTTCTGATTGGCTGAGCCTAAGTAGGTCACGTGACGTAATTAGGTCACGTTACCATGGTTACCAGAATGCCGGCCTCTGATTGGCTGAGAGCTTCTAAGTAGGTCAGTAGGTCACCCAGAATGCTGGCTTCTGATTGGCTGAGAGCCCTAAGTAGGTCACGTTACCATGGCAACGGGTCACGTGACCAAATGGAGGCCTCTGATTGGCTGCATGTCGATTGAGTAATAAACAGTACTTAACTATAGTCCCGTTCCGATACATACTATACTACTTATGTCCTCTGATGGCACAATGCATGGATGCAGCCCTGGGGGTAACTCGCGACGCTACATTGCATCACGAAACACTGCATATAGGTGCATCATCACGGATCAATTGTTGTTCTAAAGCCTATTATCCACCAAGCTCTGTCGGCTGACTTGCTGGCCGATTAGGGCAGTCTGCAGCAGAGTAGTCTCTGTGCGCCTCAAGTCTCCAACGTAGACTTCACTCTCCAGCAGAAGTTTGGTAATGACTAACTATGGGTGGTGGCCATTATCCACTGGTGGATATTGGAGAGTGATGGAGACCTGAAGCCTACAGAGATATAATTCAGACCCACGGGTGGAGACATCTATCGTCAATATCTTGCTATAGATTGCGATTAGGGCTCCAACTGTAAACATATATTATTTAGATCAATTAAATGTCACCAATTTGTGTTATTAGGTCACAAAGGGATCCAATGTGCCGCAACCATGGGCTTTTCTAGTGTGTTTCCCATGGGGGGGTGGAGGATTAAAAACGTGCATGCTTTTATTCCAAAATTTGGGCAATAAAATTGAACAAGAGCAAAATCGGAAAAAATTAGAGGGAATGGAACAGCTAGGAAATCAAATACCGTATTCGACGTAATAAGCGCCCTGGGCGCTTATGAAATTATTTTGATAGTAGTTTTAGTACTTAAGAGTTTAATTGTCTCCCAAATCGTGAAATTTGACCCTTTGTTCTAGTCTCAAAATGCCCCAAAAGGGGGGGGAGGGGCGCTTAATAGGGGGAGGGCGCTTATTACGTCGAATACGGTATATCATTTGTGAACATCCTGACTCATGTGTAAGGGGGAAAAAATTCCCCACACATTGGATGTACTAACTTTAAGACAACATGCTGACGTTAAAGGATTAAACACTTATGTATTGAGCCTAATGTGAGTGGTTTACAGCTGTTTGTACAAATACTGACGGGTTTAATGGGAGTACTAGGTACACACAAACATGATAGCCATGTTAACCCTTTAAAATCAACATAGTGCTTTAATGCAATATGCCCTTTGTCGGCATGATGCATGTATGCACACCTGGTATGTATGCTTTTCAGTTTTTAATGCATCATGAGGACCCTTGGAAAGAGCATCAACATTATAGGGCAATAGGATGCCTGAGTAGCCTTTGCGAGTTACATTCCAATGCTGCATTAGCACAAAGGACCTACATTTTACAGCACTATGCGGCCCTTAAAGGGTTATCAAAGTTGACTCATACACTTTTAGAAGTAAGTACTGTAGCTGCACAGTATAAAAGGAGGTGTTTCTGGTTTCCAGTATCATATACTGTACAGCTACACTCAGTTACTCTAGAGTATCACACACAGGAGATCGTGGGTTCAAATCCCACCTTGGCATAATAGGCAGAACTGTTATTTATCTATAGAGCATCTAAACTATACAAATGTATATTCAAATGTTCGAAGGCGGGAAGGCTCCATACTCCCCCTGTGGGTCAATACCTATGCTAATATGTATAAGTCCAACCTATTTAATGAAGGGGGGGGGGGCGTTAAATAAGTATATTACCACTTGTCATTTGCACTTTGCACTTGCCATTATAGAAATGCACTGCAGCTGTCAGACCATGGCATGGGTGCAGATATGGGTGTTGGGCCTCAGCTGATCCTAATTATGAACTATTTAACACTGGGAGAGGTTCCTACATGCCGGTTAATGAGCTCCTGATGAATGATACCAGGTATCCTTGTAGCATCATAACTTCATCAAAAGGTCAGCAGCTATGGGTGTTATTACCCTTCGGTAATATCATCGGTATTATTCTCTCCTAGCCCCTGAGACTGTCATTTACACAGCTGGCAGAAAACTCCTTGGCTATTAACACATGCCATATTATCAGAGTTTCATAACATGGTCGTCATAACTACATGTCACCTGCTTTGTACAAATGCTGTGTTGACATCTCACCAGGGGCAGGTGGGGAAATCATGCCAAATAAAAAAAAAAGGTTTGTTTCAGGTAACATGGGAAGAAACTCTAGGGTCGGTAGGTTTTTTTAACTTTTTTTTTACTTCCCCTCAAAAATTGACCCAAAAAAGTGTAAAAATGGGGAGATTTTTCCCCCAAAATTATGTAAACCTAAAATTGAGCCCAAAAAAGTATAGAAATATAAAAATTTCTTCAAAATTACATAAGAAAACCTAGGGTCGGCAGTGTTTAGTTAGGGTCGGTCGTGTGACCTGAAACAAACCTTTTTCTTTATTTTGGCCTCATTGATAACATCCATTTATGCACCCATCCCTTTCCTCTTTCCATGGATTCTCACCTAATTTCCTGCCCTTCCTCCATTCCTGCTTAAGCCTTTACTCTCCAGCCTGAACTGACATTCATTGTTTGAAGAATGTTACTCATGCTGAATTTTGGCCTCCATTTTTGCATACTGTTAAAGGAAATGCGGGAGGAATATAAACCAATTATTTATCAATGCTAACAATAATCATTGTTGAAATATATGGTTTTAAAGCATAATAAAATTTACATCAGATATACTAGACCTTGTGTAGGTCATTTTCATGGTCTCATTACATATATAAGACCGTTGGGAGAAAGGACCGGATAAATGGATGCCACTGGCAATGACCTTTCCCTTTCGCTCTTTGAATCCCTCAAACCATCCTGGCCTCCCCTCCCTATAGACGGTCGCCAAGCTAATCCGCACTCCCCCTCAGACCTTTCATGAAAGGTATTCCACAATCCTGGTACTATGAGCCCTACTGAGCATGACACTGCAGTCAATGAGCAGGATGTGAGTATTGTCAGACCTGACTCTGTCCCCACACTACCTGCATAATGGTAATCACACTGCCCGGCTCTGACAATGGCATGAAGGTAAATAGATTTAGTGTGTGGACATCCTGGTGTGGCTTTGGACATTGACAGGTGTTTGATGAGTAGGCAGTGCTCTGTTAATATTATTCTTGTGTTTGTATTGTCTCTGCAGAAGATAACACTGCAGGTGTTTTAATCATTGCTATGGACAGGGGGGGGGGGAAACATTCAGTCTCCTCCTCCTCTGTGATTGGGGGGCGGTCCCCCCTGCCCCTCCCCCATTTTCCTTTGCCGCTGATCATAATGCATGGACAAGCCCTGAGGCCTACTTATTCTGCATTGAGTACAGAATTGATAATCCGCTCATGGTCAGAATGATGGACCAATGCAGTATCAACACATTACTTGCTAGTGCTGCTGTAGTAAATCATGATAACGAGTCATCAATCTCTAAGGATGTAATTGCACCGTCTATTCTCTTATTTGGGAAGCCCCACTGGTTAAAACTGAGGGCAATTTAACAGTGAACAATGAAACTAATAACAATGCAGCACAATTATCTTTTTTTACAAGGATTTTGAATTTCCTTGGATGTAAAACAACCTCCCCCTCAATCACAGTGTTAGCTCAACTCTCTGTCTTTATTGATAGCTCTTGTTTCTATTTGCTTAAGAAAAGTGGAGTAAAATCTATAAGGTACTTCATTTGAAATCTGCTGAAATTAAGAAAGAGAAACCGTAGAACACTACAAGTCTTTGTTTTGTATTCTATAGTTGTTTAATGTAAGGTTCACAAAACATTAAGGAAAGTAAGAATTCTTTGGTTTAGGACGGCTGCTATGAAGCTATAATTTCTGTAAGGTTTCTCAGAGTAACCTTGTGTATATTGGGCTTGTCCTTGTTTTTTTTACAATATTCAGCCTAAAATCTAAGGTGGTTCTGGTACCCACTAGAATGTACATCATGGCAGCATGTTATGATCAAGCTCCTACACACGACACTATGCTGACATGGTTACTGTAACCATGGTAACCAGGTAGGGGTCACTACAAGGTCAGCCCCTCTGACCCCCATCAGCCATGTTACCCAATACCTCATAAAGTCACAGGGAGTTGTCAGATGTCAACTAATCCTCAGACCTTGGTGCTTTGACCCCAGAAAGAGGACTGGCGGATGTAGATACTTGTCATCTGGTCTGTTATAAGATCTTCCTGGGACTACAGTGAGGCTTCATGCTTATTCGTGAGCTATCATCTGATGCTGAGGCATTGATACTCTGACCCCGGGGAGTGGGTTTAATGTGACAGGAGTAGGTACTCATCTGTGTGTCGGGGATCTGACATACAGACACATGAAGAGAGACTGAAACTAGCGGATAAGAGTAGGACTACTTCAGAAGATGTGCATCGCCTGGTACAGTGCACGCTAGACACACTGACCACCACATGTGAATGTTTCTGATGACGGATAGATGAGACTCTGATGCCTACCACTCAGATGGCTGCAAATAGACCTGATAAAACAAGGCAGTTATCTAATAGGACTTTCATAATTTGAATCGATCAAACAGTATTTGAAAACAGTGACAAGTCTCACCCATATTCCCACATGCCCTCACTTAATAGTAATTAGTCTCAATATACCTATCCATAGACATGTCAGCAAATGGCAATTTATAACATTTTAAAATCTGTCTGACAGACTGTACTGCTGTAGAAATCATAAGACAAAATCAAGTACAAAATAAA
Source organism: Harmothoe impar (assembly GCA_947462335.1). Classification (NCBI taxonomy): domain Eukaryota; kingdom Metazoa; phylum Annelida; class Polychaeta; order Phyllodocida; family Polynoidae; genus Harmothoe; species Harmothoe impar. Next base: position 62,577,993 of record OX381713.1, on the reverse strand, counting down.
TAATGTTGAGGTGCAGAATTAGGTTTTCAATTTGGAAGACAATTGTTAATGTTAAATGAGATAGAGTGTTATTTTGTGGGAATCCTGCACATATTTCATCTTATATTTCAGTTGTATCCATTGTTATCACATTAAAAAACAGTTCTTCCCGCATCCTTAGACATCAATAGATATAGGCTGTTGAAGTATACATTGGGGGTAGTTGACCGATGGATGGCCATCACACACTGGTCAAACTTCTTCATATGGCCCTTCATCAATGTGAGGCATACAAGACCAGGGACATCAGCATAGCGTGGGAGGCGGCCATTAAGGCTGGCTGAACATTGCATGATGAAGGAGTAGAAATAGACTGGGAGGTGCTCAACCCCTCCCTTACCCCTCCCCTACATCCAGGGTGCAGCATCATCACTGACCTCTGCCTAATTATACCCGTGTCAGATATCATTGAGAGCCTTGTTGGGCCAGTTGGGGACTGTGTAGCTCTCATCAACATAAGGAGAGTAGGGAGATGGGTCAACATGTTTGACCATCTATTTTCATATAAATGATGATGCTATACCCTTTTGAGATGCTGTAGCAATGTTATTAATTTAGTGATTTGAATATTCAAAATGCCCAAATCGGAACCACTGTGATTTGCACAAAACCTTACAGAAAATATGTCAAATATCAACTGGATTATGACTCCTTCAAGCTTTGATATCTGAGTACAGACAGTTAATACAAGAAAATCATAGGTTCATAGATCATTCACTAACATGCACTAACAATATTCAGCTTTCTATGTTTTGGTATGCTTTGAAAACAAAATGGCACTGTCATTAATTATAGCCATTAACATCATGATATTATGATGGAGTATACTAATTTGATGACGAAACATTAAAAATTATGTATGGTGGGTTGCTCTTGTTCAAAGTTCTAATAAGCTACTCATGAGTCAAATGAACAAATTGCTAGTTCATTTATATTGTACTGTAAAGTGCATTGCACCTAACTGGTACAAATTGCATGACTTCAAATGGCTTTGGATGGTCAAGTGAGATCTAAACCTTGATTTGATGATTATATGATTCGAAATGCAACTCAACTCTCTGGCCCATATGCATGACTTCCATTGCAGTAGATATGTCAGTATATTACCTCTCATAAAATGTTAATCCTAAAATGAAATAAGCAATTGTGAAAACAAGATTAGTCACATGAAATGTGATTTTTCGGTAAAACTATTCCCATTTGGTGAACTTTCAAATGAACATTATTTTAGTCCACAATGCGCGCCCCCCTACACACACATGTTAAGACAAATGCATCATCCCTGGTAACACTGACACCGAAAGCCAACACCGCTGCGGCGAAACGACACGGTTTCAGATCACACTCGGCCCCACTGAGCACGTATTTACAATCACACACACCGTCAACACACGACATAAACACAGGGATAAAACAGTTTAGACCCACTTCTACAATGGCACGAGGGGCCTCACAACCGTATACATCACTATATCCAATGGTAGAGACGTAATCATCATAAATACTCACAAACTCAGGCAATTTGTCCCAATATTCATCGTCGAAACAGCCCACCTCCACCACACGACCGCCATCTTGGAATAGACGGACGTGACTCGACATAGTTTCGTAACTCCCAAATACCGCCCCACTTTTGAATACACTATCGTGAACACTATCAGCACAGTAACTCCCCACAGGATCAAAAAGAATATTTTCATCATTTTCAGAACATAAATTGACTAGGTCTGGGTAGGTATGGAAATCTTGAGGAGAAATACGAAATTTGCCATCAAAGTCATCGCTGACTAAATACTCGTCCACTTCCGGCGCAGTAGGGCGAACCAAAATACAATCCACCCGGTCTTGTTTTTCACACATTCGAGTCACAATTATGTCATCCCCACCGTGAAACACAGCAGGATTAACACAATCAACTTCACAATCAACCCCGCTAGCAGTAAGTGGAACACAATAGGCCGGTACGGCTTGTTTCTCACCTTCGACTAGTCAAGCCGTCTTATTATCGCCCACATATTGACCCCGCTTAGGGCAGTCAAACATGCAGTGGGTCGAAACATCACAATTCAAACACAAATGCCTAAAAGAACAATTTTCACACGGCATATTCTGAGAAAATCTGAAGCAAATGCCCTTGTCTGCCGCCACCTTGCGCCAGCCAGACAAAGCTTTGCTTTTGTTGTCACTAGACTTCCCGGGGTTAGAACTATAGCGAGACTTATTGCCAGACTGATTACCCCTGGGTTGAGGACTGCGACCCCCCGCACCCCCATGAAAGGACTTGATGCCCCCCGCCCCCAATTTGGTGTTGGTTAGATGAGTATCTGCCCCTTGAAAAGCCAGTGGACCCCAGTTATTGGCCCTTTCCAGCATGACGGCATCATAACCAACCAGGGCAGAGACACTATAAATACCTGACCTGCCCATTTCTGACATGTAATTCATATGTTCAACAAAACCTGTTACATCATCACCAGCCTGCAACATATCTCTCAGTAGATTGTTGTGGAAATCCCACAGTTCTTCAATGTTATTAATGACCAATTGTTTTTTCCGTTCACTGGCAGGCACGTAACGGCGGTAGTCAAACTTACTCAGTGCAGAATCCACCCGTGCTCCACAGCATCCTCCTGCGTGTGACTGATCGCCGTAGAAGGAAGCCCCAAACGATTGTTGCTGATGAGGCTGCAGATACTGATACTGGTTGTATTGCTGGTGAAGAGGCAGCCTTCCATGTGGAGACTGCACTGGAGGATGAGGGACCTGCCCCCCGACTGGTAGGCCCCCAGGCTGTTGTAAACTGGCAGCTGATTGTTGGCCCCCCGGAGTAGACGGCGAGAAGATGCCTGGCGGGAGCCCTGACCCCCGAGGTGGGCCCCCCGACGAATGAAGATCTGCGAACTGGCCCCCAGGGAAACGGCCCCCAGGGGGGTAGGCCATGTTGAAACGCGGATGTGCGCCATATCCACCGGAAAAAATATCCGAGTGTGGCCTGGGGAACTGTCTGCCCGGATACAAGTGGCCTTGAGGAGGGAAGCTCTGACCCATATATCCAGCTGGATATTGAGAATCATAATGGAATGATTGTGGCTGGTGGTAGAATGAAGAGGTTGCATCCGCCGGGGGTGACTGAGAAGGCTCTGTCACCGGGGCCGAAGTGGTGGCTCCAGGACTGCCGGCACCGTCGCCATCTTGGACGCCACCGCCATCTTGAATACCACCCGCCTTGGTCACCAGTTTGTCCATCATTGCTCCAAATTTGGACAAGGTACTCTCAAACTTCCCTACCAGAGCGTTCACCACAGACAGGGGGACACTATCCTTTTCATCCCCCACGTCCAGGTCGTGCAGGCTTGTGTTCCCCACGAACTCCTCCTCCTTGGACTCGTCCGTATTCAGATCCGACTTCGTCGACGAAGTTGTGTCATGAAACACAGTCTTGTCTGTAGCCTCCTTGTGGTCCTTGAATTGAACCTTTGTGTAAGTATCATCAGGTGCTTTACCAGTAGCGCCTGGAGCTTTGCATTTAACACAATTAGAACAAATCCTACCGTCCCACTCCAGGAGACATGGAGTGCAGAACATGGTGACTGGTAAGACTTCACAGGCGAAGGAGAACACGGAGACTGACTAACATGAAGCAGTAACTACCGAAGTCAATGTAACCCTAGTGGCAAGAATGGAAACCACACTGTGTGGACATTGATGAGGGTAACAAGAGTCCTGTGGGTGAATATATCACCGTAATGCCAATACTCATTACGGTACACATATATATACATATATATATATATATATATATGCAGGTTGACTCAGCAGGATCAAACTGAATTCCCGTGGTGTTTTTTATCCCCTTTAAGTCACCAAGCAGTTTTGACTACCAAATAAATGTAGTTATCTGAAAAATCCTAATTTTAAATTGAAAATCAATGGTTTATAGCATTTTCGTCACGCCTAGCTTTTGTCAGTGTCAATATTTTCCAAAACAACTACTCAGGGAGTTTGCTTGGGGTAACATGCCCGCCCCCACCCCCCCCCCCCCCACCCAGGTACCAACTATTCTCTGTGTCCGGGCTGTAGGCAATGCTTACAATTGCTTTATACACAGTATAGACCTATACCCGTATAAACCCAGGGCAGGGGGGCGTGGCATCGAACCGCTGGAGGTAGTTCCTCCAGCCCTCCTGGGGGGCGCCAGCGGCGCCCTAGGAGTTCCAGCGGCCGCCGGGAGGTGGCGCCCCGGAGTGACGTCATCCCCAGGCGTGACGTCACCAGCCGTGACGTCGCTTAGCGACTGTTCTATCTGTTGTACGGGGACTAGAAAAGGGCACATCCTTTGAACGGTGGTCAGTCGGCCGGTCAATCTCTTTGTGTACACACCTCCCGCAGAATTTTCAAAATTTTTAATTTTGGGGTAAAGTTTCTACTAGATATTGAATTTTGGGATATTTATGATATTTATGATATTTGTGATATTTATGATATTTATTGATGTTCATATTTATTACTGTATAATTCTATTCACCTGTCATCTTAGCTGCTGTGTCTGTTTAGACCTGTGTTAGGCGCTAAAGAATGCTGTTATTGCGATACAGGACCGTGGATTGTCCTAGTCTGCTGTGTTATTTATGGTTATTGTTGGTTATTGGTTATTGTCACTAAAAAGATGAGTGTGACGGCTATTTGTAACTGTGATAGTACTTCAGTGTTAATAAAAATATAGGCTGTTATTTAGGTACTATATATTTCCACCACACTAATGTCTCGTGTCTTCTCTTATATTAATATTATATTAATTATATTAATAGTCTATATACCGGTAGCTTATTATATGGGGATATCCCCAAGTTTCCATGGTAACTTATCTTTCTATTATAAGCCTAGCCCGAGTGCTGGCAGTAGTCTATATATTATTATTGTGTGCTAATAATATCTTCCACCCCACCTAACCCTTTATATATATATTATATATATATATATATATATATATATATACATATACATAGTGTAGGGGCACAATGTCACCGGGTGTGTCCCGAACCCCGCAGGGGGTGCCATAACCGGCTGTCATCGTGCATCGTGCCCTATATGTCCGAGGGACTTGTCAATGCAATCCAGTAAGGTAGCGAGCGGAGAACAGTCAGACAAGGGTTGGTAGTGTAACGGTTAGCACGCTTGTCACCGGTGCGAGAGGTCTGTGGTTCGATTCCCGGCCGATCCAATGACTTAGCTTTCCGAGACCCCTACGATATATATACATATATATATATATATATATATATATATATATATATATATATATATATATATGCAGGTTGACTCAGCAGGATCAAACTGGATTCCTTTGGTGTTTTTTATCCCCTTTAAGTCACCAAGCACTTTTGACTACCAAATAAATGTAGTTATCTGCAAGATCCTATTTTTAAATTGAAAATCAATGATTTATATTATTTTCGTAGGGAGGCTCACAATCTCTCTCCACTAGAGACAGTCAATATTATGCCACACGGCCAGAATAAACATTACCCAATTTTCCTCTTGATCCATCTCTGCCTATCATTCCCAAATAACTGGGGAATTGCGTATATCAAATTCTCTGACATTGGTATGGGTGTGTGTGTTAGTGGTAGGAATCATTTAGTGGAAACCATCTTCCAGCAAGGGGCATGCCAAAACATAGTATATATAGAGTTGAAGGTGTAGTGTACATTTTACGGTTCAGATACGAGGCGGCCAGGGGTGGGGAAGGGTTCCAGGTTCACAGCGGGTCAATATGTGCTCATTTAGCAGACCGGTCATTTAGTAGGTGCATGTAGCAGGTAAACTTTGACAAACACCATGATAGCTTTTAAGGACAGCATAGTGCCGTAGTGCACTATGACCAGTCATAGACATGAATAAGATTGATGCAGGAATGCAGCTCTGAGAAGTAACACACTGGTGCTGCATTCATGCATCATCCTAACCCTATAAACCTGATACACTGCCCAAGGGTCAGCATGCTGCACCAATGCAGTACCAGTGAGTTACCAACCTTTGCTGTGATGGTTTTCATGACGCAAGTGAACATGAACCTTGAGACATCCCTCTGTCATGAAATGGTTAACATGGTACGGAAGTAATGGGGCTCTTTACATTTGGTGCAAGGTAAACCTTATCCATACAGTCCTAGCCAAAAAGGGTTTTTGAATGTGGAAGACAATGTATTTGCAGTGTCATTTACATGATATTTAGTTTATTGCAAACACCATGGCCAATATTCAATGACTGGAAATGGGAAATTAGTAAGTTTTAATGAAGATAAAACATCTGAAAATGAATAATGCTACTTAAATTTGAGATAACAAAGCCTCTATCAACAGGATCTATCTATTAAGATGCCTTTTAAATCACAAAAAGCATGTGTACATGTACAATACATATATTGTTAAAAACATTGTGTTGGCACAAATTATTAAAAAAAAGTGAAGCAAAGAAAATACCAGGTATGTAGAGAACATGTCAGGTGGGTGTGGACAGAGTATAGTATTGGGTCTGCCGTATGTGGCTTGGGTCGGCCAGCTCCTCCCCTACACACCTTGTACTTTAACCCTTTATGGGCAACAGGTTGCCTTAAGCTGATCACTTTGTGAGCAACTTACTGAACCTTGCTGAGCACTTGCATACCTTCATGAGTTTACCTGCCCTGCATGATAGTCATGAGGTATAGATGTAGGCTCTGTAGGATACTTACTAGGGCTGAATCTCTGCATCATGATGACAAATGGTGTAGTATATATAAAGCACTACACTGCCCTTTAAGGGGTTGCCCTGGTCCTATACTACCTGACTCACACCTTGCATCTGTACTGTAGTGTTGGGAGCAGGTCACACTTGACCACCAACCCTGGAACTGTACCCCTGACGCTTCCTCCTCAGGTAGGGCTAAAATTTGATATCTATTTGGTTTAGAAATGCCTCCATTTCAGAAGTATGTACTTAACCTATCATGGGTGGTACTCCATTCTTGAGAACATGTTTTATTCCAGGAAGAACTATTGTTTAATGGCTGAACTCATCATAGTTAAGAGATGCTTTTACTTCAGAAACACCTGCTTTACCTATCATGAGTGGTACTGTGTGTAAGAAATTGTTTCATTCAGGGAAAATGTGTTTCTTTAGAAGCACATTGCTATTTGTTGTTTTCTTTGAAGGCAAACAAAATGGACAAATCTCATAATAAACATTGTTGGAAGAAGGGAAACTCATTATACGTTAATGTACTAAACACCATCTAGTCTAGAATATAAAGGGCCCTACAGTTGTTAGAAAGTGGAGACGGTACAGTATCATTGCGTTTTACCTGCCAGTAAAGTGCCTAGGATTAACAATGAGACAAGCTGTCAGGGCAGGAGGCAGGGTACAATATTTCCTCCTTTAGACTTGGAAATGTTGTCAAGACTAGCTAGTGGATATGAGATTACCACTTGGTTACTACGTAATATGACATGACAGGTCTGAGATAGTACTAGTCTAGTTTTGAGCTGTTCATGACGAGGGAGGTGAGCAATAGCATGTCCATGGAAAGAATTCTCCTATAGGGTGAAATGTTCAAAAGGGAAAGGGGACCTCGGTGCATTTTCGCAAATCGTGTTACATATATTAAAAGACAAACAGAGTCAGAGAAGCCAAAATCATGAAGTAATAATTACAATTCTATCAATAATTAATGTATTTATCACATGTTGCAATATGGCTATAGCAATGAAAAACAATGTATGTACCCTTATAAAGCGTATGTCTCTTTCTATTTTGATATTTACCTCTATCTTTGTGAAGTCTTTGCCTCTATTGTAAGCTGGCATATCCTCCAATCTAGACAATTCACCGCCAGATCTTAGCTGCATAGAACATGTACATATGTACATGTATATATATATATATATATATAGATCAGGAATTCCTCCATAGACTGGTTGCCTGTGCTGTCACTTAAAATTAACAGAATATCACAATTAATGGGATATTACCAGGTCAGTATCATCTCTCCATTCCTAATGAGGTGCCAGAGCTATCCGACCATGGATACGGGTATTAGGCCTCAGCTGGTGCTATGCTGAATTAATGCGACTGGCAATGATTCCCTCTACAGTGGCCTGCTGCAGTGTCACTCACACTTATCCATTTGTGGACAGATATTGCTGTATTGCACTCTACCCTTTTCTATGCATGATACATGAAAACTGGCCTGGGGAGCTAAATTTATGTATTATTGTATTTGTATCATATTTCACACTGTATTCGTTTCGTGATTTTCGCAGGATTCCAAAATCCGGAAATTGATATCCCTCTTGAATATTTATAGAGTACTGAATGAAAGTGCTAAATTTTGGAAATCCACAAATCTAAAAACATGAAATATTGAGTATTGCACCCTCTAAAATATAGTATGTTTACAGTATGCTAAGTCTGAGGATAAACTCGAAGTAGTTTAGCTTGATACACAATGAAGATCTAGCAAGTTACTAAAAATATGACCATCTAATAGTGAGGCATCATCCTGTCCTTAAGGGTTATTAGCAATGGGTTTTATTACAAATCGTTATCCCAGAACCAAGTCCTCTACTTACATGCCTGTCGGTAAACACCTGGAGACGGCAGAGCAAGTTTATGCAGATATTAAAACATGCCAGGGGCAGGTGAGGACCGAATTTATGTGTGATGACAAATTCATGTGTGTGCCCCCTCTGCTCCCATGAATTCTCTCCCAATTCCCTGTCCTCTATCATCCCTACTCGGTCTACAATCAGGCCATTCTGGTAATTAAATGGCATATGACCCAGATCCCTACAGGATTCCTTTTTGCACCTTTTAATAAATATCTATTTCAGGAAGAAAACAAGGGAATATATTACTGTATGAGACTTGATGCTGCAGACTCACCTTTAGTCTGCACCATTTCTTACATTTTATACAAGCCTAATAAAAGACACCTTTGCATTAAAACAGCATTAATTGCCTATTACAATTCGGATACCTCACTTCTTTTCTATTATTCTATGATTCAAGGTAAATAATATAAAACTGAGATGTTGTAATCAAAAATGCAAATTAAACTAATTATTCACTGTAAGTATCAACCTTCTCTCTAATTCGATTGAAACAAATATAAGTGTATGTACTTTTATATTTTTAGTGATTGCAGAATAAATACTTCTTTATGATGGACTCAACACTTCAGTCCTCTGCCTGAAACTCCTTCTGTTGTCCCTATTAGCCTATGGGGGAAATGATACAAAGGCACAAGCCGGTGTGTGTTTGGATTTGGGCAAGATGCGACCAAATGTCACAGCCCCATTTATTAACATGAAAACAAAGACATGAAAAATATGACGTAAATAAAAAAAAAAAATTCAATTTTCAATGGTAGTGTAAAGTAAAGAGGTGGACAATGGCGTCCACCAGTGTCAGTGTTTGTGTGTGGAGTGGCGGTAGTTGGTTGGTAACCACCAGAGTCACGTGACCACTTGAGGAGGGGGGGTGTATCCTGTTACCCCTACTAATATGACCAACACTCCTGCGCGCGTCACTGTTAGTATACTACAGACCTTTCTGACTGTTCCAGGACATCCAGGAACAGTGTGAAGTGATATGCTAAATGGATGTAGCTGGCAATGACCTCCCTCTTAGTTACTCACTGATAGCCTTCATAGCCTCCCTTAACATATAGACCTCTGCCATATGCATGCCATACCATGCCTCTTATGGTGTCCTGAACCTGTCAGTATATGGAAATAGGAGTATTGAAACATGCCAGGAATAGATAAGGATAGGTGTGATATGAAAATTGATTTAGCTGAGCAGCTAACCAGCCAGATACAGGTTATGTTGGCCTGACTTGTGGTGGGAGGGTGATGAATTATACAAACACAGCATACTAGCCCCACAATGGGAGTTGGAGGAGGGGACAAAGGTCTTTGGAGTAGTTCATGGTGCTATGAATAAAGTGCCTCTTTCACTACAAATCTGAGCATCTGATCCTCTCATTTCATGGGTTTGGTCATACAACTCACAATAGGCTTTTACTGAAAAATAACATGTAGCTCTTTCCTGCAATACTGGACCTGTAGGCACAACTCTCCGTTGGTTCGTTGGAACATTTATGACCAATGCCCTAATGACCAACCCGGGTTAGGCACTACTGACTATCAAAGAATATCAGTGCAGGTGGTAATGAGGACATTTTACCAATCAATGGTATCCTGTTTATCTAGAACCAACATTTCTGAAGTCCCCCTTGAGGGCAGTGCCATGTCAGGTCGGGATCCACTTGGTGAGAATAGGAAAAACCTTCTTGATTTCATGTGAAGAAACAATGTTACTACGCTTAAATACTAGAGTAGCCACACCCCTGTGGGGAAACTGTGTCCTGTTCTCCACGGCCCTGTTCTCCTGTTATCTTTAATTCATATTATTAATCAATGATAACGTGAAATAAATGCAGGGATTGACTTATAAGTGTCCAAACCTACTGTTTCTCCAGTCGCTTTTGACTGTCTCACAATCAGCTAGCACTAGTTTGTCTATGTCCCTTGCTCGATTCATATCTAAGTGCCCAAATTCACTTGTGGAAATTGCCAATGCAAGAAGTACTTTATTTACCACCCTGTATGCCAATGAGCCCCTACTGAGCCTGACACTGTAGTCAATGACCAGGATGTGAGTATTGTCAGACCTGACTCTGTCTCCGTACTCCCTGCATAATAATAAACACACAATCCCGGCTCTGCCCATTGAGTCAAGATAAGTAGATATTCTGATAGAAGATAGGTTGGTTACGGCATTATTAGGTGTTTGAGGAGTCTGTGTTGATATTGTCCTAGTATTTGTGTTTTTTTCTCTAGGCTTCCCTGAAAGCATATTTTCTGACTCTGTCTTTACACTGTAAAAGGTTGGTTGTCATTTTCGTAGGTGTACAGTGGATTCTACTGTAGGCGAACAGTTTATTGTAGGTGAAAAGTAGAATCTACTGTAAGTCTACTGTAGATCATTTTTTAGACTGCGTACCTACACTAACTATTTACAATGTGTACTACCTGCATAATAATAATCACACTGCCAGGCTCTGAACATGCATGGAGCAAAGATAAATAAATTATGTGTGTGGACACCCTGGCGTGGCTACAGATATATTGACAGGCGTTTGGTGAGTCAGCATAGCACTGGTGTCACAGAAAAAAGTAAAGGGGTCGCCACGACTCTGACAGCCAGAGTCACAGTTTCTCTCCCAAGTGACACCTGTAGAGGAGAGTCGAATGAGTTTGACTCTCCACCAACAGAAATTGACCCATCAAAGTCGGGGGAGTTAAAATTGAATACATGAGTCCATGCAGGTCAGGTGGATTGTGCACTTATGTCAGGGTAGAGTGGGGGCAACAGGTGTATATAATTAGGGGATAGGCCAGGTGAGGCCTGTGAGAGGAGTGAGTAGGTGAAGTTATTGCCCAAGGGAAGTCAATAATTAACAAGACATGTTTTCATGTCCACCATTTCTCCTTGTATGAGAGGGCTCAGTCATATCTGCCTCACACTACTACAGACCATTGGCCACATACATCAAATTACATGTCAATATCATAGGTCTATGTAGTAGTAAGGCGTGCCATATGTTATATTCCATACAGTTAGTGGCCAGCCTTATAGGTATTTCCCTTGCCCACAACTATGGTGACTAAGCTCTATACTGTTGATGTTCTTGGAATGTATTGTTTGGTTTATCATTAAATCTGATAAGTTTATAGTAAAGCTTTCCCATTGATATCCCCTCACCACACCTTTTAGACATAGTGGACCTTTCTATAAAGAATCAAAACTGTATAGCATGTAACAAATGTTTGAAATATTGATAGTGGCTCGGGCTTGTGGTTGTCACTGGTACCAAACTAGTGTTGGTTGCCCCATCAGGTGGTTTCATATGCAACTGTTATCAGAGTCAACACATTTTTTATTAGACTCTTCTAATGCCTCTACTGTGGGAAGAGTCAACTGCACTTGACTCTGCACTAAAGGTAGAGTCCAGTTGTACAAGGGCCAAGGGCCAAGGGGTATGACTGGAGTACCTGTGACCCCTCCACAAGAGTCATCATGACTCTGCTGTTTGTGCTGACTAGGCAAACGATATAACTGCACGCGTTTTAATCACTGCTGTTTGTAATATTGAATAGTTCTCTTGCTGTCACACCATTATTGAAACCGTAAGGGGAGGTCTTGTTTTCATCGTTCTTCTATCGTGGGGGCCAAAGGGCACAGGCCAGTACCTAAAGCACTATGTTGTTCTTACAGGGTATGACCAACTTTGAGAGGAAGAGTAGGGCAATACATTCACTTCAATAGATGAAAGCACAACAAATGACGCAAACTAGTGTCATAAGCATTTATTCTTAAAAATCCTGCTTTTTATAATGACACCTTATATCAATATGAGAACAGCAATGAGAAGAACACATTTAATAGTTATAGGTTGTTAAAACATGCGTTTCTACACTGGATAACCCTGAAGCATCAGTAAATCATACATAATGAAAACAAACAAACACCAATACTCTCAATGGGATAACATCACACAAATTTAACTAGATATCAAACATTCTAAACTGCATCAAAATACATGGACAGGAAGCAATACTAGATATCATACTATACCATTAATCTCACTGGGTCACTGGCACTGATTACTTCTCTCAATATTTATGGAAGAAATCATGAGCATAAAGTATCACCTTGATATGAAGAATGGACATGTAATAATATGTGCTCATATACTACAATACCTTATTAAAAACAAGGTCCTTATACAATACTTGAGTAAATATATAGCGTATGTCAACCTTTACCTCTGCTTAACAGAAAAGTGCACAATTGTAACTTTTGGACTTTCCCCAAATGGTTAAGTCTCAGATAAAACATTCATATTTCATGACAGAGGATGTAACACTTCAGTTTGCCTTGTACTGGGAGCATATTTAAAGCCGACGGTGACAGGGACACCAGGTTCTCCCGCACACAGCGGCGGCTGTACCACTGAAGTGACTGGGGCTGCCTCAGAAACTCAAGTATCATGCGGATCTGATATAGGATAAAGTCCATGCATGAAGTACATATCATGGGGTACATAGTGTACAGTATTCTTCATCATGTTCATATTTCATGACACAGAATGTAGCGCTTCAGTTTGGGTGCTAAGAGCAGGCTCTTCACCACTGATGGTTGCAGGGACCCAGGTTCTCCTGCACACAGCGGCGGCTGTACCACTGCAGGGATTGGGGCTGACTCAGAAACTCAAGTATCATGCGGATCTGATATAGGATAAAGCCCATGCATGAAGTACATATCATGGGGTACATAATGTACAATATTCTTCATCATGTTCATATTTCATGACACAGAATGTAGCGCTTCAGTTTGGGTGCTAAGAGCAGGCTCTTCACCACAGATGGTTGAAGGGACACCAGGTTCTCCCGCACACAGCGGCGGCTGTACCACTGTAGTGACTGGGGCTGACGCAGAAACTCAAGCACTCTCTGAATCTGATCTAATGCGTATGTCACTTTGTCTTCAGGTTGCCACCATTTTGGCACATGTTCTGGGTAGACCAGCAGAGACTCATCACTGAACTCTTTCAAGTCAGCCACCTGTGAGTCCAAGTATTCAGGCAATGCACATTTGTAGGATTTGTTCTCCAAATCTTCCAGCCTGTCAACACGCACTAGTTGATCCCACCAACCTTCTACTTCATCAACAGCATGACCTTGGCGGCGTCTTGAATTATAGCCGCGTGCTCCCCGAGCAGAAATGGATTCCGCCATTTTCATCAGGTACTTATATGCCGACCGTGGGACCCGCATGCCTGCTTGAAGTAGAATCAAAGATGTGTCTTCGAACAGCAGCTGTGTCACCGTATAGTCTGGTAGGAAGTATCTTTCCAAGCGTACAAACATTGTACAGTGTATACATGTGCCATGTCTGATGAGCCATCTGATACTGTTACTGTGACCCCAGGCCCTGACTGCATAATCAAGGGCAGTTTCGCCATCTCTGGTGCGGAGCATGACGTCTCCTCCATTTTGGAAGAAGATGTCAAGGTGCTCCTCTAGATACAAGCTCTCAACAAAAGTAGGGGTTTTATGGAGTGTTAGCACCATTTTGTGGAGTAATGGTTGGATACAACCATAACCATAATGTTTCCAGTTTACATCTGCACCAAATGTAACTAAGGTCTTGAAGAGCTCTGCATTCTCAGCACTGAGTGCCTTCACGTCATCATTGTGTAGATACACACTACGTCCAAAGCCAAAATGACTGTTTGCTGCTTTACCAAACTTAGCAAGGACTGCAAACAGAGGACATGCTTCATCAGGATCTGCTTCCTCAAGTTGATGATCAAATGGGAGGTTACCCATAGCATTAAGATGGAGTTCACCCCTTACATTAGGGTCTGCTCCATTCTCCAACAGCAACTGGACAATCCTTGCATCATCAATGCTTGATGTTCCTCCAAAAATTATTGCTAGCACCAATGGGGCATCATCTAAGTACTTGCTTCTCACATTTGGATTAGCTCCATATTTCAGTAAGACATCAATAAGATCAGCAGAATAGAAACGACCAGACAGTGCTCTTGTCAATATACCTCTGCCGCTAGCGGTCATAGTATGCTTGGCTCCTGAATCGAATAGCATCTTCACGCCTTCTGTCCAGCCATATGTTAATGTGGCTATTTCTAGGGCGGTCGTTCCGTATAATTTTTTATCAGGTTCCATGTGTAATATCTCATTCACGTCCCAGTCACTCTCTAAGATCCACTTCAGGTCAGCTGTACTGCTGTTTGACAAGACCGCATAAATTATCTGTGCCCTTTTCTGATTGGAAGCTGAACCATGGCTGGTTGTCCAATCAGCAACGTCCACCTTTATTGCACTGTACGAAGAGTGATTCCTAATCCTCAACTTTGATTTTCTGTACTCGGCCATAGTGAGATGTTTCAGTATAGACAGGTTGGCGAAATCTCTGATCTGCAAACACAATGGGATACAAGCCGACATTAATAGTATCACTAGGTAGTTCGGCCAAAAATAGAAATATTCGGAATATTGAGACGATTTTTTTTTAATGGCCAGATATCATGCAGAAATGAATAGTAAACGTATTAATTTTCGCTCAGTACATATTTTCGCGCATTTCGCGCACCTGCCTAGGTGCGCGAAAATATGATGTGCGCGAAAATTTTGCACATAGAAATAGCTTTCCAATGATGTCTGGCACTCTATATGCACTCTATAATATTATCCAAATAATAAATCTAATATGCTGGAAAAATCACATCCTGAAAACTTTTATACTAAAGAAACTTTTATACTGAAGAACTATTGATATGACGATACAAGGCTACATTAAATTTCCAAGATAGAAGAATTTTAGACCCCCCCCCCTATTATTTGGACCACCATTTGGGCTGTAAAATCCTTAATAATTGTCCGATTGAAAAACCGTAAAAACTGACATATAGCTAAAGATCACCTCATCGCAGATGCGCGAAAATATGATTGCGCGAAAATGCCTTTATGTGCTAGGTGCGCGAAAATTTAGCTGCGCGAAAATATCTACGTTTACAGTAAGTCCTCTAAGATAATTATGTTTCGTGAAGATCTAGGGGGGGTTATTGGTCATTTACTAAGTGTTTGGTCCTTCCCAGTTTCTGCCATATGCCCCTTTAAGGGCTGTGATTGCAGAACAGGTAGGCTGCACAGCAGGGGTACTCACTGACCACCACCGGCCACAGGTAGCAGGGAGGGCCGTCATACAGGCTGCACAGGGCCTGGTCATACCCTGCCCCTGGTCTGTTTAACTGTGGGAAGCACTTTTCATGCCCTCTGGAGGAAAAAGGAGTGATAGATAGAATTGAGAATGTTAATCGTTATAAATTTGTATAGAGTATGTTGCTACTCTTCCAGACATTTCTGGCAATTATTTTTGGAGCAGTGGCTGTTGAAAGTTGGGTAAATTCACACTATATCTGTGACTCAATGACTGAATATTACACTATAAAAATTACCTACATGGAATGTACATTGTGTCTGCTATATTCTCCCAAAAAATGGTGTATCTATATTGGGATTAGACCTTCTTTTCCCCTGAAAGCAAGGACTATGACTGCCATGACGGTAGCGTCGCCCAGCCCACTATACAGATATTGTCAGCATAACCAAAAAGTAAAGTGTGCTAAATTGATTAAAGAAATGCTTATTAAGCATACATATTAACATCATGGAATGAAGAAGAATGGATGTTTCCAACAAGGTAACACATGTAATGATGAACACAGCATAACAGGTAAACTAATGCAATATAATATGCCCTTCTTTAGCACTGTGACATAGGGAGTGACGAAACAGGCCAGTCGTTGAACTGTCTAATATCACAAATATTCATTTTGTAACAATTGAGACCTAGGAAGTTAAACTACTTTTTAACGACAAGGGTCGGTAAATGTTACTTAAGCGGGTCAAAAATGTTTTGCCCCCCCCCCCCCGCAGGAGGGGTCGAGAATTTTTCGGTCCCCCCCTAGGCTGCTTGAGCATGGCCGACCCCTTTGAGCAATAGTAACACACATTTTCTTTCGCTAAAAAGGGGTACAATTTTGTTGGTTCCTCAGTTTGTTTTGCCCCCCCCCCATTCAAGGTGCCCAGATCTTTTTGGTCCTCCCCCCCCCCCCAAATCCAACCCCCCCCCCCGCCATTGTTAGTAAATGACCACTCCCCTACATTCCACTTTCAGTAATAGACTGTTAAGACTCATAGATGTGTTATATCATAGAACTCTTTGATGCAACCATTAGACAAAGGACTAAAAGTCAAACGAGGTGTCTCTACTGGGTGACACCTTTGACTGGGTGGTGTCTTTGACCAGTAAGCTTTATAACCGCTGGAATGGGGCCTTTATAGAAGGAAATTTGTGATATATAGTGTTATAATATTTTCCCGTCCATTTCTTTCTATGTATGCCTATCTATTTCAGCAGTTAAAAAACTTGCTGGCGAAGGATGTCACTCAGTCTAAGATGTCACCAAGTCAAAGACTGTCAAATATTATCGATCTCATTCGACATTAATCCAAAAATGCATGAGAATGCGTCTAGACTCTGTAAGTCTTGAGTGTATGCCTTTGTGTGCCGGCTCGAGATAGCACGAGAGTCCCGTACACAAAGGCATACACAAAAGGCATACAGAAGTCTAGATGCATTTGAGTGTGGTTTTGGCTTTATTATACCTAGCCATCCCTCGTGAAACTGAGAGGACATACTATAACACAGCGTCAAGCCTACCCAGACTTGACCCTTGGTAAAATAATAACACGTTTGAGACTTCATACGTGACATCATCAGTGTTGGCTAAATGACATCGGCACATCGGTTTTTGCCGATGTAGAATCCTAATACCCGATGTGAGGCCACCATGACCTCAGCTTTCCAACAGTGAAAGAATTTCTCGGATACTCCTGTCAGAAGCAGAGCTATGGCCATGTAAACATTATTCAATCAATTTCCCCATTTGCCCATAGTACCTCCAACCCATGGGCATACAGCCATATGCCCACATGTGGGCATACAGCCTTTTTACGCCATACCGTGGGCATACAGACTCCAATATGTAAGATGTATGATTATATATATGCTAGGTATAAAAAAGCCGTATATGGCTGATACAAAGACAAAATGGCTAGCTTTCTAATATATCTGATATACCAAAGACTTACTGTTACCTGTTGGTGACACTTGTACAAGTTACAAGTTCTGAGTGCTGAGGCTACTGCAGTCTAGTTACACAGCATACCAAGTTACTACAGACGTGTGAAGCTCCTCCGTTCGTTCCAAAAGTACTGTATATCTGTTATGACTGCGGTGTTGTCAGTGGTGATCAGTGTACGTCAGAGGTACCGTACTTGAAGATGGACCGTATCCGACTTAATTAACACTCAGGGTGCTTCAAAATCATTTTGATGCAAAATAAATCGGCTGCAAATTTCCATTTTAATAAGCATCCCCATGGCTGGCTTATGCAGACTACTGGCCCACCCTCAGTGACCTCTACAAGGTTTCTACTCATCCCCATGCCCTCACACGCTGCTTGACCTTTACACCTGTACAGGTGTAAAATGCCAAATCGCACACAAAGCTGTAGAAAACTTACAAAATCGAGGGAGTGTATAAAAAGAATCAGCGGAAAATCTGAAAAAAGGGAGCTGCTTATAATGTGGAGGGCTTTTATTAGGTTGAATACGGTAATGGATTCAAATGGATCTACTGGTGGGCACTGGATGCGTGTATACATATATATAATGTTGGTGTTTTCTGGCCAAGAGCTGAGCTGAGAGATACCACACAAAAGACTACCTTTGAGAATCACTGAAGCATCAGTCTGCCATTATAGCAAAGTGCAGTAAATAACCTAATTTCTTTGTTAGCAAGATATACATGTGGTTCATTTGATCAAATGGAACATAGAGCAGTTTGCGGAATATATGAACACTGTCCAACAAAATAGACAAAGAGAATATATATAGTTAATATTGAAAGGATCATAATGGCGTAATACAGTTGTAGGGAACCAGCGGAGACCTCATAGTGACTAATATGTTTAATGTTACCACCTCCGATTAGTACAAGCCGGTTTGGTGTAGTGATTGTCACACCGAAATCTATACAGTGGAAACTTGTTTCGAGTCCCACATCCACAATCACAAAATAGTTTCGCTTTGCACTTTCACACAATATCATGATTACGGCAGCAGGGTCGTTCTGGGGAAAAACCCACCCCACCCCCATGGCCATACTGCCCAAAGGGATCCAAAACATCACTATAATCATTCAACCACAAAGCACGCTACCAGGAGAGGACTTGGTCATGTTGAGGCTGTGTCTCACGACCTTGAGCCAATGTTTTTGTCTCTGACCGGGTGCCGTCTCTGACCAGGTGCCGTCTCTGACCGGGTGCCGTCTCTGACCAGATGTCACTTTGGGAGTTTAGTTATGTTCTACCAACAGCAGGAGGCTAATAATGATTACATAACAGCTGCCATAACGCTTTTACAAATCCTTATATATATGAGTAAAGGTTAGAATTTAAAAAACACTTTTTTTCATACACTAGGTCAGAGACGGCACCTGGTCAGAGACGGCACCTGGTCAGAGACGGCACCCGGTCAGAGACAAATACATTGGCTCAAGGTCGTGAGACACAGCCTTGATTTGTTGTCATGATGAACCAAACTTTCTCCCATGCACTGCAATTTTGCAGCCATCATTATACAAGAAAGAAGAAATGAAATAATATTTTCGCATGAGGTGATGAGGATAGGCAAACAATGACTGTTTAGGTTGAAACAGATGGAGTGTGTTTTGTGGAGATGTTTCCTGTGTTATTATACCTAGCATATGATATTTGTATCTCTTAACTACTGAAGCTCATATGCCCACTGCAGTGGCGTATCATGGCAATACGCCCACCCAGTGGGCGTATTGGAAAGGTCACGTGACTAGTTTGCCGATTGCCGATCTCGAATGCGATTTTGGCAAATAATTAGCTTTTTTTTAATTGTTTGAATATTGGGGAAGGTAGATAGCGTACACCCTCAGAAAAGTGAGAGTCATTGTCACTAAAACTACCCTCACCTGAGAGTCAGACAGTGCCTGACCCGCAGGTGAGGGTAGTTTTAGCGACAATGACTCTCACTTTTCTGTGTGTGTATGCTGGCATGCATATAAAACTTTACAGAGCGTAAATCGGTGCAGAAATAAGGTTTTTAGAGGTAAATTGTCTGGAACAAAATCGGGAGTCATCTAGCGGCCATTGGAGAAACTATCAACAAAAACAATCGGCAATCAGCGATTAGGGTATGTTACGGCTGCAATTAATTTCTACATTTCTGCACATAATTAACAGTTTTTTGAGGCTTCAGTGGTTAAGAGATACAATTATCATATGCTAGGTATAATGAATCAAACACACAACTCGTGAGCAAATACCAGCTTGCATGCCTACTTTTGGCCCTTATAAAGGGCCATGCGTAGGCATACAGCTGGGATATGCCCACTCGTGGTGTTATTATTCTAAAACTATACACTGTTGTCACATTATATCTAACTGTCACTGCCATGGGAGTTGTGCAAGAGGTAATAACCTTTGATCCAGTTCATCCATTGAATATGATGTCAAAGTATACAATGGAGACAGCTAGGCTAGCACATTCTGGTCAAACTCCACAATGTGGTCTCTCATTAAAGGGTCACATACAAGACGAGGGACATCAGCGTAGTGTGGGAGGCGGCCATTAAGGCTGGATGAACATCACGTGATGAAGGAGTAGAAATAGACTGGGCAGTTCGCTACCCCTCCCTTACCCCTCCCCTACTTCCCGCACCTCAATCCCTCCACTACCTCACCCTCTACCTTACCCTCTCTTCTACCTTATCATTGATCTCATTACTGAACTATATCCATATTGATATCATTGAGACCCATGTAGGGTCAGCGGGGGGCCTGTGTAGATCGTATCAGCATGGGGAGAGTGAGGTAAATGGTAAACATGTTTCGTTGGAAATGAGATACCTTTAACAAATGAGTACATTTTTACTTCTTTACATATGAGAATGATTATTCTATAAATATAACCTGTGTTATAGCAACGCTTTGTGACTGGTTTGATTTGATTTAAGCCTAAAAGTTTCAATTTGATTGAAACTGTGTATATGGGGTTGGATAAATCATGCCATATCTTCACTTAGTCAATGTGCATATTGGAACAATATTTCATTCTTCAAGCATAATATATTTGGGGGATATCTTATGCTACATGCCTTCTTGTCTGCTTGGTACCTGTTGGGTGATATAGCAATTAGATTTGACAATTAAGTCCAGATGGTGTATATGAAAGGGGGCATTAAGTAACATGTCAATCCAACTAATTAGGCTAACAGACAGATCTCTAGGTAGAGATCTTATATTCGGAACATCTTGGGTAGATAGAGTTGTATTTGTGTTCCTCTAACATGGATATATATCTATGGCTAAAGAAATAGCTCCTGATATCTTTAGATTTTGAGTAATCAGTTATAGCTAATTGTAGATATGCTTTTGAAATGGTATTGGACCACCACAAATTGTACAGCATACATCGTGGCATAAGGTTTTAATCGCAGTAACACAGACAAACATCATTCCATTTACACTCATTGAAGCCTGCAAATGTCATATGTGTTATATATTTTGGGAACCTTTTGTTACAAACAACAATAAAACACCCACCATGATTAGGCAAACCAAGCTAACACATATTGCCAAATGCATTGCACCCAACTGCCACCAATCGCATGATCTGAAATTGTTTTGGATGTCATTTTGGTTAAGATCTCAATCCTGATTTTAGTGTGTACAATTTGAAAACCAAACGCCAATCCCAACCACCTTGCCCACATGCTACACTTTCACTGTAGTAGGCATGTCAGGAAATGAAATATTGTAAAATATTGATGTTAAATGTGATGAAATGAAATGTTCACTCATGGAAGCAAGTTCAGTCAAATGAATTAGATTTCGAAATAAAACTTTCACATTTTGTTTACGTACTCATAGATGAAGAGTTTGTTCAGGAAAGCCATGCAGCAAATTTCAAAAGGCGCAAGTACAGGCATTGAAAATACTTCCTTTAAATTTCAAACACATTAAGTGGTCCCAGATGCGAGAAGAGGAAGTGTTTGTCGAGACACCTTTCATGAAAACGTTTCATGAAATTTGTAAAAGTAATGATCAGGACCTGTCTGTGGAAAACATCAATGAATACATTCAGACTGGAAACTTGAAATTGTGTTTTACTCCCGTGCAATACATTACCATCTCTAAGCTCTGCCGGGGTTTAAATTCCTGATAGAGGGCTGACAAAGCCTGAGGGCACTATTACCAACATACAATGTATGTGCAGTATTAATTGCAGGGTCTATGACCGCAGCTTGTATACTTTAATAAACATATTTCTAAACCCCTGCCAACCCACATCCTGGTTGATAATCAGAGTGGACAGGTCACCTAATGGATTATTGGAAAAGTTTCATGTTTGCCATTGCACTGACATGTTGAATCAATGAAACATGTGTAGAGTTCGTCTTTATGTGATTCTATAAATAGGACGCGAACCGCAGTATTCTTGTTGAGATGCGAAGAAGAAAGGTTTATTAGAACTTTAACCTGTACAATCAATCTAACGATAAGGGTTTCGATTCATTCGAATCGCTCACTGTAGAGATATGCTTTCATATAGTCAATCACGGTCGGAGACCTGAAGAGGTCTGCCGGAGCATGGGGGTGATGGCAGTATTTATACTGCTTGCCTCCGATCGGGGTGCCCCCTGGTTCCGGCGATGCGAACTTACACATTAGGTGTTCGACGACATAATATTAGTGCCCCTACACATGTTTATTTGCTGATGTTTTGGTAGAGAGGTCGGACCACTGAGGAACAACTAAAAGTGTAACATTGTGTGCAGTCTCACACAGAAATCTATACAATTCTGTAAATAACATATTTTACTACACACCGAAAAGAAGTAGAATCAGTGTGACTCACAACTTGATCACTGTGGTTACTCTCCCCAGGACTCTAACATGACTCCTTAACATTAGCAGGACTTTAAAATAACTCTATAATGACTCCTATTCTTAGACCCCATAATGATTGGGAGTCACTTCAGAGTTGTGGGGAGAGTTACCTCAGTGATTGGGACTGCACTCCCATTTGAGAGTTAGAGTGATTCTGCTTCTTCTCTCTGTGTACATAGTGTCAGCCAATGGCCCCACTTCTAGGAAATCTGGGTGACCACCTTGATGATGATGCATAAGCTTATCAGTATGACAATTTAATGTGAAAGTTCATTTATCATGCAGCTCTTTTTAAAAAGGTCAAAAACCACCCACCCAGTGTCAGGCAATCTCCCGACAGGAACTGTCTGCCCTTGAAAATTCCCCTCCC
The DNA here is from genome assembly GCA_947462335.1 of Harmothoe impar. Classification (NCBI taxonomy): domain Eukaryota; kingdom Metazoa; phylum Annelida; class Polychaeta; order Phyllodocida; family Polynoidae; genus Harmothoe; species Harmothoe impar. Next base: position 62,554,900 of record OX381713.1, on the reverse strand, counting down.
CCTATAGAACAACCCCCCCCCCCAAATTCTCCCCCTTCCACCACATAATTTAAGGTAATAGGCTTAGTTATGTAATATGGAAGAAAAGAGAAGCAAAAAAGAGGGTGTCGAACAGAGCCTCCAATACAATGAATATTTTTACTGCTCCTTTATTGTTTAGAATATGGTATATATTATATGGATTCATGTTTCCCACCATTATGAATGAAGACAATAATATATGAAGAACCAGCCCAGTCTAGATATGGCACCTTATCAGCCTATGTACATAGTTTGTCTGTTACATATTGGGTGCCTGATCAAAGTTGGTTTATGTATATATATGTAGGCTAGACGTGCTCTATACTATAGTAATGCTCTAGCCTCACTCCCATCCACACACACACAAATTGATGTTGATATGGGAGCCTTAGAGAGTAGTCATTTTTTAACAACGGGGGGCTTGATGGATTTAGGGGGCACCAACATTTTTTCGATCCCTTGAAGGGGGGGGGGGACCAAAAAATTGCACCCCTCTTTAGCGAAAACACCTTCACATTACTATAACTCAAAGGTATTAGCCTCACTTAATTTCACTTGCCTGAGGGGGTGGATGGGGTGCCCCCTGTTGACAAATGACCACTCCTATATAAGTGGTTCACAGCTGTTTGTACAAATACTGACGGCTTCTAATGGGATAACTCAGGACACACAAACATAAGAGCCAATAAAGCAGACTACTATTCACACATGGAGTAGCTCTAGGCTTTTAGCAATATGACTAACTATTCCGCTCATATCTTAATGCATCAAGGAGTTAAAGGACTGAATGTGCCAAAGCATGCATAAAGATCAAGAGCAAATACATTAATTGTTTAGCCATGAACACACTTAGCTTTGTTAATGGGAAGGGCACACAGATCAATCATTGCTTGGGCAGAACCACTGTTAACAATATGGTTTATTGAACAAACCTGCTTTGAGACGCTCGAGTGCAAAAAGCATGGGAGTAAGGCTTAACATACAAACTGATAGGGAAGTCAGGTAAAGTAAAAAAAAAAAAAAACCTCCCCGACCAAACCTGGTTGCATTATAAGACAATACAACTAGGTAGAACTTTAGAAAATGTTCTGGTCTAATCTTATCCACATGTTTCTGTATGTCACCTGATCTATAAGACAGTAAGAAAATGTCTAATTCCAATTAGTAAAACTGCTCCAAATATAAATCTTATCACTGAAAGGAATGAATATGATTTACCATATAAAACAGTTCTCAGAAAAACGTTCAACTGGACAACAAATTCTTAAGTGTGGACTGGTTTACCGAGAAAGTGTATGTAATAAAAGAAAATAAGAGGACGCTACATAAGCAAATGTCAGATCAGGACAAAGTTAAGGTCAAGTTTCTAAATGTATACTCCTGTACTAAACTCTCCATAATCAAACTCCCTGTGAGACTTATAGGATATTTTCAAAGTCTAGGTGCAGCTGATACCCAGGTAAGGCTTATCCACAAGGTTTTACAGTAATGAGATGAGGTGGTCAGAATGTAAGGGACAGCCAAACCTTTATACATGGTGTGTAGCAGTGAGGTGTAAATGGATGTCTGCAGGTTCACAGGGGGTCAATATGTGCTCATTTAGCAGACCGGTCATTTAGTAGGTGCATGTAGCAGGTAAACATTGACAAACACGATGATAACCCTTTGGGGACAACATAGTACATCATACCATTGTTTGTCATGGTATATGAGTAACTCACCTGGGCTGCATTCAAGCATCATGCTGAAGCTACAGGGTTGAGACATCCTTGAAGCGTCAGCATGATGCAACAATGCACCACCGGTGAATTACTCACTGGGGCTGCATGGTGCATCATAATGACAATTGTCATCTTTTAGGGACATGTTGTCCTTAAAGGGTTAGCAGACTGGTCATCTAGTAGGTTAACATTGACAAATACTGTGGTAACCCTTTAACCCTTTAAGGATGGTATGATACCTCAATGCATCATGCCCTTGGTCGTCATGGTGCATGAATGCATCCCTGGTGAGTAACTCGCAAGTGCTGCATTCAAGCCTCATGCTGACCCTATGGGGTTGAGACACTCCCGTTGAGTCGCCATGATGCACAAATGCAGCACTGGCATCATGACGACAAATATCATTTTTTTAGCGACATCCGTCCTCAAAAGGTTAAACATGCATAGTGCTTTAATTCACTATGCCCTTTTACAGCCATGTTGCATAAAAGGCAGCACTGGTTAGTAATGTGCTGGTGCTGTATACAGATTTGATACACTCCCTAATGGACAGCTTTAAACACCTATGTACAATGAGTTACTCTCTAATTCCGCACTGCTGTGCCATGATGAACATGGTGACATTACTTTGCCCTTAAAGGTTTAACATGGCGCTGCACTAATGGTGGAGGTCACATATATATATATAGAGCATAGGTGGTATTTATCCACAGAATCCTGGCAAAATGGGTTTTTGTATCTTCCGATTTTGTTACCGTTTTTCACACCTTTGTGTGAGACGGAGCACTCAACACCTGTACAGGTGTCAAGGCAAAGCCAAGTGTAGAAGCCTTGTAGTGGCCACTGAGGTTGGCCAGTAGTGTATATCCGACAGCCAGCAAGGTTAATTTTAGGCCGCTTTTTGTATCAAGAATATTTTTTTAAGCATTCTGGGCACTTAATACATCAAATATAATGGTGGAGGTCACATATATATATAGAGGTGGTATTTATCCACAGAATCCTGGCAAAATGTGATTTTGTACTCTTCCGATTTTGCTACCGTTTTTCACACCTTTGTGTGACATGGAGCACTTAACACCTGTGCAGGTGTGAAGGTAAAGCTAAGTGTGAAGACATAGTGGTCAGTAGGTAGGAGCCTTGTAGTGGCCACTAAGGTTGGCCAGTAGTCTGTATACGACAGCCAACAGGGTGCTTATTAAAGTAGCTATTTTGGGCCGATTTTCCTATTTAGAGTAACCTTTTAAGGATCCAGGGCAGTTATTACATCAAATACCATACAATAGTATTATGTCTGCCTTGCAATCCCTCAGAAAAAAATAAAAGGTTTGTTTCTTTTTTCTTTTTTTTCTCTCCACCATTTTAGGGCCTGGTTTTAGAGTTTTCGCAGTAAAATCCTTAATAATTGTCTGATTTACAAACTGTAAAAACCGGCAAATAGCAAATAGCTTTTCCAGACCCGGTTGGGTTACCCGAAACAAAACTTGTTTTTCACCCTTGGCCAGCCACCTCCTGCCTTTGTACTTTATATGTTAACCCTTTACAGACAGCACAATGCCTCAAGCCACACCAGTGACCAATTTCGGGCACTTCGGTTTGTTGTTCCGTACCTATACACTGAACATCCCTGGGTCGTCATTTTGTCAATACCTAAATGACAACTTTAGGTAGTCAAGGTGATGACCTTAGATCGTCATTGTGACTACCTAAGGTCGTCATTCAGACCAAAGTTGTCACATTTATGTGGTAGTCAGAATGACTACCTTAAGGTTGTTGATTTAGGTATTCTAATGTCATCAGTAATGAAGTCAAGTCCTAAGTTGTTCCAATAACTACCCAATGCTACCCAACACTATCTAATGCTATTGCAGACTGGATGTGCAGCGGCACATAACTGCCATCTAGTGTCAACATCTGCATAACTAATTCTATTCCAAGCTATAAACTGGTGGCAGAGAGCAGAGTGGTCTCTATACCTTTGGGGCCATCATTCTCACCCATTGGCAACTTATTTCAATGTGCGGGTACACCACACATTGAAATAATTTCAATCAAGAGTACACCAAATATGTGGAAGGGATGCCTTTCATTAAGAGCTGAACTAATTACAGATTATATTCATATGTCATTCTCCAGAGCACCTGCCATTATTCATTATGACAACCTAGGTCGTCATATTGACTAGCCTCCTGCCTCTGAGTTTTCAGTGTATCAGTGTACCCATGTCTGTGTTGTAAAAAATACAGGTGAAGAAGGGCCTTTTCAGAACTCTTTAGCAGAAAATATGGATCTTGAATCAGAGCTTGTCTTGTATTTTCACTAAGGGCAGTCAGCCCTGACAATGTAAGTGCTAAGTACCTGACAGTACTGTGTGTGTCATTTACAAGGTGACAAGCTGTCAGCTGGTCAGAGCAGGAAATGGCTTGCAATATTACCTGCCCTATATTTGGGCATGCTGTCAAGACCAACTAGTGGGTATGAGATTATCACTCGGCTGCTGAGGGATATGACATGACACGGATTTCTAGTCTAGTTCTTGTAGGTTCACAGCTACCCATGTAAAGGTGGAGCCAGAAATAAGGTGTATCCGATTCTCAGAGTCAGGTCATTAACACAAATGTAAGTGGCACTGAACTGCTCTTATGTTGTCTTTGGGTAAATAACACATAAAATTGCTATTTTAAATTAAGAAATGCCCATTTCTGACCTAAGCCTTATGTTATTGTTCTAAACAAGCATTGAAAGACCTACATACGGATGCATAGAAGCCATTATCATGGGTATAAAGTATTGCCTTATAAGTGGCCATGGACTATCTATATGAACCAGAATAAATAGGAAACAGTCAATAAAAAACCTTTGTCTAGTCTACTCTCTCCTGCAAACACTCTGTATAATGTATCATCAGTGCATGTGTATACACTGAAAACCCAGAGCAAGGAGCCTAGTCATTATGACGACATAGGTAGTCATAATGAATAATGGCAGATGGAGTGGAGAATGGTGTATGAATATAGTCTCTAATTAGTTCACTTCTCAATGAGAGGCATCCTTTTCACATATTTGGTTTAGTCTTGACTGAACTAAGTAGCATTACTTGTTATAAATAAGTTGCCAATGGGTGAGAATGATTGCCCCAAAGGTATAGAGACCACTCTGCTCCCTGTCACCAGTGTATATCTCATGACAGATATAGTTATGCAGATATTAAAACCAGGTGGCAGTAGCGTGCCATAGGTAGCAAGTGAGGAATAGAATTATGTGGCATAAGGTAGTCATTGCGACAACCTAGGACTTGAGAGTTGTCATTACTGATGAGTTTAGGTCTTCAAATGGACAATACTTAGATTAACAACCTTAAGGTAGTCATTCTGACTACCCAATTATTGTGACTACCTAAGGTCGTCATTATGACAACTTTGGTCTGAATGGCTCAGATGGGTAGTCACAATGACGACCTAAGGTGGTCACTTTGACTACCTAAAGTTGTCAGTTTTGGCATTGTCAAAATGACGACCCTGAGATTTTCAGTGTAACAATGTGGAATAAGTCAGCCGGTGTATAGGGCAATAACTGATTTGTCCTCTATTGCAATTAACATGGTATCACTCACACTCAATCTGATATTATGATTTGGCATTGGCATCATCTCGAGCTCCCCCTTCATTATTAGGTGCTGGAGCCATCAAATCATGGATATATGCGTACTGTGCCTCAGCTAGTGCTATGCTGAACTAATGTGGCTGGCAATGGTAGTAGTATAGTATGTATCGGAACGGGACTATAGTTAAGTACTGTTTATTACTCAATCGACCTGCAGCCAATCAGAGGGCTCCATTTGGTCACGTGACCGGAAGTGACCTACTTAGGGGATTAGTGGTGACGTCACGTGACCTAGTTAGCCAATCAGAGGCCGCCATTGGGTCACGTGACCGGAAGTGAGGTCATATGACCTACTAATGGACCGGAAGTGACGTCATATGACCTACTTAGGGGACCGGAAGTGACCTACTTTAGGATCACGTGACCGGAAGTGACCTGATGAGTCACGTGACCGGAAATGACGTCACATGACCTAATGGCCAACCGGAAGTGACCTGATTGAGGATCACGTGACCGGAAGTGACCTGATTGATCACGTGACCGGAAGAAGAAGAAGAAGAAGAAGTGACGTCACGCGACTGAATGAAGAGATGAGCGTCTTTAAGGGGTCACGGGCTTTAAAATGTGATATCTTTTTTTTTTGGAGGAGGAGGTGAGTCTCTTATTTTTTTTCGGTAAACTAATAAAAAACACCACGATATAAGTTTTTTTTTCATTTTTTATTGTTTTACGAGCGACTGGAAGTGACTTATTGAACTAGGTAGAAGCGTTCTTTAGAGTGTATAAGGGGGAAGGAGGGGAGGGGGGGAGGGGGGCCCTTTTAAGATGCATGGGGAGGGGGGCGCTTTTAGGATGCATGGGGCGAGTGGTGGGGGGGGGGGGAGGGGGGGGAGGGGGGCACTCTAGGGGGGGGCACTCTAAGGGGCGCGTTTGTCTCTTTTAAGAAAGAAAAAGAAAAGAAAAGAAAAGAAAAAAATATTTTCAATCGAGAGACACGCTTCTTCCTCTCGAGAGGAAGAAGCGTGTCTCTTCGTGTTTTTTTTTTGTTTATCACGTGCTTCGATGAGGCGATCAGCTGCGACTGGAGGAAGAAGTGACACTTTAAGAGATCGCGCGTCTTAATTGTTATGATATTTTTTTTTATTTTTTTTTATTTTTTTTTTTTTACTTACTAATAAAGAAGACGTATGAAAATAAAACACAACAATTCACATGTCCGTCGTTCTCGTTGTTTCTTGCTTGATAAAGTCAAGTAATATCGCGATGCCGAGGCCAAACTTTCCCATGTCCTCAGTCAACACTCGAAGGAGTTCAAAAGGCGTACCGCCGGCGCCGTCAGCTTCATCTTGCCACATTTTCAACACTCGGAAGGCCCACTCAGCGGGACTTCCTCCGTATTCGCATTCTTCAGCGATCTTATCTAACCTCTCAGGCGACAATTTTAAATGGTCCCCCACCTCTTTCCACCTGCTACCCAGACGTCTGCCGAGGGTGCCCAAGTGCTTATGCATCGCGCGCGAGTCGGGGTTTTCGAAATCCAACCCCTGTCTGTGGAGAAGGGCCATCCACTGAGCCAACAGTTCCATGCGTCTAATGCGGGTGAAGACGCGACCGAGCTCGCCCCATCTATGACGATGCGGGGTTTCACCCCACCACACTCGGAACATCGCCGTACACAGCTCCTCCGGTGTCTTGACACTGCGCTCTACTAGAGCATCCATACGGGCGGCGCTGACTTTTAAGCTACTGCCCAACTCTCTCCAACAGCCGCTCAACTCTTTACCTAGTTGACGAAGCAAGGCGTCGCTATAGGCTAACCGCCGCTGTCCTACCTGTCGGGTCTCCCCATCATCGGTCTGCCTCGCGCCGCGTCTCACGTCGTCAAGCCGCATTAACTTTTTTTCAGGCGCACCGGGCGGTGAAGGCGAGCTTGAAAGTGGAATAGCTTGAGCCATCTCGTCTCGTCTTGGCGGCGGCGGCAGCGGCGGCGGCGGCGGCGGCGGCGGCGGTGGTGGTGGTGGCGGTGGTGGTGGTAGTAGCCGTTACTGGGGTCAGAGGCGATATGTTTTTTTTCCAACAGAAATCAGAGCTTTTTATACAGAGGGAGTTTAATCCCATTTCCAACAGCGCTCCAGCTGTCTAGCGCCCTGTCCGCATGACGCTTTTTCAGCCGCTCCGCTCCTTAAGAGCTTAGATGACGAGGGGGTGTGGCATCGCTATCCGTGGAGACCAGCTGAAAACGGTGTTTTTTCCTCACTCATAGCCTTACCTCCTACCCCCTACCCGAGGACGTCTCCCTCCCTCTGACATTCATTGTAACAAACGTCAGAGGTCAGGTGAAAATCGGATTTTTTTTCATGCACAGCCTTAGGCAGCTGTCGCCCCCCCCCTCCCTATTGAACTAGCCGGCCGGCCGCCCGCCTGGCCGGCCCGGTCTACTCACCACGGCAGGAGGTGGCGATTTTTGTCTTACACTTAAGTCGCTCACCACATGCACACGCCTCTACTCACAGACAGACACGTTCGTCTTAGGGGGGTCCTGCTTCACGCCACACGCCTCCTGTAGTTTTTTTTTTGTATACACACTGTAAGCTCATCACCGTTACCGTTAATCCTTTATACAGCTAACGCGCGCTGAATGGCTGAACAGGGTGGTAAGCGGCTTAGCTCACCACAGTGGATCCCTCAAAAAGGGATCCAGCTGAAAACGTCATACCTTATGTCTTTGTGAATGGCCGCCGCCGATCAGTCGACGGCAGGCAGCAACCGCTTAACCCTTTATACAGCTAATGCGCGTTGAATTGCTGAACAGGGTGGTAAGCGGCTTAGCTCATCATCACAGTCGATCTCTCAAAAAAAGGGGGGGGAAAGGGATCCAGCTGAAAACGTCATGCCTTATGTCTTTTTGTTTCTCTTTGTGAATGGCCGCCGGCCAGCCGGCGGCAGCTGAACAGGGTCGGTAAGTAGCTTAGCTCTAGAAGCGAGAAGGCGTATATAAGGGGCTTGGAAACCTCCATTCACTCACTCATTCTTTTGCTGCTCTCTACAGTCACCACCATGAGCAAAAGACAACATCTAGCGTCGTTCAAGAACAAGAAGACTACGCGGAACAGCGTTCGTTTAGCGTCAGTGCCTGCTCTTGCTACTGAACATGAGACTACCGCCGCAGCCGGTTGGTCTTATCACCCTCCTGCTGTAGCGAGCGCTCGCGGCAGTAGTAGTAGTAGTAGTAGTAGTAGTACTAGTAGTAGCAGTAGTAGTAGTAGTGGTAGTAGTAGTAGTAGTACTACTGGTAGCAGTCGTCGTGCTAGCGACGTTGTTACACTCGCGACGGTACACGTTGCTGCTAAGCGCGCTGCCGCTGCTACTGCCGTCCCGCCTGCCGCTGCTGCTGCTGCTGCTGCTGCTGCTGCGCCTGCTACTGCTGCGCCTGCTACGGCTGCGCCTGCTGAGGCTGCTGCTGCGCCTGCTACTGTTGCGTCTGCTGCGGCTGCTGCTGCGACTGCTTCTGCTGCACCTGCTGCTACTGCTACTACTACTGACGACAACGCTCCTGGCACAGCGCAGTACTGGCAACCGGGTTTTTACCTCCCCACTACTGTTGATGACTTTGATGACCTGCCGCACGTTGCACAGCCCCTCTCCTCCACCACTACATCGACGGACGCCCTCGACGCCGCTCGCGCTGAGAGTTACAGCTATTCGGACACTCAGCCCCTAAACCGAGAAGAAGAGGAGGAGGAGGAGGAGCAGCAGCAGCAGCAGCAACAGGGTGAGACAGAGAACGACGCTGACGACGAGGCGTACGAAGAACCCGAAGGGCAAGGGGTGAGCGGTACGTTTTTCGGCTTCCCTCTTCGACCTTTCGACCTCACTTCCTCCACTGCTAGCGCCCCCCCGTCCGGTCCGTGGCGACTGCCCTCACCGCCACCTTACGAGGGCGGCGGCGCTTCACCTTCTACCGCTACACTCAGCACGGACGGCGTGTGGCTGCGCTGTTCCAACAACGAGACCTCCGATACCACCAGCGCTGACGCTGCTCCTGCTATCGGTTCTGCTGCTGATTCAGCTCACGCTGATGGTGTTACTCATCCTGCGGGTGTGAAACGTTCTAAGGTGAGTTCCAGAACAACAAGGCCCACTAAGAAGAGAAAAATACAAGAAAAAGAAGGAGATGGACGAGAAGAAGCAGAGAAAACACTCGGGTTAGAGTTCTGCTTAGACGGAGCTTTGACGCTGGAGATCTGGGAGGACGTGGCTAGACTGTCTAGGAGGCCGCGCTACACAAAAGACGGCCAGGTGAAAGAGGCGTCTCTGACCAGAAGCAAGCGAGTGCACTTCACGGCCGACGCGCTGCGCGAGCTCATAGCACGCATCGCCGATATCCGCGCAGTGGTGCGCATACGCGACACAGCGGCCGCGCAAGGAAAACCTAATCACACCCCCTGGTTCGCAGTGCTGGATGAGGCGGGCGAAGTGTACGCAGCTGTGAGCTACTACAGCGGTAAGAACCTCGTCCACGTGCGCAAGTACGAAGGTCCTGACAAAAAACCCACACAGCAGGGGGTGACGCTGTCCGCCAGAGCGCTCAAAGAGTTGGATGACAAAACAGAGATCATTCTGAAATATCTCGGCATAGATTCGGAATGAGAGACGCTCAACGCTCACGCGCGCACACACACAGCGTTTGACGTACGCTGTATGAGACAGACAGACAGACGGATACACAGACAGCAGACAGAAAGATAGTTACATAGACGACAGATTGATAGATAGCTAGATAGATAGATAGATAGTTAGACGGCTAAGTAGTTGGTAACCGAGTGAAAAAAAACATGACACAGTACGTATGCGAAAAGTGTTTCAAAATGTTTAAAAGAGCGTACAACCACGAGAGACACGTAGAAAATTGTAGAGTAGTAGCTAAGTTTTGCCCTCTATGCGGCGAAGGGGATTGCCGAAAGAGCGCTTGTCGACGCGAATCTCTGGACGGGGTGACCGTCCCTCCGCGCATATGTGCTGTACCGAACGGGGAGGAAACGTTCACGGCGAATTGGCCTGCGATACAAACGGGCGTCAGGATGCACGGGACTCGCGTGAGTGTAACAAACTTCAGGCTACCAACCGGCGAGTTGACTGACGCTGTAGATACTATGCGTCGCATTAACTTGACACAAAGATTCAGATACAAAGTGGGTTTCTCGGTAGGCTTACTGTTACAACACAGAGAAGACAAGAGCAAACTGCGCTACTTCCACGCCTCCCAGAACAACGCAACTCTCATACAACCGCTCCCTACTGTAACTAATTCAGAAACTTTGGAAGAGCTCCTCTCAAAGATGCAAAACACCGTCGCTTGCGAGGAGGTACGGAAACTTTGCGACGCTGACACCAAGTGGCACGTTCTTTTTCCTACCAATTTGAACATCTGCGTTTACATGGGACCGGGGGAATTCCCCATAGGCGGTAGGATCACTCAGGCCGGTCGAGTTGGAAAGAGAAGCGGCGTGTTAGATTTTCCCAACAAGGACAACCTCTGCATCTTCCGCTGCATTTCCTTTCACTTATACAACACCAGCAAGCGCGCTTCAGATTTGTTACGTCAGTTCTGTCCCGCTGCCACACCTGAATGCTTTCCGGGTCTGAACATCCGCGACTTACCCGCGTTAGAGACCTTGTTTGACGTACAAATAGCGGTTTACACCGCGTCGCGTCAAGTGCCGGGGCGGAAGTTGAGAAGACGCGTTACTCTGATCAGACCGCCTTCCAGAACTGTGGCCGCCCGAGGTAAAGTCAACCTACACCTGACGGCGAAAGGCGGTTTGCACGTCTCTCTCGTCACGGACTTCAACGCGTACGCGGGCATATACGAATGTTGCAAGTGTAAGGCGGCGTTCACCACCGAGTTCTTGCTGAAGAGACACAGGAACCAGCTTTCCTCTTGCCGACAAGTCAAGTTGCGCTACGTAGGTGGCATCTACCAAAATTCGAGAACGATTTTCGAAGCGCTAGCAGACTTCTCCATTTTTCCCCCCGACGGACATTCCGGAATCTACCCTTACAAGATCGCCTTCGATTTCGAGGCTTTCTTCAGACCGTGCAAAGAACCGTCGACGGAGCACGTGTCCCTGCTGTGGGATCACGTCCCTTTGTCGGCTAGCGTCGCATCCGACTTTCCGGGGTGGGAGGGGCCCGTGTGCTTCGTCAGAGCATCCGACGCAGATTCCGACCCCTTGTTGGACCGAGTTTTAAATCACATAAACGAGAACGCCAAAGCGATCGGGGAAGCTGTGCTAGAACTTTACCGACCGACCTTAGCGAAGTTAGATGCGGCGATAGGTGAAGCTCTCCTGCTGGAGGAGGCGACGTTCACCACCCCTTCTCCAGGCGGCTTCGCTGCGGCTCAGACCAGACACCCGTTAGTTCAACTGAAGAAGCGTCTTCTGAGATACATCCGTCAAGCTCCAGTGGTGGGCTTCAACTCGGGGCGTTACGACTTGAACCTGATCAAAATACGCCTTCACTCCTTCTTCGCCTCCGGAGACCGAAGAAACCAAGAATTCAGCGTCATAAAGAGAAGCAATCAATACTTGGCGGTTTACACACAGCACACGGTTTTCTTGGACGTAGTCAACTACTTGGCACCCGGTTACAACTACGCGACCTATTTGCGAGCTTTCACCAGGAACGAAGAGAAAGGTCACTTTCCTTACGAATGGATGACGTCTACCAGGAAACTGGCAAACAGAACGCTGCCGCCGAGATCGGCTTTCGACAGCGAGCTGACGGGCGTCAAAATGTCCGAATCCGACTACGCCGCATGTCAGAAAGTTTGGTCCGACGAGAAGATGCAAACTATGGAAGACTACTTGATCCACTACAACAACAAAGACGTGAAACCTTTCAATGAAGCCCTGAAAAATCACGCTAAATTTTTCCAAGATCGCGGCATCGACATGTTGAAAGACGGAGTTTCTCTCGCCGGTTTGACTTTACGGTTCCTCTTCCAAAACCTAGAAGACGCGTTCACAACGTTTCCCCAGTTCGACGCCGTCCTCCACGCTCTGATCAAAGAGAATCTAGTCGGCGGTCCTTCCATCATCTTCCATAGATTTCACGAGAAGGGCACCACGCGGATAAGGGAGCACAAGTACGGCGAAGAAGCGAGACCGTGCCAACACATACTAGGACTAGACGCTAACTCTCTGTACTTGCGCTGCATGAGCGAAGCGCACTGCACGGGCTATTACGCGGTGAGACGGCCCGAGACCGAGTTCAAGCCCGAAATCAGGCAAAGAAACTCTCACAGCGCTTTGGAGTGGTTACGCTTCGTAGAGCACGACCGCGACGTGAAACTGCGCCACGCTCTGAACGGCGGCGAGATGGTGGTAGGCTGTCGGAAAATTCGCGTGGACGGATTTCACGCGGCCTCTAATACGGTTTTCCAGTTTCACGGGTGTTGGTTCCACGCTCACGAGTGCATACCGTCGCACCGATATCAGTGCGCTTCGCTGAGAGAGGAGAGACGCGCCAGAACGACCAGAGTAAGCGCTTACTTGAAAGCGCTAGGTTACAAGCTGGTCGTCGTGTGGGAGTGCGAATGGCGAGAGATGAAGCGTCGAGATGAGCGGGTCAAGGCCTCCCAACAACGCTGGAAGGTTGACGCTTTGAAAGTGTCTCGAAACGCAATGAGCGAGAGCGACATCCTTTCCGCTGTGAAAGAGGAGAAAATGTTCGGTTTAGTTCAAGTGGACATCACTACGCCGCCTCACCTACGAGACTACTTCGAAGAAATGACCCCCGTTTTCAAGAACGCGACCGTTTCAAAATCGGACATAGGCCCTCACATGTCAGACTTTGCGCAGGAAGAAAAGCTGTTGAACACGCCTCAGAGATGTCTGATAGGGAGTTACCACGGAAAAAATATTCTCTTGGGAACGCCGCTTCTCAAGTGGTATTTAGAGCACGGTTTGATAGTCACCAAAGTGCAGCTGGTGGTAGAATACCTACCTAAACGCTCCTTTGCCGGTTTCGCGGACGAAGTGACGGCGGCGCGAAGACGTGGCGACGTGAACGAGAACGAGAAAATTCTGTCAGACTGTTACAAGTTAATGGGAAACGCTACGTACGGTAAAACAATCTGCAACAAAGAAAAACACACGGCGGTGAGATACACTGACAGTCGGAAGTTCGAACTATTGGCCAATTCGTGGCGCTTCAAAAAGGCGTCCGAGTTGACTTCCGATCTGTTTGAAGTCGAACTACAACCGAAAACGGTCAAGAACAACCTCCCTATTCAGATAGGGTTCATGGTGTACCAGTACGCGAAGTTGAAAATGTTAGAGTTCACATACGACTTCTTGGATAGATTCGTCGATCGGCGCGATTATGCCCTTTGTCAAATGGACACCGACAGTCTTTACATGGCTCTCAGCGGTGACACATTGGATGACCTAGTGAAACCTCGCCTGAGAGAGACGTACTTCAGAGAGAAACGAAAGTGGCTTCCGACAGCGGTGTGCGACGAGCACTTAGAGCTTTTCGTGAAGACAAAAACGGAAAGAGTGCGAGAATGGTGTGCGCCGCCCGGCGGATGTTGTGAGAGACGGTACCTTCACGATCTGAGAACTTCGGGGCTCATGAAAGCGGAGTGGGAAGGTGACGGGATCCTAAGTCTCAACCCTAAGACTTACATTTGCTACGATCGAGTCAGCGACACCGGTGAAAGAAAATCCAAAAAATGGAGTGCAAAAGGCGTACAGACGAAACAAAACCCCCAGGAACCAGACGCCTTCTTGGATGTTCTTCGCCAACGAAAAACTCTCATTGCTGTAAATAGAAATTTCAAAGTGGTGCGAAACAAAATGGTCACCTACACCATAGAGAAAGACGGCGTGCGCTACTTGTATTATAAGCGTCGCGTGCATTCTGACGGTGTGACAACGAGTCCTTTAGAGATATGAAAAAAAAAAAATAATAATAAGCGTGTGCATCTTTTCAAAAATAGAGTGTTTATCAAGATTGAAAAAAAATAAATAAAAAAAAATTAAAAGAAAATATTGTTGTGTTTTTATTATCATACGTCTTCTTTTACTAGTAAGTCGCGCAGTCTCTTAAAGCGTCGCTCATGTGACGACGTCGCTTCCAGTCACGGGATCCTAAAGACCCTCACTTCCTAAACAAAAAAAAAACTTCTTCTTCTTCCGGTCACGTGATCAATCAGGTCGCTTCCGGTCACGTGATCTCACTTCCGGTTGGCCATTAAGTCGTGTGACGTCACTTCCGGTCACGTGACTCATCAGGTCACTTCCGATCACGTGATCCTAAATTAAGTCATATGACGTCACTTCCGGTCCCCATAGTAGGTCAGTAGGTTACCCAGAATGCACCACTAATCCCCTAAGTAGGTCACTTCCGGTCACCAAATGGAGGCCTCTGATTGGCTGCAGGGTTACCCAGAATGCACCACTAATCCCCTAAGTAGGTCACTTCCGGTCACGTGACCAAATGGAGGCCTCTGATTGGCTAACTAGGTCACGTGACGTCACCACTAATCCCCTAAGTAGGTCACTTCCGGTCACGTGACCAAATGGAGGCCTCTGATTGGCTGCATATCGATTGAGTAATAAACAGTACTTAACTATAGTCCCGTTCCGATACATACTATACTACTAATGGTTCTCTGTATATTGTCACTCACACTTCTTCTCTAAACACAGATACTGCTTTCTTGCTTTATTTTTCTGCATGATACATGAATGCGTCCCTGGGGATTCATCTAGGGGAATGGTTCATCATGATGCACCTGTGCAGTCCTGGTGTGTTTGTCACATAGGGCCAATGCATCATAGTAGGGACCTTTAGCAAACCACGTAAAAGCATATAAAACGCAGACGTAGCAGTGCTGAAAGTGTAGGACACGTCTCGGTTAAATGAGCTACGCCGGGTTTGCTAAAGGTCCCTATTGTCAACTGAATACGCAGCCTTGATGCATCAAAAGTCATGTCTAAGTATCACCATTCAATGAGGCCAAATAAAAAAGGTGTGTTTAAGGTTATCCATTGTTAAGAAAATATTTATATTTAAAGTAATTTTAGGGCTATTTCAGAGTCAATAATGATGATAATCAACGAGGCTATGTCATTGTCAGTAAGCAGGTGCTGAAGTTAGTGAGTCAATTCTTTTTGGGTAAAAGTAATACAAAAGATAAAAAAAAAAGAATGTGACCTACCCTTCTTAGATTTTCTCACTATTAAACCCGAAACACACCTTTCTTTTTTGGGCCTAATGTCGCCATTATTACCTCTCAGCCCAACTGTCCCCCTCCTACAACTCCAAGAATAATCAGAGCATAAAACGTTGACATAAAACATGCCAGGAGCAAATGGGGACGGCATTGTGTTATGATAAATGGCAATAGTTGTCAATCACTACTCCTTGATTTCCATAATTCTTCCCTGCTTCCCTCTCCATACAGATTTCTGCCAAGTGCAGGTCACCCCAAACTTTCTATGCTGTCCTGAGCCTGTCAGTGTATGTTAATATGGGGATTGACACAAGCCATGTGGGACAGCAATGGATAGGTGTGATGATGCATTTAATTTAGCGGACCAGTTACCCAAAGTACACTGATATTACTAGGCTCCCTACATGACCAATCTATCAGTCACTAGTGCCTACCTAGTTAGTCATTTTTTGGCTCCCTATATACCTAGTTAGTCATTTTTTGGCTCCCTATACAACCAACCTAGGTAAGTTATTATTGTTAGGTTGGTCAGTACTGACCAACCTACCTTAGTCTTTTAATTTCCAGGGGAGCCACCGAGTGGTCATCACAGGTGGCACCAACTAGTGGTATACAAATACAACACACCAATGATGAACCTAGGTTAGCTGCTACTGACTGACCCCTTAGTCATTTTTGAATATAACTTTGCTATTGTGACAAACACTCATATGACCAACCTGGGATAGTCTGTACTGACTAACCCTTTCAACCTATGGATTTTCAGTGTAGGGGAGTCACCTCAACCTGATTGTGGCAGGAGCGTGATGAATGATACAAACACAGCATACTGCCACCTGGAGTGGGAGGAGGGGACAAAGGCCTCTGGAGTAGTTTATGGCAGCATGTCTAAAGTGCCTCCTTCACTGCTTCTAGTTCCCTTCATTCGACAGCTTGAGTCACACAAACACTTGTACCAGATAGCAGCTCTGATTCCTGGTAAAAAAAAAGCTGAGGTGACGTTACTGGGAAAATAATGGCTTCCTCAGGTTGTGAACAATGTTGGCGATGAATAAAACAAGCCTAGGCTGAACTGTTTTCATGTGATTGAGGAGGGAATGACAGGGAATCTCCTTGATATCTGATTGGGCATTTTCTTGAAGTTGCTTTTTCCAGAAAGGGAAAATGGTATCAAAGTGAATCATCTTAGTATACATTGCTCTTTGTGTCAAATGTGTAGGAGCAGGGTTCTTTTATCTCATTGCTTATTATTGAACGAAGAAATTCTTATCTTACATGAAAAAATACCAGTGAAAGAGATACTTTACAACCCCTACCTGAGCCTGACACTGCAGTCAATGGCGAGGATGTGAGTATTGTCAGACCTACCTCTGTCCCCGTACTACCTGCATAATAATGAACACACTGCCCCGGCTCGGCCCATGTCCTGCAGATAAATAATTATTGTAGATACGTTGGCTATAGACATTGACAGGTATTTGATGAGTCAGTGTTACACTGTGTTGATATTGTGCTTGTGGTGTTTCTGGGAATGATAACGCTGGAGGCAATCATTGCTGTGGGCAACCTTCACTCCAAAGTCCTGCAGGGGTGCTATGTGGCTTACTTTAAAATGGAAAGTTATTGGCCTTATTATCATAATTCTTCTTTTACCATACATCCTCTCTCTGGCTGTGTATGTGATTATTGATAGTGTCATGTTGATGAATACCCTGGTTGACAAGTTATTTGTTAGAGTTCACCATTTTATGGAGATACTTGTGGAATAATGGTGTATTATAAGTGAAAAGGGTGAAAAGGATAAAAGCATGGAACACTTAATTTCAGTTACTGTAACGTTCCATGTTTCATCTCAGTGAGGTTCATACCAATTAAATTCATGAGTACATTTTGGTAAATTGCAAAGATGACTAAATCTGTAAACAACTCAAGACAAGACATTGCCTTAGTTAATATTTCTAGGAACAGGAAATAGGAAACGGAACAGTCAGAAATTCATGTCGTAGCAGAAATTAATTACCTTCCTTTATCCCAAGGCATGACTTAAGCACCTTTAAGGACTCCTTAGTCCTATGATGATCTATCCCTTTGTTTTCATGATACATGTACATGTATAAGCACTGGCAAATGACTGCACAGCATTCATACATCATTACAAATAGATAACATTAATATACCTTTTAAGGGCCAGCATGGTGTCAACCAGTCACTAGCTTGCGCTGCAGTGTGATGATGAACAAAGCCTTGATGCATCATAATGTCCTAAGATTGGTTAATCAAATGATTGCACTGCAGATGTGATGAGTGGGAAAGCCTGACAAAATGAAACCAAGAGGAATTAAACCACACCAGTGACCTCATGACTATGCAGCTCTAACACTACACCCTTAAGGAAGCAAGATATTTAAACATTGAAATTGGGATGTCCATTGGCCCTTTTTTTCTCAGAGAAACAAGTTGTTGTCGCCACAGTCCTGGTTGAATTTCCATAAGATTTCCAGCTAAACATCATTTGTAATCATCTGACTGGTTGTTGTACTATTTAACATTCCTCTAACAGGTATCAGTCTCAAAGTGTTAAGTTCTTTTGATGCAGATGTATCATTGACTTCCTGTCACATGTGGTAGTATTAGAGTATTATGACATTTTGTCAGATAGACCAAGTTCAAGAGCTAACAAATCAGTGCACAATGTTACGCATGCGTTTAACACCAGGCGGAGATGCGGCATTGTCCCCCCCTGGGGACAGGACAAGCTTCCCTGCTAGCAGCACTCGTCTAAATCACATGAACATTACGTAAGAATGACGAGAAAATGTCAGTTTTACATAATAATGATGTAACTCATACGAGTGGTGCTAGCAGGGTTGTTGGTATGCACTCCTACTGTGGTAAAGTCCTTTCACATCGACAATACCAGTATTCTGGTACTGTGCATGGCTTAGCGGCATACCATTTAATAGGAACATATGGTGTCATCATTAGACCATGACAATTAGCCTATAGAAAGGTGTGCAGCCCCTTCAGTACCTTATATGTAATCACAGAACAATGTTTCATCTACACCAACACTGGGGGCATGGGTTAGGGAGAATATCCCACATATTTTTTTATTTCCCCTATTCATGACCTTACCATTCCATTAGGAGATGAAATCGAAAGCTGGAGGAATAGATCAATGTCTAGGCTACTACACTGCATATTTATTCTCATTAGCATATGTACTAGGAAATTCAGAAATTGATTTTGCTGGGTCTCCATCAATGTATTTTTTATGAAAATGTCATATTCAATGCATGATATCTTAATAAATATATCTTAATAAATATTATAAATAATTGTACTTTCTAAGTCAGTTGGAGTGCAGATTGTTTTATCAGCAAATATAACAGAAAATTTGGAAACTGATTTTGCTGGGTTCCCATCAATGTATTTCATGAATATGTCATGTTCAAATGGATGATATATCTAAAAAAATATGAATGAATATACTTTCTAGGTCGGCTGGTGTGTGGATTGGAAAATTCTTTCCAATGGTACCAATCATGATATGAAGAACATAATGACTTTCATTGAATTATTAAATACACTAATAATGGTGATGCTGGCTGGCATGGCATTATACTAGTACGCCCTCGAGGGTGAGTACAAGTGGAGCTCATTTCGGGGGTACCAGAATGGCAGGTGTGTCCTCAACCTGCTTACACAATGAACCAGAGTATGCTGACATGGTTACTGTAACCATGGTAACCAGGTAGGGGTCACAGCAGGGTCAGCCATCCTGACTCCCATCAGCCGTGTTACCCAATACTGCAGGAAGTCACACGGAGTTGTGAGATGTCATCTGATTCTCACACCTTGGTCCCCTGATATGTAGGCACAGAGTTACTTACAGGTAAGCCTTTAGGGTGTCACTAGGGATGCAGTGAGCCTTTGTGAGGAATGCTAAGCTGTTGTGTGATACTGAGATACTAAAGGCTGACCTCAGGGAGTGGGTCTTATGTGATGGAAAACCTCTGCGGACCTGTAGAATATGGTACATAACCTCTGAGGCGCAAGGAGGTTTTCTCACTTATACTCCACCCTCCATCCATAGTAGATCAAGGAAAATGATATATATATTCATCTTTTGATAAGGACTTTACATGATTTTAGAAATTCGTTTTCGTTTGGATAATCTGGGGTTCGAACCCACACATCGATTCCCCTTGAGCTAACATGATTGATTATCTAAAGCAACACACAACTTTGCCAGTTACCTGGTGGCCAAATGGATATGGCACAGGGCAATGTAAGCAAAGGGTCCCCGGTTCTAATCACATCCTTGTCACCGTTATACATTTTGTAATTTCAAATCATTTTAAATGTCAAATCGTTATTCATCAAGTTTGGAAAAGAAAAATGGAAAAAAATGGTAAGAAATACAGAAAGGCCTAATCTCCAATTACATTAATGCATTATTGCAATAGTGATCTCTTTCCTCAATATAATCGTGAAAATAGTTCTAAATATTTCCACCAGGTAGGTAGGTCTGAGTGTATACCTTACAGCCTGGGCATTATAGCATAGTGGTCATGTCTTTGGACTTGCAAGCAGAAGATCTTGGGTTCAAATCACCATAAGGACAAACATATCTTTAGGCAATGATATCTTATGAGTAGAACAATAGATAAGTAACCAGTAGTTCTTATGAGTTCCTTCACACAGGTGTTCCTCTGTGGCCTACCTGTTAGGGCAAAGTTCATCAGATTGGAGGATTTACCAGCCTAGGTTCGAATCCACTAAAGACAGGGCTTTAAAAGGGAAACCATAACCTCCTCCAAGACTTGACCTAGTTTATATAAGGGAGTGTACATTTATTATTTCCGGCGAGGGGGAGGGGGGGAGAAACGTTCCACGCGCTCTCAAGGGGGGGGCGTAAAAAACTTTCACCCCTCCACGTGAAATCTCACCACCCCCCCCCCTGTAATTAATAAATGAACGCTCCCTAACCTCCTCAGGAGGTTATACTTATAACCTCCTCAGGAGGTTAAATGAACTAGGTCACTTCCCTCAGGCTGTTAAATATCACAAAGTGGTCTGAGAGAGGAGAATATGCCATATAACCAACAGTAAGAACAATAGACCAAACACCCAGGCGGAGTATATGTGATATGAGTAGGTATCAGCTGTGTGTCCGGGTAATGACGTAAAATGGCAGGGACGCATGTCAAGACACAAAAGCTATCAGACAAAAGTAGGTTTTGGTTTCTTGGTGCTAGTTTTAGCATGGTAGATAGAGAAATAGTGGTCATATTTAGTATGGTTCAGCTCTTGAATGAGATCCTGATGCTTACCATTGCATGGCAGTCACACTTTGATACTCTGACTCTAGCCAGAGGAGCAGGTTACGTAGATACATGGTCTGTTATTAGGTGCCACTTGAAATGCAGATTCTGATGCCTACCATTCACACAACCGCAAATTTAGCCTAAGCATGCAAATGCTACATTGTAATTACCATGGTTGTGTCTTCATTAGATGCCTCTAAAGGTTTCATCCATGTTCTGCATCAGAATAACATGTCCAATCATGAGGTCATACATTGTGCCATATGAAGGGATTTTGAGATAACACTTATGCGTTAACCCCTTTAGCACCAAATGATGGCTAGATGAAAAAGTATGATATGCAGAATCTACATTTCAATAGCAACAATATTTAGTAAGTATTAACAATTTTAAGAATGCCTAGTGTTAAACGTATTTAGGTTGAGGTTATTGTTCCTTAGAAGTTTCATAATTTTATTCATGCATGAAGGTAAATATGGTAACTAAAACTCCTAATAGGGTTTTCATTGACATCACATTTAATCTAAATGCTGCTGATCTAAAGGTTAGGAAAGCGAAACAAAATGTTCATTTAGTTCTAATGAGGTACCCATCGAGAGAAATAAAAGTGTGAGCTGGCAAAGTATGCATCGGGGACAGTTGAGGAATTAATAGTTTTGTTAATGTGAAGGACACACATATCAATCATCGCTTTGGTAGAAAAGCTCTTAACTAGGTGATTAATTGAACAAACATGCTTAGAGAACACTCAAGTGCAAAAAGCATAGCCTTTGTAAATGTCAGGAAGTAATACTTCCCATACACACTGATAAGGCCAAAAAAAGAGGTTATAGGTAACAATCATGGGCAGAAAATGTTGGGTCGGTAGGTCGTATTATTATTATTTCCTTTTTTAACATAAAGTACTAGCTAGTCTATCTGAAGGCTCTAAAATTGACCAAAAATGGGTACAAAATTTCTTCAAAATTGCATAAAATACGTAGGGTTGGCCCTGTTTTAATAGGTTTGGTTGGGTGACCTGAAACAAACTTCTTTTTTTTGGCTTAAAGTGACATGGTCCGATGACTAGGGTTCAAGAACCACTTTTGTTAAAAATGAATCAGAATGTTCCCTATGGCCATACATATTGTGCAAGCTACTTTATTTTATCTCATTCCCTATAATTCAGCTTAAAATCTGACTAATTATCAGATAATGGCTCAATTTACTAATTTTGGAGTGCAAGCTATAAATCCCCCATTGAAAAAAAACACTGTAAAATACTACACTTGGGCCATGCGGGACCCTCTAATTGGGCTCTATTGCCCATAGATAACATTTTATTGGGCCCTATTCTCCAAATATGATATTGTACGAACATATGAAACAGCTTTCAGCAGGATTTTAAAAATGAAAAAAATCGGACCATGTCACTTTAAGGGAGTCAGCTGGGGGTTAAGTACTCCCCCCCTACCCCAAGGTTGCAGCTATTGCTGGTCTGTGGGTGGTTGACAATACCGACATTTATCATAAGCCAACTCAATCTGACAAATTTTTCTGTTTTAATGTTCGTTCTTGTATGTCACCCGATCTGTTATATTATAAGACTTATAGGGGTGATTCCACTGAGGTGAATCTGTCAGGTCGGACGAGATTTGTCCACAGGTTTAACATTGTGAACGCTCATCCAATCCAACAGATTTGCCGCAGTGGATTCACCCTTCATTAGAGAATGTCCTTTTTGCAAAACTGCTCCAACTACTATCACCTAAAAGAGTGAAAATGTTTTATGACATGGAAATCTTGCCACAATAGAAAGTCTAAACTAGACATCAAACTACACAATTCAGAAAGAAATGTCCTCTACAAAGTGGAGGTTTGGAAAAAAAAGCTATAAACTGTTATAACTGGCAAATAGTCTGACCTTAAAAAGACACCACATGAGCAAGCATTGTATAAGGACATGGGTGGTCAGAGTGCAAGGGATATGCCAAACCTTTATGCATGTACCAGTGAGGTGTAAATGGGTGTCTGCAGGTTCACAGCGGGTCAATATGTGGCCATTTAGCCTACCGGCCATTTAGTAGGTGCATGTAGTAGGTAAACACTGACAAACACCATAATAGCCTTTAAGGATGGCATTGTCCCTTAATGCACTATGACTTGTGCGTGGAGGGCCAGGGGTGGGGAAGAGTTCCAGGTTCACAGAAAGTCAATATTTGCTCATTTAGCAGACCATCATTAAGTAGTTGCATATGGAGGGTAAACATCGACAAAATCTTTGATAATCAGTTTGAATGGACATGCTGTAGTGTTATGTCTAATCATATAAGCCCATGATAAGATGCCAGGGTATCCTGCAGTAACTTGAGTTACAAGTCGAATGAATATCATAAAAAAGATTCTGGTTTGTGTAAATAAAATGTCTGCCTTACACGGCTTGTGTCAGGCATCTTCTGTCCTACACACCTTATACTTTAACCCTTTAAGGACAACATGCTTATGCAAGCCAACATTTGTCGTCGTGATGAGTTGAAGTATATTGATGAATATCCGCTTACTAGCTACCACACATTGTGTGATCGCACCTTAAGTAATTGGTGCGTCATGCAGACCAATAATTTTTCATGGTATATTAAAGCCTTAAATGGTTAGCTCCCCCATTACACCCCCTATACTCCCTGACCTATACGTTGTATGTGTCCTTTGTACTTTAGTGTTGGGAGCCGGACACCCATGACCACTACACCTGGAACTGTACCCCTGACACTGCGGCCTCAGGTAGGGCATTCATTTCATATTACTTTGGTTTCAGGTACCTTTATCTTAGAATTATGTATCGTACTCGGGAATTAAAACATGTTTTATTTCAGGAGGATTTTCTTGACAAGAGAATTGCACAGTGCTGTATGATTTTGTGTTGAGAACAAACTTCAGCTCTACTGTTGACATTATGTGAAGTGTTAGGCATCTAGTCCATGGAACATGACTACTGATACTTAAATACATAGTCCAAGGGACGGGGAAAGTAATGTAAGAAACTTCTCCAGACATCCCTATAGTGCTTGAGATATGATATTGACATATTTTATCATTTATAGTTTAGCAATTGACGTGTATCTATAAATGTTTTACTTTAACATTTATTGCAAAAATGGCGGTTCATAGTTGATAAATACGAAACATTTCAAAATTAGGATCACAGGGAAAAAGAGAACATTTTGCACTTTGAGTTTAATGTACCAAAATATAAGAAAAAAAATAAGGCCATAGCATGTTTAGCATACATAAACACCTACAGCTGTTAGGATGTAGGAGGCAGTACAAATGAAGTTGTGTTCAAGTGCAGAGTCTGTGTTGTAAAAAATACAGGGAAACAAGGGTCAAAACTCTTTAGTAGTAAATATGGATCTTGAATCAGAGCTTGTCTTGTATTTTTACTAAGGGTAGTCAGCCCTGACAATGTAGGTGCTGAGTACCTGGCAGTACTGTGTGTGTCATTTACAAGGTGACAAGCTGTCAGCTGGTCAGAGCAGGAAATGGCTTGCAATATTACCTGCCCTATATTTGGGCATGCTGTCGAAACCAACTAGTGGGTATGAGATTATCACTGGGCTGCTGAGGGATATGACATGACAAGCATTTCTAGTCTAGTGTCTTGTAGGTTCACAGCTACCCATGTGGAGCCAGAAATAATGTGTTTCCGATTCTCAGAGTCAGGTTATTAACACAAATGTAAGTGGCACCGCACTGCTCTCATGTTGTCTTTGGATATATAACACACAACATTGCTATTTTAAATTAAGAAATACCCATTTCTGACATAATCGCTATATATATAGTTGTTCTGAATAAGCATTGAAAGGCCTACATACAAACTCATAGAAGCCATTATTATAGGTTTAAAATATTGCCTGATTTGTGATCTATATGAACCAGAATAAATGGAAAATATTCAGTTAAAAACCTCTGTCTAGTGTAGTCTCTTCAGTACGCACTCGGTAGTATCAGAGCATGTATATATAACAATGTGGACTAAGCCAGCTGGTCTATAGGGCAATAACTGATTTGTCCTCTATTGCAATTAACATGGTATCACTCACAGTCAATCTGATATTACCATTTGGCATTGGCATCATCTCCCCCTTCATTATGAGGTGCTAGAGTCATCAAATCATGGGTATGGGTATTAAGCCTCAGCTGGAGCTATGCTGAACTTATATGCTTGACAATGACTCTCTGTACATTGTCACTCACACTTCTTCTTTAAACACAGATACTGCTTTCTTGCTTTATTTTTCTGCATGATACATGAATGCGGCCCTGGGGATTCATCTAACGGAATGGTTCATCATGATGCACTTATGCAGTCCTGGTGTGTTTGTCACATTGGGCCAGAGCATCATATTGTCAACTGAATACGCAGCCTTGAAGCATCGCAAGTTATGTCTAAGGATCAGCATTCAATAAGGCTAAATAAAAAAAGGTGTGTTTAAGGTTATCCATTGTTAAGAAAATATTTATATTCATAGTAATTTTAGGGCTATTTCAGAGTCAATAATGATGATAATCAACGAGGCTATGTCATTGTCAGTAAGTAGGCGCTGAATTTAGTGAGTCAATTCTTTTTGGGTAAAAGTAATACAAAAGATTAAAAAAAAGAAAGTGACCTACCCTTCTTAGATTTTCACACTATTAAACCCGAAACACACCTTTTCTTTTGGCCTAATGTCGCCATTATTACCTCCCAGCCCAACTGTCCCCTTCCTACAACTCCCAGAATAATCAGAGCATTAAACGTTGGTATAAAACATTCCAGGCGCAAATGGGGACGGCATTGTGTTATGATAAATGGCAATAGTTGTCAATCACTACTCCTTGATTTCCATAATTCTTCCCTGCTTCCCTCTCCATACAGATTTCTGCCAAGTGCAGGTCACCCCAAACTTTCTATGCTGTCCTGAGCCTGTCAGTGTATGTTAATATGGGGATTGACACAAGCCATGTGGGACAGCAATGGATAGGTGTGATGATGCATTTAATTTAGCGGACCAGTTACCCAAAGTACACTGATATTACTAGGCTCCCTACATGACCAATCTATCAGTCACTAGTGCCTACCTAGTTAGTCATTTTTTGGCTCCCTATATACCTAGTTAGTCATTTTTTGGCTCCCTATACAACCAACCTAGGTAAGTTATTATTGTTAGGTTGGTCAGTACTGACCAACCTACCTTAGTCTTTTAATTTCCAGGGGAGCCACCGAGTGGTCATCACAGGTGGCACCAACTAGTGGTATACAAATACAACACACCAATAATGAACCTAGGTTAGCTGCTACTGACTGACCCCTTAGTCATTTTTGAATATAACTTTGCTATTGTGACAAACACTCATATGACCAACCTGGGATAGTCTGTACTGACTAACCCTTTCAACCTATGGATTTTCAGTGTAGGGGAGTCACCTCAGCCTGATTGTGGCAGGAGCGTGATGAATGATACAAACACAGCATACTGCCACCTGGAGTGGGAGGAGGGGACAAAGGCCTCTGGAGTAGTTTATGGCAGCATGTCTAAAGTGCCTCCTTCACTGCTTCTAGTTCTCTTTATTCAACAGCTTGAGTCACACAAACACTTGTACCAGATAGCAGCTCTGATTACTGGAAAAAAAAGCTGAGGTGACGTTACTGGGCAAATAATGGCTTCCTCAGGTTGTGAACAATGTTGGCGATGAATAAAACAAGCCTAGGCTGAACTGTTTTCATGTGATTGAGGAGGGAATGACAGGGAATCTCCTTGATATCTGATTGGGCATTTTCTTGAAGTTGCTTTTTCCAGAAGGGAAAATGGTATCAAAGTGAATCATCTTAGTATACATTGCTCTTTGTGTCAAATGTGTAGGAGCAGGGTTCTTTTATCTTACTGCTTATTATTGCACGAAGTATTTCTTATCATACATGGAAAAATACCAGTGAAAGAGGTACTTTACAACCCCTACCTGAGCCTGACACTGCAGTCAATGACCAGGATGTGAGTATTGTCAGACCTCACTCCGTCCCCGTACTACCTGCATAATGATAAACACACTGCCCCGGCTCTGACCATGGAGTGCAGATAAATAATTATTGTAGATACGTTGGCTATGGACATTGACAGGTGTTTGATGAGTCAGTATTACACCATGTTCATATTGTCCTTGTGCTCTTTCTGGGAATGATAACACTGCAGGTGTTTCAATCACTGCTGTGGGCAAAATGCACTCAATATATTTTTCCTACGTTGAACTCTGCATTCATGAAAAACAAAACGGGAGAGCTATCAATTATTTTCACTCAAAAATCCTTTAGCGATGCTATGTGGCTTACTTTAAAATGAAAAGTTATTGGCCATATTATCATACTTCTTTTTTTTACCATACAGCCTCGCTCTGGCTGTGCATGTGATTATTGTGAGTGTCATGTTGATAAAAACCCTAGTTGACAAGTTATTTGTTCTCAATTTTATAGAGATTTTATGGGAATAATGGTGTGTTATAAGTGAAAAAGGTTCATAAAAAACATGGAACACTTAATGTCACCTACTGTAACGTTCCATGTTTCATCTCCGTATGGATCATGCCGATTGAATTCATGAGTGAATTTGGATAATTTGAAAAGACAATTAAATCTGTAAACAACTCCAGACAAGACATTGCCTTAGTTAACATTTCCAGGAACAGGAAATGTGAAACTG
Organism: Harmothoe impar; assembly: GCA_947462335.1. Classification (NCBI taxonomy): domain Eukaryota; kingdom Metazoa; phylum Annelida; class Polychaeta; order Phyllodocida; family Polynoidae; genus Harmothoe; species Harmothoe impar. Next base: position 62,527,266 of record OX381713.1, on the reverse strand, counting down.
AACGGTCAGAGAGTCATGCAGTAGCAGATATTAATTGCCTTCCTTCATCCGAAAGCATGGCTTTAGACCCTTTAATGACTCCTTAGTCCTATGATGACCTATCCCTTTGTTTTCATGATGCATGTATAAGCACTGGCAAATGAGTGCCCAGCATTCATACATCATTACAAATAGACAACCTTAATATGTATACACCCTTTCAGGGCCAGCACGGTGCAACAATGTAGTGTCAACAAGTCACTGACCTGTGCTGCAGTGTGCTGATGAACATAGTCTTGATACATCATTCTATCCTAAAGCTAGTTAATCAAATGATTGCACTGCAGACGTGATGAGTGGGAAAGCCTGACAAAATGATACCAAGAGGAATTAAACCAAAACAGTGACCTCATGACAATGCGGCTCTAACACTACACCCTCAGGAAAGCAGGATATTTAAACATTGAAATTGGGATGTCCATTGGCCCTTTTTTCTCACAGAAACAAGTTGTTGTCGCCACAGTCCTGGTTACAGTACCTGGTGAAATTTCCATAAGATTTCCAGCTAAATATCATTTGTAACCATCTGACTGATTGTTGTACTATCTAGTGTTAAGAAGAAGAAGCATCAATCCAACATGGTGCTAGTAGATGCATCAACTTACTAAGTAGGGGACAAGACAAGCTTCCCTGCTAGCAGCACTCGTCTAAATCACGTGAACATTACGTAAGAATGACGACAAACATGTCAGTCTTACATAATAATGATGTAATTCATACGAGTGGTGTTAGCAGGGTTGTTGGTATGCACTCCTACTGTGGTAAAGTCCTTTCACATCGACAATACCAGTATTCTGGTACTGTGTATGGCTTAGGGGTGTACCATTTAATAGGTACATATGGTGTGATCATTAGACCATGACAATTAGCCTATAGCAAGGTGTGCAGCCCCTTCAGTACCTTATATGTAATCACAGAACAATGGTTCTCATGTACACCAACACTAGGGGCATGGGCTAGGGAGAATATCCCACATATTCTCATGATTGTCCCTTTTCATTACCTTACTGTTCCATAAGAACATGAAACCAAAACGTAGAAGAATCGATCAATGTCTTAGCTACTACACTGCATATCTTTTTTATCAGCAAATATAACAGAAAATTTGGAAACTGATTTTGCTGGGTCCCCATCAATGTATTACATGAATACGTCATGTTCAAATGCATGATATATCTCAAAAAAAATGAATGAATATACTTTCTAGGTCGGCTGGTGTGTGGATTGAAAAATTCTTTCCAATGGTACCAATCATGATATAAAGAACATAAGGTCTTTTAATGAATTATTATGTAAATGATTAGATACACTGCACAGAAGCTGGTGGGCATGCCATTATACTAGTATACCCTCGATGGTGAGTCCAAGTGCAGTTTACTTCGGGTGTACCGTAATGGCAGGTGTGTCCTCAACCTGCTTACACAATGAACCAGAGTATGCTGACATGGTTACTGTGACCATGGTAACCAGGTAGGGGTCTCAGCAGGGTCAGCCGTCCTGACTCCCATCAGCCATGTTACCTGATGTTACCCAATACATCATAAAGTCACAGGGAGTTGTGAGATGTCATCTGATTCTCAGACCTTGGTCCCCTGATATATAGGCACAGAGCTACTTACAGGTAAGGCTTTAGGGTCTCACTAGGGATGCAGTGAGCCTTTGGGAGGAAAGCTAAGCTGTTGTGTGATACTGAGATGCTAAAGGCTGACCTCAGGGAGTGGGTCTTATGTGATGGAAAACCTCCGCGGACCTGTAGAATATGGTACATAACCTTTGAGGCACAGCGGAAGAGGCTAGAATATGGTACATAACCTCTGAGGCGCAGCGGGAGAGGTTATGTACCATATTCTACAGGTCCAAGGAGGTTTGCTCACTTATACTCCACCCTCCATCCATAGTAGATCAAGAAAGTGATATATATATATTTATCTTTTGATAAGGAATTTACATGATTTTCAAAATTGGTTTTCGTTTGGATAATCTAGGGTTCGAACCAACACATCGATTCCCCTTGAGCTAACATGATTGATTATCTAAAGCAACACACAACTTTGCCAGTTACCTGGTGGCCAAATGGATAGGGCATTTTAAATGTCAAATCATTATTCATCAAGTTTGGAAAAGAAAAATGGAAAAATTGTTAGAAATACAGAAGTTGAGACTCAATCATATTGTGTAATGTATTAGTGACACACCAGGGGGCGCCACTGTTCCTAGCCTCCAGTGTGCCGGTAGCTTGCCTGGTCGGCCATTGACCAGAACCTGGCCAGGCAGGCTGCAGGGGCCAATATTATTTTTCACACATCAATGCATTATTGCAATAATGATCTCTTTCCTCAATATAATTGTGAAAATAGTTCTAAATATTTCCACCAGGTATTCCTGTGCTTATCTCTTAATATGGCAACCTAAATAGGAGGTCTGAGTGTATACCTTACAGCCTGGGCACTATGGTATAGTGGTCATGTCTTTGGACTTGCAAGCAGAAGATCTTGGGTTCAAATCACCATAAGGACAAACAAATTTTTAGGCCATGATATCTTATGAGTAGAACAAAAGATAAGTAACCAGTAGTTTTTATGAGTTCCTTCACACAGGTGTTCCTCTGTGGCCTACCTGTTAGGGCAGAGTTCATCAGATTGGAGGATTTACCAGCCTAGGTTCAAATCCACTAAAGACAGGCTTTTAAAAGGGAAACCATCCCCATAACCTCCTCCCAGACTTGACCTAGTTCATATAACCTCTTGAGGAGGTTATACTCATAACCTCCTCAGGAGGTTATATGAACTAGGTCACTTCCCTCAGGCTGTTAAATATCACAAAGTGGTCTGAGAGAGGAGAATATGCCATATAACCTACAGCAAGAACAATAGACCAAACACCCAGGCGGAGTATAAGTGTTAAGAGTAGGTATCAGCTGTGTGTCCGGGTAATGATGTAAGATGGCAGGGACGCATGTCGAGTCACAAAAGCTATCAGACATGAGTAGGTTTTGGTTTATTGGTGCTTATTTTAGCATAGTAGATAGAGAAATAGTGGTCATATTTAGTATGGTTCAGCTCTTGAATAAGATCCTGATGCTAACCATTTGCATGGCGGTTACACCTTGATACTCTGACTCTAGACAGAGGAGTAGGTTACATAACTACTTGACACATGGTCTGTTATTAGGTGCCACTTGCAATGCAGATGAGACTCTAATGCCTACCATTCACACAACCACAAATAGACCACCTAGCCCAAGCATGCAAATGCTACATTGTAATTACCATGGTTGTGTCAGCATTAGATGTCTCTAAAGGCTTCGTCCATGTTCTGTATCAGAGTAGCATGTCCAATCGTGAGGTCATACACGGCGCTGTACGAAAGGATTCAGTGATGTGCCTCAGACAAGATAGATAAAAATGTATGATACACAGAATCCAGGAATGAATGATTAGATTAGTTAAAACATTAGGAATGCCTAGTGATTAAATTGAAAGGAATGGACTTTTTTTTAACGGAGAGGAGGTTTTTGTCCCATAGAAGTTCCATGATTTTAGTTATTAATGGTGGTAAATATGGTAACCAAAACTCGTAACAGATTTTTCCTCAACATCAAATTTAATCTAAATGATGTTGATCTAAAGGTTGGGAAAGTGATACAAAATGTTCGTTTAGTTCTAATAAATTACCCATGGAGAGAAACAAAAAGAGTTAGCTGGTAAAGTATGCATTGGGGACAGTTGAGGAATGGAGGGTATTCATATGCTGGTCAAACTCTACAATGTGGTCTCTCATTAACGGGTCACATACAAGACGAGGGACATCAGCATAGCGTGGGAGGCGGCCATTAAGGCTGGCTGAACATTGCGTGATGAAGGAGTAGAAATAGACTGGGCCGGTCCTCCCTCCTCCCTTCCTCAACCCCTACATCAGGTGTGGAGCATTATCACTGACCTCTGCCTAATTCTACCCGTGTCAGGTATCAATGAGACCGTTGTCAGGCCAGTGGCTGAATGTGTAGCTCTCATTGTGATGGGAGGAGTAGGGGAAAGGGTAAATACCTTTTTGAGGTATAAGACAATAATCCTAGAGCAAGGGCTGTGTCAACAAATATCCATATAAAATCACCACATCATTAATATCATCCACAGCAGCATCTGTAACTCTAGGACATCCACTCTATAGTAAGGTCTCTGGTGGCTCGCAGTTATATATTTTGCATGCTATTATGGCCATATTTGCAGGTAAAAAGAAAAAGACAGACTCCAAATTTCTCATATAGACTCACAGACACTGGATATATGGAAACATGAAGAAAATAAAAAGTCACCCACAATTAGCTGGTCATGTATCTTTAACATGTTGTGGCTGTGTCTCATGAGATCGGGCCAATGTTTTCATTTTTGACCTGGTGGCAGCTTTGACCAGCTTGATAGAAAATGGTTTATTTAGGGCAGATGGAGATATAAATTGGCTAATAATTACTAATTGCAAGTGTTGTAACATAATTAACCTATTTGGCAGAATTATATCTCCATCTGCCCTAAATAAACCATTTTCAATCAAGCCGGTCAAAGCTGACACCCAGTCAAAGCTGCCAGCCTGGCACCCGGTCAAAGCTGGCACCGGGTCAAAGCTGGCACCCGGTCAAAGCTGGCACCCGGTCAAAGCTGGCACCCGGTCAAAGCTGGCACCCGGTCAAAGCTTGCACCCGGTCAAAGACGTTTACAATGGCCCAATTTCATGAGACATATCCTTGTGTACTCTTGGGAAGAATTTGATGGGGCCAGCCCAGGAAAACTTTTTTTCCATAAATACATTGTTAATATTTCAAAACATGCTGACATCTGATTTTCCTCCAGAACTCACCATTTTATTCTACTTGAGCTGGGCACTTTAAATCTGGCCTCCCACTGGTAGCCCTGGACAAAAAGATACATAGCCTAGATATTGGGAAATCAGATGTAAAAATACACAGGTATGGTCCACGGCCATTTAAGGGCGTACACCGTCTCCACACATAACGTAGTGCTATAGCGCGACGCTCTGCATGCCACCCAGTCTCGGGCCCTGACTGTATGTTTAAAGTCTGGGAGATTACTTAGATCTATATACCTACACTGGCCTCATACCCTGCCATACTGTAGTATAGTCCCACTAGTATCAGCAACCATGGGGATGTGGTGGGTTTGAACCCCACTCTGGCATAATTATTAATACTTTTGATATCTGCATATTGCACCTAAATTTAAATAATGTTCCTAGTCACCTATCTAATAGCTAATTTAACTATGTCAATTAAGGTGAATTATTGCTTCAAATGGGCTAAATAAATAATGTAAAAAAACAAACCTACCCTTTGCCAAGGTCGGATTCGAACCCATGAGGCCATTCACAACCTGGTTCATGATCATGTGACCATAGCTGACCAATCACTGAGCTACCTATCTCATTAAGAAATGATCCAGGATCCCGGATCATTTTCTATGTAGGATAGCTTTTATTAGATACAAAATCGTCCAGGCCCATTACAGCCTGACGGCTGCAATGGGCCTGGAGAGCTCGAGGCTGCATGCCAACCCCCCTCTTGTAGAAGGCTACTAAGTGTGAAAGCTGAGGGGAGGGGGGCACCGGACGCATGCACCCCGTGACATATAGGTAAAAGACTCGGACTGACACCTTGAGTTGGACACACTTGGGGATCCTGGGCAGAGATACATGGTGCAACTTAAACTCCTTTCTTCTGCTCAATGCAACACAGAATCAACTCAGTGCATCCGCAGGCCTTTAAAAGTAATATCTATCTACTAGCCTACAAAATTAGTTTATCCCACTAATTCATCAGAAAGATCACAAATTAGTTTTAATATAATTTGCTTATATAATGATTCCTGCATCACAGTATAACATGACGCTGTGACAACCTGTCTGTGAGTGTATACTAAATAGCAATAGGGCTCTGTGTTCCACGCTGGTAAATGAGTCCTGGTTAGCTGCCACCTGATACATATGGGTCCGACTAAGCAATGTTGGCTGGGATGTGTCTCCAGCGTGCCTCTGGTAAAAATAGAGTATCAAATAGCTATTGATTCTGCTTATCAGTAGCTATATTATAGAGCCACGTTGAACACATAATTGACACCTTTACTTTTATCTGAGGAATTTAAGTCCACGCTGACACATTTCATAAATTCTACTTTTGGTAAACATAGCAATAGCCACCTAGTTCGCCCACTGGGTAGCATGCATATGGAGACAGTGAAACCTGGCCCTGACAATAAGACCCCCCACCCCCACCCAATCCTTCCAAAAATAAACCCTTGTGGTTGGTTGGGAGTGATCATTTTTTAACAACAGGGGGGTGTTGGTGGATTTCGGAGGGGGGGAGGGAACAAAAACATTAGGACCCATTGAATGGGGGGGACTGAAAAATTTTGACGCCTACTGAGGGGGGACCAAAAAATGGCACCCCTTTTTTAGCGGGAAAGCCTGCACGTTACCATAGCTCACAGGGGTCTGCCGCGCTCGATTTCAACCTGCCTGGAGAGGGGGGGGGGACTGAAAAATTGTTTACCCCTCTCAGGAGGGACCAAAAATATTCCGACACACTCGCACCAAAATCCACCGACTCCCCCCTGTTGTTAAAAAAGTACCACTCCCCTATTCAATTGCTGCGGTCATTAATACCTGCAGAATAAAGCAACTGTGGCAATACAACAAGGTTAATTACTGATATATGGCTCCAAGGACATCAATGGCAAGAAACAATGCAGGTCACCTACACATACAGTGCCTATGAGTGTCATTACTGCAATTATATAGTTCAGGTGTAGTAGAGATGTCAATTTTGATTTGATTGGGCATCTTTTGATAAATGAACGTCCTGAAAAACCCGTGTTCACCGCCCACTCCACATTGGTTGGTAATCTTAGTGGACATGTAGGCAAAATGATATATTGGGAAAGGTTCATGTTTGCTATAAGGCCCAAAAAAAAGGGTGTGTTTCAAGTTACAAAGTATGCAAGGTAGGTCAGATTTTTATTTCTTATTTTAATTTTTTATTTCACTTTTGAAAAGATTGACTTGCAAATTCAGTGCCGATTTGCTGACAACAGCGTTGACTTGTGGACTATCAAATCAACTCTGAAATAGCCCAAAAATTACTTGAGATTAAAAAAAAATTGGATTGGCACTGATAGTAGAGAGTCAACTCAAGTTGACACTTATGGTAGAGAGTCAACTCAAGTTGACCCTTCATATAAGCAGAGTCATTAGCTGTTTGACTCTCTATTTTACCAGAGCCACGTGGGAGACACAGTTGACACTTTTACTTTTCTGTATGTAGGTAGGGATGGGTAACCTGAAACACACCTCTTTTTTGGCCTTACACTGTTACATTCAATCCCGAAAAAGATGTGGTGGGCGTGGGATGCTGAAATAAAACTAAAGGTGTTGGGGTGTGTGAGTAGTACAATTGAGATGTTTGCATGTAGGATACGACACAGTTTAATCATTGTAATAGTAGCATGAGTAGTATACTTTCATATACAATCACCCCAAACAGCCCTGCTAGCCCGCCCACCCACACCCTGGTTGGTAATCTGAAAGGACATGTCAGGAAATGAAATATTGAAAAGGCTCATGTTTTGCCATCAGAATGGCACGTTCAATCATGAAAACATGTGTAGTGCTTGATGTTTGCTAGTACGGGAAGGACCCTGCAAAATGTGTGAGTGGTGCGAGATAAAACCTGTGTCTCATTCAGTCTAGTTGTGTGCGAATGTGAAGGACATTCAGACTCTAACTTTGATTTCATCCGGGGAAAATAAAGCCAAAGAGGGAAACACAAATAGAGACGGATCTGGAGTCAAAAAATCAAGTGGCATGATGTGCTGAATTTCGATAGCAACAAAGGCCATAGAATAAGGGTGTGTTTCAGGCAATCCAGCCCTTAGGTCGACCAGAGCATTTTTCCCTATTCACTTGAGAAAAGAAATTTTAGCATCCTTTTGGTCAAGAAAAATAAGCTCCTACTATTTGTGGCCTAAATAGTGGTGATTTCTTGGTGTTTCCAGTTACTGCAGAAACTATTTTATGAGTCGCGAGTCAATGTTGCAATTAAAGACTCATTTCTGATACTTTCAAGGCAAAGAGTAGGGAAAATCCTACCTACACAGAGAATAAATACAGCGTCTAAAGGGAGTCCAGGTCGCCTCCAGAATAACTATCCTCTTTAGGGTGGCACAGGTCCTGATGTGAGTCAGGGAACTATGTTACTCCACCAGGTGACTCCCTTGGGTCGGCTGGGGAGTCACCTATGCTCCCTTTAATAGGCAGCTTGGGCTTCCCTAAAAAGGGTAGTTATTCTGGAGGCAACCTTGCCGCTGTTTCTTTTCTCTGTGTACCTATCCCAGTTTCCTGCTAAACACCTTTTGTGTTTTAGCAGGGTTTTGCCACTATATCTACCCAGTGGTCAAACTTTAACATGTGGCCCTTCATCAATGAGAAGTATACGAGACCAGGGACATCAGCTTAGCGTGGGAGGCGGCCATTAAGGCTGGCAGAACATCGCGTGATGAAGGAGTAGAAATAGACTGGGCAGTCCTCGACCCCTCCCTTACCCCCTCCCCTACATCCGGGATGCAGCATAATCATTGACTTCTGCCTAATTTTTGATTTGATTCGATTTGATTTTGTTTGTTAAACTGGTACAGACAGCATCTTGGGTAAAGAAACGCTGGTTTCCGTCATTCACCAGTTAATATTGCAACATCAAGTGCGTAACAACATGCTACAATTGGCCTCCGAGGATTGTACCTATACAGGGCTTCTTGGATTAACAACTAACACTATACAGTGCTAACACTACACAGTTGACCGTCTAATTCTAACCATGCCGGATACCAATGACCCTTTAATAAGGATGCCATCACCCTTAACACATCATGCCCTTGGTCATCATGATGCGTGAATCCAGTCCTGGTGAATAACTCACCAGGGCTTCATTCAAGCAACATGTTGAGACATTTAGGGATTGCATGGTGCACCAATGTCCACAGCACCAGTCAGTCACTTGCCAGGGCTGCATTGGTGCATCATGGAGACAAATCTCATCTAATAGCGACATGCCGTCATTAAAGGACTAAAACCTCTGTCAGGGCAAAGAGAATCTAAGAAGAAATGAGCACTTATCAGTAGCTTGCAGATAGCTGCTTGTAGATACGCCCGCTAGGACTGTGTTCATGTATCGGGAAAACCCTCCAGGAGAGTATCAACCCCTATATACATATATATATATATATATATATATATATATATATATATATATATATATATATATGGCTAAAAAGGATGCAACTTGTTCCCGAAACTACCACGTGCACGCTAGCAAAAGCACTTCTCGCTTGTTCCTTGCAACTATGGTCTGTGGGAGTCTCTGCTTAAATCTCACGAGAGGTTCCGTTGACCGAACTAACATGGCCGCGCAGACAGAGCCACGTTATTATTATTATAGGGACAGCACACTGCACACATGATTCTGTGGTGGGTAGCTTGCGGTGAATACTAATATGAAGGCTAATGCATCGCTGCCTGTGTACAGAAATTTAAATCTGTGAAGGGCTGCAGTATGACACCATTGGATTTACCATGCTCTGCCCAGTAACCACAACATAGCAATGGCAAGAATTTTTGAAGGGGAGAGCCAAGATCTAGCCAAGTGAGTTAAATGTTTCCGACCACCGCGGCCAAACAAGGGGAGTTTCTGATTCTGAAGTCTAAACTTGAAATGGTGCAATCTGGTACATTTTGGCACATAACATATGGATCTGTAGTATTCTGTATTATTGCAGGTGAGATATTCCTTTTGGAATGGAAAACTTTGGAAAATTCTGAACGTCTAAATGATGAAATCTAGGGCAATTTGGCAAATAATATCCTATGGCCCAGCTCATCCATTGTCATTGAGGCTGGAACATTGCTAAGGGAGGAAAAGGTCTTGGAAAGTTTGAAATTCTAGACTTGAAATGGTGCATTTTGGCACATATATGATGGCTGAGAGATATGTATTTATCCTTTATCATTGTGGCGGGGACATTATGCTTGAACTGGAAGAGGTTTGAAAATGTTGAAAGTCTAGGCTTAAAATGACGCATTTAGGATCAGAAAGGGTTAGGTTGGATGTCAGAAAGAGCCAGGTTTGGACCTCAGAATGGTCCAGATTAAGATGTTCAAAAGCGGCACGGCTTGATGATCAGGTTTTTGGTTAGAATGGGCTAGGTTTAGGGCCAGGGGTCAGAAAGGGCCTGGTTTAGGGCTCAATCCCAGGGTTAGGAAGGATCAGGTTTAGAGCCCAGTTTGAGGGTCAGGAAGGGCCAGGTTTGGGTGTCAAAAGGGCCGGGCTCAGGGGTCAGAAAAGGCCGAGCTCGGGCATCAAAAAGAGCAAGGTTTGAGGGTCAGAAAGGGCGAGGTTTAGGGCCTAGTGCCAGGAAGGGCCAGGTTTAAGGCCTGGCCTCAGGGTAGGAAGGGCTAGGTTTGAACATCAGAATTGGCCAGGTTTAGGGCCCAGTTTGAAGGTCAGGAAGGGCCAGGCTCGGCCATCAGAAAGGGGCCGGTTTCAGGGATCAGACGGTCCATATACCTTTCACTCCTGGCCATAAAGGGACATATTTGGCTTCCAGATAGGCCAGATTTCCCTTTGTCCCTGCTCTTTCGTCATTCTCGCGCTTCTCCTCTTTCTCCTTCTTTTTGATTTCCCAAGGGGGGAGGCAGGGCCGTTGTGGCCTGCCTAAATCTGCTACTGTAATATCATTGGGGCATTTTAACTGATTTAAAGTGCTTTAAAGTTAAGGATACCGTCAATGCCCAGCAGTGTTGTGCCTCTACATGGGTAAAAATCGACACGAGCGACACGGCGACACGGGCCTTTTTAAAAATCGACACGGGCGACACTGCCCTTTCAAAAATCGAATTTTATAAGGCTCTAGTATCTTCTGTATGCATAAAAATCGACACATCAACACTGCCCTTTTGCTAAAAATCGACACGGCCACATGGTCCAAACTGGGGGACCCATGTAGAGGCACAGTGTTATGATGCATCAATGATTCACGCATCATGGCAACAACTGGCTTAGCACATCAAAACACTATGCCATTTTCTAAGGATTCATCACCTGCGATATTATGTAGGGTTGACCAATATTATGTAGACTTCATGAACAGAGAGGACAAGCAGGTATTTAGCGCTAATTAATAAATTAGCGGACAGAAGTTGATTTAACCAGCAATCAGTCATCAACGCATCTTGAACGTGCTTTTAAGAAGAAAAAAGGCCATACATTACTAAGCTAAAATTACGATGGGCGGACCTGACAAAGTTTACTGAGCTCGCACCAAATTACACACTCCCTCCTTGTTGTTAAAAAATGACAATTCTCCTTTTGTATTACACAGCAGTTGTGTAATATGTTGTGTAATATGTATAACAAAGCATTGTACTTCATCACTAATTGGCCTGGTTCATCATGGTGTAATGGCGTCCTATCTTCTACACCTATAATGAGTACTATGGTTAAAGTATTGAATAACAGGTCCTTAATGGGAGTTTATTTCCTGTAACTAAAGTAGGGTGTGGTTGATATTTGCTTGAGTGTGCTGAAATATAATCCACCAAAGCTGCCGTCCTGCCAACTCTGTTTAATCTAAATTGATAATGAGTGTCTTTAACTTAGAATTTGTATGTAAATTGTATGTTAACTTTGCCTAAACGTTGGCATGTACCCAAGCACCGCGTGTTCAAGTTCCTTTTGTAATTGAACATCTTGCAGGTTCTAATACGAATGCTCAAATCGTAATGGAACAAAATACACTCTTCCATAACAAATGTGACCACATTATGCTCAACATGTATTGTACTTGAAATTCGTAACGGAACAACATGCACCGCCTGCAATATTGTGCCTCTACATGGGTAAGATTCGACACGGGTGACACGGCGACACGGCCCCTTTAAAAATCGACACGGGCGACACAGCCCCTTTAAAAATCCACCGGTACAAAGCTTTTTATAAAGCTCTAGTATATTCTACATACATAAATATCGACATGGCGATATGGCCCTCTTGCTAAAAAATCGACACGGCGACACGGTCAAATATGTGGGTACCCATGTAGGGGCACAATACTGTAATGGAACATGTGTCTGTGTGCTCGTGATTATTTAGGCAAATTTACTTCCATATGGAAAGAACCACCTGCCTGGCATGCATTGTGGCCCTGATCATGAGGCATGAATGCACCCTCGGCAGTAATTTGCTAGTGCTGCATATATTAGTGTCTCACGTCTATCCTTGACAGGGTCGAAACACCCACAAGGAATCGGCATGATGCGAAGATTGAACATCAGGCCCGCAAAGGGCATAGTATAGTAGAGAAGGCTGCCACTTTGAGTCAGGACGTTCAGACAACATGTTGCTTTAATTTGTAATATACTTTGTTCACTCTTAATCTCTTAGGCCAAAAAAAAAGAAGGTGTGTTTCAGGTTACATGGTCTGAAAATCTAGGGAAGGAAGGTCGGATTTTTTTAATTTTATTTTTTTACTTTAGCCTGTAAAGTACCCAGAAATAGACTCACGAACTACAATGCCTACTTGCCCACGACCGCCTCGACTCTTGAATTATCAGATCGACCCTTAAATAGCCCCAAAATGACCCAAAATAAAAAATGTTTTCCAAATTGCGTAAACTTTTTTAGGGTCTGCCCTGTTTTGCTAGGTGGGATCGGGTAAACTGAAACAAACCTTTTTTTTTATTTGGCCTTATATATGGGTGTACTTGTGGGATTTTAACCAAATGTCGATATTTTGGAGTGTCTGGATTAAGTTGCACCCATTAGAAATACCTAAAACAGCACCCATAGCTGGGTACCATGTGCCCCTAGATAGAGAAAAGTACAGGCGTCGCCATGACTCTTTTACCATAGTCAACTCTAGTTGACTCTTGTAGCAGAGTCATGATGACTCTGGGGGAGGTGTCACAGCTACTCCAGTCATACCCCTTGGACATTGTACAGCTTGACCCTACCTTCAGTGCAGAGTCAAGTGCAGTTGACTCTGCCCACATACATAGTTTGACTCTCCATGAAGAGTCAAATAAAAATGTGTTGACTCTGAAAGTAGTGGTATATGAAACCACATGATGGGGAAACCTGCACTAGTTTGGTACCAGTGGCAACCACAGGCTAGAGCCACTATCAATACTTCAGACATTTGGTACATGCCAAACAGTTTTGGTCCTACAGAATAGTACATTATGTCTTTATTTGTCTAAATAATGTAGTTAAGGAATGTCTATGTAAAAGCTTTTCCAATTAACTTACCTGAATCAAATATGATGAAAATCTTTACAATGTATTCCAAGAACATCAACACTATAGAGCTTAGCCACCATATTTGTGGGTAAGGGAAATAAACATAAGGCTGGGCACTAACTGTCTAAATGGCACTGCTTAATACTACATATAGACCTATGATATTGGCATCTAATTTGATGTTTGTGGCCAATGGTCTGCAGAGTGTAGTATGAGGCACATATAACTTAGCCCTCTTACATAAGGAGAAGTGGTGGACATGACAGCATGTCTTGTTATTGACCTCTCTTGGGCAATAACCTCATCTACTCACTTCTCTTACAGGCCTCACCTGGCCTGTCCCCTGATTGTATACACCTGTTGCCCCCAGTCTAGCCTGACATAATTACACAATCCACCTGACCTGCATACCCTCATGTATTCAAGCATCAATTCTGACTCCCCCTCCTTTGATGGGTCAACTGTGGTTGACTCTTCAGGAATGGAGAGTCAAACTCATTTGACTCTCCTCTACAGGTGTCACGTGGGAGACAAACTGTGACTCTGGCTCTCAGAGTTGTAGCGACTCTTTTACTTCTTTCTGTGTACACTGTAAAAAGTTGTTGTTTCTGAACAGCAAAATGTGCTGTAACTGTACAGTACTTGAGCTGTAAAAAATAATACAGCAACTTTTGCTGTACATGTACAATTCTGTTACTGTAGATGCAGGTTCGAATCCCATAACTAGCCAGAGGGAGAGAGAGTAGAGAGGTTGGAGGGAGCACATACTCCACAGCTCAAATATGACCTGATCTTTTCAAAAGCCTATTGATGCAGGCTACATATAAGTGATTGCCCCTCTAGCGCAGTTGGTAGAGCAGTGGGTGATGAAGTCTAAGGGTCAGCGGTTCCAGTCCCGACAGGAAACTCTCATACAAACTACATTTCTCCTGATGCAATTCTAAAGTATAATATATTTTGGTACACTGAAATGTTACTGTTGAAAATATGCAGAGGATAAAACCGATGTATCTCTACAATCGGCAGAAAGACAGTAAAATTTACTTTGAAAAACATAGGCCATCAAGATTACACTCCAACTAATGGTAGTTCAGTACTTATTAGTACATTACTGCAATAGGGTAATTTTCATATCAACCCTTAAGACATGAACAGTCTAGTTCTAAAATTGCCCCCAGGGATCCTGTGTTGAGAGCTCTCTACCATTCACACATAAGTAGGAGATGTTTCAATGCACCTGACATGCAGGATTCACTGGTGTAGTGGTCATGGTTCGGGACTACGGATCGGAAGCTGGGGGTTCAAATCTCCAAAATGTTGAATATATGTGAGCCTTTTCCGGATGAACTAACCTTAAGGGAACAGCACGATAGTGTGTTTTCTGTCATATCTCTGACACACACTGTAAAACATTGGTTGCCATTTCTGTAGGTGTACAGTAGATTCTACTGTAGGTGTACAGTTTACTGTAGGTAAACAGTAGACTCTACTGTAAATCTACAGTATAGACTGTACTGTGAATCCATTCTACATTAGGCGGTAACGGTGGAGGCAAAGTATGAAGCCTACATCTAGGCAATCTTGTTAGATGACAATCAGAAATAACATGGCTGGTAATTCAATCACTAATGCCTTCTCCTCCCAGGAGAGATAAAGAACATATTACCTCGGTGAAATCCACTTAACAGGATGGTCGCAGAACATTGTTATATTACCATTAGGCCAAGAGCATCAGAGATGTTTCAAGTTAGGAATAACCATCTAGCTAAGCAGGGCTCTTATTGCAGAATACTTCTGGAGAACCTATTAGAGATGATCTTGGGGCATAATGTGGTTGTAGTTTATTTCATGGTGTATGTTTGCACTCCATTCACAGGTATGAAAAATCCTTGCATTCGGTGTATGCTACAGTGCGCATTAGATGAAATTGCCGGGATTAATTCTTATTTAAGATGGAATTCAAAATTTTATTTCGAAATTCAAGTTGCTACTGTCTGTTATTTGGCCTTATGATCAGCTCCCTGTATACACTGTTACTATAGCAGTGAATAAAAAACAAAAAAAAACAGTGACACTAATACTGAGAGCTACTAATGTACTCTAAGGGAGCTGGCGTGGTTATTTCTTAACGATAAGGGCTGGAATGGCGGAATGGACCTCTTGGGGTGGGGGGGGGGGCGAACATGCTGGGTAGTGACTAAAATACAGCCATAGCCTTTTAGAAAA
This sequence comes from Harmothoe impar, assembly GCA_947462335.1. Taxonomy (NCBI): domain Eukaryota; kingdom Metazoa; phylum Annelida; class Polychaeta; order Phyllodocida; family Polynoidae; genus Harmothoe; species Harmothoe impar. Next base: position 62,511,647 of record OX381713.1, on the reverse strand, counting down.
AATGGCCATTTTGGTCCTATGCATAATTTGGGTTATGAGCAGAAATTTCTCGAAAGATGGGAGCTTTATTGGGTGCTTTAAATCCATAAAGGCAAATTGAATTGGTTGCACGAGGTAGTTTAACCATAGCTTAGTTCATCGGTCGTTTTTCTACTTGTGCCCCTGGTTGGCATATTTATTGGTGCATTCATGTGAGAATCCTTTCCTGCCCATCAAAATGCACAGGATTGGCCCACAGTTACAGTACTAAACTCACCATTTTCAGACCCCCTTTCATGATAATATGATTCGTCAAAGTTAGGGAGGAAGCTGATATGTGAGGCGTATACGCACAAGTTTACGGTCCTCGCTATGACCAATGGAATTTGCTGATGTGACAGTTTAAATATTCATTACTCTCTAATTTTATATTGAATGCAATGTTGTTTTATTGCTTTCTTTTTCAGTCTATCCTGTTGATGATTCAATTGCCTGTATTGGTATTAATGTCCGTACATACTCATCCTTTCTAGTCACCTAACGGGAAATAACATAATAATACATATGGTCTATAGCTTATCTTCTATACCTCATGTTTAGATATGATTTAAAGTTAAAGATAATTAGAAAATAATATAAAGAAAAAACGAAACTAGAATTCAGAAAATGGGAGTAGCACCTTCAACGACAACTACATTAGTAGAAAGAGCAGGCAGCCATACATATTCAGAATATGGCAAACAGGGCAAACCAATCTGTCTACCTGCCCCTATTGTCCCCTTAGCCTGCAAGGACAGGAGGGAGCTTTGGTATGCTACGACCTTTGTCTGGATTACCATATGTCTATGTGCTGACACATAAATGGAAGCCTGGGGAGTAACTTACCAGTACTGCATTCATGAACCAGGTCAACCCTAGGAACAAACACAATGGGTTGGTATGATGCACCAATGTAGTGATTGCTAGCCACTTGTTGGCAGTGCATTGGTTATGAAGATAAAATTTGCTTTTAGGCAACATGCTGTCTTTAAAGGGTAAACAGCTTCCCCTTTAATCCCATGATTTTCTGCTGATTCAGCCAAACTGCACCAACATGACAGTGCCAACACATTCTACATCTGATGGAGACACATGTATGAGTGAGGACCACAAGGCTTCCACCAGTCCTTTGTCCGATTCAGCAGGACTCAGTCCTTTATCAGATTCACCAAGATTGATTCAAGTTGTGAACAAAGGTCTCCGTTGTGTCTGATGATGGAATAGTTTCCTGCTTTTGTCAATATTCAATGTTATGAATAACTGTCTCTATAGGAGGTACAGGGGAGGAGGATGAGGTGACCTTGGTGAACGATAACTCATTGGGGGTATACTGTAAACATACTTTATTTTGCGCTGTACATATTTTTGCAATTATTGCAGAAATGAAAATCCGCGATAATAAATACAGCCAATATTTATCCAATATAGTTATAGAACTACCATATTCCAAAATTTGCAAATTTCAATATGCGCAAAATTGTAATTCATGCGCATATCGCGAAAATAAATATCACGAAAATAAATATACAGTATTGTCGACAAGCATGCAGATATGATCTTCCTTTGCGCGTATATACTTTTGATTCCAGTAACTGTCCCTGACTCATCCTATCATAGTATTTCCTGCTTTCTCCATACACGCTAACTCTCCATCTTCTTCCTCCTTTTACCTCTTTCGTCCTTCCTTCTTTCCTTCCTTCCTTCATTTTCCTTCTTTCTGTCCTTCCCTCCTTAGTTCCTTCTTTTACTTCCTACCTTCCTTCCATCAATTCTGTCTTTATATCTTGCCTTCCTCTACTCCTATCTTCTTCTATGCTTCCTTCCTTTTCCTCTGGCTATTCCATATATTCCCTGCTTCCTTTTGTTTACCTGCTTTCTGCTACCTATGCTGATACAACACTGTATAGATTTAACGATCTACACGGCACTATACATGCTAAACATATATTCAAGCAAGTGTAGTACTACAGTAAAATAAACTGCTCCCTAGTTGTGGTCCAGAGCATCCATCAACTTAGCTTTTACTTTTCGGTATTTACTCTAGATGCCCTAAATCGGGACATTTTTGAAAAGTGGAAGATATTACATTGCTCATACTTAAAATGTATTTCTGTCACGGCTTATAAGGGGGAATTAAATGGCAAGCATGAAGTTGACTCTCCAAGCACGGGAGTGCCTTTAACTATTTAACGGGCATTTTTTTTTATTGTGCTATGCCCCTGGTTGTCACCTCCATGTTAAAGGGTGACCACTTCCTGAACTAAAAGGAAATAGTTCTCAGTGTAGGCAGGCAGTCTATACGAAATCCTGCCGGACACCGGCTATAGCCGGCAAAAAGTCTGCCGGTCCGGCAGAAAAAGAGCTACTGCAGGCCCGAATGGCTGGCTGTATTCTAGAGATTCTTGCCTATATGCCATTTTTACGGCTTGTGAATTGGACCATTATTACGATTTCTACAGCACAAAACAGAACGTGTGAATATTTTCTGTAATGTTCTTCAGTAATCTACATATCAAAATGGTGAACATAATTGTAACATGTAGGGGGAACCCTATTTATTATAATTGCCAATACAAACATTTGCTTAATATTTCATTTTTAGATAGCAAGATTGTACTCCAATATCCAGGCCTGCAAAAATTGAGCCGAGCCTGCGTAGAAAAAAATCTGCAGGACCGAATGTCCTGCATGGTAAAAAAGTTTTTGCATAGACTGGGCAGGGGCAATTCGATGATTGCAGATAGAAACATTCAGGTGGGTGTGGCTGACATCCAGGTATGTAGAGGCCTGGATGTGTCTCTCTAATGAACCCGGCTTCTACACAGGACTCAAACCACATCATTAAAATGGGAAATAATTAGGCATTGCTTAGTCCTTTACAGGCGGTGCTTTCACTTTCTCAGTTTCTTTTGTTATTATGATGCATGAAGAGAGTTTTATGCATGCAACGCTGACTAGTACCAATCTGTAGGGGTATTCAGTAAAGGCCTATAGGAGTGCATTCATACACCTTGAGGATGTGTTATACCCAATGTGTTGCGACTGAAAGAACCTGTATGCATTTCACATGTATGCTATAACATTTGAGGTTTTCAACTTAAACATCTACTGAAAACATCATGCCGTCATTGGGCTCTATAATGCCTGGGCAGCATAACGGCATTACCGAATCCCGATGCAGATTCTGCACCTACATAATTAACTGTATTCCTTAGTAAATAACACTTTAAAAAAACACACATTAGCAGGGGTCCGTATATCATTTGTGCTGCACTAAAAAAGTAAACTTGTCTCCAGCCTCTTCAAAGTGACTGTCATAAAATAAACGAGTTAAAAACTTGTGACAAGGAACCGGGTCTTCTAGCTGGAGATAGAAGACCCACTTGGCATGTGCAAGCCCAAAACCCGACATTTGCCAGTTTCAGATTTTATTTTGTGGGATGGTAACCTGATAGGTTAAACAAGTTTGACTCATTTATTTTATGGAGACAAGTTTACTTTTTCAGTGTGTACCATGCTGATGAGTGGTCCAGGATTTTATCATAATTTGCGGAGAAAAAGGTTCCTGCTGTCTGAAGGGGGAGGCCTAGGGTTGATGAGTTTTGGAAGGGCTGAGCTTATTCAAGTATCGCCTCATTGTATGATAGTCAGCTGTCCAGGCTGTGCCCTATGAAAATATATCTTGATCACGTGGTCAATAGAATAGTGGGGTATTCGATAGATATGAAAGGCTGATTCTTTTTGTAAAAACCTGTTGAAGTATCGATCCATGTAGCCATTATATGAATCTGGTATCACCCCATTTCCTCTCCCAGCCCCACCTTTTCCCCTCAACCCCCAAGTAAGATCACCGTGACCGTTCTCATGCGGTGATAATGAAGTGGAGATGTTGTAGTCAAAATGCAAGTGTAATTATTTTTCATTAAAAAGTATCAACCTTCTCTGTGATTCGATTGAAACAAATATAACTCTATGTACTTTTATATTTTTTGTGATTGCAGGATAAAAACCTTGTAAATTGAAATTGAAAATGAGCATTAGGCATAAAGTCATATGTCAAGTGGCAAACAGTGCCCCATCGGGAGGAGAGACAAAAATACTGACACTTATTCATTCTAAATGTAATATTAGTGGGATTTCCTCAGGGCTTATGATTATGAAACGCCCAAAAGGTCAATCATATCAGTTGCTTCAGTTTTCGCGAGACCTTTTAATCCTTATGTCTTATATTGTTGTGTTTGAAGTCTCATTTAAGAGTGAGACACAATTATCGGTGATTGCAAATCGCCGGGTAATGGCCCAGACCAGCGCGGGAAACACTAGCGCCACCACAGGGACGCGCATGAACTATACTACAGACCAACAACCAGCGGAATCATCACAGCTTCCGCCCACTACAAGACGCACGACAAGGGTTTCATTTATTCTCGTCATTAAGTTGCTATTTTTACTAAGTACGGTATTTTATTGTCAATATGCCGACTACTAAGACAACTCAGAAGGCTTCTAAGAGTAAATGGACAACAGCGGAACTGTCAGGAAAGGTCGTCGACCTCACAGGCCGCCTGGAAGGCCTCGAGACAGCGGTCACCGATGTACAATCAACGGCGGCCCTCATCCTCAGCCGGTTTGACTCGACCTTCCCGCAACCTTCCACCTCTGGAGCTACCCCTGTCGTCACTACCAATACACCACCACCTGTGGGCGGAGGTAAGGTCTCTACACGAGCCTCTACAAGGCGTTCTACCCCGTATACACGCCATCAACCGGCTACTGTCCCAGTCCTCACCCCGGCTGTCAACGTTGACCCCGCTGTCACAGCTGTCACTGCCGCTGTGCACGTGCCGCTGTCAGTCCCAGCTACTGTCAGCACTACTAGTCAACCTGCTGTCACGACCGCAGTCTCCACAGCGGCGTCCCACGTCCCACTGACAGCACACGCCGCTGTCAACGCCAGTGCTGGAGCAGCACCGCCGACCCACCAGATGCTTCCTCAGGTGTACCCACCTGCGGCCCCTATACCTGTGCCTCAACCTCAGCCACAGGTGTACCTACCTGTGGGACCCACGTCCACACAGCACCTGCAGCCACAGGCGCCACAGCCTGTAGCCTCTACCTCTTCACAGCTGCATCCACAGGTGTACCCACCTGCGGCCCCTACATCTACACAGCCTCCACAGCCACAGGTTTACCAACCGGTGGCCACTACTTCGACCCAGTACCGTCAGCCACAGGGGTACCCACCTGCGGGCGCTCCTACTATGCACTCATCCCTGCACGTCCCACCGCAGCCTCAGCCTGCGGTCTACCAGCCCCAAGTGCAAGCAGTACTCCAGGCTCTACAGCCCTTTCACGTCCCGGCTGACCTGCGACCTACTGCCATGCCTACAAACCCTGATCCGGCTGTCAATATGCGTGTGCAGGCTCTCCTGGATACTGCCCAGCACATCAGTGGCGTCAAGGGTAAGCGGTCTCACCCCCATGAGTATGTCACCAGAGGCCCTACCCGCTCCAAAACCACTCTGGCCTCATTGGGTGTTGCTGAATACCTCTACGGCCTTCAGCGCCTTGCTCTAGATGATAAAACCCCTGTGTCTGATCGCCCCAAAATCCTCCATCATATGAATCAGGTAATCCTAGATGCCAAGGATTTTGAGTGGCCCCAAGTTAGAGATTGGTCAGAGGAGGTTTTGTCTGGCATAGCTGAAGGCACCATGCGTTGGTCTGACCCCCTCGACCCTGCCTGGTCTGACCCTGCCATCAACGCCCTCCGTTCAGAGTTGTCTCGTTTTAAAACTGGTCGCCTGTACCCTACCCTAGCCGCAGTGATGCATGAAAATGAAGCAGCAGCGGCACGTGCTACAGCCCGCAACAACAGGTCTACGTCTGCACCTCCAGCTGCTGCAGCTGGTAGCGCCTACGCTGCCCCAGCCGCACCTGCAGCAGTCAGGGCTCCCGCTCTAGGTGGTGGGAGGCCCAAACGCAAGGCGCCATCTACAGCTGGTCGCCAGGACGTCGTGTGTGAAGCATACAATTCACCTGCTGGCTGCTCTAAGGAGGACGGCCATGTGATTGGCAACACGTCACAGGGCCATCATTGCAGTTGGTGCAGATCCACTCTACAACTACTGCATACCCACTCCTATATGTCCTGCAACATAAAGGCCAACTACAGGGGTCCAGCTTCCTTTCGGCCCTAGGCCGGTACAGCCCGGCCTCCTATCTCTACACTCCCCTGCTGACCTGGACTGCCCCCTGACTGTTATCAATACCTCCTGTGTTACACCATATGGACTCTCCTCTCCATCTTTAAAGAGACCACTTGATCTCGACCCTACAGGGCACCTCGGCTACCAGAGGCCCCCTGTTCCTACTACCTCTACTACCAATGAGATAGTTACTACTGTGGCACCGCCCACTAATTATGGCAGTGCTACCAGTTCTACACCTCCAGATCCTCTGGTTGATGTTCCCATATGTCCATCCACCACCAGCAGTGTCACTACTACTACACCACCACCTGCTGGTATAGACTTGGTCGATGAGGTTGGGGATCTCAGCACACTTCAGTATGATCCGGTGCTTGGAGACGACCCCCCTCCTGGCCCTACGCCCTACCAATATGCCCCAACACAGGCTACCTTCTGGCCGGTCCTCAACCCTACCCAGTGGGACCGTTTCCCACAATATGCCCAGCTGTACACTACTGTCAGGGCAGCTAAACTTCCCAACCACCTGGGAGCTAAGGTCACAGTCCCCACAGCACTCAACCTGGATGCATGGGACAGACTACTTGCTGACTATCACGACCCACAGCTACTAGCCTATCTCAGGTATGGCTGGCCAGTGGGCTACACTGCAGATAAGCCCCCTCCAGCCAACAGCAAAAATCATGACACTGCCACAAAGTACTCGTCCCAGGTAGAAGCATACATAAAGAAAGAGCTGGCCCTTGGAGGCCTACTAGGCCCTTTCACTGCCCCACCTTTCTTACCCTGGACGAACACCGCCCCTCTTATGACTACTATAAAGAAGGACTCAGTGGAACGTAGGGTTGTAATAGACCTCTCATACCCAGACGGCTGCGGGGTGAATGGTGGGATTACAAAGCACTGCTTGGAGGGTCAGCTCCGCCCATACACCCTCCCCTCAGTGGAGGACTTGGCCACCAAAATCCGCATACTAGGTCCCCACTGCTACCTTTGGAAGGGGGACCTCAGCCGTGCCTACCACCAGTGGCGGACGGACCCGACAGACCTTCCCCTATTGGGAATGAAATTCCAGGACTTGTACTATCTTGACCTCTGCCCATCTTTCGGCGCACGCCTGTCGTCGTCGGCATGCCAACGCACCACTACTGCTGTTGTACATCTTCTGGGCAAATCGGGACATTGGTCCCTCTCGTACTTGGATGATTTTTGCGGGGCAGCCTCCACATTACAAGAAGCACAGTCCTCATATCAAGCTTTCCTTCATCTGTGTGCCGAGCTGGGTCTTCAACTGTCACCGAAGAAATGCCAGCCCCCAACACAGTCCATGGACTGGCTTGGTTTCCATTTCGACACCAACGAAATGACACTCACGGTTCCTGACCCCAAGCTGTCTGAGATAGAGAAGGAATGTGCACTGTGGACCTCCAAGAAGTTTGCTTCATTAAAGGACATCCAATCCCTGGTGGGAAAAATAGTTCACGTTTCTAAGTGTATTCCACCAGCCAGGAAGTTCATTTCCAGAGTCCTACAGACACTCAGACATGCTCCCACCAAAGGACTTGTTTTCCTCACAGGGGGATTCAAACTCGATGTGTCCTGGTTCCACCAGTACGCACGCCTATGCAATGGCGTCCATTTCCTAGACCCCCCTCCATACGACCTAGTCATAGAGTGTGACTCCACACTCATTGGGGGCGGAGGAAACACGTATACCCGGTACTACACACACCAGTATACACCAGATGAGAAAGTGAACTACCCCCTCATTATCCACCTGGAGGCCCTTAACCTGGTGACTGCTTACCGGTCCCTCCTACCACCAGACACACGTGGCTACCACATCCTCATCTTCACGGACAACATGGCTTCGAGCCATGCCCTTCAAACGGGTAGAGGTACTGACCCAATACTAGGCCGCTGCTCGAGACAACTCTGGTTGGAGGCAGCCCGCCATGATCACAGGGTCACCATCAGGCACAAGAGGGGCGAGGATATCCCCCTGGCGGATGCCCTCAGCCGCCAGCATACTCACTCCAAAAGAGTATTTGCTGCCGCTGAGGTCAAGAAGCGAGGCTTACTCCAGGTGCTCCCCCTCCTCCCCATACCCATGTTTGACCCTATCTAATCTGTTCCAGATTGCTTGCTGGGATCACAAACTCTACACTCCTTTAATGCTTCCACTACTGAAGCCACAAAGAAGAATGCCTTCAGGCAGGCATCCTACTACCTGACCTTCGCCATTTATTATGGTGTTGACGTACTTTCTCCCACAGTACCGGACCCCGCCCTTTACCAACAGTATCTGGCGAATTCTCTGGCGGCCCCCGGCTCTCGTCGTAATTACTTGTGTGGTGCTCGTAAGTGGATCTCATCCAGAGGAGGCGACCCCTCGGCCCTCTCATCCCCAGAGGCTACTGCCGTCTACAAAGGGGCACTCCTCACACGCCCACACACACCTGCCCCGGCCTTAACCCCGGGTGACCTTACACTACTATGTCAGTATCTAGACAGTATACCCTACTCGTCACCTATTAAAGCAGCCCTTTGCCTGGGTTTCTTTTCATTTGTCCGAGCTTCCAATCTCCTGGCCCCTACTGCAACACTGTGGGCTGGTCCTCACACACTCTCCAGAGGAGACATTATTAGTCACCATTCAGGACTCACAGTAGTGCTACAGTCATCTAAAACTATAAAACCTAATACGACCCCGGTGCCTCTATCACTGCCCCGTATCACTGGGGCACCTGCCTGCCCGGCCTCTGCATGGGACAATTATGTCTCACAGTTACCTGACCTACCATCGTCGCCAGCCTTTACCCTGTTCAGCGGCAAACCCCTGACCCCGTCTGTCTTTAATGACGTCATCAGGACCTCACTGGTAGCACTGGGCTGCCAATATGGTCCCCGGTTCTCCGGCCACTCATTAAGACGGGGTGGAAGTCAGGCTGCTGTCTCGGCTGGGGCAGATCGACTAGATGTCACTGCACATGGGACTTGGTCTACACCGTCTGGTATGAGACCCTATGTACCTTCACCCAAGTCCGTCCGAGTTGCCAACACGCTGGCGACTCTATTTGCCTCATAAACTGGACTAAGATTCAGCATGGATCTCATATCTACTTTAAATTGTTCATTGTTGTCATGGTAACTCATACTACACGTATATCTCCATGGTAACCACACGGGTATATCACTACTGTATAACATGTCTTTATTCATAAACTTCAGGCCAAGTTGTTAGGCCTTTATTTATTTTATTTCATACTTACATATTATCCTGTATCACTACCGTATAACTATGTTTTCATTCAGGATTAAAACTCCAAAATATATTTCACACGCTTGTCTGGTTGTCATTATCGGTGATTGCAAATCGCCGGGTAATGGCCCAGACCAGCGCGGGAAACACTAGCGCCACCACAGGGACGCGCATGAACTATACTACAGACCAACAACCAGCGGAATCATCACAGCTTCCGCCCACTACAAGACGCACGACAAGGGTTTCATTTATTCTCCCACCCTTCCCACACCTTGTTCTCTGGACTCAGACTCTGTCTGCTACCACCTACATCCTTCCGGTGTACACTTTCCTCATAAACTGGACTAAGATTCAGCATGGATCTCATATCTACTTTAAATTGTTCATTGTTGTCATGGTAACTCATACTACACGTATATCTCCATGGTAACCACACGGGTATATCACTACTGTATAACATGTCTTTATTCATAAACTTCAGGCCAAGTTGTTAGGCCTTTATTTATTTTATTTCATACTTACATATTATCCTGTATCACTACCGTATAACTATGTTTTCATTCAGGATTAAAACTCCAAAATATATTTCACACGCTTGTCTGGTTGTCATTATTGACCGTTTCATTGAGGCGTATCACTGATTAAGATTTGAACTGAGACGTTGGAAAGATACCATTGACCACCTGCAGAACGATGACAAGGAATTCAGCTTTTGGCCAAATACTCTTATCAAATTTCATGAATTAGCATAAAAAACTGTATCAGTGCAATTCATGACCAAACCTCAGGGTATGTTTGGTCCCCGGAGAGCATTATACCACCGGAAGAGGATGTCCTGGGATTAGAATGGGACTGCACACCACATGGGTCACCCACTAGATCAGAATAGCAGCTTATACATGGTAGGAACATTACATAGTTATCTGATCACCAATGGTGGGTGGTTGTGTTTGTATGCAAAACTACAGTGGATGATTGCACAGTATTTATAGGGAGCTAAACATTGTAAAGTTATGTGTTGGTGGCTGTGGCCATGTATTATATAGTGCACCAATGGTTTTGGGGTATGGTGGTCTGTAAGAGCAGGAAATAATGATGTCATGATATGGATGACTAGGCTAACTATATTGGTTTACATAACAAGGACTAGGATAACTACAAATATAGTTAGCCTAGTCTTCAATCTTTATTCCAGGCTGATTTCTCTATTATTGCAGTGATTTAATGGGGCTAGCAGTCATCTACATGACCACGTATACCTATACTAAGATTCTACCAACTATCATGTAAGAATGTCAAGTATTTACATCACAAGTAGACTGATATATTTGAGACCTTAGTCTCAAGGAGGCGCAAAATATTTTGAAGGCTCAAAATATTTTGGAGGCGCTAAATATTTTCTTCCCCTCCCCTGTCAAGAGTGCGCAGAATGTTTGGTGCCCCCCTTTGACCTATAGTACCTCATTGCCTTTTTTGCTGAAATGAGGGTTAATTTTTTGCGCCCCCCTCCCTCAAGAAGGGTCAAAATCTTTTAAGCCCCCCAAACCCACCCCCGCCCTGTGACTAATAAAAGAAAACTCCCTTACTGCTTTCACGCTTGTTTCATACCTCTCTTATTCTCTCACTCTGCCCTCTGCCCTCCCCCATCCCTCCTTGTTCCCCTTTCTCAACATCCTCCCCCTTGTCACTCCTTACCTCCCCCCTCCACTAGCCCCCCTCCCTTCATTATTAGGAACCCCATATAGAGTAGCAATAAGCTGGCAGTTAGTGGGAACTGCCCACACTATTACCCTCTCATAGTTGGCCCTGATTTATTGCATGGCTGATCGCTGTGGACTCAGTTGGCACCTGCCGGGCTGCAACCATCAAGTTATAGGTCAAGTATACTGGCTACCATAAGGCACAGGAGGTTTATGCAGGGGGAATGAGGAGGGGGAGATCTAAGGGGAATGGGGCAAAGAGAGTGGGATAAAATAGCAATATTAACCCTTTAAGGGTCACATCCTGCTTTAATGCTTTAATGCAGTTTCCCACTAGTGAGAGCTATGCAGTCCTTAAAGAAATAACATCGGATTATGATTCAATGTGTAGACGAACAAGCATGTCAAAAAGATGGTAACATATAAACTTTGAGATATTCAGTTAGGTTAGGCAAGAAATACATGAACATTAATTAATCAGGTACAAAAAGTGTTCTAACCAGGACAGAGTGTTAAATTATTCCCTACATCCAATGTTAAAAGGTGCTAAGATGATGATAATATTGTAGGCAATCTTATTATATACCAACCAGAGATGTAACACTGCTCCAAATTCAATCACCCTTTTCCGACCGGCAGGAACAAATAACACAATGTTTTGTTGAAATGCACTTGGGAAGCAACATACAATTTTTGTTTTCGACGCTCCCACCCAGCAGTGTTTAAATCTAACACTTTTCATGTGTGGGCTTTGTTGCCTAAACAGGCTGACCATACACCCTGTTCCCCCTGAGGGGTTTTATATCCACCATCCATCTGTCTGTTTGTAAATAACTGCTGACTCACTAGGACTGGAACTTGCTTATGTGAAGTTTTTTATTTACTACTGTCTAGGTCTCCAAGATATTGAGTGCATTTTAGTGTTTTGGCTTTCTTTTGATTATATTGTGTTAATCACATTGCCCTCTCAACCCTCCATCATATTTCCCATGGTTATCCATACTGTTCAAAATGATATGATTTTAGACAGCATAAAGCTCCATTGTACTATGGTCTTTGTCATGTTGATGCATGCATGCAGTGTTGGTGAGTAACTCGCCAGTTCATGAATAATGGCCACCCTAGAAACACACCCTAAGAGTCAGTATGATGCACCAATATATTGCCTGTGAATTATTTACTGGCACCACATTGCTTCATCATAAGATAAATGTTGCTTGGAGACAACATGCTGTCTAGAAAGGGCTATCAGAGACTCTCTAATCCCAACGTTCTACTGAGTCTGCCAAACTGCACTAGCATTGGGGGGTGCCAACACATTATACATCAGGCCATCAGGTCAGATGTAAGGCCAAAGAAAAAAAGGTATGTTTCAGGTTACATGGTCTGAAAATCTAGGTAAGGTAGGTCGGATTTTAATTTTTAATTTTTTTTACTGTGGCCTGAAAAGTACCCAGAAACTGACTCACAAACTTCAGCCCTGACTCATCTACAATGGCGTTGACTCGTGGACTTTCAAATTGAGTCTGAAATAGCCCAAAAACTGTTTTATAAAGACAGATTGATCCCATGGCATGAAAAGTACCTAAGAATTGACATGCAAACTTCAGCGCTGACTCGCCAACACTGGCGTCCACTCGTAGACCATCAAATTGACTCTGAAATAGCCCCAAAATTACTTAAAATATACTTTTTTTTTCAAAATTGGATAAAAATTTCTAGGGTCGGCCCTGTTTTGCTAGGTAGGGTCGGGTAACCTGAAACACACCCTTTTTTTTGGCCTAAGTATGAACGAGGCCCCTGTAAGGCTGCAGCCCATCAAGCAGTCCTTTGTCAGATTCACCAAGGTTGATTCAAGTTGTGAATCAAGGCCTTGATAATATTTGAAGGTGTGAAGTAAACTCAGCCACTGTAGCTGCTTTGGGTATGCTGTATCAGTGTGTATGTGTGCCTCTGATATTTCTTTGCACTTTGTACTATACTTTCTTTTCCATCGCCCTTCTATTTTAGTTCTCCCACTTCATCCCAGTCCACTCCTTCTACTTCCTCCCATCCCTATTGTTATACAAGAGGGAGTCAACCTTTTCCCCCACATGCACTGAAAACTTAGGCATATCTGAAACTAATCACTGCTGATTAGTAACGGTAATCATGCTGATTAGTTAGGGTAAAGTCATCACGGTGATGACCAAAAGTCATCATCTCGATTACAATATTTGCCACTAGAGGGCCCCACTAGACAATAATGGAATATGCAGGACCTACTTTAGCTATGGATTTATATCGATGTTAATTCTAATTATAGGAACTTATAAAACAAACATTTGAAGAATATATTCACATTAGAAACTCAAGTAATTTACAAGTAAGTTTTTAGAAGAATTCTCAAGAGCAGACATATGTGTACTCTGGACACCTTTTGTGTGCATTAAACCACATTTAGTAATGTAAGGATGGGCTGCTGTTCACTGTACACATATATAGGCATTGTCAGGCTTGCTATGAGGGCTTGAAGTGTTCTCAATCAAGGTATGATGATAGGTGAAGGGGGTAATTATTGATAATTAGTGATTGATAGCTTGTACAGAGAAAAAAAAAATTTGAAATGATAAAATGAAATGATGATTTCAAAAACGTGATCACGGTGATGACATGGGGTCATCACATATGATTACTCTGGTGATTACTAAGTAATCACAGGTGTCGTCATCACGGTGATGACAAAAAGTAGGCCCTGGATGTCTCTAATGAACTCAACTTTCAAACAGGTTTCATAAACACATCATTAAAATGAGAAATAATGAGATATTTCTTAGTTCTTTGAGAGCAGAAGAGTGCTGTAATGGAAATTAATGATGCATGAATGTGGCGGTGGTAATTTACACAACACATCATGACCAAAGCCAAAGATCTATCCCTGAGGTTTAAATGGACTGTACAAGTTTAACTAATTATCAAACTAACCTAAGATGAAAGTCTCTTCACTCTTAAAGGATGTATAAAGTGCTAATGTGCTTTCCTCATAGTCACCATTATGCATGCCTGCAGCCTTGGTAAATCAACTCTGTCATGCCACTTCAAGCAATATGATGAGCCTAAGGAGCGATTTAACAGTACATAGTAATGAATTCATTATGTCATATCAATGGCAAAATGTCAAGTCTTGATGATTAAAGTAAAGTAAATGACTGGGTGGCTGATTCTGAAGCATTTAATTTGGATGAAAAAAACAACATATGGACGAGCGTGGGTGCTTGGCCTGTTTTATACCAAGCTTAGGTTGCACACATTTATTACATTACTCACAATAAGTGTACAAAATAATCATAAACATTAGAATGCGCAGATAATGAGAACATGCAATCGTCTATGAAGAGAAATATTCCAATCCTTTCTCATAAGCAGTTTAACTCAACTGATTTACTGACTTAAGCTTTTAATAAATGGCAGTAGTTATCATCCTTACGTAAGGCGTAACGAGAAATAGATAAGTAATGTTATCATACCAAGTTAATTTTAATAGATACAAACTTAATTTCTTGCAAACATCATGGTTATGTGCTGATAATGGTAATGGTTATTGAGGCAAATACAGTCTAGGCTAAATATCTAAATGGACCATCCTAAGAGTTTCCAATTAGAATCCCTACACATCTATACTGATAGCCTCAAAGTGCCTCCTTACATTGTTGACCTCATTTGCCTGATACTTCCATCAGCTCACCACTGGCCACCAAAGGAAGCTCAAGATAGGTATGGGACATGATCCACTGACCTTTTGCCTGCAGTGTCCAGGGACATATCACTTAACCATTTGAGGCTAGTTTAGATGATATATGTTTTTCTTACCTGATGCAACTAGGCGCTGACAGTGAGTGATCTATTTGTGCTGCATTGGTGAATCATGCTTACCTGTCAGGAAATGCATCAACCATACTTCACATCACAGCAGGTCATGAGATAGCCCCTGTTAAAATGAGCCTCCAAATTGACAGGCAAGTGCTTTGCAGCATATATCCAGTGCTCTATATTCCAATAGATATCATAATGTTGTTTTTGCCACATGATTCCTCCTTATTGACCTACGTCTGAGATACCAGAAGGTTATGGAGTTTCTTCAATGTGAGGCCAGGCAAGTTCAAATAGGAGGCAAATTCATATGTGAATTCCTTACTACACTTCATAGATCCAATTGATAAAACAAGCTTGCGGCTCTCTGAATTGTTACAAATAGACTGGCTACACAAACTGAGAAAATATCACCCATCAACTCAGATACCTAGCCCCTGGGCACCTCCATCCTACATCCAGATGCTTTCTATTCTTAACCACTTTAATTCCTTATAGCACTCTAATGTGGTATGCACTTTTTCCTCATTATGCGTGAATACAGCCCCTGGAAGTCCACTTGCCGGCCCCTCTGGTGTGCATCAGTGCAAAAGGGTTGGCACAAATATAACTCTAGCGAATGGACTTGCTACTGCTGTATTCATGCTAAAAGGGTGGAGCACATTAAAGCACTATGCAACCTTGGAAGGATTATCTGGAAATGGCCTTAGGACATACATCATCATTGGAGGCACACGAGAAAGGAAGGTAGACCAATTGGTGAGCAGCTCTGAGGCAAAACCCTTTAAGGACCGCATAGTGCCAAAATGTGTTATAGGCCTACCCTTTGTTATGATGATGCATGAATGAATCCCTACCTAGTCCACTAAGGGAGTGATCATTTTTTTAACAACAGGGGGGGGGGCAAAATATTTGGACCCCTCTTGGGGGGGTGTCAAAATAATTTAACCTGTTTTGAGCCAAAAAGCCCGCTCGTTACTATGCTTCAAAGGGCCCGCGCACGGGCCGATTATGACCCCCCCTGTTGTTGAAAAATGATCACTCCCTAAACAGAGCTGTATTCTAACATTATGTTAACAATACAGGGCTGGTACACTCCAGCAAGATTGGCCTGATGCTTAAGTTACTTCCTGACCAGTATATTCAGGCATCATTATGACACAGGGCAAACCACATTGAAACAAAATGCAACCCTTGAAGGATATTCTTACCATTATAGGAATACAGACAGGAATACATTTGGTAAGGCTAAAGCATGCTAATGCCTTCACCCCAAATGCGAGTGTCTAATGCATGGCATTAGAGACATGGTGGAAGGTAGAAAAGCCAACTATCTTAACCTTTTACATCAGATATAGTGCGTCAGAGGGTCACACAGTGACCCTGTGGCGTTCATTCACATCTGAAGCCTTGGTGTGATGTATGAATGTGGCCCCAGTGAGTGAGTAAAAATACCAAAGTACTATGTGGCCCCTAAATGGTTAAGTAGGCTAAGAGCTGGGTGCTGCAGTGAGAAGTGGTCTCCATATCACCTTACCATTGTCAAGCACTGATTTATGATAGTCCTTCCAGGTAGCTGTGTGACCTGGAGGCTGTTTCACATTGAATGGTACATTTATGTTCATTTACTTCCACAAATACTTTGTTGACCCCCTATAAGGGGTTATTGGTGCTACAAATGCATTATAATTATGGAGGGTACCCATAAGGCATTTCTGGCACACATCACACATTTGCCTGCAGCAATAAAGCATTTGCATCTGGAATAAAGCCTTTGCAATGATCCACAATAGTTTTGTTATTTGCAATGAAACAGGGTCCTGGTTGACAAGAGCGTGTCTATGAATTGTGGCAGGACTGAGCTTTGTGGACTCAGTTGCTGCTCGCCAGGCACCAGCCATCAGGTTATAGGTCAAGTGGCAAGCGGTTGGCCCATAGGGAGAGGATCTGGAAATACTGAAACTAATTGCTGCCAAAAGTAACATTAATGGACTTTCTTCAGAGATCAATTACATCTATTGCCTCAGGTTTCCCAAAATTGTTTTAACCCAATCTCTTTTTAAAAATCAAAGATTATTTCTACTGTTTGAGTATGGAATATAATTCATGGTCTGACCTTTTCATACTGGCACATCAACAAAGCAATCACTAGACACAAATTATCATGGCGTATTCAGCAAGCCACCGTAAAACCTTTCAACAAGCATGGACATTAGAAAGCTTGGGAATTTCCTTTGTGCAATGTCTGTCATATCCATAGGACTGAATAGAGTCACAGAGTAAAGAACCCACTGTAGGCTAGGCTGAATTTAAAGTGGCTCCTTAAGGAGCCGTACAAAGGCATGCAGATTGGTACAATGTGTCTCAGAGGTATGTAAGAGAGACCACTGATAGAAATAGGTTAAAGTATTGAAGAAGGCCTATAGAAAGACATCATGCCCTGAATGCCAGTAAGAAATGTGAAGTTTGCTATGGGATAAGGGAGAGAGGAATGTCTAAATGTCAAATGCCTTTAGACCTCACTATGATTGGTGCCAACGGCTCAGTTGCCATGGCAACATAGATAATCATTTCCATGGATGCAATGACAACAGTCTACTCTGAAAAGGAAAAAGTAGACTCCCTGTCTGTATCCCTGAGCCTCTCTGTCTGTATCTCTTAGCCTCTCCTTTCTGCCTCCTTTCTGCCTCCCTGTTTCCCTCTCTCAAGATCTCATTTCTTTCGTCACCCTTTCTCCCCTTGTCTACTTCCTTTCCTGTCGTCTTTATGAATCCTTTCCTCTCTACCTGTTCTCCCCATCCCTCCTTCCCATGTATTATTGGATACACTAAACATAACACCAGTGATCACTACCCTTCACTTTAATGTTCACATCTAAAATCAATGATAGCCTATATTTGATAACAAACTAATATTCCATCCTGGCAATTGACATAATTGTTTTAAAATGCAATACTAGAAAAGCGCCCTGAAAGAAAGCTCTTCAACTAAAGGCCTCAGACAATTTAATTAATTGCCCCAGTTTTCACCACAGTCTTTTTCACACAAATTCCATGGTGTCCTAATCAGCTGACTGTTTACCAAAGGAGTCTCAGGCTTATTGTGGCAGACATAAAAGGCTGACCTTTCTGTTGAGACCCATCAAGGCCTGATCACCTGTTACTGAGATCCAGGCTTCACTGATTGACCAACCTTTGAACTTCAAATCTGTGCAAGTGATAGTAAGATGGGGAAGGTGTTATTTCCAGAAGAATGTGCCCAAAATAAATGCCATGAGTACTGTTCAAAATAATTGAAAAGCAAGAATAGAGATGGCAGAGATGGGCATAGTGAGGAAATACATTCAGTAGTTAACCTCTTATATATACATCATAAAATTAATATGTCGGTAATAAGTGATAATTAAATGATTAGTGACAGAAGTTGATGTAACCAGGACTGAGATGTAGATGATCATATACCTGCTGTGAGATGGAGATATCAATATATAATACAACATAACAGCTCCATATGGTCTCATATAAGCAATTAGCATGGTCCATCAAGGTAGGAGATAGTTCTATCATACACTCTGGTAAATTACAGGCTGTAACATGGTATTGGATGTGGTTATTCGTTCGGCAACAGTAGTTAGGTTTGTCGGAGCCATGTTTGAGCTAAATATAGCCATGTCAGTAGTTGTATGATCATAGGCTAGTTTTCAATTTTCCGTGAGGGTGTACCAAAATAGTTTTCCCCCTTGCATAGGGGGTCCTAAACATTTTTCAAACTCTGTAACAGGTTTGAATTTTATTGTGGTTGCCATGTTTTAGCTATAGTATTGTAGGGTATCATTTGCTCCTCGGTAAATGATATCCACTCCCTTTGACTGATGAAACTTGCTGATGTGACACTTTGTATTTACTACTGTCTAGATAATTTGAGATGTTTAATGCATTGTTGTCTTATTGCTTTGTCCTTCATTCGTTCCTGCGGTTGATTGAATTGACTTCATGTCTACTTATATTTTTACTCACTTTAATTGGAATAAGGAAATTATCCTAATGGTACTTGGTGTAGGATTTTTTCCTATACATGTGAGAGCCTCCGTGACATTTTAAATTAGTTTGATTTCATAATCTGTTACAAGAATTATCATATTGAAAGTGTTTTATGCAGTATAGCTCCCTAAAGTGCAAAGCTTTACATGTTAACAGCATTAAGATTGCGGGAAAATGATTTGCCAGAGTTGCATTCATGTATCATGTAGACCCATCTAAACATAATTTCCTAGTGGACATTATAATGCACCAGTCCTGCCTTCATGTAAAGCGATAACAGCATAGATTTCTACAATCCCAGATCTTTCTGCTGAGTCTGCCAAACACAGAAAACATTGTGGTGCCAACTGATTATTCTACATCTGATGGATGTACGAGTGAGGACCTGTAAGGCTGCAGCTGTCCACCAGTCCTTTGTCAGATTCACCATTACTTGATCTGTCCTGTGTCACCAGGATTGATGCCAGCTGTGAATAAAGGCCTTGATTGTGTCAGATGATGGAACAGTTTTCCTGCTATTGTCAATATTCAATTGGTGTATCTGTGGGAGGTAGGGGGGATGAGGGATGAGATAACCTTGGTGCACGGGAGCTGGTTAGGGTATATTGTATGTGTGTGTGTCTCATCTTACTTTGTCTTTAGCTTTCTCCAATCCCATTCCCTTCTTCCTCTATACCTCACTAACTTTCTTTTCCCTTTCTTTTTCTCTCCCTTCCTTTCCCTCTTCCTTCCTTTTATAACTCATTCCTCCCTACATTTCCTGAATTCCTTTCTACACTGTTATATTTTGTCATTCCTCCCTCCTTCATTCTGTCCTTCCTTCTGTCTTTAACTCTTCCCTCCCTTCTACTCTTCAATCATCTCTTTCTAGATGTACAGTAACCTAACAAATTGCTCCTTACAAGAATATGTTAATTCACATCAAATTAACATATTTATCAATGGTTGGCCATTATAAGAAACCATAGAGAATTATAGAAATGCCTAGAGCTAATCACATCATAGTTGCTTTAAGTTTCTTCATGGCTTTTATTTTGCCTAATTTTTTGTCACAATTATAACATCAGGTATGCCAGTAATATGGAGCTCAGTATTAGTTTCTTCATTTAGGAGTAAGACAAAATAGTCTGACCTTTTCCTGTAGGCGCATCAACATAGTGATCACTCAAGAGGAATGTCCACGGCTCATTGAACGAGCCATTTTGAACTTTCAAAAGGCTTGCAAATAATACAAAGCAGAAGGATTTTCTTTGTCCAATTTGTGTCCAAACCTAATGACTGACCGGCCACTGACACCCAATCCTTCTGTTAATAGATGTGGGCAGTGCAGGTTGAGTTTCATCAGATTGTATCAATAACCATATCTGTTGCGCTTAGGCAAAAGGTGAAAGTCAACCAATGTTGACATAACTACCATTCTTCTATGGTTCAGCACAAAGATGAATGCCATACACTTTTGGAGTTGCGTATGGGGCAGTGTTATTTGTACCACCATCAATGATATTTCACTCACCCACTCTCTCCCTCCCTGCCTGCCTCCAGTCTCCCTATCTGCGTTTCTACTTGCTCTCCCCTTCCTGCCCCTACATTTCCTTCCTCCTCCTTTCCAACCCTTTTTTACCTCTCCGTCTTTTTAGCCTCATCTCTCGTTCCCCTCCTACTTGCCGCCCGCTTCACTCTCTACCATCCCTCCCCTCCTCCTCATCATAACTTTCCCCATATAGAGTAGCAAAGAGATAGTCATTGTAGTGAGAACCGCCGACACTATTACCGTCTCAGAGTGGGCCTGATTTATTGTATGACTGATCGCTGTGGATTCAATCTCCACCCACCGGGCAGCAGCCATCAAGTTATGGGTCAAGTAGAGTGCCCACAGTGTACAGGAGCTGGAATAATGAAGTAGGGGGATAAGGGGGAAGGGGAGGAGGGAAAGGAGGGGGAAGGGGAAGAGCAGCTGCATGGTGCATTAATACTGTATGTCCTTTGACACCACGATACATGACTGCAGCCCTGGGGGTAACTTAGCAATTCTGAATTCATGCAAGCATCCAGAAATATGTCATGATATTTACCACATAATCCATAAGATAATTAGCTGCTTTGCATTCTTACCATTGCATGTACCTATTTAACAATTATTATAGCCTACTCAATCGTCCATTGAAAAAAAAACAGAATTGCCTTTACCTATTTGACATTGTTATGAAAGACAATGCTAAAACACTATCCCAATCAGAATTGTATCAATAATCCCAGATTCTACCTTCTATGTTTTTATATCAAATTCTCTCCTTGGTGTACTAATCAGCTGAACTGGTTCACCTAAGAGCCTGAGGCTTATTTCTGTCATTGAAGTGTTGGACATAAAAGGCTGACCTTTAAAATTGTGTTGAGGTGCATCAGGGCATGGTCACTTGGCACTGTGATCCGGGCTTCCCCGACTGAGTCACCTTTGAACTTTAAAGCCTTGCAAATAATAGTGAGATGGGGAAAGTGTTATTTCTAGAGAGATGTGCCCAAAATAAATTTCATGAGTAATGTTAAATAGAATGGGGGATAAATAGCATTGATTAAGTACCACTAACTCCCACTACTGTCTAGATAATCTGATATGTTTAATGCATTGCACTGTTATTGCTTTCACCGTTAGTTGTTTCTGTTGTTGACTGAATTGACTGAATGTCTACTCTTTTTCTACAGCCTTTACCGAGATTAAGGGAATTATCCTAATGGCACTTGGTATAGGATTTTTCCACTTCCTGTAAGAACCTCATGTTTACGTGACATTTGAATTTGAGGGAATTCATAATCTCTAATAAGAATTTTCATAATGAAAGTGTTTTATGCAGTACAGCTGCCTGAAGTGCAAAGCTTTACATGTTCACTGCATTAAGATAAAATGATTTGCCAGAGTTGCATTCATATATCAAGTAGACCCATCAAAAGCATACTTTCCCAGTAGACACTATAATGCACCAGTACTGCCTTTATGTAAAGGAATAACAGCATCTCTACAATCCCAGATCTTTCTGCTGAGTCTGCCAAACATGGAAAACATTGCGGTGCCAACACATTCTACATCTGATGGAGATGGATGTATAAGTGAGGACCCAGTAAGGCTGCGGCTGTCCACCAGTCCTTTGTCAGATTCACTACAATTGATTCAAGTTGTGAATAAAGGCCTTGGTTGTGTCAGATGATGGAACAGTTTCCTGCAGTTGTCAATATTCAACAGTGTATCTGTGGGAGGTAGACGGGTTGACGGATGGGTGGCCTAGGTGTATGGGATCTAGATCGGGTATGTTGTATGTGTGATATTTGATCTGTCTTTGTCCTCTGCTTTCTCTCAGCCTGTTCCCTTCTCCTTATATATTTCTCGACCTTTCTGTTGCTTTTCTCCTACACTCTAAGAACAGTGTGTTGTGGGAACATGCTTAAAGAGTAACACACATAAATTTGCTACACACTTTGAGATTTAACACACTTATGAATTGTAACACACTTTTTGTCAACTCACTTACCTGCTTACACACTTGTGATCAGAGAGGTGTGTATCATATACAAAAGGGGGCAGCAGCAGTAAATGTCTATCATGCACCTATGCTACATTCTTACACCCATATAGTAGCTGTCGCAGTGGCTCAGATGGCAAGTCTTAGGACTGAGAACTTAAAGATCCCTGGCTCGATTCCCAATGGGGCTGACTGTCAAATGGAAATGTTTATTTTCTAAGATGATCATTATATTATAGCCCCCCCCTCAAGAAGGCCGGGTCAAATTTCTTTTCCACCTCAGGAGAGGTTGAACTGTTTTACAACCCCCTCCCCAACCAATCCCCTCTACTACAATGACAGATAGAACACCTATTTAATAGGGGTTAATTTGCAATGAGATACATACAAAAACTGTATTATTTGAATCTCATTGAATGAGCAAACTCACTCAATCCATATGGGAAATAGATGGGGAGCTTTTTCTCTTCAACTATACACACATGTTCTTTGTGTACACCAAATAACCATCACATGTAAGATCTTATTAGAGGTTCTGCAAGGCTGTAAAAGCAGGGCTTATTAATAGCTGATTAACTATTGTCTTTATAATAGATATCAAGCCCTGCAAATTATGTTATTATTAGTCAGTGCATTGGCATCCCTCAATAAGGGCGGTCTTTGTATTGTCTAAGAACCACTTCATGTCATAACATATTAATCCCCAAGGTAAGTTATATAGCTTACTGGTAACTGGTAAGAAGTTGTGTGATCTTTGAGAATACTTTGTGTCTCCTCACTGTTGTGTGTTCTGGTACCTATTTGAGGGGGGAATACACCATGATTGTACAAGGAGATTTGGTGGCCTAGTGAGCAAGTCACTGGACAAGTGTATGAGAGGTCCTGGGTTCGATCCCCAGAGAAGACCTGGCACCAAATCTTCCCAAGTGAAATAAGTTGTCCTGACAAGAGTCGCATCTGTAAGTGTCGGTAGACAGACTGCGGTGAACCTTCAGTGTCCTGGTCTCCCATGAGACTTGCACTGATCCGCTTCAAACCGTAGAAGCATAATACACTTGCGACTGGTAAAGAGATAGCAGATATCAGTGTTGACGAAGGTGGTCCTAGCCGGGAGGGGAAAGGCTGCAATGGACCACTGGAGACACTGAGAAAAGGTTGTGAGAGCAGCCATCCCACGCTATCTGACGGTGGTATGGTCATGGCACATTGCGCCACAGTCACCAGTTGGTTATCAGGTGTGTCAGTTTCGCCAGGGTCAGAAGCTAGGATGTGTTCACAGTGGTTGACTAAGACTTGTTTACTGTCAATACAAACTCAGTTTTGATATAATCTTCTATTCCCACTTTTATTGTGAGCGATTCAATAAGCACTTTTTCTAGATATAAGAAGCCTTTAAAAGTGATACTCACAGTATATGCATAGTATGAACATGAATAACCCTACAAGAAATTGAATAAATCTATACTAATTTAACTCTTAACCCATGTAGAAAGTAATCATACTTAATATTGAGAAAAAAATATTTGTCAAGGGATTCGAACCTGCATGGACAGGACTCATGTGCCAGCACCTAGACAACTCAGCCACGGCACCTGACAAACTCTGTGAGGTGTAGAACAGCTACTTTAATCCCCACCTCCTCAATACCATGGCTTTGTACACCAACACACTTTTTAAATTCAACACACTTTTGCCAAAAGTGTGTCGTGTGTTACCAAAAAAAAGTGTGTTAAAAGTGGCTTCAGAAAAGTGTGTTGAAAAGTGTGTAAACGTAACACACTGTTTTTAGAGTGTATTCCCTTCCTTCTTTCTCCCCTTTATAACTCACTCCTTTTCTCCTCTCTGCATTCCTTGGATTCCTTCCTTCCACTGATATATTTCATATTCCTTTCTTTCTTCCTTCCCTCCCTCTTTCCTTCTGTCTTTCCTTCTTTTTGTTCTGTCCTTCTCTCCTCCCTCCCTTCTACTCTTCTAATATCTTTCCTTCTTTAATTCCCTCTTTCCTTCCTTCCTTCCTTCCTACCCTCCTTACTTCCTACCATAGATGCACAGTAACCCCTGCTTCACATCAAATCATGGTATTTTTTAATGGTTGGCCATAATAAGGAGCTATAGAGATTCATCTTGACATATGGTATAACAGGATTTATTTATTGGGACGTGATGACAAAGGTCTAAGTGCATTAATAAGGCCTAAATCACATCAAGAATGCCTGTGTGGATAGACACTCAATGGTTGCGATTCTTCATAGGCTCGAAATCCTCCTCCTCCTCCTCCTCCTCCCCCTCCTCTTCCCCCTGCTCCCCCTGCTCCCCCTGCTCCCCCTGCTCCCCCTGCTCCCCCTGCTCCCCCTGCTCCCCCTGCTCCCCCTGCTCCCCCTGCTCCCCCTGCTCCCCCTGCTTCCCCTGCTCACCCTGCTCCCCCCGCTCCCCCTCCTCCCCCTCCTCCTCCCCCCTCCTCCCCCTCCTCCCCTTAGTTAAAGTGGCAAGTGGTGGCCCTATTGAGAGGAGAGATACAAATACTACCAGAAATTGCTTCCAAAAGTAATTAATATTTCATAATATCAAAACCCATAGAGCTAATCAGATAAACTGCATCACGTTTCTTCTAGGCCTTTATTAGCCTAATTTCGTGTCATGATTATAATCTCACTTATGCCATTTCAATGGAGCCCAGTATGAGCTTTTTCATTTACAAGAAAGATAAAATAGTCTGACCTTTTCCTGGAGGCGCATCAACATAGTGATCACTTAAGAGGAATGTCCATGGCTCATTCAACGAGCCACCTTTGAACTTCCAAAACGCCTGGAAATAATAGAAAGCAGGGGATTTTCTTTGTCCAATTTATGTCCAAACTTAAGGACTGACCAAAGTTGTTGATACGCAATCCCTCTGAAAATAGTTAACAGAGGCAAATGTGGGCAGTGCAGATTGAGTTTGTATTAGTAGCCATATCTGGTACACAGAGAGAAAAGGTGAAAGTCCACCAATGTTGACAAGCCTACTCTTCTTCCAGAGTCCATCATTAAGATAAATGCCATATAATTTCGGTGTTTTGTAGTGGCCAGTATTGTATAGCACCAGAGCAGAATGACATGGAGTGAATATTGGAATGTGCCCTGCAGAGGTGAAATGCTTTATAAATTAGAATAGTGAATATCAGTGATATTTAACTCATCCACTCTGACACTCCCTGTCTCCAGCCTCCCTACCTGCTTTTCTACTTGAACTTGCTCCACCCTTCATAACCCTCCCTTTCCTCCCTTCTCCTCCCCCCATTCTACTATACCTCTCCTTCTTCTTTCAACCATCTTCTCTCCTTCTATTTCGACTCAGAAACACCTTCACTCTTCATATTGCTCCCTCCTCGACATCATTACTGTCCCCATATAGGATAGCAATAAGCTAGTCATTGTAGTGAGAACTGCCGACACTATTACCGTCTCACAGTGGGCCCTGATTTATTGCATAGCTGATCCCTGTGGACTCAGTTGCCATCTGCCAGGCAGCAACTATCAAGTTATAGGTCAAGTAGGGTGGCCATAGTGTACGGGAGCTGCAATAATGAAGCAGCTGAGGAGGGGGAGGAGAGGGAAGAGCAGGAGGAGGGGGAGGAGGGGGAGGAGGGGGAAGAAGGGGAGGAGGGGGAGGAGGGGGAGGAGGGGGAGGAGGGGGAAGAGGGGGAAGATGGGAGGAGGGGGAAGAAGGGGAGGAGGGGGAGGAGGGGGTGGAGGGGGAGGAGGGGGAGGAGGGGGAGGAGGGGGAGGAGGGGGAGGAGGGGGAGGAGGGGGAGGAGGGGGTGATGGGGGGGGGGCATAGGAGGAGAGAGAGGTGGGGGGACTTTGAAAAGGGCTGCATAGTATAGCGATGAAGTTTGCCCTTTGACGCCATGATACATGAATGCAGCCTGTGGATAACTCTGCATTCATGCAAGTATCCTGAAATATTTGATTATATTCTCTTTACCATATAATAAACAAGATAATTAGCTGCTTTGTATTCACTGCATTGCATGCCCCTATTTAACAAACAAATAATAGCCTACTCAATCTTCCATGAAAAATCCAGAATTGTCTTTGGCTTTTTGAGATTGTTGCTATAAAAGACAATGCTAAAATAGCACCCGGAGAGATTTCTTTTTGATTAAAACTATATCAATTTTCTCAGATTCCATGTTCCAGATTTGTATCACATACTTTGGTGTTCTAATCAGCTGACTAGTTTATTAAGGAGGGCTTACTTTTGTCATTTAAGTGTTGATAAAAGGCTGACCTTTATGTCGAGACCCACCAAGGCCTGATCACCTGGTTGTGGGATCCAGGCTTCACTGACTCAGCCACCTTTGAACTTCAAAGCTCTGCAAATAATAAACAGATCAGGAAAGTGTTATTTCCAGAGAACTCTGCCCAAAAATAAAAATCATGAGTGCAGACAGAGAGAATGAGAAAAACAGAGAATTTCAGATTGTGATGTATGAATGAAATGAGAACTTCAGTGGTGAAGCCTGGTGGTATAGACTGAAAGCCACATGCACTCAGTTGGCAAATTCAAACCAATCCTGCGACAAGGGGGTACTAATGTGCACAACACTCAGTTGGCAACAGGCTGACCAACATTGATCAAACAATTTGTAAGGTTGATTCACGATTCACCGTGAGTAAACATTGAAGGGTCTGAATGATGCACAGGTGTGGGCGACCCTGTTGCTAGACCAAAGATGTGACACAGACCAGGGTGAGATTCACCTCCACAACTTCTTCTGTACCATGTGACACCACCAGGATAAAGGTATCCAGGTAGATGTTTGTCAGTTACGAAGGTGTGTCCAGAATCTAGGCCTGTGGTTGGTCCTAGTACCGGGGCAAGGTAAAGGCGGGGTGAGAACATACCCAAACCATAGACTTGCACAAGTCCTTACTTGTTTGAATTTATTTAAGACACCTTCAGTATGAAAACACTGTTAGATATATTGAAATTGTACCAGGTAGGTGATTGTCAGTTACTAAGGTGTGTCCTGAATATGTGCTAAGCTGGTTCTAATGAATCAACAGCCAAGCCAACGGGGGCCGCAGACTTAATCCTCCGCCCGATCCGGGCCAGACGAGAGATAATTATTCCACTTGAAATCCCTGACCTTGGTCCTTGAGCGCCATGATTGTTTACAGTTAGCGAGTCAGGTTAAAGGTACAATATCAGTTAAAACGCCCCAAAATTAAGTAACATTACAACTGCTTTCATTAACCATTTTCACTCATGTTTGCCATCATTCATGATGGTTTTAAAGTTCTCCTCATTGTGATTTGCAGGTAGGAATACACTAAATCTATTGGTTGTATGTATACAGATTGTTGTGTTGTGATTGCAGGCTAAATCCAATGGTGTTATGATGCACTCCTAACAGGTCTTGATTTATGTGTGCCGACAGTTATTCATGTATAGTTGTATTATGCTAAACGACTAAGGAGAGCCTTCCAGCCGGGACAAGTACTCTGCCCTATATATATAAGGCAACAACTGTAATGACCCAGGGCGCAATAAGTGAAAAACTAATGTTGATGTGTGACCTTTGAAATGTGTCCAAAACCAGAAGCGATATAAAACTTTGATGATTTTACCCCCATTGATCTATCATGAGAGATGCCACCACTTGTTTAGGCAATTACCTCTCTGTACAGAAAGCGCCCCTTTTATCCGCTGGTGGCTGTGTCTCATGAGATTGATACAGTTGAAAGGTCTTTGACCACGTCACGTCTTTGACCAGGTGTAGTAAACACTGAAATGGAGCCTATATAGATAGAAATAGGTGATATGTAGTGTTATAATATACTTCAACTTTTCTACCTATCTCTCTCTATATAGGCCCCAAATCAGTGCTGGTCAAAGAGGTGTCAATCGTCGTTGTAAAACGCCATACCTTCATGAATATAAATGGTTACACATTCCAAAGAGGGATTTAATATACTCTTAGTTTAATGGAGGGGTGGACGAGGCACAAGTTTGTGGTCCCAACACTACATTCCTTCTGACTCTTAGTTTAAACACAGACACTGTCATATAAGACGTGTAAAAAACGTAGATGGTTTCTAGGACAGCATTATAAACGCCAGCTTGTGAGAAGCCTACTATAGTAGAGTGCGTGGGTGGCCGGTGGTGGCGCTAGTGGTACTGTCGTGTGGGGGTGGACGTGGCACCTGGGCAGCACACACACTGATATGTGTTTAAAACAGTCTCTCCTTAACACTGACAACTGAGCAGTAGAAGCAGGTAGCTACCTACATGCGGCTCTATGCATAATGATATACATTTAGCCTTGGCCCAACCCCATCTCATTGTTAGCACCATAACCATCAACCCAATTAAGAATACCAGGCAGATATCCCGCTGTTGTGAATAGCAACTCCACTACATCTCACCACTCATCCTCTGGGATACAGCACTTCTTAGTACTACCGTAAATTCTTGCATAGAAGCTGCGGCTTGTACAAGGGTACAGTGCATCTTAGAGGATTGACCCAGAGTCAGGGTGCGGCTTATACGTGAGTTTTTGCTACTACTGTACAGTATTAAAGCCACGGTAATCAGATGGCCAGTGCGGCTTATAGGATCGGCCAAAACTCGGACTGCGGCTTACGAGAGTTAGGCTTGTATGCGAGAATTTACAGTACTCTGAAACTGAAGGATATCATAGTGCCCGGCTTTGTTGCCTGCTTTCCATATTACAAACCACAATATTCTTCACTTGGGAGTGTGGGCAGCAGTGACTGGGACAGCTTGCAACTTACAGGATCCCATCCGTGATGGACATAGTGTATTGTCAGTGACTACAAACCACCATACTGACCACCTACCAGTACGCACTGTGGTGACAGCCTCACTTTAGCTGCACAGAGTGCACTGTCAGTGACTACAAACCAAAATACTGACCTAGCACCAGTACCCACCTGCAGTGACAGCCTCACCTGAGCTGCACATAATGCACTATCAGTGACTACAAACCAGCACACTGACCACCTACCAGTACGCACTGCAGTGACAGCCTCACTTGAGCTGTATTGTCAGTGACTACAAACCAGCACACTGACCACCTACCAGTACGCACTGCAGTGACAGCCTCACCTGAGCTGTATTGTCGGTGACTACAAACCAGCACACTGACCACCTACCAGTACCCACTGCGGTGACAGCCTCACTTGAGCTGCACAGAGTACACTATCAGTGACTACAAACCACCACACTGACCATGTAGCAGTACCCACTGTGGTGACAGCCTGACCCATACTGCACAGAGTGCACTCTCAGTGACTACAAACCACCACACTGACCAGGCACCAGTACCCACTGCGGTGACAGCCTCACCTTACCAGCATTGTGCATCTGTGTATAGTCAGTGACTACAAACCACCACACTGACCACATGACAGTTTGCACTGCGGTGACAGCCTCACTTTAGCTGCACAGAGTGCACTGTCAGTGACCACAAACTACCATACTGACCACCTACCAGTACGCACTGCGGTGACAGCCTCACCTGACCTGCACATAGTGCACTATCAGTGACTACAAACCAGCACACTGACCACCTACCAGTACGCACTGCAGTGACAGCCTCACCTGAGCTGCTCGGAGCTGCTGGCATTTGGTGCTGAGCTGCTCGTGGTGCCACCTGGCGGCCTGTGTCGGAGACACGCCTCGTGCGGACCGAGTATGGAGTGTGGACAGTGAGTGGTGAAGGAGGCTCCACGCGTGGGCTGCTGCTACAGGAGGACAGAGAGGGGAGGCTGATAGCAGGAGGCCTGCATTTAGCCACCAGCACAGCCACAACATCTGGTAACACTGCAGTGCTTAACATCACTTAAGGTCTGACAAGTGCTTAAACCCCCAGCGCCCCTTTATATAGGGCTGAGTACCTGTCACGGCTCCACTCTGACTGCCGCTGGAGGGGTACCGAAACCTGGGCCTTTAAGTATCGAGGGTCGGAGTGGCAGAGTGACAAGTAGTAGAGTGACAACTGCCGGGGTGACAAGTACAAGAGTGACAAGTGCCAGAGTCACCAGTGCTGGAGTGACAACTGCTGGAGTGACATCTACTGGAGTGACAAGTGCCAAAGTGACAAATGCCAGAGTGACGTCTTTCAAAGTTTGAATCACCGGAGTGACAAGTACCAGAGTAGCAACTGCTAAAGCGGCAAGGGGCTGAAGTGCCGAAATTGCAAGTGCCAAAGTGCCAAAGTGCAGAAGTTGCAAGCACCTGAGTTGCAACTGCCGGAGAGGCAATTGCCATGTGGTCGCAGTATCAAATGAGTGTCTTCGATGGATATATGAGAGACTCTTGGTGGCCTACAATAACAATAACATGCACTGCTTGATCTACAGATTTTGGCGCTTAGTGTTGTCTAGCTAGGCACTGAGACCTTCCCAGTGGCGGTTCTGTACCATAAATGCACCTACTGCTTACATAGTAAAACGGAGAGATGGATGGAATTGTAAATGGATGGAATTGGAATTGAAAATGGATAGAATTGTGTATAAAAGTTCTGTCTAGAGAAGCAACTGCTAGAGGTTTGCAGTATAAGAGGAGAGACACTTGGTGGTCTATAATGACACTGCTGCTGTGTCTATATCAGTATATAGACACTGTGAGGACTTGTCAAGCTAGTCACTAATGCCTCCCTGTGAAGACAGACAGTGGAGACACTTGTCTACAGGTTCTGGCTATAGAAGCAACTGCCAGAGGGTTGCATTATAAGAGAGAAGAGAGAACCACTTGGTAGTCTAACAGGTACTGCTACTGTGTGTATACAGACATTGTAAGAGTGGTCTAGCTAAACCCTGAGATCTCCCAGTGAAGACAAACAGACACTTGTCGCCACGTTCTGGTTGAAGAGGCAACTGCCAGAGTGTTGGCCAATAATAACAGGTACTGCTACTGTCTCCATAAGACAGCTACTATAAGGAGTGGTCTAGGCACTGACGCATCCTAGCTACTGCCCCTATAACACTCCACACCAACATCCTATAGAGACAGTGCTGAGTGTACAGGAGAGTGGATCTCATCAACAACCATTGATTACATGCAAAGAACTATAATCAGAGATCTCATTAGTAGGTCTGTCATTACACGTGGAGGCAGGCCTTCCCACACACCAACAGCAACAACATCATACTATATAACGATAATTCTGGTGGCCCCATGTGCACGGCCATCTTAGTTCTGAGCTCGGAATTTCCCGTGAGACTTGGGAAGTGACCAAACATTAACAGACCATAGCTTAACAGGAACAGGCTGCATTGTGAAAGCAGGGCCAAGATCTCACAAGATTGCCTGTGTCAGTGTAAACACAGTGGTCGCAGGAACAAGTCCACACCAGTTACATCGCCATAGGGAGACACGCTGGGCATGGTCTAGGAGGCATGCTGTGGAGGCTGTGGGGACAGTGCTAGGGGATGGTCAGGGTGCTGCTATATATAGCCCCTATGGACATTACCAGAGGTGCATATAAGGACACCTGCCCTTATGCTGACCATGGGGCTAGGCACTACCTGCCGTAGAAGCATAGATCTACTCTTAGACAGAACAGTGTCCTGAGAGAGAGGGTGCAGTGTAAACAGTGAATTCAAAAATACATAATTTTATACTGAAAATCAAAAGTATATTCTACTGTCCATGTACACTACTGCAGAAATTACAGTACATGCTACTGCTCGGCAATATTTACTTCTAACAGTGCATGTCGGATTAGGCGCTACCTCCTGTAGGAGAATCTACTGGTAGATAGAACAGTGTCGTTAGGGACAGCGCACTGTGAATAGTGAATCCGAAATATATCATTTTATACTGTAAGCCAATAGTATACTCTACTGCCTATGTAGACTAAAACAATAGTGTATCCTGCAAAACTACAGTAGATTCTACTGCTCAGCTACATCTACTTTTAACAGTGTGGGATTAGGCACTACCTACTATAGAGGCATCTACTGTTAGACAGTTCAGCATCCTCTGGGAGAGTACAGTGTAAGTAGTATAGGAACTGTGTGTGGGCACTGATGAACTGCAGATGAATTTCGCTCGGCACACTCACAAACCATAGCCTGATAGGAACAAGCTGCATTATAAGAGTAGAACCAAGATCTCACGAGATTGCTACTGTCATTGTACACACAGAGGTCGTGGGAACAAGTCCACATCAGTTAAATCGCTATAGGAATAGTGTGAGAGCAGATGGTGCACTGTGATGAGCTCTCCCAGTACAGCTAGACGTGTCAGTAGTATAGGGAATGTGAGGACAGTGGATAGTCTACTCACAATGCTGAGCTGTAGGTGAACTGTGGGTGACCTGACCCTTGTAGGTTAACGAGATAGGATCACCTGCCGGTCGTGAGGTGGGGGCTCTGGGTGGAGGAGACTGTCTGCCATGGGCTGGGAAATCCTATTATAATCTTACAGTTAGACTAATCTACTCTCTATAAGTTGATAAACTATACTGTATGTATATAGTCTACCGTTTATCTATACTTTGACTACACTGTAAATAGTGGACACTGTTTACCTACCCTAAACTGTACACCTTCAGTAGATTCTACTGTAAACCTACAAAAGAAAGCAAGCAACTTATTACAGTGTATACTGTAGGATCAGTAAACAGTAAACCTTTACAGTAGATTCGCCTAATTGTCTTGTGGTAGAGACACTATACTATAAGTGGGGTAAATACTACGTGATTGACTCTAGAATTACTTCATCAAATCAATTCAGGTCTGACAGTAGACTATACACAACTCTGTGACAGAAATGTACATTCTCTTACGCTCAGTAGCATGGTGTTGACACTAGAGAGGTGCTTCAAATCAGTTGATCTAACAGTAGATACAACGTGACAGCAGTGTACTTTCTGTGGTGTTCTGTAAGCACATAATGGTGTTGACACTAGAGCACTAGAGAGGCTTTTCACTTGTGTGGTCAACAAGAGAGTGGACACCCTTTGTAATCACTAACGGATAGACTATAGAGTCAATTCCTCAACTCAATGGTCCCATAGTAGATAGATACACTACACTGTGGCAGCAGTGTACTTTCTGTGGTGTTCTGTAAGCACATAATGGTGTTGACACTAGACAGGCTCTTCACTCTTGTGGCGGACAGGAGAGGACACACTGCGTAAACACTAACGGATAGACTCTAGAATCAAATAGTTAGATACACTACACTGTGGCTGCGGTGTACTTTCTGTAGCTTTATGTAAGCACATAATGGTGTTGACACAGTAGAGGCTTTTCACCCGTGTGGTGAACTAACGTGTGGAGGCGGCAGGAGTAGGAGTGGGAGCAGTACCTCGTGGTCTCAACCAGAGACACGCCCACTACTGTGTGAGTAGTACATGGCCTGTGTGTGGGAAGCAGGCTAGTATTTAAACCCCCACCTTGAGTCCACACATCTTCTATAAAGGCCCAGAGTACCGGTCCTCGCTCGGTTCTGACTGTTACTGGAGGGGAAGCAAGAGTTTCCCCTTTAAAAGAGGCAATATCAACACTCGTGCAGCTACCACATAGTAGACTAGAACAGTACTAGCATTTTATATGGGACACACTCAGTGATTATCCCGCTTTAAGTACCTGTCCCGGCTCCACTTCGACTATTACTGGATGGGAAGCAGGTGATTTGTCTTCAACACCTACGCCATACAAGGACCGGAGTACTGGTGATTGCTCCACTCCAACAGGTGCTGGAGGGGTAGTAAGACTTGCTGATTTAGTCACTCCTGGAATACCATACTGCTGGACTGAAGGATATTACGTAAAGTCTGTCAATGGTGATTACTGAGGACTGCCTGTGATTACGTAGGCGGAGGGACATGTTGATCTGGCAGAGTGAACAAATAATAGCGCAGGTAGGTTGAATATAAAGGCCACTGGGGCAGGAGAAATTGCACCAGTTACTGCGAAGTTCATTTGCTATTATACATGTGTATAAAAACACTGATTAAGATTACATTACTAGTCCTTGTTCAAATGAAATATATAGATAACTTTTTATTTCTAATATATGAGGCTGGCCCAGTGGGCACAAAATTCAGTTCAACATTGAATCAACGTTGAATCAACATCAACATTGACAACTACTTATCAATGTTGATTCAATGTGTTGTGCCCACTGGGGGTACCTGTCCATGCTCCACTTTGATTGTCACTGTAGGGTTACTGAGGTTTGGGCCTTTAACGTGGGTCGATCTGATCCCAAATCCCTGTACTGCGCCGTTTTCCGCCTCTACTCTGAGAGAGTTATAGTTATAGACATTTAGCTATACTATTTTATGTAGATATGTGGCCAAACACTATATAATCCTATCACATAATGCATTAGCTTGAGGCTTGGTTGAATGCATACTCCCCATCAGTGTGGTGAAACTAAGTCGTTTCTTCACACTGACAATTCACTCTGTGCATTGTGGGTAGCTAACCGCTAGCGGTTAATGATATGCATGGATCCTTGGGCAGTGGTGTTGAGGCTGTCCATATATGGCTGTATGTATACCGAGTATAGTATTAGTGTGTACAGCTAAGGGTCATTCACACATGAACACTGCTAATAGTAGGGGTGACTTACTGTAGAGGCACCCCGGTTGGAATGTGGATTTGATTGATCCCCATATCATATGGCACCTGGGAGCAATCTTGACTGGTTATGGTCAAGTGTGTGTGTGTGGGTTAGAGGGGGGGGCTATAGGGTAAGGTTCCAAAAGCTGTAGTTAGGTCTATTCAGGGGTAAGCAGGCAGAACATACTCATTGTTGTGATCATTGTAGAACCAGGCACTGCTTTCAGGTGTCTACCCATAATGCATAGAGTGGATTGTGAGTGACAACATACCACGTAATGGTCACGTGGGAGTGTGGGTTAAATGCTGCCCTTGCGAGTCATCTGGCCCTGTTGAGTCTATTGATGAGTTGTATTCATGCATCCTGACGTATTTGCCTAAGAGTTAGCACAAGCATGTGCATACCAGGTTCCAGTACAAATATGCACCCCGTGCATTGTGTTCCAAAACGAATTGGAACACAATGCACATGGTGCACATTCCCATTGGAACACCATGCAAAGGGTGTACATTCTTGTTGGAACACTAATCACGGGGTGCACAATTTTGTATTGGAACAAGTCTGTGCATGTGTTTGTGCTAACATTTAGGCAACTTGAACTCCATACTGATGACAAGGAGTATAAGGCGCTATACGACCCTT
This sequence comes from Harmothoe impar, assembly GCA_947462335.1. Lineage (NCBI taxonomy): Eukaryota > Metazoa > Annelida > Polychaeta > Phyllodocida > Polynoidae > Harmothoe > Harmothoe impar. The sequence continues at coordinate 62,475,820 of OX381713.1, read as the reverse complement.
GAAGGGTTAATGTTACCTGAAACAGGGTGTTTATTCAGGGGCATGAATTGTCTGGGACCTTCCCTGCAGTGGGCTCCTATAGGGCTATACCGGGATCGGACTTGTTCCCGCAGCCACTCTGTGTCCACTGACACCAGTAATCTCGTGAGACCTTGGTTCCGCTCTCGTATTGTAGCCTGTTCCCCAGAAGCTATGGTGTGTGAATGTCTGGTCACTGCCTAAGTCTCACGATAAATGGTGAGAACAGAACTAACATGGCTGCCCATACGGAGAAACCCGAGTCATCGCTATAGCCACCCGCTGCGGCACATCGTGACTGCACATTACTGGGAGACGACCACATCAGGGGTCCTGCCACCATTAGCGCCCTGCCATGCGCTGTAGATGCACTGTAAAAAGTTGGTCTCCAGTTTTGTAGGTGTACAGTCCATTCTACTGTAGGTGTACAGTTCATTGTAGGTAAACAGTAGAATCTACTATAAATCTACAGTAGATTCTACTGTAAATCCATTCTACGGTAGATCCTACTGTACATCCACAATATATTCTATTGTGTACCTACACTAACTATTCACAGTGTAGTAAGTGTAGGTATACCAGAATCTACTGTAGCAGAACAGTAAATTCTGTAAAAGTACAGTTGCTGCTAGTGTAGTTTAACAGTAGATGCTGTAAAGGTACAATAGAATCTACTGTCTCTAAACAGATGCTGCAGCAGGGGTCCTACCATCATTAGGGCCCTGCCATGCGCTGTAGGTAGTTAGTGTAGGAATACAGTACAATCTTCTGTAGTTTAATAGTAGATGCATTAAGACTACAGTAGGATATACTATAGTTTAGATGCCTTTGAGGTATAGTAGTATCTACTGTAGTTCAACGGTAGATGCTTTAAGACTACACTGCCTGACTTTCAGGTGAGGGTGGTTTCAGCGACAATGACGCTGACTTTTCTGAGTGTGTATAGTAGACTTTCACATGAGGGTGGTTTCAGCGACAATGACGCTGACTTTTCTGAGTGTGTAGCTTAACAGTAGATGCATTTGAGGTATAGTAGTAGCTCCTGTAGCTCAATAGTCAATGCTACAAAACTAGAATAGAATCTTTCATAGTTTTACAGTAGACGATGTAAAACTATGGTAGAATCTACTGTTGGTTAATAGTGGATGCTGGAGGATTACAGTAAAATCTACTTACAGTGAACTGTAGACCAACAGTAGATTCTGCACCAACCATAAATGGCAACTGTTTACAATGTACACTGTTTTAAGGAGACCAATCCCGACCAGCTGCTGTTTGGCCTAATTTGGTCGGATGTGATGATGAGACTCTGGATTTAAGAAGGCTTTATTGTCTTTTCTACCATAGGTGGGCAGACAGGGCATGTTGATCCCAGAGACATCAATGCTAACCAAAAAGAGGCTGGGCATGGTTAATCCTGGGATAATGCCCTGCACATTTGTGACATCATTGACACACAATGTGACTGCAATGTGACCTAATATATACAGTTAATGGCTCCTGGCCTGCCTGATGACATGCAATAAGCTTTAATTTCCTGAAACAGGGTAGTGGGATACTCTCATAGTGGCTTACAGTGCACAGGTAAAGCTAGATAATACTAGATAAACATGATACCCGCCATGTCTGATGTAATTTCGATTGCCCATAATGGCCAAGTTACACAACTTCACAGCAGGTACACATAAGTTCCCTTCACTTTAGGCAAAACAGTGAGACCTCGATAATGCAACCACCCTTTTTCAGTGAAAATATGGCCGGATCTTAAATCCAGATTATTGAAACATATTCATATGTCTATGTATAGAAGTGTCCCTGACAAAGCAGTCAGATAATTGCGGGTGCCCGATTATTGAGGACGGGATTATTGAGGTGTCACTGTATTGCTAGACCTCGGCTGGTGGAGTGTACACTAAAAAATTAAACTTGTCTCTAGACTCTTCAGGTGACGGTCATAAAATTAATGAGTCAAAAACTCGTCTAAGTGATAAGGATGTGGGTATTCTAGCTGGAGATAGAAGACCCACTTCGCATGTGCCAACCCAAAACCCGACATTTGCCAGCTCCAGATTCTATTCGTAGGATGGTAACCTGATAGGTTAGACAACTTTTGACTCGTTTATTCTATGATAGTCACTTCGACGAGGCTGGAGACAAGTTGACTTTTTCAGTGTATATATACTGGCCGGAATCCCTGAGGCCACGTGAGGTGGGGGGACGACTGTGGCACTAATAGGCCGCGGGGTCAGAGCCAGGTAATCAAATAAAAAGTCAGAGAGGATGCAGCACATAGACACCCAGGGGCATAGGGTAGTGTCCAGTATATTGATGTGTAGTGCCGACATAATGAGATCAAAAGTGGAGGTGGGTATAGGTGCATTGTGCCCTGTACTATCATGATCTACACAGAGAAATGATACAGCGTCAAAAAACGAGTCCAGGTTGCCTCCAAAATGACTCCCCTTCCAGGATCCTATGACTCCCTTAGGTGAGCCAGGGAATTATGTAACTCCCTTAGGTGACTCCCTAAGGTCGCCCAAGGAGTCACCGTAGGCTCGCGTAGGCAGCCTGAGAGGGGAGTTACTCGGGAAGCAACCTAGACTCCTTTTGAACGCTGTTTCTTTTCTCCGTGTATGGATACAGCCCTGATGAGCAGCTAAGTGCTACTACATTTAAAGGCCATGGCGACCCAATGGGATTGAGATACTACTTAGGGTCGACATGATGCATGAATTCTGTCCTGGCCAGAAATGTTTGTCTGGACTACACTCATGCATGAACTCATGGCGACAACATTACGTTGCCTTTTTGTATGTATGTATACATTATTATCTACTCTAGGTGTACAGATTATTGTAGGTGAACAGCAGCATCTACTGTGATTAAAGTGATAGGAAACATGTTGCCTCCGATATCATAGAGTTAATAAAATACATTAGTTACTGTGCTGACTTCGTGGGAGGGACAATATATCCCATCAGAACAGAATGCACATTTCTATGAAACCTTTTCAATGGCACTAAGTCGTAGCACATGGACGATAACACATGAGGGAATTTCAGACAATGAAGTCGCTATATAGATTCTTTTTTAAACTCATGGGAACAGCAGTATAGAAATATTGTATTTTATTCTGTAAAGTGTATTTTACCTTCTAACCTCCCACTCACTACTCGCTGACATCATTATAACCATATAAGTACACCCCCATCATTTCGTCAAGGTTCAAGAATGGTGAATAACTCGCCATGGCTCAATTCATATCCTACAAGGAAGATACATTCTCATGATGGACTAAATAGAGCGGGAATTCAGCCATGGCAAATCTTCTTGCCAAGCTTGCATTCATGTTTCGCCCCGGGCCTCAGGGAGCATTTAAACTCTGTAGGGTTGAAATGCTGCATAAATATTACATTTAGTTACATTGTATGACACCTTTTGTATCAGTATTTAGTACTACGAGAGTGGTAAAACAACCAGGAAGGAGGTTAGTGGATTTTCCCGCAAGCGTGACAAAATGTTTCTAGTCCCTCTTTTAACCAATCCGCAAATCTGCCACCCCCTCCAAATCCACCAATCTACAACTCCTGCCCGTTGATAAATTGTCAACTTCCTAAATGGAGACAATGATACCACCCAGTTCACTGGGAAACGATGAGCTGTATAGTGTATCTCATTTGTCCATTGTGGTTCGATCGAACCAGCTCCAGGAGATACTGTCATACCCTCCTTTGTTTACATTGACAATTCGACTCATGACATTAGGTGAGATTAATAGGAGCCTTATATCCCTGGAGAATGCTGCAGACAAAACCTCAATTCCTCTATTATGGCATTTGACATTTGTATTCAATACAAGGATGCATATTGGGGTCATATGGTAAAGAAATATGACAACCACATGCCAGATATGATATCACCTGTTGTTCCTGCTGCACCAATCTTGTGTTAATATTGAGATTCTAGTAGCAGTATAGGCAATACAAGCTGACAGGTTTCTGTTAAATGGGATACCTGAGAAGTCGTTCTGATACTTCCAGACCGCTGCAATAATCAGGAAAATTCTGATTTCTAGAAGCCTGATTGAATGAGTAGAACGAAGAGCCCAAAAGGAGAGCACATCATTCTGATTGACCCAGAAAAGAGAGCATTTGATGGTGGAGTCAGCCTAGCCGAACCCTTTAATACTTTAAGGATAAAATTATGCTTTAGTGTATAATGCCCTTGGTCATAATGATGCATGAATGCAGCCTTTGGAAGAAAATTGTCAGTGCTACATTCAAGTATCATACTGACCCTGCAGGGCTGATAAACTGCCGAATGGCCATGCGCATTATGACTTCAAATGTTCCCTAATGTCATTTAAGGGTTTGTGCTTGCATCATCCAACAAATCAACATTTGTCAGTCGATTCTATTAAATATCATCAGGTAATCCAAATACCAATCTGACCTTATGATGGGGATACCAATCTGACCTTATGATAGGGATGCAATTTGATTTTCATGCTCAGTTATCTCACATACTGTTCTGCGCTCTTCGATTTAATTGGGCCGTTATGGCCTAAGGCACAGATACATAAAAAACACTCAAACCACAGTGCTTATATCAGTTTTGACAACCAGCGCTGTATGTTGTCTTTACAGTACAGGCTTAGGATGTATACGTGTGATACTTTCGAAAGCTTTGTTTTTGTTGCATGACCCGACAGCCTGAGCATGTTTCACCTTACAACTGCCTCTTTTTTTAACAAACGTGAATCATTTTCTTGCTCTTTGCCAAAACTTGGGTCACCGAAACTAGATGGCTATCATACACCACCGTGGCATATTTATACATAGTATTGCAGTATTCATAAGAAAGTATAGATTGTTTACGTTTTCAGCAAGGCGTTGTAAGTTGTGACGTTAAAGGTATGCATTATATATTTTTAAGTCAATGGCTAGGTAGCGTTTTTATGACCAGTGAACTGGGAGGATGATACAGTATATATGGTCTAAAATATTCATGTAGAAATAAATCATTTTAATTGTGTGCTTTTCCCTCTGTGGAACTGACACAGTGTGTCTGCAGTGGTCTGAATGCTCTGTCTTACCTGCACATCAGGGTAATATACGTTAAGAAGACGTCCACATTGATTGATTTTATTGTATGATAAGTCACATATGTAAGGGAAGTGGTTCCCAGCCCCTTCCGCACACTGAACCGACCCAGTAATGTACGGCATGGTCAGATTGTCAGACGGGGAAGTAGCTCAGTTGGCAGCAGGTTACGTGATCTGAGGGTCGTAGGTTTGAGTCCCGCTTTCTCCAGATTTTTCCGCGACCATTACACTGGTGGAGAAAGCGAGCGCACTCGATGGTACGGTTGACTTAGACGTTTGGAGCATTCCAACTTGCTTGGGATTGGCCACCTGCTGGCGGTTGGTAGTTGGAGGAGCAGGTAGTGAAGAGTTGCTCCCCAGTACGGGCAGTTGGAGTTCAGCATGGAGTCCAGTCAACAAATTGGCTGAATCGGTTTGGCGCTGTGAGCTTCTATCATTGTCCTGCGGGGAAACTGGGGGAGCTGTGTAATGGAAGTGGTTCCCACCCCCTTCTGCGCACAGAACCGACCCAGTAGCGTACTGCGTGGTCAGATTGTCAGACGGGGAAGTAGCTCAGTTGGAAGAGCAGTAGGTTACATGATCTGAGGGTTGTGGGTTCGAGTCCCACTTTCTCCAGATGACTTTTCCCGAGACCGTTACACATATATTAAAGCTTTTCATCATAGCGAAGAAAAAATGAGCTGCAACAACTGGATTCAAGGATGGCCAGCGAATGGTTCATCCAGTAATTGAAATAAATATGCACAAAACAATACAGACTGCTCAATGATTACCATTTGAGATGAATGAATGTGTGTCGGTGTATGCCACAGAGACGTTGATTTATAACTTCTATACCACTAGAAGTTTGAGACGAGCAGATGTACTTCAACTTGCTATCCAGTTATTACAAAGTATTACATATTACAAGCAAATGTGATGTTTTCATTTAAAACTAGAGCAAATGTAGATTTAAAGGAATTTAGTTATATCCTGGGAGGTGATAAGTTCCTGTGACGTCACATGACCTTTCCTGATGCACCCTGGGACATTATGGTCTGGTCCCGTATTCAGTGACGTCCGGTATCCCAGAATACACCTCTCCAACGAGACACATCCTTCTGGACTGCAGCAAATGAATATATATATTAAAAATGTGTAGGGGTCGCGGAAAACTTAGTCATTGGATCGGCCAGGAATCGAACCACAGACCTCTCGCACCGGTGACAAGCGTACTAACCGTTACACTACCAACCCTTGTCTGACTGTCCTCCGCTCCCTACCTTACTGGATTGCATTGACAAGTCCCTCGGACATAAAGGGCATGATGCACGATGACAGCCAGTTATGGCACCCCCTGGGGGGTTCGGGACACACCCGGTGACATCATGCCCCTACAAATGTGACATATTTCCATTCCAAACTCGGCAGCACATTGTCCAATCATTGGTTTATAATAAGATGGTGCTTGTCGAGTATCGAATGAAAAAGTCGAAAAATTTCCCTAATGATTTATCGGCTTAAAATGACAATCATCTTCTTACGTCTACACTTTGTAAATTTGTCATTCCCAGTTAACTATTATACATAGGTAAAATGTATCCCCCTACTTACAGGTGGTCTATAGCATATTGGTTTTACTGTTTTATGTCTCTTTTTTGATTGAATGTGTTATTTGATCAGGAAGGAATATGATGAAGCAATAATGTTGCCAGCGCTAAAAAGATATAACATAGATAATGACCAACATATCAATATGCCGTACTGAGAGCTAGACCTCATATTACCGCTGTCAGAATGAAGTATCCAATATTGCAGTCCCTAGTGATGAGCATCTGTCCTGTATAGGGAAGGCTTATTACCATCATTATCAGCAGTCTATAATGTAACCCTTAACCCTTTAAGGATGGCATGATACCTGAATGCATCATGTCCTCGGTCGTCATGATGCATGAATGCAGCCCTGGAAAGAAGCTTGCCAGTGCTGCATTCAATCATCATGCCCGGGAGTTACTCACCGGGGCTGCATTGGTGCATTATGCCAACAAATGTCATCTTATGGCAATATCCGTCTATAAAGGGTTAAGGGCTGCATAGTGGTTTAAAGCATAATGCCACCATGATGCATGGATACAGCCCTGGCTAAAGTACCTAGTCAGGCTGGTATCCATGATTCCAGTCAGCCCTATGTGGTTACCACATGATGTAGCAATGCACAGAATTGGTGCATCATGCTAACAAACATTCCTTCAAGGCAACATCTCCTCCTTAAAAAAGTACCGAACCATCAGCCCTGTATATGACAGGCCTCTATCTTTAATAATCACCTTTGACAGGCATGCTGTCTATGAAAAGAGGTTAACGTGTCAGCACAAAAACATTATCAGTAAAATACCTTGATAATCACTCTCTCAAACTGGTTCAGACAAAGTGCCTTCAAGCTGGATCTCTCAAAATGTGGCTGTGCAATAATTGTCTCAGTTGTCAATCAAGAAAATTATCACTTTGGGCAATTTACCATAGAATCCTTCTATGATAATCTGCAGTTCTGCATTTATAGGTATTCATCTGGCTATTAGAAAAGAAGGGGTAAGGTTTAGGTTAGCACACGCCTTTAAATAACATGCACAGCAACACTGCAGCATATGAAACCAAATCACTCACCTCACCCAACCTATACTGTTATGTAGCCACTGCATCACCATCAGACCCCATTAGGGGCCGTTATCTCAGTCTCCATAATGCATATTTGTGAATAACTAAGTGATAGATTCACCTCTACATTAGTGGATGAAGGGAGGTGCACAAGATTACTTTCTGCCATATACCTATGTTAGACCTCAAAGTTCACAATTACTTGTCATTATGCTGTATCATTGCAGCGCAATTGATTCATTGCTGCATCATACAAACCCTACAGGATTGTATCAACCCTGTACGGTTGACACAATGCATAAAGCAAGGGCTGCATTCAGGCATCTTGCTGACAAAACGTATAGTACACTAAGGTATTATGCTGTACTTTGTACTTAAGTATCTTATTTGTACTGAAAGTATTTAGGTCAATAACCTGAGTTCAACATACATTCAGTTTAGTGATTTAATTTTGCAAGATGATATATAAAAATTGTTATAGTCACAATAACACTGACAGGATAGCGTTGAAAATAAAACCGTCTAAAAGATATGTCTGTTCTAAAACCTTAACCAAGTAAATTAGTTAGTTTGACAACAAAAACTGCAAAGATGAGTAACTCTCTTGAGAGTCTATATTTTTCACTTGTTAAATAATTTGAATGGTGGATCCCTCCTGTGTCTATTCAGGGAAATTACCCCTTTAAGGTATCAGAGATGCATCCAGTGTCATCAGGCCTTCACTGCATCAGTGCATCATACTTCCTCTTCAGACAGGAGAGTATCAACCCTGTGGGGTCTGTTTGATGCGTGAATACAACACTGACCATTTACCAGCGGGTGCTACATCATAAGGACAAAAGAGCATTGTGGATTAAAGCATTATGCTGACTGCAAAGGGTAAAGATGTATGATGTTGTTGTCTGGTTGTATTCTGACTATTTGATGAACACAAGCCCTAGGGGGAGCTTTTATTGATCTTGTAAAACACAGGAGTAGGATTGCATGGTGGGAATCAATGAACATTTGTAACATATTGATTCTTCAAAATGTAAACAATGCCAGATCTTTGAATTGGTAGATGGGACTACGTTTCTGCCAGTGTGTTCATCCACCATGGAGATTTCATGGTAGGACTATTGTCTGTACCATTCTTTCTTTTGAAATCTGTCTCATTTATCTACGGTAATGTTCCAAATCTATGTGTCTCTAATATGAACACTGCAAATAAGCAAAACAATTGCATAATTAAATATAGATCAAGTTATTAGGTGTGGCACAGACTGACTAGATCAGCCCTAGCAGGGTGTTGGAGTATGTCAACACTGTAGACACCTGAAACAGGGTATTGCAAATTTGTTAAGGGCCACATAGTGTATTAATACATGATGCCCTGGCCTTGTCATCATGATATATGAATTCAACCCTGGCGAGTAACTAACCGAGCTACATTTTTGCATCATGCAGACCTTACAGGGTTATACCAAAGAGTCAACATGATACTTAAATGTTTCCCTAGTGAGTTATTCACCAGGGCTACACTTATTCATCATGGCAGCAAAGGACATAGCCATTACTTGGTATTATGCGGCTTTTGGTAGTACTTGCACCTATATGGAACCTCCAGACATTTTTACTTGGTACAGGATGGTCCATTCCAAGTCCTGAATAGACTCAACGGAAGTGAGAAGCTTCAATTCTGTGAAGTATCTTTTATAAAAGGGCTCCCACCCACTAGTTACTCTGTGAAGTCTGTTTTATGGACTTGCCTGTTGCTCCCACCTGATAGTAGGACAATGCTCATAGGCTCCCATGACTTTATCATGTGTGGGTTTGTATGGTTGTCTTTGTCATGAAATGCTTACAAGGCAATGACCTTTTTTTAGTAGGTGGGTATCCAAAGGTAGGTGGATCTATAGATCCAGTGTTATCGATGGTCACTGGCTTGGGTATTCAGTGGTTTTACAGGTACAATTCCACACAGAAAATATAAATGCCCTGGCCCTTAGTCTGAAGTTGCTATTCCAGGTTAGTCATAGGGACATTGGTCAGGTATGGCCCAGTGCTATTCAAAAATGACTGAGGTATAACAACATATGACTAGCACCTTACTCCAAAAGACTCATAGAAATGGAAAAGACTATGGTGAGTTGGTCAGTACTGACCACCCTGATAATATCAACTAGCCTAGGTTGGTTGTATAGGGAGGCAAAATGACTAACTTACTTAAGCTTTACTGACTGACCCATTGGTCGTACAGGGAGCCAAATAATGTAAGAGCCACATAGGAACACATAGGACCACACAGGAGGAGGAAATGGGTAAGGATACAGGGGATGACATTGATAAGCTGCATCAAATTCTGGCACAAAAAACTTTAGGTCAGGCAAAACATAAAGGATTGTGTTGGGTAACTTGAACTCAGCATTTTTAATGCTTTTTCAATGAGGCTGTAGGCAAGAATGCAATACCGCTTTTGAACGATGCAGTAAAACCCTGAATGCTGAGCCCGCAAATTGTGAGTTTGAGGGCAAACCTTGAATGAAAAACAATTTAGGGAATCCTATCCATATGCTCATTGTAATTCATATCAACTATTGCATGTATTCAGGAATTGACAGAAATATGACTACCACATGCAATGTATAATAATTGCTGTTGTACCTGCTACCTCCACCTAATGTTATGTTAACATTGATATTCTAGTAGCACTATCTATAGGCAACAATAGCTGACTGCTGCTGTTCAATGGGACACCAGAGAGGTCACCCAGATACATTATCCTGTACAATGATAGGGACAATACTGATTCAGAGAAAGCTCTGTAAAGGAATCAAAGATGGACAACAAGAGAAGCATACAACATTGAGTATACTGCACAAAAGGGAACATTAGAGATGTCGGATAGGGTCGGTGTGGCAAAGAGAGGGTAAGAACATAGCTTAACTCGTTCAGGACAGCATGATTCCTTAATGCATCATCCACTTGGTCATCATGATGCATAAATGCGGCCCTAGTGAGTAACTTGTTCAGTGCTGCATGCTAGCATCATGCCCGCCCTACGCCTTCAAGACACTGTTCAATTTGCAGACAGTACATTTTAGCTTACAAACGTGATTAAAGGTCTCTTCTGCTCTTTTCCATGCACTGAGGAAAAAGAGCCTGCTTTTGGCCCAAGTGACGCTCACTTTTGTCTAAGTATGTGATGCCACCAGAGCCGGCTCTCCCTAAATTAGAAGGCTAATATTTACCACTGTTCTATATATATACATAGCATTCATGAAATATTGATTTTCAACCTTTATGTCGAGGTGTTCCAGGTTGGAACGTAATAGGCATGCATTATCCACCTCTAGGTCAATTTATAGTATGTTTATTAGTAGTGCAAGTTGAACTATGCTCATAAAGTATTCATGCAAAAACCTGTATAGTTTTTTTCTACTGTCTAGCACTGATACGCTGCATCACACTTCGTCTGAATGTTATAATTTTTTTTTCTAGTAACCTCTTTAGGTGAACGACAGAAATTTCCAAAACTAAATGTTATAAGACTATATGAAATCCAGCAGAATCTGGAATATAATGTTGAATTTCATCCACTTAAACTGTGGGTCACATGATGAAGGAATTTTACACATATATATAGACCTCATACCCAGTAAACAAAAAACGTTATACACCATTTTATAACGTTATATGACGTTAAATAACGTTTCTCTAAGGCTCCTTACTATGGCATAACGTTATATGAAATTTGATAACGTTATTTTGACGTAAAATAACGTTTTTTTGTTGGCTGGGTATTCACACTCTCAACAATACAGTCTCAAATATTGCACTTCTTTGTGTTGAGCATCTATCTTGTACAGGTAGTTTTTAGGAAATGATAATCCAACCTTTAGGGGAGACAGAGCTACACACAAAGTACCTGAGACTTTGATTTCTACATGAGAGGTGCTTAGACCATATTGACAAGGCTCTAGGTTAAGTGCAATATAGCCTAGGGCACAGTGAGTTCGGAAATCACTTTAAAACCTTTCTAGGAGTCAAGTGACCCCTACTTTGGGTGGTGCATAATGGCCTATAAAGAATGGACAGGGGTTGCAGGGCCCTTGGGAACGGCTTACCCTATGCTTTAACCTTGAGATGTCCATTCCTTTCATGACATAAAGTGCTTTCAAGTGGCATAATCACTAAGCTTGAACTATTTTGATTTTTAGTACTTTCTAGTATATAATGTGGTTCAGTGTTCATGAGTGGTGAAATTGCCCCTTCACTGTCCTGATGTGATATTTCGTTGTCCTCATCATGCATGAATACAGCCCAAACAAATGTTGCTTTAAGGCAACACCATATCCTTAAAGTCCTTTTGATTAAGCAGAATAAGACCATGACTCCTGTATTTGATAGATTTGACAGACAGTTTTCAACGACACCCTCCCAGAGGCATGAAGTCCATGAAATGAGGTTTTTAGCCATCACAAAAAGGGGGTCAGCAGAAAGCTTGATAATCTCTTTCTCACACAAACCCAGAAAACATATTTTTTGTGAGATCAGAGTCAGCTTTTACAATATTGCTGTTCAATAGTGTTGACTTTTTTTTTGAGTTTGGACGTATATTTTTTGAGCCTCTCACAATCTATATACTTGTTCCAGGAATCGTTCCTGAAGATTCTCAAATACAAGATGCCTTGAAGGAACAAGTGCAGTGCTTCAAGTTCAATGAATAATAACTAAATGTTGTGGAAAGGTCACAAAAGAATTTACGTTGTGTTGACTGGCATTTACTTGAACTGAATATGCCCAAAGTGTTCCTGAGAACATTTACAATTTACTTAAATGAAAACATTTTATGCAGAAATTATCATTCTGATTACTTGCAACTCGACATCAAAAGAATTCTTATGTGTTACCTCTTTAGGCCATCGGCGCCAAATGATTCTCTCTTATAGCCCCAGTCAGTTTAACAGTTATAGTTGTAAACTTGCTTAGTTTTATGTGACAGTATGACAGTATGGATATGATAATGGCTGGTTTAAGTGCAACATATTGGCATGATGTGACTGCAAACCATCTGAATGTCATTAGATTTGTAGCGATGGTATCATTTAACATGGGCATAATCATACCAAGTTATAGATGCAGGAAACAGACCTCATATTACCGCTGTCAGCATTAATTCTCCAATATTGCACTCGCTGGAGATGAGCATCCGTCCTGTATTGGCGGGGATTATTATCAGCAGCTTCTGATCTAACCATTTAAGGGGTGCTGAACGGTTTACTGCACTGCAAAAAAGGTGTTTAGATCTTAAACACAACCCTAAACACTATCTTACACCGTATTTGTCCACACAAAATGTTTCTAAAAATGTTTAGGCCAATAATATATTCAGTTCAGTGCTTAGAAATTTCATGTGTTTAGGAAACCAAAATGTTTAGAAATCAATGTATCAATGAACACCTACCCTTCATACTGTTTTAAAAACTAAACATCTTAACATATTTAACATAAATGTTTGGTTGTTTAGATTAAAGGTGTTTAATTCCCAAACAGAAGATCTGATTTTAAGACACAAACCTAGAAAAATTTTTAGATTTTAAACATGTTTAACACCTAAGCATATTCTTTGCAGTGTGGGGTATGCTAAATGCTCTAATGGTGCATGAATCCAACACTGTCAAGTTCTTTCAGAAGTGTTATCCATGCATCATGCCAAAACTTTCATATTGAGTCTGCAGGATGTAGCATTGAACTACATTGAACCATTTAATTCCTTGGGTCCATATTAGTGGGGGTAGGTATGATTATAATCAACCTCAGGACCATGGAAATGTGTGTTGCTAGGCAGATAAGCAATTAGAATAGCCGTTGCTAGGCAACCAGCTGGATTAGCAACAAACCAATAGAAACATTGCATTCCTTGGGTCCATATTAGGGGGGGTAGGTATGATTATAATCACCTTAGGACCATGGAAATGTGTGTTGCTAGGCAGATAAACAATTAGAATAGCCGTTGCTAGGCAACCAGCTGTAATAGCAACAAACCAATAGAACCATTGAATTCCTTGGGTCCATATTAGGGGGGGTAGGTATGATTATAATCAACCTCAGGAACTATCAAAGGTTGATTTATATTATTGTTATCACATAGCATAAATTTGTGTTGTGACACCTTAATCCAAGATGGCGGCACAATCCAAGATGGCGGCGCCCGTTCTGACTTCTGGCAAAGTGCAAACATCATATACCTCGTTCTGGTGGTGCCTGGCGGCATAAAAAAAGGTGTTTAGATCTCAAGCAAAACCCTAAACACTATCTTACTCCGTATTTGTCCACACAAAATGTTTCTAAACATGCCAATAACATATTTAGTTCAGTGCTTAGTAATTTTATGTGTTTAGTAAATCAAAATGTTTAGAAATCAATGTATCAATGAACACCTACCCTTCATACTGTTTAAAAACTAAACATCTAAACACATTTAACATAAATGTTAGATGGTTAGATTGAAGGTGTTTAATTCCTAAACAGAAGATCTGATTTTAAGACACAAACCTAGAAAAAAGTTTAGCATATTGTGTGGTATGCTAAATGCTATAATGGTGCATGAATCCAACACTGTCAAGTTCTTTCAGAAGTGTTATCCATGCATCATGCCAAAACTTTCATAGTGAGTCTGCAGGATGTAGCAATGAACCACATTGGTGTTTCATGACAACGAATGTTGCTTTAAGGTAACGTCTTCTCCTTAAACCCCCAGCGCCCCTATAAATAGGGCTGAGTACCTATCCCGGCCAACTCCGACTGTTGCTGGAGGGGTACCGAGATCTGCCCCTTTAAATATGTACTGAACTGTTACCCCTGTATTTGACAGGCCTTTATCTTTGATAATCACCTCCCAAACCCATGCTGTCTATGAAAAGAGGCTAATGTGACATCACAAAAAGGGGTCAGTAAATACCTTGGTAATCACTCTCTCACACTGGCTGAGACAAATAACTTTAAGCTAGATCTCCCAGAGTGTGGTTTGCAATAATGTCAAAATTGCTATAGTGGTCGATTCAGGAAATCATCACCATGGGGATAGTACCAGGGAATTCTATGACAACTTGCAACTCTGCATTCGGAGGTATTCATTTGGCTTATGAAAAGAAGGGGAAAGGGCTTGCTTCATTTGAGTACAACTCGACAGGCACGCCAGTTTGACACACACCAAGTGACGTCGATGTGACTGTTTAATGTTTAATAGTGAGTGTTATTACTTCATGCTGACATGCCATATCTGCACACAATCTAAACTGATCATTATTTAACGTTTGTTATAAAGTCAAATATTGTCATTTAACATTGGGGCTGATTATACCTAAAGAGCCAGAAAACAGTCTTTTATATTACAATTTGACGTACCATTCCTGTGCATCACACATCTTCCTTTGTAGTAATTATACGTGGGTTTAGTGCAGGCGAGCAACTGTAATATAGGAATATTATTCTGAAGAATCAATGAGATACATAATTGCAGTGCCAGCTAGTTACTCACCAGCATTTATGCATCAAACAACACGCACAACAATACTGGCAGGATATAAAACCAAATCTCTCACCTCACCCCACCCAACCTACAATATTATGTAGCATCAACATGAGACCCCATTAGGGTCCTTTATCTCAGTTTCCATATTTCATTTTAGTGAATAGGTTAATTATAGTTCACATCTACATTAGTGGATGAAGAGAGGCCCAGAAGGGCCAAATGGATAGAAAAGTGAAAAGTGGAAAGTGGAAATCAAAAAGTGAAAAGTGGATATCAAAAAGCGAAAAGTGGAAATCAAAAAGTGGAAAGTGGAAATCAAAAAGTGTAAATGGGAATCAAAAATTGAAAAAAAGTCAAAAAGTGAAAAGTAGTTTGAGGTTTGAGGTTTGAGGTTTCCACTTTCAGTGTCACATTGTCAATCTGTCAACAGGTTGTGTCAGGTATCTTTTAGCATTGGGGTATGGTTCAGAAGCCAGAGAAAGCCAGTAGTGGGGCAAAAATGTCAAATAACACAATAAAAGTCAGATTTTCCCAAAATTTACAATTTGGCAAGAAAATTGTCAATTTTAGTAAAAGGGTCAGATCTTCGAAAAATGTCCAGAAAAATGGTCAGAATTTCCAAAAGTGTGATTTTCAGGAAATTGGCAGATTTGGCTAGAAAAAAAGGTCAGAAATGAAAGTGTCAATTTTTCCGGGTCAGAACCCAAAAAGCTACACATATCTCATATTACAGCAGTCAGCATGAAGTCTCCAATATTGCACTCCCCGGTGATGAGCATCTGTCCTGTATAGGGAAGGCTTAATTAATATTTGTGAATATCTAAATTATAAATCCACTCTCCATTAGTGGATGAAGGGAAGTACATGAGATTAATATCTGCCTTCTATTTGTGTAAGCCCTCAAAATCAATGATCACTTGTCATTATGCTGTATCATTACAGTGGAATTGATTCGTTGCTGCATCATACAAACCCTTCAGGAATGTATCAACCCTGTATGGTTGACACAATACATATATGGATGCAGCAAGAGCAAGGGCTGCATTCATGCATCTTGATGCATGGATAATACATTAAAGTACTATGCTGTACTTTGTACTAGAGTATTTTCTTTTATTTGTACTGAAAGTATTTAGGTCAATGACCTGAGTTTAACATGCATCCAGTTTAGTGATTTAATTTTGCAAGATGATGTATTTATTATACATCACAAAAACAGTGACAGGATAGCGTTGAGAAGTGAAACCAAGACCATATAAGTGTCTAAAATCTAAGGTTAAGGATAAATTAGTGAGTATGTCAAAAAAATCCTGTAAAGAAGAGTAACTCTCTGGAGAGTCTATATTTTTCACTTGTTAAAATATTTGAATGGTGGACCCCTCCTGTGTCTTCTCAGGGAAATTACCCCTTTAAGGATCCAGAGATGCATCCAGTTTCATCAGGCCTTCACTGCACCAATGTATCATACCTGTACTTCCCCTTCAGACAGGAGTGTATCGACGCTATGGGGTCAATATAATGCTTCAGTACAATACTAACCATTTACTAGCCAGTGCTGCATCATAGGCATCATTATAATGATTATCTCAATTATCTCTATGCTTCTCATCCTCATACCAAAACCCTGTTCCTTGGCCCTGGCATCCTGCTGACCATAATTCAATATTCTGCACCAATGCAATATCAATCACCCATTATCAGTAAAGCGCTCCAGCCAAAGTGACACATGTAAAAGGGATACTTTTTCAGTCAAAGAATATCATGAAAATGAATAAGTTGATGTAGTCTAACTAAAAAAAAGGACTATTTGATGAACACAAGCCCCAGGGGGAGCTGTTATTGATCTTGTCAAACACAGGAGTAGGATTGCATGGTGGGAATCCATGAACATTTGTAACATATTGATTCTTCAAAATGTAAACAATGCAAGATCTTTGAATTGGCAGATGGGACTACGTTTCTGCCAGTGTGTTCATCCACCATAGAGGTTACATGGTAAGACTATTATTGTCTGTACCATTCTTTCTTTTGAAATCTGTCTCATTTATCAAAGCTAGTGCTCCAAATCTATGTGTCTCTTCGATCTAATATGAACACTGCAAATAAACAAAACAATTGCATAATTAAATATAGATCAAGTTATTAGGTGTGGCACAGCCTGACTAGATCAGCCCTAGCAGGTTGTTGGAGTATGTCAACACTGTAGACACCTGAAACAGGTTATTGTAAATTCCCTTTACATTCTGTCAGGTCTGTTATATCTGAAGTCTTAAGTGATTGTAATATGACATTGAAAAGTATGTGTCCAACCCTTTAGTTAAGAGCCACATAGTGTATTAATACATGATGCCCTGGCCTTGTCATCGTGATACATGAATTCAACCCTGTCAAGTAACTAACCGAGCTACAGTTTTGCATCATGCAGACCTTACAGGGTTATACCAAAGAGTCAACATGATACTTAAATGTTTCCCTAGTGAGTTATTCACCAGGGCTACACTTATTCATCATGGCAGCAAAGGACATAGCCTTTAGTTGGTATTATAGAGGCTTTTGGTAGTACTTGCACCTGAATGGAACCTCCAGAAATTTTTACTTGGCGCAGGATGGTCCATTCAAAGTCCTGAATAGACTCAACGGAAGTGAGAAGCTTTAATTCTGTGAAGTTTCTTTTATAAAAGTGCTCCCACCCACTAGTTACTCTGTGAAGTCTGTTTTATGGACTTGCGTGTTGCTCCCACCTGATAGAAGAACGATGCTCATAGGTGCCCATGACTTTATCATGTGTTGGCCTGTAGGGTTGTCTTTGTCATAAAATGCTTACAAGGCAATGACGTTTCTTTAGTAGGTGGGTATCCAAAGGTAGGCGGATATATAGATCCAGTGTTATCAATGGTCACTGGCTCAGGTATTCAGTGGGTTTACAGGTACAATTCCACACAGAAAATATAAATGCCCTGGCCCTTAGTCTGAAGTGCCTATTCCAGGTTAGTCAAAGGGACATTGGTCAGGTATGCCCCAGAGCTATTCAAAAATGACTGAGGTATAAAAACATATGACTAGCACCTTACTCCAAAGGACTTAGCCTAAAACTCATAGAAATGGAAAAGACTATGGTGTGTTGGTCAGTACTGACCACCCTGCTAATATTAACTAACCTAGGTTGGTTGTATGGGGAGCCAAAATGACTTACTTAATTAGGCTTTAGTGACTGACCCATCGGTCGTACAGGGAGCCAAATAATGTAAGTGCCACAAAGGAACACATAGGACCACATAGGAGGAGGACATGGGTAAGAATACAGGGGATGACATTGATATGCTGCGTCAAATTCTGGCGCAAGAAACTTTAGGTCAGGCAAAACATAAAGGAGTGTGTCGGGTAACTTGAACACAGCCTTTTTAGTGCTTTTTCAATGAGGCTGTAGGCAAGAATGCAATACCGCTTTTGAACAATGCAGTAAAACCCTCGATGCTGAGCCTGCAAAGTGTGAGTTTGAGGGCAAACCTTGAATGACAAACAATTTAGGGAATCCTATCCATATGCTCATTGTAATTCATATCAATTATTACAAATGACTTCTCCTGTACTAATGTTTATTACTATGTGGTAATATGATAAAATTAAGGCAATTTTATCCTACCAAAACACAGTTTAGTGTGGGAAAAATGATTTCAGAACAACAAACTCTACCAAATAAAATTTGGTGCTGAGTATTTTTTCTTTTGAATACTCAATTAAGAAATTCAAATTTTATTTCCGTGTTTCCAGGGACGTACATGTTTCCAGGGACGTACATGTATCCAGGAATTTACAAAAATTTGACTACGACATGCAATGTATAATAATTGCTGTTGTTCCTGCTACCTCCATCTAATATCATGTTAACATTGGCATTCTAGTATCTATAGCCAACAATAGCTGACTGTTTCTGTTCAATGGGACACCAGAGAGCTCACCCAGATACATGATCCTGTACAATGAAAGGGACAATACTGATTCAGAGAAAGCTCTGTAAAGGAAACAAATATAGAGAACAAGAGAAGCATACAACATGAAGTAATGCTGCCTGAATGGGATATCCAATATATATATTGGAGATGTTGCACGGATTCAGTATGGCAAAGAGAGGCTAGGAACTAAGCTTAACCCTTTAAGGGTGGCATGATGCCTTAATGCCAAAAAAGTAAGACCAAAAAACAGAAGGTTTGTTTCAGGTCACCTGACCGACTCTATCAAAACAGGACCAACCCTACATATTTTTATGCAATTTTGAGGAGGCCGGTTAGTACTTTCATGTTTGATTATTAAAAAAGGGAAAAAAAAGAAAAAGACCTACGGACCCTACATTTTCATTCCATGTTACCTGAAACAAAACTTCTTTCTTTTTGGCCTTATATACTATAGCTGGCTCTGCCTGATTTAGATAGCTATCATATACCACTCTTCTATATTTATCAAGAGTATTGTATTCATAAAACATATTGATTTTCCAGTCTACGTTTTTGGCAAGGTGTTCCAGTTTCAAACGTCATAGGTATATATCATCCACACCTAAGTCAATCTTTTTTATAGGATTTTTATGAGCAGTCCAAGAGGTGAACTAAACTCATAAAGTATTCATTCCAACATCCATATATATATAGCTGCATCAGGGATGTAAGGTAAAAAAGATGTAGATGGATTGGTTAAAGTTGGTATATCCGATTTTTCTTCAAATTCTAAATCTTACTTAAATGTATTCCAAACACTGCAAAAGTATAATATTTAGAGAATGGAGGTCAATTAAATGTCAACAATGGGTGTTAAAAGGTCCTAAAGGGATCCAATGTCCCCCAACTATCGGCTTTCAGGATAGAAAGTCAAATATATAATTTGTGAACACTCTGACTCATTTTTAGGGATATCTATTTTTTTGTCACACACATTAGATGCACTAACTGTAATCTGTTTATTTACTTGAGATACTTGGGCCGTACTGACAAGGCTGTAGGCTGAGTGCAATGTGGCCCAAAGCACCGTGAGTGCAGATAGTATTATTCTGAGGTCAAGTTACCCCCCACTCAATGCAGTACAGAAGGTTTCATTTGCAGAGCGACTTAGGGTTATTATAGTGGACCCTCAGGAACGGCTTTCCCTATGCTTTAACATTAAGATGTCCATTCCTACCATGAAAGGGTGCTTTAATGTGCCGTGCGCAGCCCCGACAAGTCTAGCATTCATGTTGCATAATGACGACAAATGTTTCTTTAAGGCACCATTGCATCCCTGAAGTGTTGATTATGTAAAACGGTTACAGCTGTATTTGACAGACAGTTGTGCATAATCTCTCCCAGAGGCAAGAGGTGTCCTTGCCACCACAAAAATGGGGTCGGCAGAAGGCTTAATAATCTCTTTCTCACACAGACCCAGAAAATGTCTTTTTGTAAGATCAGAGTCGGTTTTACAATATGGCTGTACTATCATTTTGACTTGTTTAAGGGATACCTTATTAGCCAAGGTACGACAGGATTTCATCTCTTATAGCCCCAGTCATTTCAGGTATCAACAGTGCTCTAAAAATGCAAATTTCTATGTAAAGGTTTACTGTTTGGACATGATTAAGGATAGTTTAAGTGCAGAATGCAGCCATGACATGACTGCAAACCATCTGAATGTGGCCGAGGTTATCATCTTACATTTGTTAAACAGTAAAACAGCACAATTAAACGTGGGAATTATTATACCTAGCACTAGCTTGGAGAAAAAGAGACTTTGTTATATAATGAGATGTGCTATTCTCTTTGCTTCAATAAAACATGGATTAAGCCCTGGTGAGTAACTCACTGTGCCAACCTTACAGGATTGTTGCCCTCTTGAACAGCTCAAGAGTCAATGTGATGCATCAACAGTACAGAGGTGCATCCTGACGACGAATGTAGTCATGAAACAATAGACAATAGACAATAGGCATATATAATATGATAAATATATATATATATATATATATATATATATATATATATATATATATATATATATATATAAGTAGTATAGTATGTATCGGAACGGGACTATAGTTAAGTACTGTTTATTACTCAATCGACCTGCAGCCAATCAGAGGCCTCCATTTGGTCACGTGACCGGAAGTGACCTACTTAGGGGATAAGTGGTGAGGTCACGTGACCTAGTTAGCCAATCAGAGGCCGCCATTTGGTCACGTGACCGGAAGTGAGGTCATATGACCTACTTATGGACCGGAAGTGACGTCATATGACCTACTTAGGGGACCGGAAGTGACCTACTTTAGGATCACGTGACCGGAAGTGACCTGATGAGTCACGTGACCGGAAGTGACGTCACATGACCTAATGGCCAACCGGAAGTGAGTGACCTGATTGAGGATCACGTGACCGGAAGTGACCTGATTGATCACGTGACCAGAAGAAGAAGTGACGTCACGCGACTTAATGAAGAGATGAGCGTCTTTAAGGGGTCACGGGCTTTAAAATGTGATATCTTTTTTTTTTTTTGGAGGAGGAGGAGGAGGAGGAGGAGAAGGAGAGGAGGAGGCGAGTCTCTTATTTTTTTCGGTAAACTAATAAAAAACACTACGATATAAGTTTTTTTGTTTTTTTTTCATTTTTTATTGTTTTATGAGCGACTGGAAGTGACTTATTGAACTAGGTAGAAGCGTTCTTTAGAGTGTATAAGGGGGGGAGGGGAGGGGAGGGGGGGAGGGGGGCCCCTTTAAGATGCATGGGGAGGGGGGCGCTTTTAGGATGCATGGGGCGGGTGGTGGGGGGGAGGGGGGGGGAGGGGGGAGGGGGGCACTCTAGGGGAGTAGGGGGGCACTCTAAGGGGCGTTTGTCTCTTTTAAGAAAAAAAGAAAAGAAAAAGATTTCAATCGAGAGACACGCTTCTTCCTCTCGAGAGGAAGAAGCGTGTCTCTTCGTTTTTTTTTTGTTTATCACGTGCTTCGATGAGGCGATCAGCTGCGACTGGAGGAAGTGACACTTTAAGAGGGCGCGCTTCTTAATTGTTATGATATTATTTTTTTTTTACTTACTAATAAAGAAGACGTATGAAAATAAAACACAACAATTCACATGTCCGTCGTTCTCGTTGTTTCTTGCTTGATAAAGTCAAGTAATATCGTGATGCCGAGGTCAAACTTTCCCATGTCCTCAGTCAACACTCGAAGGAGTTCAAAAGGTGTACCGCCGGCACCGTCAGCTTCATCTTGCCACATTTTCAACACTCGGAAGGCCCACTCAGCGGGACTTCCTCCGTATTCGCATTCTTCAGCGATCTTATCTAACCTCTCAGGCGACAATTTTAAATGGTCCCCCACCTCTTTCCACCTGCTACCTAGACGTCTGCCGAGGGTGCCCAAGTGCTTATGCATCGCGCGCGAGTCGGGGTTTTCGAAATCCAACCCCTGTCTGTGGAGAAGGGACATCCACTGAGCCAACAGTTCCACGCGTCTAATGCGGGTGAAGACGCGACCGAGCTCTCCCCATCTATGACGATGCGGGGTTTCACCCCACCAGACTCGGAACATCGCCGTACACAGCTCCTCCGGTGTCTTGACACTGCGCTCTACTAGAGCATCCATACGGGCGGCGGTAACTTTTAAGCTACTGCCCAACTCTCTCCAACAGCCGCTCAACTCTTTACCTAGTTGACGAAGCAAGGCGTCGCTATAGGCTAACCGCCGCTGTCCTACCTCTCTGTTCTCCCCATCGGTCTGCCTCGCGCGTCTCACGTCGTCAAGCCGCATTAACTTTTTTTCAGGTGGACAAGGCGGTGAAGGCGAGCTTGAAAGTGGAATAGCTTGAGCCATCTCGTCTCGTCTTGGTGGTGGCGGCGGCGGCGGCGGCGGCGGCGGTGGCGGCGGCGGCGGCGGCGGCGGTGGTGGCGGCGGTGGTGGTAGTAGACGTTACTGTGGTCAGAGGCGATATGTTTTTTTTCCAACAGAAATCAGAGCTTTTTATACAGAGGGAGTTTAATCCCATTTCCAACAGCACTCCAGCTGTGTAGCGACCTGTCCGCATGACGCTTTTTCAGCCGCTCCGCTCCTTAAGAGCTTAGATGACGAGGGGTGTGTCATCGCTATCCGTGGAGACCAGCTGAAAACGGTGTTTCTTCCTCATCCATTAGCCTTACCTCCTACCCCCTACCTGAGGACGTCTCCCTCCCTCTGACATTCATTGTAACAAACGTCAGAGGTCAGGTGAAAATCGGATTTTTTTCATGCACAGCCTTAGTCAGCTGTCACCCCTCCCTATTGAACTAGCCGGCCGCCGCCTGGCCGGCCCGGTCTACTCACCACGGCAGGAGGTGGTGATTTTTTTTTTGTCTTACACTTAAGTCGCTCACCACATGCACACGCCTCAACTCACAGACAGACACGTTCGTCTTAGGGGGGTCCTGCTTCACGCCACACGCCTCCTGTAGTTTTTTTTTGTATACACACTCTAAGCTCATCACCGTTAATCCTTTATACAGCTCACGCGCGCTGAATGGCTGAACAGGGTGGTAAGCGGCTTAGCTCACGACAGTGGATCCCTCAAAAAAAAAAAAAGAGGGGAAAGGGATCCAGCTGAAAACGTCATACCTTATGTCTTTGTGAATGGCCGCCGGTCAGTCGACGGCAGCAACCGCTTAATCCTTTATACAGCTAATGCGCGTTGAATTGCTGAACAGGGTGGTAAGCGGCTTAGCTCATGACAGTCGATCTCTCAAAAGGGGGGAAAGGGATCCAGCTGAAAACGTCATGCCTTATGTCTTTTGTTTCTCTTTGTGAATGGCCGCCGGCCAGCCGGCGGCAGCTGAACAGGGTCAGTAAGTAGCTTAGCTCTAGAAGCGAGAAGGCGTATATAAGGGGTCTGGAAACCTCCATTCACTCACTCATTCTTTTGCTGCTCTCTACAGTCACCACCATGAGCAAAAGACAACTTCTAGCGTCGTTCAAGAACAAGAAGACTACGCGGAACAGCGCTCGTTTAGCGTCAGTGCCTCCTCTTGCTACTGAACATGAGACTACCGCCGCAGCCGCTTGGTCTTATCACCCTCCCGCTGTAGCGAGCGCTCGCGGCAGTAGTAGTAGTAGTAGCAGTAGTAGTAGCAGTAGTAATACTAGTAGTAGTAGTAGTAGTAGTAGTAGTACTACTGGTAGTAGTCGTCGTGCTAGCGACGTTGTTACACTCGCGACGGTACACGTTGCTGCTAAGCGCGCTGCCGCTGCTACTGCCGCCCCGCCTGCTGCGGCTGCTGCTGCTGCTGCTGCACCTGCTACCGCTGCGCCTGCTACCGCTGCGCCTGCTGAGGCTGCTGCGCCTGCTACTGTTGCGTCTGCTGCTGCGCCTGCTGCTGCTGCTGCTGCTTCTGCTGCACCTGCTGCTACCGCTACTACTACTGACGACAACGCTCCTGGCACAGCGCAGTACTGGCAACCGGGTTTTTACCTCCCCACTACTGTTGATGACTTTGATGACCTGCCGCACGTTGCACAGCCCCTCTCCTCCACCACTACATCGACTGACGCCCTCGACGCCGCTCGCGCTGAGAGTGACAGCTATTCGGACACTCAGCCCCTAAACCGAGAAGAAGAGGAGGAGGAGCAGCAACAGGGTGAGACAGAGAACGACGCTGACGACGAGGCGTACGAACAACCCGAAGGGAAAGGGGTGGGCGGTACGTTTTTCGGCTTCCCTCTTCGACCTTTCGACCTCACTTCCTCCACTAGTAGCGTCCCGTCCGGTCCGTGGCGACTGCCCTCACCGCCACCTTACGAGGGCGGCGGCGCTTCATCTTCTACCGCTACACTCAGCACCGACGGCGTGTGGCTGCGCTGTTCCAACAACAAGGCCTCGGATACCACCAGCGCTGACGCTGCTCCTGCTATCGGTTCTGCTGCTGATTCAGCTCACGCTGATGGTGTTACTCATCCTGCGGGTGTGAAACGTTCTAAGGTGAGTTCCAGAACAACAAGGCCTAGTAAGAAGAGAAAAATACAAGAAAAAGAACGAGATGGACGAGAAGAAGCAGAGAAAACCTTCTCCCGTCCTCTCGGGTTAGAGTTCTGCTTAGACGGAGCTTTGACGCTGGAGATCTGGGAGGACGTGGCTAGACTGTCTAGGAGGCCGCGCTACACAAAAGACGGCCAGGTGAAAGAGGCGTCTCTGACCAGAAGCAAGCGAGTGCACTTCACGGCCGACGCGCTGCGCGAGCTCATAGCACGCATCGCCGATATCCGCGCAGTGGTGCGCATACGCGACACAGCGGCCGCGCAAGGAAAACCTAATCACACCCCCTGGTTCGCAGTGCTGGATGAGGAGAGCGAAGTGTACGCAGCTGTGAGCTACTACAGCGGTAAGAACCTCGTCCACGTGCGCAAGTACGAAGGTCCTGACAAAAAACCCACACAGCAGGGAGTGACGCTGTCCGCCAGAGCGCTCAAATAGTTGGATGACAAAACAGAGATCATTCTGAAATATCTCGGCATAGATTCGGAATGAGAGACGCTCAACGCTCACGCGCGCACACACACACACACACACAGCGTTTGACGTACGCTGTATGAGACAGACAGACGGATACACAGACAGCAGACAGAAAGATAAATAGATAGATAGATAGACAGATAGATTGATAGATAGATAGATAGTTAGACGGCTAAGTAGTTGGTAACTGAGTGAAAAAAAAACATGACACAGTACGTATGCGAAAAGTGTTTCAAAATGTTTAAAAGACCGTACAACCACGAGAGACACGTAGAAAATTGTAGAGTAGTACCTAAGTTTTGCCCTCTATGCGGCGAAGGCGATTGCCGAAAGATCGCCTGTCGACGCGAATCTCTAGACGGGGTGACCGTCCCTCCGCGCATATGTGCTGTACCGAACGGGGAGGAAACGTTCACGGCGAATTGGCCTGCGATACAAACGGGCGTCAGGATGCACGGGACTCGCGTGAGTGTAACAAACTTCAGGCTACCAACCGGCGAGTTGAGTGACGCTGTAGATACTATGCGTCGCATTCACTTGACACAAAGATTCAGATACAAAGTGGGTTTCTCGGTAGGCTTACTCTTACAACACAGAGAAGACAAGAGCAAACTGCGCTACTTTCACGCCTCCCAGAACAACGCAACTCTCATACAACCGCTCCCTACTATAACTAATTCAGAAACTTTGGAAGAGCTCCTCTCAAAGATGGAAAACACCGTCGCTTGCGAGGAAGTACGGAAACTTTGCGACGCTGACACCAAGTGGCACGTTCTTTTTCCTACCAATTTGAACATTTGCGTTTACATGGGACCGGGGGAATTCCCCATAGGCGGTAGGATCACTCAGGCCGGTCGAGTTGGAAAGAGAAGCGGCGTGTTAGATTTTCCCAACAAGGACAACCTCTGCATCTTCCGCTGCATTTCCTTTCACTTATACAACACCAGCAAGCGCGCTTCAGATTTGTTACGTCAGTTCTGTCCCGCTGCCACACCTGAATCCTTTCCGGGTCTGAACATCCGCGACTTACCCGCGTTAGAGAACTTGTTTGACGTACAGATAGCGGTTTACACCGCGTCGCGTCAAGTGCCGGGGCGGAAGTTGAGAAGACGCGTTACTCTGATCAGACCGCCTTCCAGAACTCTGGCCGCCCGAGGTAAAGTCCACCTACACCTGACGGCGAAAGGCGGTTTGCACGTCTCTCTCGTCACGGACTTCAACGCGTACGCGGGCATATACGAATGTTGCAAGTGTAAGGCGGCGTTCACCACCGAGTTCTTGCTGAAGAGACACAGGAACCAGCTTTCCTCTTGCCGACAAGTCAAGTTGCGCTACGTAGGTGACATCTACCAAAATTCGAGAACGATTTTCGAAGCGCTAGCAGACTTCTCCATTTTTCCCCCCGACGGACATTCCGGAATCTACCCTTACAAGATCGCCTTCGATTTCGAGGCTTTCTTCAGACCGTGCAAAGAACCGTCGACGGAACACGTGTCCCTGCTGTGGGATCACGTCCCTTTGTCGGCTAGGGTCGCATCCGACTTTCCGGGGTGGGAGGGGCCCGTCTGCTTCGTCAGAGAATCCGACGCAGATTCCGACCCCTTGTTGGACCGAGTTTTAAATCACATAAACGAGAACGCCAAAGTCATCGGAGAAGCTGTGCTAGAACTTTACCGACCGACCTTAGCGAAGTTAGATGCGGCGATAGGTGAAGCTCTCCTGCTGGAGGAGGCGACGTTCACCCCTTCTCCAGGCGGCT
The DNA here is from genome assembly GCA_947462335.1 of Harmothoe impar. Taxonomy (NCBI): domain Eukaryota; kingdom Metazoa; phylum Annelida; class Polychaeta; order Phyllodocida; family Polynoidae; genus Harmothoe; species Harmothoe impar. The sequence goes on along the minus strand of OX381713.1, from coordinate 62,448,302 downwards.
TCGCTGCGGCTCAGACCAGACACCCGTTAGTTCAACTGAAGAAGCGTCTTCTGAGATACATCCGTCAAGCTCCAGTCGTGGGCTTCAACTCGGGGCGTTACGACTTGAACCTGATCAAAATACGCCTTCACTCGTTCTTCGCCTCCGGAGACCGAAGAAACCAAGAATTCAGCGTCATAAAGAGAAGCAATCAATACTTGGCGGTTTACACACAGCACACGGTTTTCTTGGACGTAGTCAACTATTTGGCACCCGGTTACAACTACGCGACCTATTTGCGAGCTTTCACCAGGAACGAAGAGAAAGGTCACTTTCCTTACGAATGGATGACGTCTACCAGGAAACTGGCAAACAGAACGCTGCCACCGAGATCGGCTTTCGACAGCGAGCTGACGGGCGTCAAAATGTCCGAATCCGACTACGCCGCATGTCAGAAAGTTTGGTCCGACGAGAAGATGCAAACTATGGAAGACTACTTGATCCACTACAACAACAAAGACGTCAAACCTTTCATAGAAGCTCTGAAAAATCACGCTAAATTTTTCCAAGATCGCGGCATTGACATGTTGAAAGACGGAGTTTCTCTCGCTGGTTTGACTTTACGGTTCCTCTTCCAAAACCTAGAAGACGCGTTCACAACGTTCCCCCAGTTCGACGCCGTCCTCCACGCTCTGATCAAAGAAAATCTAGTCGGCGGTCCTTCCATCATCTTCCATAGATTTCACGAGAAGGGCACCACGCGGATAAGGGAGCACAAGTACGGCGAAGAAGCGAGACCGTGCCAACACATCCTAGGACTAGACGCTAACTCTCTGTACTTGCGCTGCATGAGCGAAGCGCACTGCACGGGCTATTACGCGGTGAGACGGCCCGAGACCGAGTTCAAGCCCGAAATTAGGCAAAGAAACTCTCACAGCGCTTTGGAGTGGTTACGCTTCGTAGAGCACGACCGCGACGTGAAACTGCGCCATGCTTTGAACGGCGGCGAGATGGTTGTAGGCTGTCGGAGAATTCGCGTGGACGGGTTTCACGCGGCCTCTAATACGGTTTTCCAGTTTCACGGGTGTTGGTTCCACGCTCACGAGTGCATACCGTCGCACCGATATCAGTGCGCTTCACTGAGAGAGGAGAGACGCGACAGAACGACCAGAGTAAGCGCTTACTTGAAAGCGCTAGGTCACAAGCTGGTCGTCGTGTGGGAGTGCGAATGGCGAGAGATGAAGCGTCGAGATGAGCGGGTCAAGGCCTCCCAACAACGCTGGAAGGTTGACGCTTTGAAAGTGTCTCGAAACGCGATGAGCGAGAGCGACATCCTTTCCGCTGTGAAAGAGGAGAAAATGTTCGGTTTAGTTCAAGTGGACATCACTACGCCGCCTCACCTACGAGACTACTTCGAAGAAATGACCCCCGTTTTCAAGAACGCGACCGTTTCAAAATCGGACATAGGCCCTCACATGTCAGACTTTGCGCAGGAAGAAAAGCTGTTGAACACGCCTCAGAGATGTCTGATAGGGAGTTACCACGGAAAAAATATTCTCTTGGGAACGCCGCTTCTCAAGTGGTATTTAGAGCACGGTTCGATAGTCACCAAAGTGCAGCTGGTGGTAGAATACCTACCTAAACGCTCCTTTGCCGGTTTCGCGGACGAAGTAACGGCGGCGCGAAGACGTGGCGACGTGAACGAGAACGAGAAAATTCTGTCAGACTGTTACAAGTTAATGGGAAACGCTACGTACGGTAAAACAATCTGCAACAAAGAAAAACACACGGCGGTGAGATACACTGACAGTCGGAAGTTCGAACTATTGGCCAATTCGTGGCGCTTCAAAAAGGCGTCCGAGTTGAGTTCCGATCTGTTTGAAGTCGAACTACAACCGAAAACAGTCAAGAACAACCTCCCTATTCAAATAGGGTTCATGGTATACCAGTACGCGAAGTTGAAAATGTTAGAGTTCACATACGACTTCTTGGATAGATTCGTCGATCGGCGCGATTATGCCCTTTGTCAAATGGACACCGACAGTCTTTACATGGCTCTCAGCGGTGACACGTTGGATGACCTAGTCAAACCTCGCCTGAGAGAGACGTACTTCAGAGAGAAACGAAAGTGGCTTCCGACAGCGGTGTGCGACGATCACTTAGAGCTTTTCGTGAAGACAAAAACGGAAAGAGTGCGAGAATGGTGTCCGCCGCCCGGCGGATGTTGTGAGAGACGGTACCTTCACGATCTGAGAACTTCGGGGCTTATGAAAGCGGAGTGGGAAGGTGACGGGATCCTAAGTCTCAACCCTAAGACTTACATTTGCTACGATCGAGTCAGCGACACCGGTGAAAGAAAATCCAAAAAATGGAGTGCAAAAGGCGTACAGAAGAAACAAAACCCTCAGGAACCAGACGACTTCTTGGATGTTCTTCGCCAACGAAAAACTCTCATTGCTGTAAATAGAAACTTCAAAGTGGTGCGAAACAAAATGGTCACCTACACCATAGAGAAAGACGGCGTGCGCTACTTGTATTATAAGCGTCGCGTGCATTCTGACGGTGTGACAACGAGTCCTTTAGAGATATGAAAAAAAAAAAATAAGCGTGTGCATCTTTTCAAAAAAATAGAGTGTTTATCAAGATTGAAAAAAAAAAAAATAAAAAAAATAAAATAAAATATTGTTGTGTTTTTATTTTCATACGTCTTCTTTTACTAGTAAGTCGCGCAGTCTCTTAAAGCGTCACTCATGTGACGACGTCGCTTCCAGTCACGTGATCCTAAAGACCCTCACTTCCTAAACAAAAAAACTTCTTCTTCCGCTCACGTGATCAATCAAGTCACTTCCGGTCACGTGATCTTCAATGAGGTCACTCACTTCCGGTCGGCCATTAGGTCATGTGACGTCACTTCCGCTCACGTGACTCACCAGGTCACTTCCGGTCACGTGATCCTAAATTAGGTCATATGACGTCACTTCCGGTCCCCTAAGTAGGTCAGTAGGTTACCCAGAATGCACCACTAATCCCCCTAAGTAGGTCACTTCCGGTCACGTGACCAAATGGTGGCCTCTGATTGGCTGCAGGGTTACCTAGAATGCACCACTAATCCCCTAAGTAGGTCACTTCCGGTCACGTGACCAAATGGAGGCCTCTGATTGGCTGCATGTCGATTGAGTAATAAACAGTACTTAACTATAGTCCCGTTCCGATACATACTATACTACTTAT